>CM065464.1:27131484-28331484 GCA_032872475.1 Leptopilina myrica (nomen nudum)
TCATCGATGATCATTTTTCTAACTCTTCTCAACTTATCTATAATACACATAATTTACAACACGCTTCTTTCGCAAATAATTGTAAAAACAATTCTGACAAGAAATTTAAAAATTTGAAAAACAACTGTAACCCCAACATAAGTATAAATAATCCTTTCAACACACAACCAAATTGGTTTATGAACCTTCCTAATTTTGAAATTCCCGAAAGGGTATAAAACGTCATTTCTCTAGGTAACGATTTTATGTATGATATTAATACTAAAAACAACAATCTGAACACAAAAATCAACTATATTAAATCAATAGAAAATTTTATTAATTGTTATAATTTAAATGATGACATTTCAAATGACATAAGGAACAAATTGATTAATAATTTTCGAAACTACGATTGTAATTTTAAAAAATCATGTCACATTAATTTGAATGATAGGGTTTTCGCAAAAATGCTGAATGACACAAAGTTATTCGTTAAAGAACACAAAAATATTATTTTTACTACTGCGGACAAGGGAAATGTCACGGTTGCGTTTGATAGATTGGAATACACAAAAAAACTTGAACCTTTACTATCAGATAAAAAGCATATAAAATTATTAAAAGAAATCCAGTACAGAAATTAAGAACTAATACCATGGGATCATCAATTTCTGGTCTTTTTGCTGATATTGTCATGGAAGACCTTGAGACCTATTGTAATGCTCAATTGTCTTTTAAACCACTTTTTTCTATAGATACGTTGATGATATAATTACTTGCATACAAAAAGATAAAATTGACGAAATGATTAATACTTTTAACAGCTATGACGAAATATTACAGTTTACTTTTGAAATACAAAACAATAATATCATTAATTTTTTAGATGTTGAAAAAACTTTCTCAATTCTTAATAATTACGCCATTTTATCCATTCCTTACAAAAATAATAACATGAATCATAATTTTGTCAAAAAAGGCAAAGATAAAATATAAAATCTGAAAACATCAATAGATAAACAAACTACAAAAAACGTTTAATATCAGAAATGATCCATATTAATTTACAAAAAAATCCGGTTAATAAAAAGGAAGATTTACAAAGTCTCAATAATTGCTATAATCACTTTATAAACGAAATGGAATATTCTTAATCTATTTTGATTTACCAGGGTAAATTTCCTGAATTTTGCTTACTGTCACGGTCATTCACCTCACGTCAGTTAGTTATACTTCGAAAATTATATACATTTAATTCACCAGTGTCCAATTGTAGTCGCCACGACAAAGACGTTCCTTTGGAACGTTTTTCAAATTTTATTTTATTTTTTCGGTAAAAAAAACTGTTTTTATAATTATTAATTTTATGTTCTTTTTGCTTCCTCGTGAGGAAGCTTTGTAGTCGTTTAATTTACAAAATTTTTAAAAATCCTTTTGACAAATTTTCTTCTATATGGGACTATGTTATATAAGACCCTGAACAATTGTCCGGATGTATGTATGTGTATGTGTGTGTGTGTGGATCCCGTTTTTTGTGAACACGATAACTCGAAGAGGTTTCAACGAATTCGGCTGAAAATTGCTAGGAATATTTATCATAAAAATATCTCGAAATGGATTGATGGACATTAAAAAATCTATTAAAAAAAATTTTTTTCAAAATTTTTTTTTAAATTGAATATTGAAGTTAATATACAATAAAATCTTCTTCTTTGAATCAAGACGAATCGATTGGTATATATAAAGTGTAAATTGTATGAGAGTTTATAGAGGTAATGACAATTAAAGCAAAAAAATTACCTTTTTTTATTAATAATTTAGTTCTTTCATCAAAATTATATTCCAGTGCAATAAGATTTTACTTATTTTTTCAATAATCTTATCCGTTGCATTAAAACGGATCGATTGGTATATATAAAGTATATATTTTATTTGAATTTATAGAATTAAACATAATTAAAACCAAAAATTCGCACTTTTATTAGAAATTTATTTCCTTTTTAAAAATTATTTTGCTTTATAATAAAATGTTAATCTAGACTTAAAAACAAACTAAAAATCTTCATTTCATCAAGACGAATCGATTGATGTATAAAAAGAATATATTTTATTAGCATTAATAGAATTAAATAAAATGAAAAAATTCACTTTAAAGCAAATTTTTTGCTTGTCGTAAAGAGGAAGCAAAATGTTCATGTAATGAACATCTTAATTCACAACTTGTTTAATAATGTAATTTAATTATTATTTTTTGTTAAATAAATTATAGTTCCTGAAGAGGGCAGCCGCGCTGTCGAAATTTAAACAACATTTGTTGTTTCATTTCAAACACCTGACTCGGAATGATCGTTAAATTCAGTGTTTAGTAACTATTTAGAAAAACCGAGTGATAATATCATATAATAATTTTTATACTTATAATAGTTGATATTTTCTTTTACACAAAAATTTTCAAAAGTAGGGTGAAAAAAATAAAAATATGGACACCACTAAAATGAACAGAATATCACATAACTCCGGACATTTATTTAGGGTGATAATACCCTTTTATGATTAAAATTGCAATGCTCTAACTATTTCCGTTTAAAACACGGGGCTGACACTCTCGAGTTGAAACTAACCATACTGTTGACTGGTGACCACCGTGGCGCTGGCTGGTTACTTGGCCGATATTGAGTAAAAATGCATTAGAAAAAAAATAAAAATTTATTTTACATTCAATAATATTAATTTAATGGTATTTATTTGTATATAATATTAATCCAGTATCCTTTTAGCATATTTTATAATATAAAAAACTTAGAAAAAGCGTTTAATATTTTATTTATAATGAAAATTGTGCAACAATTCATGGCGGGAAATTAAAATTAAATACTAAATAATATTATAATAAATAAATTATCAAACAAATTTTTATTTATACTGTAAAACATTATTAAATAATAGTCAGTAGCAATAATTAAAATAATAAAAAATAATTCTAATTTTATTAATTTAAATTTTCCGCCATGAATTGTTGCACAATTTTCATTATAAATAAAATGTTAAAAGCTTTTTCTAAGTTTTTGATATTACAAAATATGCTAAAAAGATACTGGATTAATATTATATACAAATAAGTACCATTAAATTAATATTATTGATTGTAAAATAAATTTTTCTTTTTTTCTAATGCATTTTCAGTCAATTTCGGCCAGCCAGCGCCACCAGTGGCGACGGTCAACTCTTAGGTTACCTTAAGGCGCTTGTACACCTCTTCCGTGATATACTTAGAACGGAGGAGGTGTACAAGCGCCTTTATTCTTATGGGAAACGGCACCAGTGTCACCCCCGTGGTTCAAAAGATAATTAATTTTAACAGTTTTGTCAGTTTAACCTTTCGTCCCAGTCTCCCCTAATAATATTATTTTTATTTCTCAAATAATTTAAAAATATTTTTATTAATCTAAAAAACTTATTAATGTTATTAGGTATATTATTCATTATTTCCTCTGTTTCTAAAAAATTAGCATTTTGTAACAAACATTTTAGATAATTAACAAATGTAAATACTGCAAAATATTTTCTATTTTTCTAATATGGAAAAATTAATTACTTGATAAAATGTTGACTTCTTCCCTGACTCTAAAGAATATTCTGATTCACTCTAAAAATGATTGGATACTCCAAAAAATGTTCCATTACATTTATTTACGAGTTTCTTTAATTCTAAAATTATTTGAAAACATTAATAACTTCTTTTCCAAATAAATTTTAATCATTATTATTTCCCCACAGAAGTAAATTATCTTTAATAATTTTTGAAAATAGTTCTTTGAGAATTTTAAAATACATTTGTTAATAAATCAATTTTACGACATTTAAATTATTCAGATATTCTTCAACTAAATACGAATTTAAAAAAAACAACAAATAATTTCAGAAAAAAAGCAATTAAACTTTTTTAAAATAATTAATTCTACAGAATTGTTAGTTATAACTATTAAACATCTGTCACATCACATGGACATGTGTAATATCCAAGGGAAGAGCCAAGCCATTTGCTTTGCACAATACGCGCATTTATGCTGAAGAGGTTATAAACGCGGCCGGAATTATTTTTTTGTATTTTTGTTAACTATTTGCATATATCATTAAATTAACTGAAAATAGTTAACAAAATATTATCATGACATTGTTAACAAACAGTAATTGAGCCTTCCAATTCTATAACTCGCCCGACGCTCGGAGACACGCGCTAATACCAGTCGGGTAGCAGTGATAGGCCCAGAGGCGCTCACTGCTACCCGACTGGCATTAGCGCGTGTCTCCGAGCGTCGGGGGAGTTATAGAATTGGAAGGCTCAATTGTAGAATGTTACCTTTTCCATTACAATTTTATTATGCAAAAATGTCAACTTTAACATGTTATCTTACAGATAACCTTAAATTGTTGACAATTTGTAAATATATTTATAATAACATTTTGTTGAAGTGTGTAATGCCTCAAATTATTAACAAAATTTTGATAACAATATTTGAACTTTCCAAAGATATCTTTTTTAGTATTCAAATTCGTTAAGCTCTTGCTAACAATTTCTATTACCAAAAAGTTAACTTGAGAACGGTAACTTAAAGTTACTAAATTGATAAGTGTGCCGCCTGGGAAGCTCGAATAATTTCCAGTGTTCGAAAATTTCGAGTACTCAGTCGAATTCGAGTACTCGTAAGTTTTCGAGCACTTGATTGAATTCGATCTTTTAAATTACTTAAAGAATCGATTAATACGTAGAAAATTTCGAATTTATGGAATTTACTGACCGTAGAAAATCGTTAGGTGTTAAAATAATTATAATTTACTACCTAACGTAAGACATTTAAGGGGAATTCGATATTTTCTACTTATTATTTTTAATTTTTTTATAGGCTCAAATTTAATTAAGTACTCGATACATTGAGCAAAGGTCGGAATCGAAAAAATTATGGCTCAGCTTTTCGAGCTTTTTGCACACCTCTAATATATATATATATATATATATATATATATATATATGGGTGATTCTTCTGAAAGTGACACCCCAAGTAGCTCGCTGTATCACCTGAATGTCATGGCGATATCTATCGGGAATATTCCTGTGATATTGAGGAAGTATCATAATATCCGCTTTTTTGAATATCCCTGTGATATATCTGCGATATTGAGAGGATATTGCTGTGACATCGAAAAGATACTGCTGCGATATTAAGGTGGGATATAGCTGTGATATTGAGGGAATATTGCTGCGATATTGAGGGGATATTCCACATAATTTTCGCTATAATAGGGATATTTAAAAAAGCGGACATTATGATACTTCCTCAATATCACATGAATATTCCCGATAGATATCGCCATGACATTCAAGTGATACAGCGTGCTACTTGGGACTTTTAAATTTCAGTTTTTCAATTTATTTTTTTCTTTAATTATATGGTTTTTTCTATTAAAACTACTTAATTTCATACTCAAGAGTAATATTTTTAGGTTGGGCAGAATTAATTCTAAAAATATTAAAGTTTTTCTTCTTTGAAAAATATTATTGTTCTCCATTAGATTAATTTTATTTCATTCGCGAGCTTTTCTATTAAAAATCGGTGCTAATATCGTTCACCAAATCGAAAATAAAATTACACTGCTTATAAAAATTAATAATTTGCATATTTTAATACCAAATATATTCAATTCGATTAAAATATAAATTTATTTAAAGTATTTGATTTAATGGTAATTTTGGATAATTTTTTCAAAGCAATGCAGGTAAATACTAAAAACAAAAGAAAATCTAGCATATTTCAAGAAAAGGCTTCGGAGATAAAAAGTAAATTTTCTTTCGCATTTATATACATTAGGGCGCAATTAAAATATGTTTTTTAGTAAAATATACAAATCTCACACCCTCATTTTATATTACCATCAAAATATTCTGTTAAATTTACTTCTACATTCAGATATTCATTAAAAAAGGAAGGCTTCGGACATGAAAAGAATTTTTACTCGGAGAAAAATGTAAATTTCGATTATTTATAACAGAAATAATTTTTCTCCTTTTTATAGATAAAATATAGAAAAATTAAACGTCAAATTCTCATCTTTATTTTAATGTGCATTAAAATTTTGTTTAAGATGTTTTTAAAGTATAAAATATCAGTAATCATTGTAAAGTAATTTTAACCTAAAACTGAAGACAAAGCTTAAACATTTTACTTTCTGACAATATTTTTAAAAAATTTCTGATAAATTTTAAGAAAGAATATATTGTTATTATTAACTCTAACAGTATCCGGATGTTTAAGATGTCCGGATCCTATTAGAGACATGTTGTAAAGGCTTTGGAGATGAAAGTAATTTAGTTTTTACGTAAATTAAGTTGAATAAAATTATTTAATTTTCTTTTCAAAATGATAAATAAGTGCTAAATTTTCACTATAGAAATTGATAATAATTATTAAAGAGTAGATTTTGTAAAATTAATCGAGATATCAAAAATGTCAGTTTCACAAGAATCACCCATATATATATATATATATATATATATATATATATATAAATTAATAATTAAAAAATAGATAAGTTTAAATACAACGAAAGGAGCGTTAGCGAGTGAGAATATATCGCTACACTGTAAAAAATCCTAAGAAAATTACACAGACTTTGGGAAAAGTGACGCTTTAAATAAGGTTATGTTGCCACATTGAATGCGGCACTTTTCCCAAAGTCTGTAAAATAGCCACATTTAATGTGGGTAATATTCTTAGGATTTTTTACAGTGTAGTAAAATGTGAATACCTAACCAAAAGTTTTCAGTCAACTTGCATTTAAATTATTCATTTATTATATGTCAACAAAGTTGCAGATGTACCTGAAACAGAATAGAAAGGCTAAAAATATAATTTAAGAATTTAATTTTTGAAAATTTAAAAAAACTTAAAATTATAATTTAATTCGAATTTTAATTACAATTTTTCACTTTATGATAACAATAATAAACAGTCAACATTCTCCTTTTCAGATATATTTGACACATGCACACATTCTCGAAAATGGTTGATAAAACAGTTGATTCTAGCAGCTGCAGACCAAGAGTGCTAGCTTATCGACAAAGGGGAGCCTGCTTTCCGCTTTTAGAATTTGTTTGTGGACTTTGTGTATTTCTCAGTCTCCTTTGCTCGTGTTTGACTGCGCTTGTGGTTGTTATGAGCGATAAAGCACAAGCTACAAATTTAATCACAGGTAAATACAATTTAATTTCATTAAATAATTGATTAAAAGTTTCAAAAAATTTTTTCTTTTTCTCACGTCCTTACATCGACGGTGCAAAGTTTAATACTTATATATTCAATTAATAGGTAAAAATAATAAACTTTTTACACGAATACATTCGGACAATATAAAAATTTGCTTTTACTCGAATTTTGTTTATAGTATCAATTTGGTTTGGAATTCAAGTTTTATAAACATTATAGGCTATCAAAACAGTTGTTTCCGATAGTTAAAAATATATTTTAAGTGAATGTTTTTATCATTTCGTTCTTAGTTTTTTTTTCAATTAATATATATTATATATATTCTTGAGTGACAATATCTTGGAGTGATGTGCTGTCATCTGAAACTCTCCAATGTTACTCGAAATTTAAAATTAGTATTTTGATTTCTCATGACAATTTTCGTTTATTTACCAACTGTATTTTTTACTATTATGTAGATAAGTTTCGATTTATTTTTAATAGATGTTATTTCTTCGGTTTCGTGCTTTCACATATCTTAAGAAGACGTACTTCAGAAATAGTACAACTCGTTATACTTGTAATTCAAGTAAGAAGTTCCTAAATTTATTTTCTATGTTTTATCAAATAAGAGGAAAATAGTTGAAGTACGTGAAGAAATACTAGTGTGTACTAATACCCCAACAAATATACAAACTAAATATATTGGAACTGATAAAAATCTACAACAGCAATGGATATTTTAGGACATCTTAAACATCCGGATACTGTTAGAGTTAATAATAACAATATATTCTTTCTTAAAATTTATAAAATATAACAAAAAATTATTTTTAAGGTCAAAGGAATAAGCTGAGTAACTACACTGCAATGGCGACAGAAAATTCACCCGAAATACCATACAGACTTGCAAAAGAAGTTAAACCAATTCACTACGATTTGTTAATGCATCCTAATTTGGAAAATGGAACTTTCACAGGCACTGTAACTATTCTGATAAATGTTTTGGATAAAAGGGGATACATTGCTGTTCATCAAAAGGATCTTAATATAACAAAAACAAAGTTGACACATGAGAAAGATGACGTTTATGAAATTGCAATAAAGAAAACCTATGTTTTGGAAAAGCAGGAAGTCTTTATGATTTCCACTAAAGAAAATCTGAGTCCAAGTAATTATTATTTGCATTTTGAATTTAATGGATTCTTAAGGCCTGACAAAATAGTTGGATTTTACACGAGCAAGTACAAAGACGCACAAGATAAGGAAAAGTATGAAAATAAATTTTATCTGATATCGTTTTTTTGTTAAAAATAAATTTTTGTTAATTTTGAAATAATACAAGTCTAATGTAGTTAGATTGAAATCAATAAGTGTTTAAAAAAATATTTTAATTTAAAATTTATTTAAAAAATTTAGTACCTACACTACCGGCAGGAATTGTCGGTACGAACAACGAGCGAGCTAATAAAAGTTGCTGCCGAAATTAAATTAACATATTTTATTATTGAAAAATGATAAAAACTTGGTTATTGGATTGTTCGAAAGCCAATTAAATTCTGCGTCGTTTGATATATAAATGAAAATTATTTAATATTTTTGAGAGATTTTATCACCTAAGAGATTTTGAAAAAAATGGATTAATTTTTCTATTTTTGTGCACCAATCCGCCATATTGGATTTTGTGTTGATCGAATCACTATTTTGACTCCAAAATCTTGAAGAGTGACCCCCAAAACCCCTTATACCTCATTGCTGATATAATTCATTCCCTGAAAATACTTTAAATCGTGTGTTGAAGTTTAAGTTAAAATTGTGGTCATTTGGGCATTAATGGGTTAATTGAGCCTTCCAATTCTATAACACGCCCGACGCTCGGAGACACGCGCTAATACCAGTCGGGTAGCAGTGATAGGCCCAGAGGCGCTCACTGCTACCCGACTGGCATTAGCGCGTGTCTCCGAGCGTCGGGCGAGTTATAGAATTGGAAGGCTCAATTCCTAGGCAGTAAGCTTACTGCCGGCAATTAGACGAATACATGACGAAATCGTTCACATTTGTTTATTTGCCTAGGCAATAAGCTTAATGCCCGGCAGTAAGCTTATTGCCCGATGAAGATTCGACAATTAGACGAATTACATTAGCATCCATTTGCAGTGCACAGACGTCCTATAAAAAATTAATTAAAAACAATAATAATAATAATAATAATATCAATAATAATAATAATAATAATAATGTCGTTTTATTTTTTGTTAATCAGGTTTAAATCCATCTTTATTTATATAAAAGCATTGTCTTAGCTGTGGTAGCTAATTTTCAGAGATTTCACAGCAAACATTTGTTTACTGCTGCAGTTAATCCAATATGGCGGATTGGTGCACAAAAATAGAAAAATTAATCCATTTTTTTCAAAATCTCTTAGGTGATAAAATCTCTCAAAAATATTAAATAATTTTCATTTATATATCAAACGACGCAGAATTTAATTGGCTTTCGAACAATCCAATAACCAAGTTTTTATCATTTTTCAATAATAAAATATGTTAATTTAATTTCGGCAGCAACTTTTATTAGCTCGCTCGTTGTTCGTACCGACAATTCCTGCCGGTAGTGTACGTGATAATTAATAGGTGTTAGTTTCAGCTTCACAACAGCACACCGAAAAAAATATTCTTGTTTTAAGCGGATTCCTCTTGAATGTGACTAAAAAATAATCCTCTTACTTTAAGATGATTATTGTCCACTTTCAAAAAAATTTTTTTTTTCTGTATTCCTGATATGAAATATTTGCTGCAACAAATATTTCATATCTTACATGAAAAAAGCTTCAAGTGAAACAGCGATAAAGTTCTTTATAATAGCAAATATCTTTACCTTAACTGAAAGAACTAAAAATTTCGCTATTATAGAGTAATTTGTGCCAGTTCCAAGTAGAATTGTTTTATGTTCGTAGGATATCCTGAATATTTAGATGATATATGAGAATAAGAATAGGTTTTTCGATTAAGTTAAATGTTTTCTAATTTTCCAGATACATTGCAACAACAAAATTCGAGCCAACTTACGCGAGGAGAGCATTTCCCTGCTTTGATGAGCCAAGTTTTAAGGCGGAATTTACAATTAAAATTATTCATCCTTCCACAAACTGCTATGGAGCAATTTCCAACATGAATGTGGAGGTAAAAAAACCTTTTTTTTAATTTCACTAATCAAATTTAGAAGTTATGCATTTTTAGCATAAATTGAATTAAAAAAAAATTTTCTTAATTATAATCAGGGACCGTCACGGAATCAAAACAAAATTAAAAAATACTTTTGTTTTTATTCGGATATGTGTATCAGAATCAAAATTGAGCTGCCAGATCAAAGAAGGGCATATAAACTCGTCGCGCTGAAAAACGTTGACCCCTGGACACTTAAAATTAAACATTTGATTTAAATTGTTTTTTATGCATTATCCTTATAGAAAATTTGATTGCGCATCTTTTTTTCTAATACAATTTTTTTCTATCTATTACCGTTTTCGAAAAAATAAAGAAAAATCATTTTTTTGAAAACATGAAATTTAATTAAATTTTTCACTTTAACTCGCGATAGGGTAGATGTACCAGTTGTGGCCACTTTAAGGGGTGTGTCGTCTTTCATTAAGAAAATAAATTTATTGAAGCACTAATTTCATTATTATTTTTTTATATTATATCTAGCGAATTGTATTATTTTAATTTTTATAATCAAAAACATGATTTAACTATATTTATTATTTTAAAAAACTGAAATTGCTTCAAAAAGCCTTTTTCACCAGTAGTGGCCACACAAGCACCCCTTGTGGCCACCTTTTGTCCCAGTTTTGGCCACTGCTTAAAAAACTGTTATGGTATTATTAAGTGAATTATATTTTTAAATAAATAATTAGAATCGATTAATCAATCAAGCACAACAAGTAAAAAAATTGATTAAAGAACAAAATTTTGTATTAAAATCAATAAATTTATATTTTACTTAAAATCACAAATGTTTTTTTTAACATGATTAATCAAAGCTTATTTATTACACTGGTTTACAGTGAAATTGCCAATCGAACAAAACATTTTTTTTTCGATTAGTAGATGTTTTCTGAGTAAAAAAATCATAGTTTTAATTTTTTTCCCTCGTGTAGTTTTTTTGTAGCTTCAAATTTTGTATTTTTGAGGAGCGACGGCACTTAAATTTACCTGTAGGAAAATCAACTTGTCCAAAAATGATGAATAGGAAGTCGTTGGAAAGGTAATTAAATTATCTTTTAATCCATATATTACAGAATAAAATTGAAAGAAAATTGAGAGAGCTACAGTCAATTTAAGGTCAAATTTCATGGAAATTTGGATGATTTTTTCCACAACAAACAGTAGAAAATATTTATGTTTTGAATTACATTTTAAATATATGTAATGAACTTTATCAAAGTACATTTAAAAAACAAAAGTTTTTAAATAATAAATTAAAATTATTATTTAAAATGTTTTCGAGCTCTTTTACATTCTTCATCCCCCTCCTTGATGTTTTCAGTGTCTTTATTTTCGAATGAGATTTAAATTGTATTGCAGTTAAAAAGTTATGGAAATTTATTGAAAATTAAAAATTAGATAGTTTATTGCAATTAGACTAAGGTTTTTATTTTCCATCAACATAACATCAATTTAAAAATTTTAAAACCGACGTTGGTCTAGGAATTAGAGACCCTAGAAACCCTAAAGTATTAATTTTCATGAGTTTATCTTTAAACTTTTAAAATATGTTCGCACAGACTGAATCCACCTCTTTGAATTTTCAAAATATGACATCGATTTTGTAATCAGAGACCTAATCAGAGAGCTAAAACTCGTCCTCTTTATTGAAGCCACCATTTTTAATTTTTAAAATCTGACATCAGTCTCGTCATCAGCGACACCGAAAAACCCCGAGTAACGAAATTATCATAAATTTGATCGATTTTTAAAAAAACTTGTCCGTTATTTTCGATCCACCATTTTGAAATTTTTATTTTTGACATTGTATTCGAATTGATCAACTCTAGAATTTCTTCATGTGTGATTTTAGTAACTTTAGCACTTAACTTAATTTTACTATTTGCATGTTTGCTGCAAATATTGAAAAGTATACTAAAAATGGCAACGTAGTTTCGTTCACTAAATGTGGTGTAGAATTTTCATTTTTTATTCAATCAAGGTCCACAACGGCTCAAAAGTTTTTCATTGGAATAAGCTATCAATACAAAATTTAAAACATAAATATTTTCTACTGTTTGTTGTGGAAAAAATTATCAAAAGTTAGTCAAGTGTCTAAAAATCATCAAAATTTCCATGAAATTTGACCTTAAATCAATTAATTAATCTCAATTTTCATTCAATTTTATTCTGTAATATATGGATTAAAAGATAATTTAATTACCTTTCCAACGACTTCCTATTCATCATTTTTGGACGAGTTGATTTTCCTACAGGTAAATTTAAGTGCCGTCGCTCCTCAAAAATACAAAATTTGAAGCTACAAAAAAACTACACGAGGAAAAAAAATTAAAACTATGATTTTCTTACTCAGAAAACACCTACTAATCGAAAAAAAATGTTTTGTTTGATTGTCAAAAAAAAGTTTTTAATTTGTAAATCTGTGTTATTGATTATAATAATAAATAAAATTTTTATTTTAAACTCTATTTTATACAAAAAATATAAACTTTAATTTTATTTAATTTGTTTTTAGAGTTATACAGGATAAATAATTAAAAATTGCTGCATCAAAAAATGTATTACTTAAACATTAAATAACTGTTATTTTTATTCACTCATTAATTCAGTGGAGTCAGAATAAATACTATAATATACTTCAAATATTCTTATAAGTGAACTAATTTATTTAAAAAATTGTAATATGAAAACTATACGAGTTGTTAAACTAAAATTATGTGAATTTAACGTATGAAATGTAGTGTGGCCAAAAAAGGTGTTTTAATACTTTTGCTGTACCGTTTGTGGTCATGGGCTTTTTAAAAAATATTTGACCTAATTCTTTTAAAATTCGTATTTGTTATAGTTATTTAACTCCTAGATATAGTATATAAGAGATAGAATATAAGAATATTGCCAATAATATCGAAAAATAATCATTTACTGATAAGTGATATTTCATCAAATTTACTAAGAATTGTAGTTATTCGACACTGTCAATACATTCGTACAGTTTACTGTCATTTTAAATTAAGCCAACTAAATTTCTGTCAAAAGTAAGTTGACAAAGTGTCATCTACTTATATCAGGATTCTAGGAATATATCTACAATGCACTAGCAACTTTAGAAAATTTAATAATATCAACTTTAATCCAAAAGTGGCCACAAACGGTACTTCTACCCTATTTCAGTCAATTTTCCATATTTTCTAATGTCACAAAAACTAAATTACTCGTTGAAATATCCTGAGAATGATAAAAGAAGAAAAAGATTGTTTTCATTAAAAATAAAATTGTTATTAATTTTTTTCTGAACAATTGCAAAAATCGTGAAGTGCAATTGAGCCTTCCAATTCTATAACTCGCCCGACGCTCGGAGACACGCGCTAATACCAGTCGGGTAGCAGTGATAGGCCCAGAGGCGCTCACTGCTACCCGACTGGCATTAGCGCGTGTCTCCGAGCGTCGGGCGAGTTATAGAATTGGAAGGCTCAATTTTCACGAGCTTCGTTTAACGGGCGAATTTTAAGCAGCAACAAACTTCCAGTGAGAAAGTTGTTTATTACAGTCTAAAGAAGTTTTTTGGAAAGTTATATTACAATTGAACAATTAGTAACAAATTAGTAAGTGTTTAAAGTTGCGCGAGCGGCTGAACGGAAGGTTTGTTTTGATTTACTTGACCTCTAAAGGCGAAACAACACTGTGACATAAGCTGTTGAGCTTCTTTCAACAAACGGGCGTCACACGTTCAGCTGCGCGTGCAACTTTAAACATTCACTAATTTGTTACTAATTATTCAATTGTCATATAACTTTCCAAAAAACTTTTTTGGACTGCAATAAACAACTTTCTCACTGAAAGTTTGTTGCTGCTTAAAAGTCGCCCGTTAAACGAAGCTCGTCAAAATTGTACTTCACGATTTTTGAAATTGTTCAGAAAAAAATTAATAACAATTTTATTTTTAATGAAAACAATTTTTTTCTTTTTTCATCATTCTCAGGATATTTCAACGAGTAATTTAGTTTTTTTTGTCATTGGAAAATATGCAAAATTGACTGAAATATCGCGAGTTGAAGTTAAAAATTTAATTAAATTTCATGTTTTCAAAAAAATGGTTTTTCTTTATTACTTCGAAAACGGTAATAGATAGAAAAAAATTGTATTAGAAAAAAAGATGCGCAATCAAATTTTCTATAAGGATATGCATAATAAACAATTTAAGTCAAAAGTTTAATTTTAAGTGCCCAGGGGCCAACGTTTTTCAGCGTGGCGAATTTATGTGTCCTTCTTTGATCCGGCAGCTCAATTAATATGTTTTTTCGAAAATTTATTTTAATTTTTGTTATTAATTGTAACAGAAATCAGAAGTGAACAAACCTTCAACAGGGCTAACGACAGTAACTTTTGCAAGAAGTGTTCCAATGTCAACCTATCTGTCCTGCTTTATTGTTAGTGATTTTGTTTCTCTTTCTGATAAAGCAAAACGACTGGATGGTACAACGTTTCCAATTAGCGTTTATACTACGAAAGCAAACAAAGAAAAGGGTGCCTTTGCTCTTGATATTGGCGTAAAAATAATTGAATATTATATTAATCTCTTTGAAGTTGATTATCCTTTACCAAAAATGGGTATGTGTATTTTGCCAATTATTTGCATCAACATTAGATATTCTAGTAGTTTTCATACTGTTTACAATAAATAATTATTTTTAGATATGGCAGCCATTCCTGATTTTGTATCAGGTGCGATGGAAAATTGGGGCCTTGTAACCTACAGAGAAGCAAGACTTTTAGTTGATGATAAAATAAGTTCTTCTGCTAATAAAGAAGGTGTTGTCTCGGTGATTGCTCACGAATTTGCTCACATGTGGTTTGGGAATCTTGGTAAGGTTTATTTTACTGCTGGTTCCAGACATTCTTCAAAAAATTTAGGAATCTTTCGAGTTATTATTTGTTTCATAGAATGAGATATGAGATTATGAGAAATACGGCCATAAATAAATTTTAAATTATTTGATGTTTATACATTTTAGTAACAATGGCTTGGTGGAATGATTTGTGGTTAAACGAAGGATTCGCAACCTTCATGAGTTACAAAAGTTCGGATGCCATTCTTCCAGATTGGGGATTGGTTTGTAAATGTTCAATTAATTAATAAATTTAATCTTATATTTACTTTAACTTTGAAAAACATCCCAGATGGACCATTTTCTGACAGAACAACTGCATGTAGCATTTCAAACTGATTCGAAAATCAGTTCCCATCCGATCGTTCAAACTGTCTCAAACTCTGACGATATCACTGCAATTTTCGATGTGATATCTTATAATAAGGTGAATAATTTTTATCATCAAGTTCCATTGACATTTATTTTGCGACAATTAGAATTTCTGCTAAGAGTAGAATCCTGTTTGGAAATATTGAAATGATGAATTAATTGCAGGGTGCATCTGTTCTAAGGATGGTTAACGATTTCGTTGGATCGGACATATTTTATCAAGGAATCACGACTTACTTGAAAAGAAATGCTTATCGGAATGCGGAAACTGCAGACCTATTCTCAATCCTTCAGGAAGCAATTGGCAATCGTATAAACATTAATTCAATTATGGACACATGGACTCGTCAAATGGGTTTTCCTGTTATAAATGTTACTGTCAAATCAAAAACTTCTTACACAGTGACCCAAAAGCGTTTCCTTGCAGATCCGGAAGCTAAGATCAATATTACGGACTCAGATTATGGGTAGGAGTACAATTGTAATTTATTATAATCATCATTACATATTATTTTATTTCCCTAACAATTGAAACGAAAAAAATTAATGATTAAATACTTTATAGTTACAAATGGACAATTCCTATTACTTACATAACAAGTGCCAATTCAACTCCAACTTTAGTCTGGTTCGACAAGGATGCGAAGAATTGTAACATCTTTTATAATTATGAACATATTTCTAAAAAGTCATGTTATCGAAATTAATGTAATGTTTTTTTCAAAGTGGTGGTCAAGCTAGACGAACCAGTTGATTGGATAAAATTTAATTGTAACCAAATTGGATACTATCGTGTCAATTATGAGAATACTGAATGGCATAAACTTGCAGAAGTTTTGAGGTGGAATCATAAGGTATTTTTGATTTTATGACCTTCTTGTGATACTAAGGTATTTTAACCTATTTTTAACCACAATCTATTCTATATAAATTTATTTTCTTTTTTTAATCTTAGAGATTTTCTACGTCGGATAGAACACATATTTTGGAGGACGCTTTTAGTTTGGCAGATGCTGCAGAACTTGATTATAATATTACTATGGATATGACTAATTATCTGTCATCGGAACTTCACGCTGTTCCTTGGGATATGGCGACTACGAAATTTTTAAAGATGCACACTTTATTAGCTTCAACTAATGCCTCCCCAAAGTTCCAGGTAATTTATAAAAGTTTTTTAAATATCTGGTAAACATTGTCGTTATGGCTAGGATATTAACTAAATATACAAATATCAAAAAACACACATAGCCAAGCTTTGGATTTCCTCCTGTCAACATCGTCTTATGTGTCTATCTTTTATCCCTATTATTTTAATAATGAAGCATTCAATATGCTTCCAGAAGTCCCAGTTTTGAACCACGGTAGTGGTTTGTGCCGCAAACATAGCCATTCTATCATGGTTCCATTGTTCGCAATTATAAACAACAAATATTAATTTAGACACATTTTTAATAATATTAAAATACTTATTGTTGTGAAATATAAAATTATTTAATTTATAATGTATATAATATGTCAATATCTGTTATTTTTTGTTAATAATTATTATTAATAATCTTTATTTATTCTAAAGATGGAAATTAAGGTTGCTGTTTAATATTTGAGCACATTTTAGAATGCGTATGGGTCATTCTCACAATCGGGACAAATGACCCGTACATTAGATTTTTTTAAATAAATAGTAATTTTTCAAGACTTTTACCTCCTAATAATAGCATTCATCATGATTTAATCGGATCCTATGACAAATAAATAAAAAATTTGAAATATTTAGAGATACACATGTTTATATAGTATAAAAACTCCCCTCCGTTACTGTTCATAAAGAAAGTTTCATTTATAAAAGAGGTATTATATTAATTTTGCAATATTAAAAAAATTTTTGCCGGGTAAAATCTACTTATTATTCTATTTGTAATTGGTTCATCAAGAGTAAAGTAAAATATTTGTGAGGTATTTTTTATTAGAATTAAATTCGTTTTGTGCAGAAATAAAACTCCCCTCCGTTACCACTCACAAATATAATTATAAAATATAGAAAAAAACGACAACATAAAAATAAATAAATCAAAACTCTTTGTAGTGTCAGTATAGTTATGGTCATTACATAAAATGATGAAATAAAAATAAAATAGTCAGTTTTAAAAAGACTTTTAGTGTGTCAGTGTTCATCGACATAATAAAAACTCCCCTCCGTTACCGCAATAAATTTAGTTTTTTGAAAGTAAATAATAATAATTGTTAATAATTTTATTCACATTGTTTTATTTAAAAACAAAGAAAACTAAAGATGTTATTAATTTATTTATAAAATTGATTTTTCTGCAACACAATGAACATATTTCGAAGCTGTCTTATAAAAGAAAACTCCCCTCCGTTACCGATGTTATATTTCCATTATACAGTACCCAAATTGCAGACTTTATTAATCATGGGATTCGTTTGAAACTCGTTACTCGGGGGTTTTCGGGGTTGCTGATTACGAATCCGATGTCAGTTTTTGAAAATCCAAAATGGCGGGTACAATATGGCGGACACTTTTTTGAAAAATTCATCGGATTTGCTTGAAACTCGTTACTCGGGGGTTTTCGGGGTCGCTGATTACGAATCCGATATCAGTTTTTAAAAATCCAAAATGGCGGATCCAATCTGGTGGACACATTTTTGAAACATTCATCGGATTCGGTTAAAACCTGTTTCTCTGAGTTTTTCGGGGTCGCTGATTACGAATCCGATATCAGTTTTTAAAAATCCAAAATGGCGGATTCATCAAGAATAAAGTAAAATATTTGAGAGGTATTTTTTCCTAGAATTGAATTAGTTTT
Source organism: Leptopilina myrica (nomen nudum) (assembly GCA_032872475.1). Taxonomy (NCBI): domain Eukaryota; kingdom Metazoa; phylum Arthropoda; class Insecta; order Hymenoptera; family Figitidae; genus Leptopilina; species Leptopilina myrica (nomen nudum). Next base: position 27,150,021 of record CM065464.1, read on the forward strand.
GTCCACCGCACGAAATTCCCCACCATTACGGGATACAAACATAATAAAATTTATTTTTGAAACTAGCAACCCTAAAAATACACGAGTATCTACTTTAAAATTATCCCAATTATTTCTTAAATGTGTCCACCATATTGGATCCGACATTTTGGATTTTGGAAAACTGATATCGGATTCGTAATTAGCGACACCGAAAACCCCCGAGTAACGAGTTTCAAGCAAATACGATGAATATTTCAAAAAAGTGTCCGCCATATTGAATCCGCCATTTTGGATTTTTAAAAACTGATATCGGATTCGTAATCAGCGACCCCGAAAACCCCCTGAGTAACGAGTTTCAAGCAAATCCGATGAATTTTTCAAAAAAGTGTCCGCCATATTGAATGCGCCATTTTGGATTTTTAAAAACTGATATCGGATTCGTAATCAGCGACCACGAAAACCCCCGAGTAACGAATTTTATGTAATTTCCATCAATTTTTAAAATATTTTAGTTGCGATAAATTTTCAACAAAAATTCTGAATAAAAAACATTAATTTTTAATAATAATGTTAATAAAGATTGTAACCACGTATTTTATAGGTTTATTAAGATCCCCCTTTTGCCACAGGATTAATAATAAAAGTGATATTTCAACTTTTTTTTTTATAAAATTTCAATTTTGAATTTGTCCCTTTCTAGAGATTGACCCGTATATGGGGGATTCCGCGTCAAGTGATCAAGGGGTCTTTTGGTGCAATGCTTATTTCAATAATTTTTTACTCTTAAACAATTAAACATACGAATTTGGCAAAGTACATTTTGGAAAGGTTTTTTCATGCTCTTTCGATTGGAAATAAGCATTTTCATAAAAAAAAAAATTTTGACCTAAAAAAATCAAAATTAAAAATAAATTTCAATTTTTGGGGGAGAAAGACCCAATTTTTTTTTTTTTTTTTTAAACGAAAGCTGAGGTTTTTTCCTAAAAGGACATATAAATGGAATGTTTAAACATTGAAAAAAAGAGTTTTCTCCTAAACGGAGCTTAAAACTCTTTTTTTCAATGTTTAAACATTCTAGTCCCACTTTACCATTTATATGTCCTTTTAGGAAAAAACCTCAGCTTTCGTTTAAAAAAAAAAAAAAAAATTGGTTCTTTCTCCCCCAAAAATTGAAATTTATTTTTAATTTTGATTTTTTTGGGTCAAAAAATTTTTTTTTTTCAAAATGCTTATTTCCAATCGAAAGAGCATGAAAAAACCTTTCCAAAATGTACTTTGCCAAATTCGTATGTTTAATTGTTTAAGAGTAAAAAATTATTGAAATAAGCATTGTACTGAAAAACACAAAAATTTAACCCCCTCCCCCTCGGAAAATATTGGACTAGGTAAAAAAATATTTTCACGAAAAATTACTATCTATGAGTACTACAAAAGCCCCAAGTTTTGCTACGATTGGAGAAAAATTTTTCTCCACCTTGATCACTTGACATGAAATGCCCCATATATATATATGAGGAGTTTCATATGAGATTGAGGGGTCAACTCTCGGATTTTTTTCAAATTTTATTTTTCAATAGAGTTTGTTTGCCTATGTAATTATCCCAAATATTAATTAAAAATATTTAATATTTTGTTAGATATTTGCATTAACAAATTAATGCAATATTTTTTTTAAACTTGAATAACTTTTTATTTTTGCTTATAGAAAAAAGTTGTCTAAATGTTTTTTGTTTAGAATGAATCAAATTTTTTGAAAAAAAAATTAATTAAATAAAAATTCACTTTTTTAGTAAATTTATTTAAAAAATAAATTTGTAAATATTGCTTACTATACTACAAAATAACATGCCAAATTTGGCGAACACGTTATTTTTTGTTTTTGAGAAAAAAAATTTCAAAAATTGAAGTGCAGGTAGCGAGCCGACATAGCTGACGCGACAATAGGAAATTTTCGTCTCAGGAGTCATTGTCGCGTTATAAACTTTTTTATTTTTGCTTATAGAAAAAAGTTGTCTGAATTTTTTTTGTTGAGAATGAATCAAATTTTTTGAAAAAAAATAATTAAATAAAAATTAACTTTTTTAGTAAATTTATTTAAAAAATAAATTTGTTTTTTAATATTTAAACCTGTTATCGGCCTTCAATCAAGCTGAAAAAAAGATAAATATTGCTTACTATACTACAAAATAACATGCCAAATTTGGCTATGTCGGCTCGCTACCTGCACTTCAATTTTTGGAATTTTTTTTCTCAAAAACAAAAAATAACGCGTTCGCCAAATTTGGCATGTTATTTTGTAGTATAGTAAGCAATATTTATCTTTTTTTTCAGCTTGATTGAAGGCCAATAACAGGTTTAAATATTAAAAAACAAATTTATTTTTTAAATAAATTTACTAAAAAAGTTAATTTTTATTTAATTAATTTTTTTTTCAAAAAATTTGATTCATTCTAAACAAAAAAGTTTTAGACAACTTTTTTCTATAAGCAAAAATAAAAAGTTATTCAAGTTTAAAAAAAATATTGCAATAATTCGTTAATGCAAATATCTAACAAAATATTACATATTTTTAATTAATATTTTGGATAATTACATAGGCAAACAAACTCTATTGAAAAATAAAATTTGAAAAAAATCCGAGAGTTGACCCCTCAATCTCATATGAAACTCCTCATATATATATATACGACCGTACCCTTAAAAAGGTCGTTCTTACGACATCTGGCCCAAAGGTTATATTTCAATTTACGGTTTCCTTTACATTTTTCCTAAAAAACATTTTCTCTGAAAATTCAAAGTTTAACTGCTAAAGATGAAATTCGAACTTCCTTTCCCAGGGTACAATCTGTTTAATGTAACTCTTATCGGTCCAGTTTCAGTTATGTGTAAAATAAAAATTTTAGAGATAAAAATAAAAAGTCGAAAAATATACAGGATGTAACACCCCCATCGTAAAATGGTTAGTTGAGAATGTAAGACGAAGATAACCATAAAATGGTTTTACAAAACTTGATGATATCTTTGGTTGAAGAGATGAAGATTATGATTGTAGAATGTCCTTGATGTAGATGTGTTGAATGACGATTTGTGATTGCGCGGACCTATCATATAGCCTATAATTACCGAGGATTAAGTACATATTATGTTTGTAAATTGTAAAAGTGCTTCTGGATTGGTTGAATTTGCCGTAGGTACTGGATCAGTCATATTGTGTCAAGGTGTTGAATGTTAAGTTAAGGATTTGTTGGTTTCTTCTTTCCAAACCTCTTGAGTTAGTTTGCTTCTTTACTTTGTGTCATGTGTGGCAAAGAAATATGATAACAAATTCCAAAATGTTATTGGTCACCCGTTCACCGAGTGTAGAGTATATCCTTGTAGCATAACATCGGCCGTCATTTTAAGGAAGTGGCATATGGTAAGGAATGCGATGAATTCGGCACTAATTGTTCCGAAAGTGCGAAACCTTTTCCACATGTTGAACCACGTAGATTCTATAAATTTATGGACTGCATCTCTGCTAAAGTACTTGATTAGGCTTCCTTCGTTGTTGAGAATCTGGTATTCTTAATAGACAGCAAGTACAAGTCTACTGCATTTAATCTTCATTTCAGTTTTATAGATGTCCCATGTCCTTAGCACTGGGCATTAGGTTTTGTTTGTTCATTGTAACACGAGACATTATGTTGAAATTTTAATTTCCACTGGTACACTTTTAATAATATGTGCTACCTCTCCGGCAGTTACAGACACATAATTAAGTCTTTGCAACAAAGCGTAAGTGCAGTCATCTGATGATTTTACAGGAATCGGTGTAGAAATTTTTTACTGTGATGTTAGATCTGACATTTTTGAAGTATGATGTCGCGGTACAATTATTTTCTATTTAGGTAATATTACAGAGTAATGTTAAGATAAAATTAGAATAATTCTATAATTTAGAAAATAATATTTCACCAAGCTGGACTCGAACTCTGAACCTTGTGTACAGCAAGCAAGAGTCTTACCAGTGAGCCAATCTTACTTGAACTTACTGAACACAAGGTTCAGGGTTCGAGTTCAGACTTGGTGAAATGTTTTATTTCTAAAATATAAAATTATTCTAATTTTATCTGTAGATTATATTAACATTACGTTAAGATCACAGTGTAATATTACCTTAACATTGTGAGGTAATATTACCTTAATATTCTCATTAATTTACCGTAATAGTACAACATAATAATTAATATTACCTCCAGGCGGACATTTTAATATCCCAGTAAGATCACTGTAATATTACAGTGGAGATTACGAATCTCCAGTGTAATATTGCAGTGATGTCACTATAACCTTACGTGCTGCTTGGGAATTGTTTTTGCAATTTTTCCAAAAAGGGCCAGTCCCATGTGAGCGTGAAAACGGAAAACGTTTAGCCAATAACAACTTCCGATTCAATGTAAATCATTCTAAAAGAAAATTCTTATTGGTTGAACGTTTTCCGCTTCCCGTTTCACGCTGACATGGGACGGCACCTTAAGGGTGCAATATTAAAGTAATGTTACTGCCATGTTACAGTAATATTAAAATATAGGGAATATATGAGCGATTCCACGTCAAGTGATCAAGGGGTCTTTTTATGTAATGTTTATTTCAATAATTTTTTACTCTTAAACAATTAAACATACTAATTTGACAAAGTATATTTTGGAAAGGTTTTTTCATGCTCTTTGGATTGGAAATAAGCATTTTGAAAAAAAAAATTTTTGACCAAAAAAAATCAAAATTAAAAATAAATTTCAATTTTCGAGGGAGATGGATACGATTTTTTTTTTTGAACGAAAGCTGAGGTTTTTTCTTATAAGGACATATAAATGATAAAGTGGGACTAGCACTTTAGCTCCGTTTTGCAGAAAATTCTTTTTTTCAATGTTTAAACATTCTAGTCCCACTTTATCATTTATATGTCCTTTGAGGAAAAAACCTCAGCTTTCGTTAAAAACAAAAAAAATCGTATCCATCTCCCTCAAAAATTGAAATTTATTTTTAATTTTGATTTTTTTGGGTCAACAAATTTTTTTTTCAAAATGCTTTTTTCTAATTGAAAGAGGATGAAAAAATCTTTCCAAAATGTACTTTGTCAAATTTGTATGTTTAATTGTTTAAGAGTAAAAAATTATTGAAATAAACATTGTACTGAAAAACACAAAAATTTAACCCCCTCCCTCTCGGAAAATATTGGACTAGGTAAAAAAATATTTTCACGAAAAATTACTATCTATGAGTACTACAAAAGCCCCAAGTTTTGCTACGATTGGAGAAAAATTTTTCTCCACCTTGATTACTTGACATGGAATCGCTCATATATATATATATATATATATATATATATATATATATATATATATATATATATATATATATATATATATGGGGCAAAATTTCTCAATTGTCCTAAATTAAAATTGAAAGTCTTCAAATCGGGCTGCTTTTTGCACAATCTTTAGTACTATAGGAGAGTACTTTATCCACAAAATATTAAAATATTTTATTAAAAATTGCAGAGGGGGTAGGGGGTTAAAATTTTTGGTAACGTGTGAACAGTGGATTTTTTAGCTAATGTAGCTAAAATACAGTAGAGTGGACAAAATTTTGCCCTATATGTACTTTCCATACCCCTTTAGTAAAAAATGCCGTTTTTTTTGTTTTCGAATTATTAATTAATTAATTAATAAAAATCAGTAAAAAATTACTAAAAAATGAAATACTTTTCAAGCAAATAAACTTTTTTCAATTATGAGCTTATCATCGTAAAGCTGATTAAATTCCGCATCCAACGAGTGTAAATACATCTATTTTTTATAAATAATTGATGAATAAATAAATAATCAATTATTTATTTACTTAATAATTATTTATAAACAACAGTTGAGTTTATGATTGTTGGAAGCGGAATTTCGTAAGCTTTCCGATGATAAACTCGTAATTAAAAAAAGTTTATTTTCTTGAAAAATATTTAATTTTTTAGTAATTTTGCTTCCTCGTGAGGAAGCTTTGTAGTCGTTTAATTTACAAAATTGTTAAAAATCCTTTTGACAAATTTTCTTCTATATGGGACTATGTTATATAAGACCCTGAACAATTGTCCGGATGTATGTATGTGTGTGTGTGTGTGTGTGTGTGTGTGTGGATCCCGTTTTTTGTGAACACGATTACTTGAAGAGGTTTCAACGAATTCGGCTGAAAATTGCTAGGAATATTTATCATAAAAATATCTCGAAATGGATTGATGGACATTAAAACATTTATTAAAAAATTTTTTTTTTTACTTTAAAAAAAAAAAATTTTTTTAATTGAATATTAAAGTTAATATACAATAAAATCTTCTTCTTTGCATCAAGACGAATCGATTGGTATATATAAAGTATAAATTGTATGAGAGTTTATAGAGGTAATGACAATTAAAGCAAAAAAATTACCTTTTTTTTCAAAAATTTAGTTCTTTCATCAAAATTATTTTCCAGTACAATAAGATTTTACTCATTTTTTTCAATAATCTTATCCGTTGCATTAAAACGGATCGATTGGTATATATAAAGTATATATTTTATTTGAATTTATAGAATTAAACATAATTAAAACCGAAAATTCGCACTTTTATTAGAAATTTATTTCCTTCTTAAAAATTATGTTGCTTTATAATAAAATGTTAATCTAGACTTAAAAACAAACTAAAAATCTTTATTTCATCAAGACGAATCGATTGATGTATAAAAAGAATATATTTTATTAGCATTAATAGAATTAAATAAAATGAAAAAATTCACTTTAAAGCAAATTTTTTGCTGATCGTAAAGAGGAAGCAAAATGTTCATGTTATGAACATCTTAATTCATAACTTGTTTTACTACTATTATAATGAGTTAACTAATTAATTAAATAATTAATTACTTGAAAACCAATCAAGCGTCTTTTTTTCCTAAACCGGTATTGAATTTAGACATTTATTGAGCTTTATTTTAAAGCAAAAAAGAAATGTAATTTTTTTCAAAAAATTAATAAATAAATTTTTGATTATTTATTTATTTAACAATTATTTATAAAAAATAGACGTATTTACACTCGTTGGATGCGGAATTTAATCAGCTTTACGATGATCGGCTCATAATTGAGAAAAGTTTATTTGCTTGAAAAGTATTTCATTTTTTAGTAATTTTTTACTGATTTTTATTAATTAATTAATTAATAATTCGAAAACAAAAAAAACGGCATTTTTTACTAAAGGGGTATGGAAAGTACATATAATAAGCTTTATTTTAAGGCAAAAGAAAGAGAAAAAAATATGCCGATTTTCAAAAAAAGGTCAAAAATATTTTTAATTTAAAAAAAAATTAACTTAAATTGTTTAAAAAAAAATTTTTTACACCATTCGAAAGAGGAGGAAAAAACCTTTTGAAAACATATAGGGCAAAATTTTGTCCACTCTACTGTATTTTAGCTACATTAGCTAAAAAATCCACTGTTCACACGTTACCAAAAATTTTAACCCCCTACCCCCTCTGCAATTTTCAATAAAATATTTTAATATTTTGTGGATAAAGTACTCTCCTATAGTACTAAAGATTGTGCAAAAAGCAGCCCGATTTGAAGACTTTCAATTTTAAGTTAGGACAATTGAGAAATTTTGCCCCATATATATATATATGTGTAAGTAGAAATATTTTGATTTTATAATTAGAAAATTAATACTTTAAAACTAACTACAAATAGGTAAAAATAAAATATCAATATTTAAATTAATTAAATCTTAATTTATGAATGAAAATTTTTTTAAAATATACATTATCAATAGAGATGCTATTTAATAAATTTATATAAGTGGAAATAAACAAGTAAAATGTCTTCCGAGCGAGCGAGGGCAATGACGCTAGTTTAATTTAAATTGTTAAGAAATCTTTTAAGTAAGAAACTACATTAAACCATCAAAAACAAAAAGGCAATCACTTTTAAATTAAATGTTTTAATAAATTAATAAAAATAAAATCAATATTTACCTTATATACGCTTTCTAAATAACACAATTTTATACTTTTAAATTTTTTCACATTCAATTTTAAATAGATTTATAAGTTTTTTACTAGCGGTTGTGAACTGACTTCGGTAAATGCTTGAGAGCAACTCATGCACAAAATGCTATTCTTGTGAAATCTCATTGAAAAAATAAAAAATTTCCAAACACTTTTTTAGAATATTTCTATACATGAAATTTCACAAACTTTATAGTTGGATAAATCTATAAGAAAAAAATGGATATAGAAAAACTCATAAAATAGACTTTCTATAGTAACGAGAAGTTCTTAGCTGGTCATCCTAAGACAAACCAGATGTAGCTAACCTTTCAAAACGAATCAAATCTCCTTTTTGCTTTAAAAACGGTTTTACGGACTGTACTATAAATTTTTAAAAACTTATATATTCTTTACAAAGATTATTATCTAATCAATTTGTTAATTAATACAATATTCAAATATTAATTGTTTATAATTTGTTTAAACATTCATAATTATAAAACCTAATAAGAATAAAATCAATTATTTCAATAATTTTCTATTTATTATAACAAATTTGATAAAAACTCTTATTATTTTTTTATTATTTAATAGTTAATATAATAATAATTAAATAAACATTTTATTTAACAATAAACTATGGATAATTTGTTTAAATATTCTATTAATTAATAAAACAAATAATCAAAATTGTTATTTAATAATTTCGGTTTTTTATATTTTAATTGTTCAAAAATTAATTATAATTGTTGTTAATTGTTTATTGTTAACAAAAATTTTATTGTTAATTATTTGTTTATAGTATTCAGAACATTAAAATTAATTAATTAATTTATGTCAATTTTATATAGTTAGAAATATTTTCAATTTGTTAAAAATAATTATTGTTAATTAAGTTAACATTTTGAATTTTATTAACATTGTTTAAATTTAAACAGAATTTTTTTAAAAAGAATTTAATATTATTCACGTAAAAACATATGTCGATAAAATTGTGTAAAAGGGGATTGTTGTATAAAATAAGGTTCATCTTAATAGAATTTTATCTTCATTGTGGCGGTATAGACTAAAAGGACATATTTTCAAGAAATCTCTATTTGTGTGTGGAGGCGAAGATAGTACACTGTAAGATTAAAACTAAAAATTTTAGAGTATTGATTTTTAGGCTTACAACTATTTCCTTTCAGTTTAGATGTTTTTTTGAAAAATAATTTTGTATAAAATAAAGTATTTTTGGAAATGTTAAATATGACGTCATCGTATCAGGACGTTACAGTACTGTACTATATAAGACTGTACCATACTATACAGTACTGTACTATCTAGTACTGGACTATACTGTACCATACTATATAGTTCTGCACTATGCTATATAGTTCTGTAATATAATGTACTATACGATATAGTATTATACTGTACTATATGGTGCTGGACTATACAATATAAATCTCTCAATCTCAGTCTCGCAATCTCAATCTCTCAATCATTTAATCATTCAATCAATCAATATTTCAACCCCAATCTCTCAATCTCAATATTGAAAACAATAATTCCCTGAGAATGATTTTCCTTTAGCTCCTGGACACCCGGGTGCACTTTAGGGTTAGTCTAAATCAATTATTATTTAGTAGAAATCAAAAATCCCTGAGGATGATTTTCACATAACTCCTGGAAACCCAGGTGCACTTTAGGGTTGGTGTGTAGCTATAATTATTCGATAGAAATAAAAATTCCCTGAAGATGATGTTCACATGACTTCTGGATACGTGGGTGTACTTTAATGTTGGTCTACAGCTATGATTATTTTGATGGACACTAAAATTCCCTGAAACTGACGAATGTGCTCGAAAATTACGGATACCCGACATCTTCGAGTACGCAAAATTTCCGAGTACTTAAGTATATTCGGGTACCCGAAAATTGCGGGTATCCGGTACATCGAGCCAAGCTCGGGCTCGGCCATTCGAGCTATTTGTACACCTCTAATAATTAATTTAACTCTTTAACGACGAGATGTGCTGCTTTTCAACATTAATTTCAAACGCCTACAATAAGTAGAAAGCAGCTATAAAATTTTTCAAAAGTCCATGTCCTACTATTTTTGGGGTCACTCTTTCGAATGGCGTGGTCAAAATTTTCAAAAAATTATATTAAATCCTTCTTTTTATAAAAATACTTAAGGTGGTTAGTTCAAAATCAATGATACTAGAGAATTGCTTGAAAACTTCAGCAAAATTAATTTACATATTAATGCACATTATTGTTGAATCTGAAATTTTTTTATCGTACGGTTTTCGAGATATTGTCTTTCAAAATTTAGTATTTTTCTCAATGTTTGCATTGAGCTAATGGACACCGAGAACGAAAAACTGATTATTTGATATGTACCACTATATAACTTTTGATGTACAATAAGGATTCATCTCAAAATTAAAACAAAACTAATTCAATATTAAAAGATCACAATATTTAAAATACTGTACAATTTATCGTTTAGTTACGGAGTATTTTTATTCCAAAAATTATAGTTAAATAAAATTTTTTATCATTTCGTTTGACATAGAGAATATGGCAACGTCGCAACTGCTGCGGAGGAAATAGAGTAGCGCGAAAATTCAAACCAGTTTCAGTATTTAGAAAATTTGTTTTACTCATCTTTGTCCAAAAAAATTCATGAATAAATTTTCGTAATATTTATTTACTTATTTACTTTTATGAAATTATTCATGAACATTTCTTTTAATTGGAAGAAGACTACGTATAAATTAAATACTAAATTAATATTACCTAGAAAAATTAAATTTTAAATTAAATTATTATTAAATAAATATTATTTTAAATTATTTAACTAATTTTGAAATTTAGTATTTAAATATAAAATTAGTATAATAATATATATATTTACATAAATGCAGAAAGAAATATTTATTTAAACAGTATAAATTTTAAAAACTGAGTGTATTTTAGTTTTCAATATTAAATATATTATTTTTGGGATAGTAACTTTTTATTTAATGTTTCGATAAAAAAGTACAAAATTTTAAATTACAACGTAAATTGTCATTGTTTTAACATATTGTTAAGATATAATTTTAAATGTAAAATAATATTTATTATTTTATACTTTATTTTAAAGTTTTATACGCATAAAAGTAATACTATTAATAACAGATATCAATAATACTTTTTGATTTTTGGTTTGTAAAACATAAACACTGAACAGCAAGTTTTTAAACATAAAATATCTCTTAAAAATAATATATAATTGCTTTGGTGTTATGCCTCTTAAGATAATAAATTAACTCTCGAAATAAAAAAATAGAAGAAACTTTAATATTGAAACCGATATTTTGGTTTCAATCAAATAAAATTTTTTAAATATAAAACATCGCTTAAAAATAAGTTTTTTTAATCGTTTTGGCTATATGCACTCTTGATGCAATCTATTAACTTTAACAATGTAGTTTTCTTGTTCCCTACAAGTGGTTTCTTATTATTTTGTCGATCAGTTAGCAACAAAGTAATTCCTTCTTTTCCGCTTTTTTGTATTTTTCTAATAAATTTTCGAATGTTAGTCCTGAGGAAGCGAGTTTTTTAATAAGATAATTTGTAACTTTTTCTTTTAGTGGATAGAATGATTTCGTTCTCAAGGCTACTTGCTTATCTGAAAGCGACTTCTTTACAGAAGAAATATAATCTGTCGAATGTAGGAATAAGTCGTTATCCTTTGCCAGAGACGCGACTAATTGTTCTAAGACAATTACATCATATAATGCTTCATGAAAATTCTCAGGCGAAACTTCATTCTTCAAAAAATCTTGTGCTAATTTGGACAAGGTAAACATTCCTTTCCCTTTGCGATCAGGCAATTTTTTTCGAAATAAACTTAAGGTATCACAAAAACCATAAATAATTTTTTGGAATTCCTGAGCCAATGAATATTTATGGATTTCTCCAATTAAAAAGGAAACATCAAAACGAGCATTGTGAGCTGCCAGTACACACCCTTTTGAATTTTTTGACAGAAATTCGTAAAAAGAAAGCAGTGCATCGATCATAGTAATTGTAATGCATTTGTTTCCTTTTAAATATAAAACATTATTAATATTTTGAAACCCATTAATCTTTGAAGCCTCTTCATCAACTGATTGAGTAGGTTCAATAAATATAGAGAATGTTTTTTCACCAACTTTTGCAGCAATTTGTAGAACATCAGACGTCTTCTTCCGTCCAGATGTTTCCAAATCGAAAAATATAATTGAACAATTTTCAATTGCTAAAGCAGAATTTTCGCCAAGAGGACTGAGACAAATGAGTTGAGAATCATTTGCAAATGCAATGTTTCCCTCATAAGTAACTCCTTCTTGACTTTCCAATTTTTTTCTCAGATTTTCTCTATTTTCGGTGAGTTGCAATCTTCGTTTTTTAAATTCGTAAGTTTTAGTTTTCAAAGATTTTTTTGCTCTAGTAAAATCTACTTCTTTGCAGTATTTCTCGAGGTGTTCGGCTTCAGGAAGTCCAAGTCTGGTTCTAACATCAGTTACAATTATTTTAAAACAAATTAAAATATTACTATCTAATATTAATTGTCAGGGAAATAAATATATTTAATATTAAAATATTTATTTATTTCTTAATACAAATTTTATGGATCATACAAAACATACACCAATGAATCATAATGTACGTACAACTGTAGAATGGTTGTGCAGAATGTGTATAACATATTTGTCGAAGAGAATTATAAATTATAAAATGATTATGAAATTAATTTAAAAAATTTTTAAATGCAAAATAAAATTATAAAACTTATCACTCTAAAATAGAAATAAAAATATAATATTTTCAAAAAGAAAATTGTCAGAAAACTTTACGAATTATTATAAATAAATTGTTTATTAAATTAATTAAGTAAATGTTGAAATTTATCGAGTCGTACTGCATTTACTTTTTTAAAATGAGCCCTCAGAAAATCTTTAAAATAAACCAAAAGTGAAATCTTACAATGCGTCACGTAGTTCATCCATTTTTTCTACAACTAATCTTCTTTCTTCGCTAGCAGATTTTTTACAAGAATCTCGCGCTACTCCCTCGATTGCTGGACCGACTTCTTGCTCGTATTGCTTATACATTTTTGTTGATATTTTCGGAACATTCAAGCAAGCCAAAATTTTGTTCAATTGCGTGTGTCCTATACCAGCATGAAAAGCACATGAAATGATTTTTATTTTTTTAAATATTTAAATATGTGTGGCATATATTAAAACAATTAGTCAAACTATTCCATTTATTGAAGCATGGATTTGGATTATAAATATTATACTATTTATCATTTGTGTATTTTTTATATTAATAAATTATTATTTATTATTAATTTTAATAATTGTACTTACCTAATACAGCATTCGTATTTACATCATTATGAATTTTAGCTTTCACAAAAGATTTTGGTTGATCCGTAACATTGTGTTGTTCTCCAGTTACAACTTCTGATAGTACGGAACAAAAGTCACACATAACGCGTAAAGTAGAGTGTAATCCAGATCTATTTTCTTTGACAACATTTTCTAATGACAAAATATTTTCGCAACTACGACATTTCAAATTTTTTCCCAGTAATTTCAAATCAACCAGACGAGTTCCTTCGCAAGGGTGCCTCTTTTCTTTCGAGGTTATGTTTCGCCATTCGTTTTGTTTTTCTTTAAGAAATTTGATTCTTTTTAATTTTTGCTGTAGAACTTTTTCTTTTATAAATTTTTCTTTAAATCGCAATTGCTTTTCCATTTTGTCTTGCTAATATTTACAAGTAGTTGCATTAAAATATTGATTATAATCACAAATCATCACGAAAATAAAATCTAGTTTACAAATTAGCATCAGATGTACGTACATGCAGTGACTACAATGTTGCCACGTCTCTAACTACAAAACACTACGTTTCTCAAAACACTGCTATTTTCTATTTAATTTTCTATTATTTACAAACTTATACGTCGTAAATTAAAGAATAATATTTAAAATGTGATTTTTTTATTTTCCATTATGATATTTATATTTCTTTTTTGAACTTTTAGAAAAAGAACTTTACTTTTGACTAGCCTCCTGGAACTAAACACCTTAAAAATGTCAAGTTTTTTAAATGCAATTTTTATTAAAGAATTTTTTTTCTCCGACATAACATTTTTTAAATAGAACAAAAAGTATCAGAAACGTTTTCCCGATAGTTGTACTTGAAAAATATTCATTTCTAATTTTTATTTTTTCGATTTTGAATTTAAAATGGCGCTTGAAAGACAAAAAAAAATTTCCTAATTTTAAGATTACAAACTTTTTCAAAATTGCTCAAATCTAATTGAAATTTGTTACTTGGAGGTTTTGGGGGTCGCTGATTACGAATCTGAAGTCAGATTCAAAAAATTCAAAATGGCGGATCCAATATGGCGGTCGAATTTTGTGATACCTATTGAATTCAGTTGAAACTCGTTACTCGGAGGTTTTTGGGGTCGCTGATCACGAATCTGAAGTCAGACTCGAAAAATTCAAAATGGCGGATCCAAAATAGCGGCTTAATTTTTCAAAATTACTCAGATTTGCTTGAAATTTGTTACTCTGGGGTTTTCGGGGTCGCTGATTTTGAGAATATGAAGTGGCCTTTAGCCTTTAAATAATTAAAGTTGCCCGATTCTCACCACGAGGAGGTAGGCGATATAAAGAATAATTTTTTTTACTTTTTCAGTGATTTTTTATTTATTTTTTGTTATTTTCTTCTCTTTTAAATTTTATAATGTACTTCTTTCAACTTTTTATTAAAAACTATTAATTTGTATTATGCGCTTTTTTTGAAGCAATTGTCACAGTAATATAACTTTCATGTTTTGCAGTATTTCCTTGTTCGAATTTTGCATTTTGAGGTGCAACAGTATCGAGGTAAATGCTGTTTTTCTGTTTCATGTACTGACGACTTTCCCGTTCTTACTATGTTCAAATGATCTTTGAAATTTTTTTGTTACTGTTGCACCTCAAAATGCAAAATTCGAACAAGGAAATACTGCAAAACATGAAAGTTATATTACTGTGACAATTGCTTCAAAAAAAGCGCATAATACAAATTAATAGTTTTTAATAAAAAGTTGAAAGAAGTACATTATAAAATTTAAAAGAGAAGAAAATAACAAAAAATAAATAAAAAATCACTGAAAAAGTAAAAAAAATGATTCTTTATATCGCCTACCTCCTCGTGGTGAGAATCGGGCAACTTTAATTATTTAAAGGCTAAAGGCCACTTCATATTCTCAAAATCAGCGACCCCGAAAACCCCAGAGTAACAAATTTCAAGCAAATCTGAGTAATTTTGAAAAATTAAGCCGCTATTTTGGATCCGCCATTTTGAATTTTTCGAGTCTGACTTCAGTTTCGTGATCAGCGACCCCAAAAACCTCCGAGTAACGAGTTTCAACTGAATTCAATAGGTATCACAAAATTCGACCGCCATATTGGATCCGCCATTTTGAATTTTTTGAATCTGACTTCAGATTCGTAATCAGCGACCCCCAAAACCCCCAAGTAACAAATTTCAATTAGATTTGAGCAATTTTGAAAAAGTTTGTAATCTTAAAATTAGGAAATTTTTTTGTCCTTCAAGCGCCATTTTAAATTCAAAATCGACAAAATAAAAATTAGAAATGAATATTTTTCAAGTACAACTATCGGGAAAACGTTTCTGATACTTTTTGTTCTATTTAAAAAATGTTATGTCGGAGAAAAAAATTGCATTAAAAAACTTGACATTTTAAAGTATTTTTGAAAAAAGAAAGGTTTAATATCATTTTTTGAAAATTTTTACCACGTCATTGAAAGAGTGACCCCAAAAATAGTAGGATATGGACTTTTGAATAATTTTATGGCTTCTTTCTATTAAATGTAGGCGTTTGAAATTCTTGTTGAAAAGCAGCACATCTCGTCGTTAAAGGGTTAAAAATAAAATTCTATCACAATTATTCTTTAATTTATCACACACATCAGGGGCAAAATTTCTGAAACGGACCCCTCTCCAAAAAAAAGTTTTGGGATTGACTTGATATTTTGGTAATTTGTTGTCCTCTATAAGAGTGATAAATTCCCAAAATATTGGTATATTTGAAAAAAAATTGTAAAAAGTAGAGGGGGTAAAAGTTTTAGATTTTCGAAAACATTGACATTTTCAAATCACTATAAATCGAATAAAACTTTATGGATTTTCATTAATGAGGAACGGATTTTGAAGTATTTTTCATGTACTTTCTGATGCATATAAGAAAATTTTCGAAAACAAAATTTTAACAACTTTTTTTTCAAAATTAATTTTTATTTTTGATTTTTGACCGATTTGGGTATTTCATTTTTTTTTTAAATAATTTTATTGGAAAGCTGAGGTTTTTTCCGATGAAATATGTAATTTTCAGAGTGGGACAGAAAATAGTTTAAGAGAAATTTAATAAAAAAAGTAAAGTTGCGCGCGCGTCGCACGCTGTTGGTGCGCCTTTCACGACTGCGGTTTCTGACTGCATCTTATTCAGTAAAAGCTCTCTGCATTGTTCAAGGTTGAGACTGTCATTATACAATAATGCCTGCATTACTGTTACTGAAAAAATTTTGAATAACCTGTTTTGAAAATTTTACTTTGAAATTGATTAAAATTATAAATTATTATACTGTTATTTGCCGAAATAGAAAAATTGTCTCGAGGAAAGATTGAATAACAAACACAAATTTTTAACAATCATTAATTTTTTTATTCAAAAGAAAAAAAAAATTTGTATTAATTCTATAAGTCAATAATAATTTTTGTTACATAATTTTAATTTGTTTTTTAAAAGGGAAAAAATTTGCAATATGGGTTAGAATTCTTAAAATTTTCAGAGAAAACACAAATTATTTTTTTAAAATAAAAATGACAAAAAACATTTCTATTTGGTCTTAATAATGTGTCCAGCAAAAAAACCGAAAAATATATTATTTTTTATAAAAGTTATTTCAAAATTATTTTTTTTGTAAATTTAAAAAAAAATGTTATCTCTCCTAAATGAATGAACCGATTTAAGTGAAACAAGCGGAAATATAAAGGGGATAACATATACTATCGTTTAGAATTAGAAACTTTTTAAAAAGTTTATTTTTTAATAATTATTTAATAAATTTTGTATAAATAATTAATTTTTTTAATGTTCCACGCATTTTAGAAATTAAAAAAAATATTTACATACACTTAAAACTTTAAAAAATTAAAATCCGTTCAAAATTAAAGATTTATTTTTAACTATGAAATGAATAAAATACTGTCGAATTAACATTTTTATTCATTTATATAACCATAAAAATTATCAAAAACTAACTTCAGTGTTGATGCACTACACCGCGCCAATATAATTTCCATTATAACTTTTAAAATAATTGTCATTCATACATTTTTTTAATGAATTTTAATTTTTTAGAGTTTTAAGTGTATGTAAATATTTTTTTTAATTTCTAAAATGCGTGGAACATTAAAAAAATTAATTATTTATACAAAATTTATTAAATAATTATTAAAAAATAAACTTTTTAAAAAGTTTCTAATTCTAAACGATAGTATATGTTATCCCCTTTATATTTCCGCTTGTTTCACTTAAATCAAAATAACATTTTGTTTAAAAATTTACAAAAAAAAATAATTTTGATATAACTTTTATAAAAAATAGTATATTTTTCGGTTTTTTTGGTGGACACATTATTAAGACCAAATAGAAATGTTTTTTGTCATTTTGATTTTAAAAAAATACTTTGTGTTTTCTCTGAAAATTTTAAGAATTCTAACCCATATTGCAAATTTTTTCCTTTTTAAAAAACAAATTAAAATTTTGTAACAAAAATTATTATTGACTTATAGAATTAATACAAATTTTTTTTTCTTTTGAATAAAAAAATTAATGATTGTTAAAAATTTTTGTTTGTTATTCAATCTTTCCTCGAGACAATTTTTCTATTTCGGCAAATAACAGTATAATAATTTATAATTTTAATCAATTTCAAAGTAAAATTTTCAAAACAGGTTATTCAAAATTTTTTCAGTAACAGTAATGCAGGCATTATTGTATAATGACAGTCTCAACCTTGAACAATGCAGAGAGCTTTTACTGAATAAGATGCAGTCAGAAACCGCAGTCGTGAAAGGCGCACCAACAGCGTGCGACGCGCGCGCAACTTTACTTTTTTTATTAAATTTCTCTTAAACTATTTTCTGTCCCACTCTGAAAATTACATATTTCATTCGAAAAAAAAGTTGTTAAAATTTTGTTTTTGAAAATTTTCTTATATGCATCAGAAAGTACATGAAAAATACTTCAAAATCCGTTCCTCATAAATGAAAATCCATAAAGTTTTATCCGACTTATAGTGATTTGAAAATGTCAATGGTTTCGAAAATCTAAAACTTTTACCCCCTCTACTTTTTACAATTTTTTTCAAATATACCAATATTATGGGAATTTATCACTCTTATAGAGGACAACAAATTACCAAAATATCAAGTCAATCCCAGAACTTTTTTTTGGAGGGGGGTCCGCTTCAGAAATTTTGCCCCATCATTAAAAAGACTTTTATTGATAACATCGAACGTTTCTAGAAATATATCCGAAATTTAGTCG
This sequence comes from Leptopilina myrica (nomen nudum), assembly GCA_032872475.1. Lineage (NCBI taxonomy): Eukaryota > Metazoa > Arthropoda > Insecta > Hymenoptera > Figitidae > Leptopilina > Leptopilina myrica (nomen nudum). The sequence goes on from CM065464.1 coordinate 27,168,709, forward strand.
ATCCTGTCTACCATGAAGTCCTTTGGAGTGTTGAAAATGTTGATAGTCATGTGACTTTGTAAGTAAATAATTAAACTAAATTTATAATCATTTTTAAAATTACATGATTATCATGTGTCACCCTATATTGTTTCTTTATACAGAAATCTTAGAACTGTGATACTTACACTGGCATGCGAAATGGGCCATACGGAGTGTTTAGAGGAAGGAGCAGAAGTTTTTAAAAAATGGATTAATGATCCTGAAGACGATCGACCTCACCCTGACATAAGATCCAGCGTTTATTATTACGGTAGATTAAAAATCAATTATTTAAGGTAGACAATTGACTTTAAGTAAATTTAGGTTTCGTAAAAATGGTGACAAAATCAGGTAGTAGTATTTCATTCTTCTTTATTTATAGAGCTTCAAAAACCGTAAAGGCGAAAATCGTAGCTGATCCTTTTTTAAGTTATTTGAAAAAAAAAATTTAAGTACAAATTATTTAATTTTAAAACAAATAAGGTCGTTAATATATGATTCTTTTGCTAATTTCACACATTTAGTTTCACGTTTCACTATCATTCGATATTATTAAGTAAGCACAGAAAAAAGTTTGCCTCCGGTTTGTACCATACATTCAGCCCATGTATTTAGGGGAGAGTGGGGCAAAATGGGGTAGGCGGGTCAAATGGGGTACATCTGTTTCTCTATGATGGGTACATTTAATTTTTTTATCCTCGATATACATTATTCATTTTGATAAGAAAATGTTATTAATTATGAGAGCAATATGAAAAAAATTTTTTTTAAAGTTATACAACATTAAAGTTTTGAGCGAAAAAAATATCGATTTTTTTCGAAATTAAAGTGCTTATAAAACTTTTTGGGATAATTTATTAAATTTGGCAAGTGTGGAATCGTTTTCAGCACTTATTCTAGAGTAATTTCCAATAGGATAGATTGTTAAATTGTTTACAACAATTTGTAAACATTACATTTTGTTGTAATATGCAGTGCGGGGCAAAATGGGGTACCTATGTGTTGGGCCATGCCGGGTGGTATTTAATATTCATGGAACTACTTAAAAACGTTATATTATGCATATTTAACAACTTTCCGCAGAAAAGTCAAATTTTTGTTTCGGGGTATTATGCTATCGATGATTCACTATCGATATATCGACATTTTTCATTATCGATGTTTTTCTATTAATTTCTAGTAAATATTGCTTGTTTTTTTCATAATAATAAAGAATCTTACTTTTTGTTTGTATTTATAATCTCTTACAACAAGAATTTAACAAATTTTGAAAAAATATTCCTAGTTTTGTATGGTAATTTGATACCACTCCATTTTGCCCCACCCATGGGGTAAAATGGGATTTTTGCACCTTCTCAGAAAATGGGATATAAGTTCTTCCAAAAATTTTTTTCTCTGCTATTATCATAATTTCCTCAAACCTAAGAGTACAAAGAAGACTTCTGATGATTAGTTGAATCGATTTATTCGTTTGGTTCTTTGTAAACAGCCAATTACAAAAAGGTACCCCATTTTGCCCCACTCTCCCCTAACATAAGTTTTTTCTTGTTTAACGCGGCTCTGTTTACACCTTTTCAAAAATCACTTAACATTTTAAAAAGGTAAGATATTGCTCTGGCGTATTAAAATTTTTTTGTAATATGAAAATATATTTTTGTTTTCATTCTCAACATTCTTCATAGTTTCTTTGAAGATGGAAAATAAAGTTAATTATCATTGCCAAAGTAAATGAGATTACAAGCACAACAGATTTAATGTACGCGCAACATGTGGTTCAAAAATTGTTTTCTGGAATAAAAATACTAACTTTTTCCGTATCAATATTTAAATTTATAAATTTATAAAAGGGTCCCAAAATTTAATTTTAGAGGCAAACATTTTTTTTTGTGATTTCATGCAAAGAAATGCTCATAACTTCTTTAATTTCAAACCGATTTTCAAAATTGTTCTTTTATTTGAAGGGGAAATGCACATCTTTTTAACTGTGCATTGCTTGTTTAGTCAAAATAAAAATTGATAAGACCACTGTTTAAAATATTTGTAGTTATTCGTTCTTTATTATAATACGTGAATTTAAAGATTTAACATTTTTTTCTTCAAATTTACAATTATTTTAAATTTGTTGGAGAATAATTTAATTAATAAACTAAAAAGGTAAACATGTCAAACTCTAAAGTACCCTGATGTAAATTCCTCAACAAACTAAAAATATTTGTAAATTTAGTGAAAAAATTCTAAAATCTTAAAATTCACACGGTTAATAAGATGTGGTTTTCCTCCTTAAAATAAAAGAACAATTTTGAAAATCGGTAAAAAATTAAAGAAGTTATGAGTGATTCTTTGCATGAATTCACAAGAAATAGATTTTGCCACTAAAATTGAATTTTAGGACCCTTTAATAATGAAGAATGTTAAGAATTAAAACAAAAATATATTTTCATATTACAAAACAATTTTAATACACCAGAGCAATATCTTACCTTTTTAAAATTTAAAGTGATCTCCGAAAAGGTGTAAACAGAGCCGCGTTAAACAAGAGAAAACTTATGAGAAATACATAGGCTGAATGTATGTTACAAACCGGAGTCAAACTTTTTTATGTGCTTACTATAATATCGAATGATAGTGAAACGTGAAATTGAATGTGTGAAATTATCAACAGAATCATATATTAGCGATCTTATTTGTTTTAAAATTAAATAATTTATACTTATAATTTTTTTCCAAATATACACTACCGGCAGAAATTGTCGGTACGAACGACGGGAGAGCTACGAAAAGTTGCTGCGGAAATTAAATTAACATATTTTATTATTGAAAAATGATAGAAACTTGGTTCTTGGATCGTTTATAAGCCAATTAAATTCTACGTCGTTTGATATATAAATGAAAATTATTTGATATTTTTGAGAGATTTTATCACCTAAAAGATTTTGAAAAAAATGAATTAATTTTTCTATTTTTGTGCACCATGTTTGTGTGGCTGCACAAACTCTAGCAACATAATCTTTAAAGTCTCAGCTTTTATTTAAGCCTTGAAAAATGAAAATCAGTTCAACAGTTTTTAAAATATCTAAAAAATGTCCAAGCATGTTTTTCTATAATTCAGGCGGTGAAACACAATTCGTTGCTGCAGGGCCGAATAAGCGGCATATAGAGTGGGGGTCATATTTGGAGCCCTTTTAAGTTTTTTGTTATTTCAGATTTGATATTCATTAATAAAATTTAATAATTGTTAAAGTTAATTATTAAATATATAAATAAGTTATCATTTTACAAAATTTCATGATCAAATAGTCGTTTATTTCTACGTACGAAATTTCACTTTTCTAACCTTTTTTCCCAAAGTAAACGACTATTTGATTATGAAAGTTTGTAAAATGATAACTTATTTATATATATAATAATTAACTTTAACAATTATTAAATTGTTAATGAATGTTAAATATAAAATTACAAAAAACTTAAAAAGGGCTCCAAATATGACCCCCACTCTATATGCCGCTTATTAGGCCCTGCCACAACGAATGAGGTAAGCAGCGAGAGTGCAATAAGTGTGCATCACCGCCTAAATTATAGAAAATCATGCTTGGACATTTCTTGGACATTTCAAAAATAGAAATTGATGGAGACTCAAATAGCTTTCGAGATATTGCAATTTTTGTGGAAGCGCGACCACGTTTCGGTGCCAGCGCTGTGTACTTGCCCGGGACGCCTCGCACAGTAGGATTCTTACACTTTACTGTTCAAAATTATCTAGAACCTACAAATTTTATCCGATTTTGATGTTCTTGGTCTTAAATTAAAGGAGATAAACTTTCTAAGAGTTTCCCCAAAACCCGTTGTTTCAATTTTTAATTGTTTATAATTATATTTTTTTGTCACTCAAAGTTTACAATTTAAAGAAAATTTTAAAAAAACGTGTTTATTTTTACATTTCTCATGATCGAGATCAAATTAAATTAGTCTAGTATGACCACCTGATAATCACTAATGCATAATTTAGTTTATTAAAATAATTTCGTTAATTAACAAATAGATAACTCTGGTCCTTCTTTAAAAAAATTAAATTTTTTGCAGACAAATTTATGTTTATTTAAGTAATTTATGTCTATTTTGTTAAAAAATAATTTTAAAGTTAATGATTATCATTGTTATTAACAATTATTAAAAAAAATTGTATTTTTACAGACAAATTTATATTTATATAAATAAAGATATATTTATTGGTAATAAAAAATTGATTAATTAATTTTAAATTTATATTTTATATAAAAATATTTGTTAATGACAAATTTTTTAAAAAAGGACCAGAGTTATCTATTTGTTTATTAACGCAATTATTTAAATAAACTGAATTATGCATTAGTGATTATTGGGTGGTCATACTAGACTAATTTAATTTGATCTCGATCATGAGAAATGTAAAAATAAACACGTTTTTTTAAAAATTTTCTTTAAATTGTAAACTTTGAGTGACAAAAAAATATAATTATAAACAATTAAAAATTGAAACAACGGGTTTTGGGGAAACTCTTAGAAAGTTTATCTCCTTTAATTTAAGACCAAGAACATCAAAATCGGATAAAATTTGTAGGTTCTAGATAATTTTGAACAGTAAAGTGTAAGAATCCTACTGTGCGAGGCGTCCCGGGCACTAACACAGCGCTGGCACCGAAACGTGGTCGCGCTCTCACAAAAATTGCAATATCTCGAAACATATTTGAGTCTCTGTCGATTTCTTTTCTTTAAATGAAAGGTGAAATTATAAGGAATATTTTTGACTAATTGACAAGAAAACTCAAAAATTGGTCCCGCTCGGGCAAAACAGTTTCAAAAAATTTTTCTTGACTTTTTTTGGGCAAAAAAATTTTTTTTTTGTTCTGTGTGATAGTCAGAAGAAACATGATTTCAAGTATAAGCCTTCCAAATTTTATTAAATTCTATTGAACATTTTCGAAAATATTAAGATTTAAAAAAATTATAATAAAAAAATTCAAAATGGCGTAACTTCAACAAATTTCAAAATTTTCAAAAAAATTTTGGCACACTAGTTTCTAGTATCCAATACTACAATTTCACCAAATTACAGCCTAATTCAAAGACCCCATGCAAATCGCATATTTTCTGACGGAGTCTTACCCTTATATGGGGCATTCCATGTCAAGTGATCAAAGGTGGAGAAAAATTTTTCTCCAATCGTAGCAAAACTTGGGGCTTTTGTAGTACTAATAGATAGTAATTTTTCGTAAAAATATTTTTTTACCTAGTCTAATATTTTCCGAGGAGGAGGGGGTTAAATTTTTGTGTTTTTCAGTACAATGCTTATTTCAATAATTTTTTACTCTTAAACAATTAAACATACAAATTTGACAAAGTACATTTTGGAACGGTTTTTTCATGCTCTTTCGAATGCAAATAAGCATTTTCATAAAAAAAAAATGTTGACCTAAAAAAATCAAAATTAAAAATAAATTTCAATTTTTGGGGGAGAGAGACCCGATTTTTTTTTTTTTTTTTAAACGAAAGCTGAGGTTTTTTCCTAAAAGGACATATAAATGATAAAGTGGGACTAGAATGTTTAAACATTGAAAAAAAGAATTTTCTACTCGCCGGAGGGCTCAAAACCCGGTTTTAAGCTCCGTTTAGGAGAAAATTCTTTTTTTCAATGTTTAAACATTCTAGTCCCACTTTACCATTTATATGTCCTTTTAGGAAAAAACCTCAGCTTTCGTTAAAAAAAAAAAAAAAAAAATTGGGTCTTTCTCCCCCAAAAATTGAAATTTATTTTTAATTTTGATTTTTTTGGGTCAAAATTTTTTTTTTTCAAAATGCTTATTTTCAATCGAAAGAGCATGAAAAAACCTTTCCAAAATGTACTTTGTCAAATTTGTATGTTTAATTGTTTAAACAATTATTGAAATAAGCATTGTACTGAAAAACACAAAAATTTAACCCCTTCCCCCTCGGAAAATATTGGACTAGGTAAAAAAATATTTTCACGAAAAATTACTATCTATGAGTACTACAAAAGCCCTAAGTTTTGCTACGATTGAAGAAAAATTTTTCTCCACCTTGATCACTTGACATGAAATGCCCCATATATATACCAAGTTTCTATCATTTGTCAATAATATAATATGTTAATTTAATTTCGGCAGCAACTTTACGTAGCTCGCCCGTCGTTCGTACCGACAATTTCTGTCGGTATAGTAGGTATTATAAAATCTTACAAATTTAACAATATTTTGAAAAAAGGATCAGCTACGATTTTCGCCTTTACGGTTTTTGAAGCTCTAAATAAAGAAGAATGAAATACCACTACCCGATTTTGTCACCATTTTTGCGAAACCTGAATTTACTTGAAGTAAACTGTGGGTTAGAGTCTAAAGGACTCCGCACTTTAACTATTGGACTTGGCTCTCCGCCAATTTTGTTTAATCTTTGCAGATTTGTAATTTTTGACCTTCTGAAGTCAAAACTGTATTAAAAAAACCTAAACTAATGACCAGTTTTTGAGCCACAGAGGCTAAAAGTTTTAAATAGTGTATTGGATGTTCATCAATATTTGTTGACAGAAATCAATCAAATTCGTTAGCAACTTGTTGTTAGGGGTTGTTTTAGGTCACTGATAACCAATATGATGTAGGACTTTTAAAATTAAAAATGACTGCTCCAATATGTCAGGCACAATTTAAGAAAAAACAATGCTTTCTCTTGAAACTGGTTACCCGGGGCTTTTAGGGTCGCTGATAAATAATATAATGTTTAATAGATATAAAGAGACTTGGATGAAAAGGAAAGTAGACAATAAGATGGAGAGATGGTGAATCAGCTGTCTAATGAGAAATCAGTAGATGGTTAAACTTAAGGCAAAATCAGTAGGTGATTTACTAGCTTAAATCAAAATCATAAAGTGATTCAGCCGTTTAAGGCAAGATCAGTGCATATTTTAATCAGGTGATTCAGACATTTAAGGCAAGATTATCTTATGATTTAGGCGTTTTAGATTTTTGAATGCCGTGTATAACTATTGTACTTATTAGACTGGAGAAAGGACACTTGGTTCGTGTGCTCATATGGCAAGCACCTTTTGGTTCCTGGGTTATGCACGGCATCAAGAAAATGTTAAATACCCGGACACGTCACTTTTAAACCACATCCTACATGCAGCAGACAGAGGAGAAAACAATAGAAATGAAAAAGAGTTGAAATAATAAACGAGTAAACAATCTCAAATAGTTTTTTTTCAACTCATTCTAGATGGTCAATCTGTTGCCTACTAATTATGATTTAATAAACTGAATTAGGTGCCTGAATTAAATTCTCTTAATAGTTAAATTAACAGATTATTTCGCATTAAACGGTTGAATCCCATATTACTATAGGTCTTGTCTCAAACTATTAAATCATCTACTGATTTCGCCTTAGACAGCTGATTCGCAATCTGGTCTTGATTTAAACTAGTCAATCGGGTGATTGACTAGTTTAAATCAAGACCAGATTGGTCTTGACTCTCCATCTTTTTGTCTATTTTCTTTTCATCTAAGTCTCTTTATATCTATTAAACATTATATTATTTATCAGCGACCCTAAAATCCCCGGGTAACCAGTTTTAAGAGAATGCATTGTTTTTTAGGGTTCTGTACACCTACGGTGTACTGACAGAGCCCTATTGGTGAGAAATATGTAATACTTCCATGTCTCTTTGTTATTTATTTTTAACCTAGTGTTGAAAATTCAACTTACCAAAATAATACAAAAGTAAAAAAAATCCTACTAATTGTTGTTACAATATCACAAGTATTATATTTATATTTTTGTACGGAACCCGCCAATTCAGTGCGAGTGCAACTCGCACTTGTCCAGTTTTTTCTTAAATTGTTTCTGACATATTAGAGCAGTCATTTTCAATTTTCAAAATCCAACATGATATTCGTTATCAGTGACTTAAAAAACCCCTAGCAACAATTTGCGAACGAATTTGATTGATTTCTGTCAACAAATATTGTTGAACATCTAATACACTACTTAAAACTTTTAGCCTCTGTAGCTCAAAAACTAGTCATTATTTTGAGTTTTGTTGAATATATTTCTTCTTCAGAAGGTCAAAAACTACAAATCAGAAAAGTTTAAACAAAATTGACTGAGAGCCAAATTCAATAGTAAAAGTGCGGAGTTCTTTGATTAAATCGTATATAAATAAATAATTTCTAAAAATGTATTTACACTGTTAACAGGTATGAGTCACATTGGTGGTGAGGCTGAATGGAATAAAATGTTTGAAAAATTCTTTAAGGAAACAAATTCTCTAGAAAAATTGAAATTAATGAGAGGTTTGGCTGGAGTACGTTCAACTTCATTGCTTAACAGGTTAGAGGACATTCAAACTGTTATTATTTTATTTTGAAACACTCGAAATATTTTGCCTAAAATAATAATAATTAATTTTAATTAAAAATAATTAATTTCTAGATTCATTTCCAACGCAATGGATGAAAATTATGTACGAGCACAAGATGCTTTTACATGCTTGCGTCAAATCTCAGCAAATCCCGTCGGTACACCATTAGTTTGGGATTGGGTTCGAGAAAATTGGGAATTTCTTGTTAAAAGATACACCTTAAACGATCGTTATTTAGGTCAATTGATCCCTGCTATTACAAGTTCATTTGCCTCAGAGGTGAAATTAAATGAAATAAAAGATTTTTACAAAAAATATCCAGAAGCAGGAGCCGGTGAATTATACAGAACACGAGGACTTGAAACAGTCGTTAACAATATAAAATGGTTAGAAAAGAATGAGGGGAAAATTGAAGCCTGGTTAAATTCTCGGTAAAATAGTATACATAAGAAAAAATTATTTCGTTTCATTAAATAATTTTAACTTAATTTACTACATCTCACATTCTTTCTTATCCTTCTTTTCGCTTCAAAACATTCGTTTTCAATATTAAAGAATTAAGTCGACTGATTATTAAAAGTCTGAAGAACAAAATATTACTTTATATTTTCACAAATACCTTATTTTGTAAAATATAATCATTAAGATTACTGAAATGATCAAATAAAAAAGATCTTTAATATTTTGTGATTTTTTTAATGAATCATTTTTCACTTTTTGTCACTTAACTTTGTCATTCTTGCTTCAATAAAAATTACATGATATGAAAAAAACTAAGAATATTGAAAATAGAAATATTTAATTTAAACTTTAAACATTTTTATTAAATTTTAAAAAGTTGTAACGAAATGTAATCGGTACAATGGTTGGCTCCTTAAAAGAATTTCTAGGTTTAACTCATTGACAAATTTACTGCATCTATCAAAAATGCATTATAGAAGCACAAAGTAGAAGCAAATTTATTCTATTTTTAATATTGATAATGACACAGGAGTAGAAAATTGTAAATAATAAATATTTAACTAAAATAAAATAACTGAAAAAAGTACATTTATTGGTCCTAAACACATAGTAATTGACAGAGGCCAATAATTTATGAATCATTGGCATCTGAAATTATCCAATTAGAGTGATTAACCGCTTGTTACAAATCATATTACCTATGCATTAATAAAAGTTGAATTTTCAATGATTGGCCTCTACGCTTGCACAATCATTGGCAGTGCACAAAAATTGTATTTCAAGAGTTTTTAAATGTTTTATTTTAAAAAATGTATTTAAAAACATTTATTTAGCTGTTATAAAATGTTTTTTTCAATATTTAATAATATTTTTGAAAAATACAGTCATTGGCCTTTTAAACCAACCTGGCCAATCATTGTGTTTTCATGCAATTGAAAGAGAGTATTAATGGCCTACTTTTAAATAAGGAAAATGTAATATTTTTTAATAGCACTGGTTTACAGTGAAATTGCCAATCCAACAAAACTTTTTTTTCGATTAGTAGGTGTTTTCTGAGTAAGAAAATCATAGTTTTAATTTTTTTCCCTCGTGTAGTTTTTTAAAAAATCGATTTTTTAAAAAACTTGTCCTCCATATTGGATCCGTCATTTTGAAATTTTGAAATTTGACATTGTATTCGAATTGAGCAACTCTAGAATTCCTTGATGTGTAATTTTAGTAACTTTACAACTTAACTTAATTTTTTTCCAACGACATCCTATTCATTATTTTTGGATGTGTTGATTTTCCTACAGGTAAATTTAAGTGTCGTCGCTTCTTACAAATACAAAATTTGAAGCTACAAAAAAACTACACGAGGAAAAAAATTAAAACTATGATTTTCTTACTCAGAAAACACCTACTAATCGAAAAAAATGTTTTGTTCGATTGGCAAAAAAAAGTTTTTAATTTGTAAACCTGTGTAGAACAACCATTTATTATTATTTTTAATAATATGTTCAAAGCTCAAAAACTGATATGCAAAAATTGTTTACAAGTAATTTTAAAAAATATATAACAAAAAAAGACTTCAAAAATTTACTTTCATGCGTAAAAATCTCTTTTTCTACCATATTTTCAACAATAACAAATGAATAACAATGAAACTTGGTACAAACTTACAGTATAGTGTCAAAATTTGTGAAGTGAGCCATCATTTTTGGATAGGTGAGTATTTTGTATAATTTTAACTTTTTTGTACTCTATAAGATGAAACAAAAATACAAGTCGAACAGTTTTGCAAAATTTTAATTTTTACAATAGTTATTGTTAATAACAATTTTTTGTATTTATTTCGAAATTATTATTTATTTAACAATAAAAAAGGAAAAAAAAATTTTTTTATTTAACATTGTCATTTTGTGAAAATTTAAAAAATTGCTTTGGGTTTAGTCTTTCTTGATACAGAAATTTCTAAAAAAGAAGACAAAAATTCACTAACTAAATAGAAAAACTTTTTTTGGATGTTATAAACTATTAAATGATCAATAGCCTTATTTATTTATTTATGTTAAATAGAAAATTTTTTTTTTCCTTTTTTATTGTTAAATAAATAAAAATAAATTTTTTTTAAATGTCTCTCGTTGTTTTGATGCGGAATTAACTCACCTTTAATTTTAAAAAAAGTATTTGAAATTTTATTGAAAATTATGGTCTCCACATTGACTTGTCCAAAAAAAATTATTTCACCCCACTGTGCGCGCTCAGAGAAAAACCTGAATAACTTTTTACCTAATTAAGAATACTCACTTTTCTTTTTTGTGATTATTCGTGATTAAAAAAGGAGTAATATTCAATAAAAAAGTTTTTTATAATGTTGGGAGAACATAAAAATATTTTTAATTGTTGAAATAAATTGTTTATAATTTTCACAATTTTTAAAATTTTATGTAATAACAAATATTAATCAAAAGTAGTATAATTTCTTATTATCCATTCCAAAAATCAAATTAATTCCTTTTGTAGAACGATAGATAATTATTAATTTCGAAATTAATACAAAAAAATGTTATTAGCAATAACTATTGTAAAAATTAAAATTTCGCAAAACTGTTCGACTTGTATTTTTGTTTCATCTTATAGAGTAGAAAAAAGTTAAAATTATAAAAAATACTCACCTATCCAAAAATCATGGCTCACTTTACAAATTTTGACACTATACTAAGTACATTAGTTTGATCAGAAACCGAAATTGCTCTGACTTATCACTTTTGAATAAATTGAAGTGATTCATTACGCCCCTGATCCATTACGTCCTGGTCTCTCCGATATGTGTGAGTGTAGGTTTATAATTAGCGTGAGGTAAATGCACCGGTTATACACTGTAAAAAATTATTCGGAATTTTTTCCGAAAAAATACGGACAGCACGGAACTCCAAACGGTGGAAATTTTTCCGAATAAATAAAAGGAATTATCTTCCATGTATTTCGGAAATATTTCCTACTATTTATTCTGAAATTCTACATAAATCATTTGAATATTTATGTAAAAAATTAAAACTGTTTATATTGTATTCTGATATATTAAAATAAATGTAAATTAATTTAATAAAAATTATTATTTACATTTTTACGGAAGTATCTATTTATCTATCTACCACGATTTGAACTTCTAAGCCTTTTAGTGGTGTCTGTGCGTACACTGGAAAACTGTTGATAGAACAGTTCCGCTGTTGACTGTTGTGCAGCGTTACTTGACATTTAAACTCACAGCTCAATCAAAATTAGGAGAGTTGCTTTCTTAAACTGAACTACCAATGGCGTTAAGTCACCGGCTGCTTGACAAAAAGGTTCGACAGCTCTACCAAAAAGGAGAGTTACTCTCCCAAAACTAAAGTGAGCTGTGCGTTTCTTTTTAACGCAACAGTTCATCGCATTGGGCGAACAGTTCTGCCAACAGTTTTTCAGTGTAAATTATTTAATTTATTTTCAAATATATATACATACTTATTGTCTTATGTGGAATACTTTTCATGTATTCTAAGTGAATTTTCACTTTTTTAGATTTAAAGAGTAATATATAAATACACATATCGGAATTTTTTCTTTTGTAATTAGTGAAAAAAACGTTAACTAATAATTATAAATTAAATGTGAAAAAAATATTTCATTGATATACTTAACAAATGGTTAGAAAAGTCAAATTTCTATAATTGGTTAACTACTTTCTTTGGAAATATTTCCTATAAATATTAGACAGATATCCGTAAGGCCCGGAATATTCTCCGAATATAGAGGAATAATTTCCGTTTCACTGTAGAAGAAATATTCTTCCATTCATCATTTTCGGAGAAATATGACTAATTAAAGAATAATAATTTTAATTTAATTAAGGAGAAATGGGACACACATTAAAAAATGTCAGAAACTCTTCAAATTTTGGTGATGAGTTTCTAACAATATTATAAAACAGCTCATAGAGTTTGAAAATTTTTGTCTGAATAGTTTAAAAGTAATAAATTTATTAATTTAACATTATCTCTTATGGAAAATTCAAATACTCGGTTCTTATCAAAGAAAAATGATATTTGCAGATGTCAACATTTATTGTCCCAAATATATATTGAAGTTCAATATGTTCTAAAAGTTTTGTTTGGTACTGATAAAAAATGTTTATATCTTTTAAAAAACAAAATTATTTTAATGTAATTAATGATAAGCCAAAAGTTTTTCATTAAAAGATTTTATTTAACAAATGCCAAAATGCGAGATTTTCTTATTTGTGTAAAAAAAATTATTTTCAAAAATAATAATATTTATCACAAGAATGCAATTATTTAAAATTTTTTAAATTACTTAAACTCTTGTCAGAAATTCAATTATTTTCAAAAAATCTAAAAAAAAATTATAGTCTACATTTCCAATAACCTTTATAAATAAATAACAATAATCTTGGACAATGTTTAATTATTTTGAGGAATTTAAATAAAATTCAGTACAAAATTCAATTACCATTTTCATAAATAATAGTATTCATCACAAGAATTCAAATATTTTCAAAAAATTTAATAAACAAGTTGTATATCCGTATTTCAGCTCACCAGGTTGAGATTTGTAGAAATTAAGGGGGGTACAGCCCATTTTGTGTGGCTGGAACGGACACACGAGTGATTTCATAAGGGTTCCGTCAGTACACCTATGGTGTACAGAACCCTAAAAAACGTTCCAATTGGCATTACACAGATCACCAACAGTGTTGGAGGTTTAAAAAAACAAAATATGTTGAAATTTTTTAAAATTTTCAGAAATACAAAATGATGGATCCAATATAGTGGACTATTTTTTAAACAAGTTGTGAATTAAGATGTTCATTACATAAACATTTTGCTTCCTCTTTACGATAAGAAAAAAATTTGCTTTGAAGTAAATTTTTTAATTTAAATTAATTCGATAGCTCCATGCAAAATGAACCACTCTGGCTTTGCACGTCTAAAAGATCCAGTTTCACGTTGGACGTCTAAACTAACCGCTGTTCAATTGTGCTTCTAAAACAACCAAACTACACTTTTTCAAATTTTACAGGAGAGCAATTTCAAATTTTATATAACTTTTAAAATTCGAAATCTTAACATAAAAATAAACTGATTATCATTTATACTTCATAAATTTGTGTTGATTATAAATTGTGTTCATATTACATTGCAAATATTATATTTTATTTAAAAATTAATAAAACAAAATACGGCGAGGTTAGAAGCCATGAGTATAGTGCAAGTTTTTTGTTGACTTACTAATTTTCATTGCCATAAAAGTCTACTTACAACTACTAAAATTAATTGGATCTGTTATAAATTACAATAAATAAGTTCAAAAATATGTGAAATCATTAAAGAGGTTAAAAGACATTTGTTATTATTAATTTAAAGATTTAAAAACTTGTCAATTTTTATATACTGAAAATAATGCGATTTATTATTAAATTTATTATTATGATTACAATATGCGGATACAAAATCAAATATTAACGCAATTACAAAATATACACAAAAGTAAATTCATATTTATTAACGTTTTTTAAGCATATAAAAATTAAACTTGAAACTTTTTTAATTTAAACTTCTAATCGCTCTCTTCAGACGAATTTATAAAACTACTCGTAGACTCTAGTTTTTCGTAAAATTCGTGGTACTTGGAAGGAATAACTTCTTCTTTGCACATATATTGCAGATCTTTCCATTTAGCTTCTGTTAAAGGTAATTGAGATGCATAGACTGCCTTAAACTCAAACTTATCTTCTTTTTTTGGTCGCCCAACTCGCCGATTTTTTGGAGGCATTGTTTGTATGGTTAAAGGCTCTGAGTTTAAATCATATCTAGAAGAAAACATAAATAAATTATTAGTTTTTAGATTGAGAAGTTGATAAAATTAACATTGTATATTTCACCTGAACTGTATTTCACCAGGTTTTGTGCCATCAAATGTTAATTCTCTTACTCTGCTCCATGCAACCTTTTCTCTTGTAACAGTTTTCTCCCAATTTTGTTTTCCCAGAAACTCGTTAAAATCCAGTACTTGTTCTTTATTGATTTCTATGACTTGATATTTTTTACCCTCAACTTTAGCATTTCGAATCAATTCATACCACTCTTGAGGTGTAAAAATCTCTTTGTTTTTTGCTTTTCTTTCAATAAGAGCATGAACGCTATCTCCTTCGTTTTGTGTGTGACCTTTCTCGAGATATCTGTGCGTTATGTGTATTCCAAATTTTGTTGCTGCATCACCTCCATCATAAATAGTCAAATTGTAGACTGATAATTTTCGTTTGTAATATGAAATACCGCTGTTACATTTAGGAGTATTCAATACTTTCTGAAGATCAAAACAAGCAAAGCAAGTAGTAGTAGGATTTTTTAGAGCAGCGTTTTTATCTTCAGTTTTTAGATTTCGTGCAGTTGTCTTTTGAATTTGGTGGTCGTCAAATTTAAGTTGCATTTCCGTTTTTTGCTTTTGATTCGCAGCCTTAAAAGTATTACATACATCGCATTGATCACTTTTTGGTTGAAAAAAACCTAAGTTAAATTCTTGATTAAAAATATCTCGATACATTCTCTCTGAGGCTATTACCGTTCCCTTTTCGTCTTTGCTTCCTTCTATTACTTCCTGCAATTTTTTATCATTCATCCATGCAACATACAGACGATGCATTTGACTTACAGATAAATCTGAGTCTAAATATTTTCGTTTGCTTTTCTCTCTTGTATAATGAGATTCGATTGTAGGAAACATATTAATATGTTCTTTTACAGATTCTTTACATTTACTGTATTCAGGCTGATTTCTTTTTGAATGCGCACATCTTTTGTCAGAAGAAACAGACATGGTTTCAAGATACTTTGTAGACGCTGTTCGTATGTAACTATCTGAGATATCCAAAGTGGAGAGAAACATGGTTTTGCATACTCTTATTTCTTTATTTATAAAAAAGAAAAATTCCCTAGTTGAATTAATTCGTGAATTCTCTCCAGTTTCTGTTGTCCGTCTTTGTGGTGATTTTATTTTAAAATGTTTGTTAACAAAATTCCATTGTTGAATATGATCTCCTAGACTCCAAAATTTTTCAAATATTTGCGAACGTTCTTCTTTGCTTATTCTTTCTTGACAACGGAATCGACAATCGTCCGGACAACCATCTCCCATTTTTTAAATTATTTATTTGTTTGGGATTATATAAATCCATACAAAGAAGTTCGACATTAGATAAAAATATATGCTAACAATACTGAGACATTCATTTATACAATTAAGAGAAAGATTCTAATATTTTAACAGTAAAATTGACAATTCTTTTAATTGAAGACGGGCTTTTTTCGCTAATTAATTTAATCCATGTTTCTCCAATAAGTTTCTCGTCATTTGAAGGAGAGATATATTTTCTTCTAATTTCCTGAAAGGAATTACAACTAATAAAAATGTGATACTCATCGCTAATTGGCCTTTGTTCTTCGCATCTACAATTTTGCTCCGTAGAGAGCTTGTAAGACTTGCCCTTTATTATAATTCTTGTATTATGTATATTCAATAATCTTATCTGAGTCACAATCCTCTTAAAAAACAAAGAAATTTCGGTTTTCAAATATGGTTGCGGGCCTGAAAATAATGGTAACTGTGGGTACAATTTAAGAGATGAGGAAGCCTGGAGTCTCTGGATATCTTTTACAAACAAGAAATCTTGGAATTTTTTTAATAGTCTAGCTTTATTAATTTTTATGAAATCACTTGACAGATTGTTCCAAGCCTCCTCCTCATCTATCATAGTAAATAAGTTTTTAACTTGAAAGGCCCAATTATATTTAGCGGTGCCTATTTTCCTGTCTGCCAAAACTTTTAATCTTTCGAAACAAATCTTAGGATATCTCTCCTTCTCCATTCCGAAAATCTTCTCTAGCCAATTTATAATCATTTTAAAAATACGAACAACCATTTGCGGACTACCTGTCTCGGTGCGGATTGCATAGTTCGGTGTATTTGGCGGAACATTGAGTACCTTTTTATAAAAACCGGTGTGAATCTTTTTAACCTTATCAATATAACGAAGGCTCCAAACAAGTGCAGCGTACAACAAAACATTGACTACCAGACTCTCAAACAATTTGTCCACCGTATACCATGAACTAGGATTTAGTTTGTACAATAAGGGAATCGTCGTACCAATGGCTATATTAGCCTTACTTTTAGCCGATTGGACAGCAGACAAAAAAAGTGCAGATTCCGCAAAGGATATCCCCAGATATTCGTACTTTTTCGTCACTTCTATTATCTCTGTGCCAAAATAAAGAGTTGGATATTTTTTTTTATGACCATGGCCGCCCTTTTGGAATATAACAATTTTAGTTTTTTTTGTATTTACCGTGAGTCTATTAATTTGAGGGTAATCAAACAAATACTTTATGATTTTTTTCATATTTACTATATTGTCCGACACGATTGCTATATCGTCCGCATAGGCCAATAGCAATATCTCTGTTAGGTGATTAATTGAAACGCCTCTTATACCTTTATTAATTAAAAAAACCTCAAGGTCGGCTATAAAAAGATTAAACAGAGAGGGGCTTAAAGTTTCACCCTGTAAAACTCCCATAGACACATCCACCGGCTCAGACAACCCCTCTCCCCCCCTCACCGAGATTTTAGCTCTCGAATATAAGTTCATCATTATTGTGATAAACTTAGAACCGAGCCCCGCTTTATATAATTTTTCCCATAATAATTTGTGTGATAGAGAGGGGAAGGCCGATCTGAAATCCACAAATAGGACAAAGAGTTTGCCTTTTTTCATGCTCAGGCGATTTTGTATCAATGAGTTGAGAGTGAAAATATGGTCGACACATCCTCGATTTTCTCTAAAACCGGCCTGAAACTCCGGGAGGAGATTTTCATCCTCTAACCATTTAGTAAGTCTGCGAGATAGAATCTGCGTAAAGACCTTCAATATACAATTCGCCAAGGCAATGGGTCTATAATTTAAATGGTCCAACTTGTCTCCTTTTTTATACAACATTATTGTATTTATTTGAGACCATGATCGGGGGATTTTTTCACAGACCATTATCCTGTTGAAGAAGTTCTTCAAATAAACAATCCATCCCTCAGGCAAACCCCTAAGGAATTCGTATGGGATCTCATCAGGACCAGGTGATTTATTATTTTTTGAATTTCTTAGAACGAAATTTATTTCATCCTCTGAGATAAAAGCGTCTAAGTAATCATTCCCTATCTCTAGGTCATTTAATATGTAACAACCTTGATCGCGAGCCGGGAAGAAGTTACAAAAGAAATCGTGCCACGAATTTAGATCAATCGGACTTGACATAGTAGATTTTTGACGGAATCTATTAACTGATTTCCAAAAGGAAGACGAGTCTTTTGAAACCGATAATAATTCTAACATATGATTATTGTAATTTGTTCTTTTCGTTTTAAGTAATTTTTCATATGATTTTTTGGACTTATTATACTCAAATAACATATCTGGGGAAAATCCCTCTAACCTGCACCTCTTTAAACTACTTTTCACTAAATTCTTACTTATTAAACACTCCTTGTCAAACCATACTTTAGAACGACCCAAATTCATGTTAGGTTTCGTAGTTAAATTTAAATTATTAGCAACGGACTTTATTGTAATTATCAGGTTATCGGCAAGATCATCAACATCATCTGCACAAACTTTTAAATTCGGATTTATTGACATATCATTCATATAATCTTCCGCTAAATCCTGCTTCCATTTATATTTATGCCTAACAACATCCATGTTATCCGATTCTACATATACATGCAATGAGAGAGCCAGAGGAAAATGATCCGACCCGGAAATCAAATCTATAACTTTTAAGCTTTCTACTAGATGTGTCGTATTAAGTCTAATCCACACTAAATCTACTAAGGATCTTCCTCCTATTGAATTTAAAAATGAGAAATTAGCCGGAACATCACCTGCAGCTCTCCTATTTAACAAAATAAAGCCATTTTCTTCCATCCATTCCACCAACAGCTCTCCTCTCTTGTTTATTTCAGAATCTAAACTTTCTCTATAATTATAAATGTTACTATTAAACAAGTTAATCCCTTCGTCCAATTGATTAAGATCACCCACTCTACAATTAAAATCCCCACCTAGAAAAATAGGAATATCGGGGAACTTTTCATATACTAAATTTAATAACTCCGTTAATTGATGTATACTTTCTGCTATGTTAATATTTGGATTAAAGTAGACTAAACAAACTATAAATTGCAAATTATTCCTTTCGAATTTCGTAAAAATAATTGATTTTTGTTTGTATAAAATTTCTGATCTGTAAATCTTTGAGTTAAACAACATCAACAACCCCCCCTTAGGCCTACCTCTACCCTCTTCTTTAGTTGCCGGCGAGAAGATGATTTTCCACTGAAGATTTTCTAATGATGTAAGGATCGGAGGTGTCAGCACAGCCCAGGTCTCCACTATACATATTAAGTCCGTGAGCGTTGACACTTCAAGAAGAGTAGAAATATTGCTGGATCCTCTGGAGTTCCAAAAAATGATTCTCGTTGAATTGTCAAGATCGATGTGTCATTCTGGATTGTTAACTGCATTTCCCCTTTTAACAAAATTAGTCAAAGTACCCGTGTTCTGAAGGATCACTTCCTTTTTAGTTTTTTTAATAACAGAATTTTTTGATCCCGTAGATCTTCCACGTTTTCGACTAGGAGTCAAGGCGATAGAGTTATTCAAATCCGTGCTGTCAAACTCATCTTCGCCATCATTTTCTCTGTTTACCTGCTTACTTAGAACTTGAATGTATTCACCAGCAGCTGTCACATTATACAATACACCATCACACAGTAAACTTGTATTCTTGACTATCGCGGCTTTCCCCATTCTCTCTAGTGATTGTTTGTAATCAAAAAGTTTCTTACGAGTTTCGTTTCGTTCATGCCTTTGTTCCTTTGAGAGGTCATTCGCTATTATTAAATTTTGTGACTTGAATTTAGCGATATTTCGAAAGACTAAAGATTTCAATCTAATATTGTTAAAAGAAATTAAAATAGGTCTCTGCTTTTCTTCATTAAAACCTAATCTTTTAACAAATTGAACATCTTCTTTGATATCTAACTCTGCAGCGGTAAAAATCTTGATTATTTCACTTAGCAGGTCCTCCTGTTCGAGTTCTCCAGCACCAAAAATAACAATATTTCTGGATCTTTCATTTCTTTGTGAAGATTCTATTGCACGTTCAGCTCGCTCCAATTTATCCTTGAGTTCTGTATTAACACTTTTCAGATGTTGGCACTCTGCTTCACATTCACTCAATTTCTTTACAATTTCCTCGTTTGTTAACTTCACAGACGCTATATCTGATACCACTATATCAAGCTTAATTTTGCTATTATCGATATCCGATTTAATACCCAAAAGGATGTTTTTTAGTTCATCGTTAGTAGCCATTTTTAATTATTGGGTATTATTAAGCATAGTCCTTATTATAGTAAACTTTTAGAACGAGATTAAATAAAATTCGACAGAGCGAGCGAAAAACACGTCTGCCCAGTACGAAGGCCATAGGCGAACTCCTCATCTCCCATTTTTTTAGCTTGAATCAATTTATTTTGAAGGTTAATATGTTCTTGACCAGTGTTAACAGCAGTTTTTAGAACATTCCTTTTCCAAGATAAAGGATTACATATTCTCTTCTTACTTGAAACCTTATCTTCTTGAATAGACGAACTTTCCGATTTTTCTAATTGTTGGCTCTGTGCAAATGAGCTTACACTACAAGAAGGAATAGAATTTATGTTCTGAATTTCAATTTCCTCTCCAATTATCAGATTATCACAATTATTATTCAAAAGTTCTCCTCCTTCTTCCACAAGATTCCCTTCAATATCAACAGTAAAAGTAGCTAAAAATAATTATTAAGTAATTGTAAAACTTAATCACTTTTCAAGTTTTAAATTATAAACAGGTAAACTTACCTTCATTTCCATCAAATCCAGAATGATTTTGCATTTCCTCAGATGGAAGTTTCTTTCTTTTGATAATTGAATTCAATTTATCTAAAAAATTCACCAGAAAAATTTATTATTCTTTGCCACTATTTTTACAGTCTTCTATTAAATTAAAAAATTATGAAATTCAGAATTGCTGAAATTCGTTTTTCATTCATTAATTCATTATTTATTTTACCAATAACCAAAAAACATAAACATTGTTTCGCGTATAAAAAGCAAGTTATTTAAAAAAGCATAAGAAATTTAACGCTTGGATAGAAAACAATTTACTTACCTGTTTTGTCACTTGAAGCTCTTTTTATTGCTATTTGATCTCCCATGGTTAATTGCATGTTTTAATTTGATAATTAGGTTACATTAAAAATATATGTCATAATATAAACAAAAACATTTGAATAAAGAACTGTGAAGCCCCAGAGTGGTTTTTTTAACACGGAACTTACCTGACACTATTTTATTGAAATTTATTGTTTCTAAAAAATAAAGTGGAAATTTTAACTATTTACATACATAATAAGATTAAATGGAACGTACATAATAAAAATTTAAAAAAAATTGAATTTCATTAAAAATGTAGTCCGGTTCTTTTAGAGGTGCAATTGAACAGTGGTTATTTTAGATGAGCAACGTGAAAGCAGGTCTTTTAGAGGTGCAAATCCAGAGAGGTTTTTTTTGCATGGAGCTATCGAATTCTACTAATGCTAATAAAATATATTCTTTTTATACATCAATCAATTCGTCTTGATGAAATGAAGATTTGAGTTTGTTTTTAAGTCAAGAGTAACATTTTATTATAAGGCAACAAGATTTTTAAGAAGGAAATAAATTTCTAATAAAATTGCGAATTTTTGGTTTTAATTATGTTAAATTCTATAAATTCAAATACAATATATATTTTATATATACCAATCGATCCGTTTTAATGCAACGGATAAGATTAATGAAAAAAATCAGTAACATTTTGTTGTACTAGAATATAATTTTGATGAAATAACTAAATTTTTGACAGAAAAAGGTAATTTTTCTGCTTTAATTGTCATTAACTCTATAAACTCTCATACAATTTATACTTTTTATATACCAATCGATTCGTCTTGATGCAAAGAATAAGATTTTATTATATATTAGCTTCAATATTCAATTAAGGGGGAGCCTACTTTACATGGTAAAAAAAATCGATTTTTTTGTTGCTTAAATCTTTATAAAATACATCCAAGAATATGTACCTAAAGTTTTAGAGACCAATCTAAATTATTTTTCATGTTTTTCGTTGTTTTTTGTCGAGTGTAAAAAGTTAAGTTTAAAAACATTGAAGGTTACTACCAATTGTTGAATTGTTATAAATAAACTAGAGGAAATGTAAAAAAAATTAATTTTTTTATTTTTTGAAAGTAGATAAAATTTTGTTCAGTGACTTAAAATCGCGATTTTTTTATGCAAAATTCGAGCAGATTTATAACATTAATAGTTGCATGGCCACCCGCCGGGTGGCCTGTCGGTAGCGCGAAAGTTAAAGCGCATTTTCTCGAATTTCACTTTTTACGAAATTTACTAACTCGTGGGCAGGATTGACAGAAAACGCCTGGATCGATTTTAATGAATGATGGCTTGTTTTACTCAGTATTAATCCCTCTTCTACTTAAACTAAAAAAAATTAAAAAAAATTTTTTTTTTACAATTTTGAGAACCAGTTAAAGTCATTATTTTTTTCAAAAAAATGATTTTTCTGTTTTTATCACTCAAAATTATCGAATTTCACTATTTCTTTGAAATTTTTTTAGTTCAAATAGAAACTGCATATGTAAACTTTAAAATTTTTCTTTATTTTTATGTTTCAAACAAGAATTGCGGTCTCTATCGTGCCCACCGTTTTTTAAGTCCAGATGTGCACCACTATCAACAATTAATTTTAACTTATCTGTTGCTTCCTCGTGAGGAAGCTTTGTAGTCGTTTAATTTATAAAATTTTAAAAAATGCTTTAAATAAATTTTCTTCTATATAGGACTATGTTATTTAAGACCCTGAACAATTGTCCGGATGTATGCATGTGTGTGTGTGTGTGTGTTTGTGTGTGGATCCTGTTTTTTGTGAACACGATAACTCGAAGAGGTTTCAACGAATTGGGCTGAAAATTGCTAGGCATATTTATCATAAAAATATCTCGAAATGGATTGATGGACATTAAAAAATCTATTAAAAAAATTTTTTTTTTACTTTTTTCAAAAAATTTTTTTATAATTGAATATTGAAGTTAATATACAATAAAATCTTCTTCTTTTCATCAAGACTAATCGATTGGTATATATAAAGTATAAATTGTATGAGAGTTTATAGAGGTAATGACAATTAAAGCAAAAAATTACCTTTTTTTATCAAAAATTTAGTTCTTTCATCAAAATTATATTCCAGTGCAATAAGATTTTACTTATTTTTTTCAATAATCTTATCCGTTGCATTAAAACGGATCGATTGGTATATACACTGAAAAAAAAGTGCTGTTGAATCAAATAGCTCCATGCTATTGAATTTCCCGTTATTGATTCAATAACACATTTATTAATCGAACAGCATATTGCTTAAAACGAAAAAATGAAACTGTTTAAATTAAAAGTACGGTACTGTTAAATTAATGATATTCTACAAATTGTTTCTATAGTTCATCTATATATAGCAACAGAATAATTTATTGCTTCTTTGACATTATTCATTTGAAGCATCTAATAGATAAATTTGAAGAAAATGCGTGTAAATTTGAATCAAATGAAAAGTTGTTTGCTCCAAAGAAGCGCGGTTTTGAAAATGAAAGCATATGCTTTCGTTTCAATGAGTGGTGCTATAGCGGACTGCCTATAGCATATGCTATAAAAATAAGGACACTATGTATTTGATACATTGACAGGTGCTAAATTTATTGAAATACTTATCCACACTTATTTATATGTTTATTAAACCTGTCGTTTTTGAGATTCTTATATAAAAAACTATTATTTAAATTGTTTTAAAGAATTAAGGACTAGTTAAATATAAATTCCCTATATAAATTCCTTTATTTACGAGAAAAATCTCGCGCACGGTATTTAACTACAAAGTAACTGCTCAATCTAAGAAGCGAATGTATTACATTGCAGCGCGGCAGTTCTCGTCCATCACGAAAGTTAAGCACGTTTGGTCGCGGTTACTACATGGATGGGTGACCGATTGGGAACAGCGTATTTTTCAGACTCAAAATAATATAAAGTGTGTTTGAATGTGTATGTATGTGTGTTTGTCGTTGGAAAAAATGAAAAAAATAATAAAGATATGTATGTTAGTGTGTAAAATTGGAAAAAAGATGTATATAAGAAGTGTTGTGTTAAAGGTGTGAGAATTAATTATAGTATATAAAAAATATGTGAACAAAAATTTCATTTTTTCAATTTATCGTTCGTATATCTTTAACTACATAAAAGAATTGACTTAACAGTATGGTGTTATTCAATCGATAGCAACAACTAAAAAAATTAAAAGATATTCCATTTACAACAACTGAATTTTTAACAACTAAAATACAAAAAACTGATAAATTTGTGTAAGTATTTTAATTAAATTAAAATAAAATAATAAAACTTAATAATTGATTGTATAAAATTTAATAATTAATTAATTTAATATTATTAATTATTTTTAATTAATAATAAACAAATTGGTATGAAAATGTATGCTTAATTATATATTATTTTTTAACAGTTCTGTTATTTGCTATGTAGAACAAATAAATATAATTAAAAAATTCGACCGAAAAGATTCCGATAAACAATCCATGCTATTTAAATTCTTGTTAAATAATAATGAGGACACAACGATTGATTGTTCTTCCTGGAATGAAGATGCTGTTCATTTTTTTTCAATAATAGAACCTCAGAGAGTAATTTTAATTTAATTTATTTATTTTATTATATAATTATATATTTTATTATATACAACATGAATTTATTTTATTTTAGAAAATACTTCTTCAAACTTTAACCGTAAAGCCTGCATCACCATTTAACCAAGGATCAGTTCCGTTTGAATTCGTACTCAAGAATTATACAAAAATTACTGATTTAGGGCATTTTAATATTTCAAATAACGATAGAGAAATAACAAAAATTAATTTTGAAAAATCTGAAGTGCTGAAAACTACAGGATGGGTCGAAATTGAAGGATTTTTAAGAGACGAATTTATTATACCTAATAGAAATAAGAACACTGAATATTTTGGCAGTATTACAAATGGCACATTCAAATTAATAGTTTCCGTTTTCAACGTCGTTGACAGTATTAATTTTTCTCAAGGCGAAAAATTAAAACTCGTTGGGATTTTAGTCGAAAATGGTACAATTTATATCAAACACCTTTATGTAAAATTATTTCTATTACATTCAATATGCTTAATTTTTTGTATTATTAATTATAATTATTAATTATTTATTTTGAATTTATTGAATTTAATCTAAATAATTTTACATAACACAATATTCTTAATTTTTTCAAAATATTATAGATGATTTAACAATTTCTCTAAAAGTCAATACAATAAATGAAATACAACAAATTAATGAAGAGCCATTACCATTGTATAAATTAATATTAGGAGGAGAAACAATTTCTCGGAAACCAAAATCATCCAGTAATTAAATATTGTATCCAGTAATAAAAGTGAATACAATAAATGAAATACAACAAATGTTTGGTAGATAAAAATTTTTTAATTACTGGATGAAATTTTTATCTACCAAACAACATTTTTATATTTATATTTAAAATTTAATTATTCTTTATTAAATAATTTTATATTACAACAAATTAATGAAGAGCCATTACCATTGTATAAACATTTTTTAAAATTTTATTATATACTATTTAATTTAGGTGAGATGTTAGATTGGTTTATAATAAACTTTAATTTTTTAAAAGTCTATTATACCTCCTCGTGGTACATCTTGGTAACAAATTCATTGAAAATAATGTAAATATAAAAGAATAATAAATTGAATGAACTTATTTAAATTTCAAAGAATTTGGCTAAAAACCAATCTATAAAAAATTTTAAATACATTCATATTAACAGGGTTGTTTTACCTTGGAATGTGTAGAGGGGAGAGGACATTTAACCTTTAGACCTAATTTTGAGGTTATGTTTGTCCTCTGAAGTTGGCCGCATATAGCTTGAGACCTAATGTTGAAGTTATGTTTGTTCTTTTTTGAGGTTATGTTCGTCTTTGACAGGAAGTTATCTTAAACATACTATAGCCATTTGTGGCCAACTTCAGAGTGATGATCTTTCACCTAATTTTGAGGTTATGTTCGTCTTTGACAGGAAGTTATGTTAAATATACTATGGAATCTTGAAACAGCGGCGGCGGCGGCGGCGGGGATATCTTTTTGTAATATAGGTAGATATATATATATATAGGGGAGAGTCATTTCACGTTTTCTGACATATGGTCGGAAAGATCTTCTAAAGTGGAATGTTTCTTCTGTACATCAGAAAATGTCTGGACCAAAATTAAATTATAAACATTTTAAAAAAATGTCGTTATGGTCGAGCCAGGTATTTACGGTCGGGCCACCGTAGAATATCAATGTGATATGAAGGAATATTTCTAAAAATGGCCTGTAAATTACAGCAGAATGATGAAATTCACTTGAAAATGGAAAAAGGAAATAAAAAAAATAATATAAAAATTAATCTAAAAACATTCTCAGTACACGAAACGTTTATAATACGTTATCGAAGGAGATGTGAAATGAGACTTTTCAAAATGTTTCACGAACGTTTTTCGAACATGAATATATTTTTTTGACTGTACAATGACGTTCTTCACACATCCCTACCTTAAACAAATGAATTTCCGATGTCAGAACGTACCATAATTGTAAAATTATGTGTCCCAACCTGCACGGTATAAAGTGACCCGACCGTAAGTTTCGCGACGTTTTGATTTTTTTGGCACACAGACATAAACGCACGATATAAAAACCTAAGTAACATACTAAAGTATTAAAGCACTCTCTAATGAATAAATTTCATCATCTTACTTTATTGTTTGCATCTTCCCTTTTGTTTAATTTATCTTTCTCGACACTAAGTAAAAGTTTTGCTTTGAAAATTCACCTCACATTGACGTTTTCGGTTTGTACTGCTCGCGAACTTCATTGGAACTTAATGAAAATGATGTGAAAAGTTTTCTACCATCACTAACAAGTATTTACGTACAATGGTAAATGGCACCAGTTTGATACAACTAAGAAACACGAGGTGGTCCGACCGTAGTGACTCTCCCCTATATATAATTAATATTAAAGGTTTTTTAATGATCTTAAGCTTATTTGAAAGGTCCCTTTTTACAGAATAAGAATTAGTTATAGACATTAACCTGTAATTTTTTTCTTCGTATAAGCAGGACATTAAAGTTAGACTAAAAATTGGAAATAATTTTTTTATACTAAAAACTATTCTAAAAAATATATGAATCATAATATAGTGTTAATTTTTTAAGAAAATTTAATAAAAAAATATGTTTGAAATTTAAAAATTATTTATTTAAATAAGATTACTTCAAATTTTTTGAATTTTATTGTCTGAAGTCCTAATTATACGAAACAAAAAATTACAGGTTTATGTCTATAAGTAATTATTTTTCTATAGAAAATGACCTTTAAAATAAGCTTAAGATCATTGTAAAATGTTCATTATTTTAGAAGTTATTCAAATTTGTGTAAAAAATTGAAAATGTCAATTCTTATAAATTTCTAATTAATATATTGCCTAAATGAAAATTCATCATTCCAACAACTCATTCAACATTTTTTTTATTCCATTGATAATGGGTGGACTGACAATTGTAGCCGGTAGTATACACTGAGAAAAAAATGCTATTGAATCAATGAAATATTTGTTTGCGCAATAAACGGCATATTCAATATCGTTCGAATACAAATACTGTTGGTTCAATAACATGTGCTATTGATTACTGCACTATAGATTTAAATAAATTTTATACAATATTATTACAGAAATTATAGTATTAACGAAAAATGCTATAATATCAAGAAATGCATTTCATTACTATAATTAAATTTGTTATAACTTTAGTAGCATGTTCTTTCAAATCAATAGAATGTGCTATTAATTTCATAGCATGATGATATAGTTTGAATAACACATAATTTTAAAAAGAATACATCACACTTTATATTTTAATGAATTAAAATTCAATTTTATAGCATGATGCTATAGTTTCAAATATAAAATATTATTCTTTTGAAAAAAATATTTTGAAAAATAGACATATTTTTGCTCTTTTACATCTTGTTACCTATTTAAAGATAGACTTTTTTTTAATTCTACATACAATATATGCAATTTGAGATATAACTTATAAGTTTACAACTCAACCTAAAATTAAATTTTATTATAACATATACTTAACATACTATTTAACATTATACATACATACATACATTATACACATCATAATTCATTTAAATGACGTTGATTTGAATTTCCTTATATACAAAAGTGATGAAACTATCACCGCTTGTGTGAGAAAAAATTAATATTTAAAGTGCGTATAGTGTATATTTAGTAACCAATCACAAAACAAAGATATATTCCCGGGAAAATTTAAATTTCAAATTCCTCTTTCAAGTATTTCCAAGACATTAACATGAAATTTTGCAAATCAAAACAGATGATTTACTAAAATATCAATGAATGAATTATTTTAATTTGAATAAGACAATATCTTATACTTTTAACTTAAATAAGTATGACTACAATTTTACTGCACAGTACTGTAAATTTTATAGCACGGTACTGTAAATTTTATAGCACGGTGCTGTCAATTTTATAGCATGGTGCTGTTAATTTTATAGCACGGTACTGTAAATTTTATAGCATGGTGCTGTCAATTTTATAGCATCTGCTTTTGAACGTATTTGAATACATAGTTTGTAATAACAAAAGACATCCGTCTGGAAGACAGCAAATATTACCAAAATACAATACACTGTCTCTTTAGTGTAAACAAGAGGATTAATACCCGAACATTAAGGACAATCGCATTTGCAACTAGCCCTCAACACCATTCAAGATCGGATTACCAGATAATATCACCAGATCATTCAACACCAGTAATCGTTATTCTTAAAAGTAAGGTTTATAATTTAAAACTATACTTATTGTATTTTTGTCATTACTTTTCTTTCTTGTTGGTTTTTAAATAAATTATTCTCTCACAACATTTAGTAGGCTCATTGACTTATCCTCATCCCAAATTAGATTCTTTTTTAAAACAAATTTAAAACGAGGAACGTTAGGTACATTTTAAAAAGTTTTCTTGTTTTTGACGTAACAAAAGTATATAGATTAGTCGGGTAACTTTTCTCTCCATTTACCTACGACGTGCTCGGAGTCGTTGACCACACTGCTCACTTTTCAGTTTCGACAAAAATTCGACGATACCTTACACACATTTTACACTCACATTCTTCTTACATGAGTCGTGTAACATTATAGGCCCCCGAATTCGTATGGCTACAATGTATTGGATAATTTTTAATTCGATATAATTTATATTGTGCTGTTATTTTGTTTGGATTTATAATTTTAGTGTGATATTATATTGCTTGATAATCTCATATATGGGGGATTCCGCGTCAAGTGATCAAGGGGTCTTTTGGTGCAATGCTTATTTCAATAATTTTTTACTCTTAAACAATTAAACATACAAATTTGACAAAGTACATTTTGGAAAGGTTTTTTCATGCTCTTTCGAATGGAAATAAGCATTTTGAAAAAAAAAATTTTTTTGACCCAAAAAAATCAAAATTAAAAATAAATTTCAATTTTTGGGGGAGAAAGACCCAATTTTTTTTTTTTTTTTTTTTAAACGAAAGCTGAGGTTTTTTCCTAAAAGGACATATAAATGGTAAAGTGGGACTAGAATGTTTAAACATTGAAAAAAAGAGGTTTCTACTCGCCGGAGCGCTCAAAACCCGGTTTTAAGCTCCCTTTAGGAGAAAATTCTTTTTTTCAATGTTTAAACATTCTAGTCCCACTTTACCATTTATATGTCCTTTTAGGAAAAAACCTCAGCTTTCGTTTAAAAAAAAAAAAAAAAAAAAAATTGGGTCTTTCTCCCCCAAAAATTGAAATTTATTTTTAATTTTGATTTTTTTGGGTCAAAAAAATTTTTTTTTTTCAAAATGCTTACTTTCATTTGAAAAAGCATGAAAAAACCTTTCCAAAATGTACTTTGTCAAATTTGTATGTTTAATTGTTTAAGAGTAAAAAATTATTGAAATAAGCATTGTACTGAAAAACACAAAAATTTAACCCCCTCCCCCTCGGAAAATATTGGACTAGGTAAAAAAATATTTTCACGAAAAATTACTATCTATGAGTACTACAAAAGCCCTAAGTTTTGCTACGATTGGAGAAAAATTTTTCTCCACCTTGATCACTTGACATGAAATGCCCCATATGTGGCATTATTTCCCAAACGTCCCAGCCCAAATTTGAAAGTCTTGGGATTGGTTTGGTATTTTGGTAAATTGTTGTCCTATATGAAAGTAATAAATTTGTAAAAAATCAGGTCTTTTAAAAAAAACTTGTAGAATGTAGTGAGGGTTAAACTTCTGCCATTTTAAGTAACACTGCCATTTTCGAAACCGTATAACTTTTATAAAATTTTATCGATTTTAATGTATCTGTAATGAATTTAAAGCATTTTTATCAACTTTCTAACAATTTTACAAAAAGATTTAAAAAAAATTTAACCTTTTTTTTAAATAAAGTTTATTTTTTTAATTTTGACTGTAATGGGTGTTTTTAAAATTTTTTTCTTAGTTTTTATTGGAAAGCTGGAATTTTTTCCGAAACATCATATAAGTTTGATAGTGGGATGACCAGAACTTTAGAAGAAAATTGAAAACAAAGTAAGCTCTGCGCCCGGGTTCAGTACGTTACGCCGGCGCTACGCCGTTGAACGACATAAATATCACTGTTTCATCTTCATTTGTTTAATAATAGGTTTGTGAATTTCTGATAATTTTATTTTTATAAATCTAAAAACAATTATAGCATTATGCATTTATTTATCATTAGCTTATTATGGATTATAACCATTTTTAGTTTACAAGGGAATATTATTTTTAACTCTTTCTTAAAAGAATTTTTATTTACTTACAAAATATAAATTTTGTGTTTAGTAAGAATTTATTTATTTGTAAATTTATTTATGATTAATTGATTAACTATTATTTAATTAATAACAATTTTAATAACAATATTTTTAATAGTTTTGTAAATTTATAAAAATGAAATTACTAACGAATAAGTAAATTTATGTTAAAAAAATAAATTTGGTAATTGATCAATTAATTTAATTAATAAAATATTAGCAATAAACTGAGTAAAAATTATTTTTCGAGATGCTTATCTTGCATTGAAGAAGAACATTCACAAAATATATATTGCGAAAAAACATTATGAATACAGTCTGCCTCTCATACCTACAAAGATCAATGTCACTTTCGAGTTTCAGAAAAAGCCAAAACCATCTAGGAAGAACTCGAGAAACTAATAAACGCGAAAATATTTAAAACCAAAGGAACATTTAAATATTAAATAAGAACTTATGAAACATCAATACTTTTTTTCATAATTAATTATTTTAATCGATAATAATTATCGTTCCTTGTAAAACTCCTTTTTTTCTTGAAAAAAATGGAGATAAAACAGTGATATTTACGTCGGTAAACGGCGTAACGTACTGAACCCGGGCGCACCACTTACTTTGATTTCAATTTTCATCTAATAAAAATTAAAAATTTTTTTTTTTAAATACTCATTAGAGTCAAAATTAAAAAATAAACTTTATTTAAAAAAAGGGTTAAATTTTTTTAAAAATCTTTTTGTAAAATTGTT
The DNA here is from genome assembly GCA_032872475.1 of Leptopilina myrica (nomen nudum). Classification (NCBI taxonomy): domain Eukaryota; kingdom Metazoa; phylum Arthropoda; class Insecta; order Hymenoptera; family Figitidae; genus Leptopilina; species Leptopilina myrica (nomen nudum). The sequence goes on from CM065464.1 coordinate 27,200,587, forward strand.
AGAAAGTTGATGGAAAATGCTTTAAATTTATTACAGATACATTAAAATCGATAAAGTTTTATAAAAGTTATACGGTTTTGAAAATGGCAGTGTTACTTAAAATGTCAGAAGTTTAACCCCCACTACATTCTACAAGTTTTTTTTAAAAGACCTGATTTTTTACAAATTTATTACTTTCATATAGGACAACAATTTCCCAAAATACCAAACCAATCCCAAGACTTTCAAATTTGGGCTGGGACGTTTGGGAAATAACACCTCATATGTGGCATTTTACGTGTATTGTCCTTAGTTGAAACTTCTTCTTCACTTTTTCGAAAATTTGAAGGGGGTAGAGGGGGGCCAATTTTATCAATTTTGCTTACACCGGACACTTCGTAAATTTTTTCTAAACATACTTTGAATGGGAAAAACTTTTTAGAATATATCAGGGATGCCAGCAGGCGGCGGAAATTCTATCCCACCACGCCGCCAATTCTTCCCCCACTATACCCACCGGCGGAAGAAACGGAGAATACACGGCAATGAAAGCCTTTTTCTCTTTTCTGTTATAAAGGCGAATACTAACCTCAACTGAGCGTAAAAGGCGCTAAAATTCAAATTACGAGTTGAAATAAGGAATAAAAATATTAACTCAATTACTTAATTATTGAAATAATAGTAATAATAATTTCTTTTAATTGTGAAATTAATTATTTAAAAAAATTAATAATGGTAAAAAATAATATTCGATAATATTATTTTTTAGAAAAATAACAAAATTTGTTTAATAATTAAATTCATTATTGAAAAAAATTATTAATAATACATAATAAATAATATTATTATTTATTATAGCAATTTATGATAAATTATTATTATTATAAATTAATTATTAGTAATTATTCAATTTCAAGATTTTTTTTTAAAGAAAAGTAATGTTTTTTATATAGATCTTTTAATTAATAACAAAATATTAATATTAATAATTAATAATAATTTCATGTAATAATTTAAATAATTATTAAATAAAATTAATAAAAATATATTCTCTAAGTTTGAATTAACCACTGACTTTTCGCTTTTTAATGATTAAAAATCAATAAAAATGGTTTCAAATTTTTATTAGTGATATTGACTTTATGCTTTTGAATTAGTAAATTTTATAAATTAGTGAAAATGGACTATTTATTAGTAAAATTTACTAATTCGAAAGCAAGAAGTCAATCACTAATTTTAATTTAGAGAGTGAAATAAATGCGGTATAATTATTATAGAATTAGATATTTAAATAAAACAAAAAATTTTTAAGTGCTCCTAACAAATAACAATTTTTCAAAGCAAAATTTTTTTAAAACAATGATTGGTATTCAGCCAATTTTACTGAAATCTTTAATTACTTTCTTAAATTAAATAATTAATAAGTTGATTATTGCCAGTATTTCAATAACCTTGTTTCCAAGATGCACCACGAGGAGGTAACCAATCTTGCATCTCTCCATTCAGCGTCAAAAATGTCATGAACTTTTTTTTAAATACATACTAACTTTTTACAATTAGCAAACAATTTTAAATTGTTCTATTATATATTATCATTACATTCTGTTATTTATTAATAATTATGCACTACTCCGAGTAAAGAATAAAACTAAATTTTTTACTATTTCTTGAAATTGTTAACACTGCATGGTTAAAACTACAATACTACATAAACTTAGAATTAGAAACAAATTAATAAAAATGTTAAACGTGAACATATGTACACAGATAGAATTGTATCTGAACGTAAAAATAAAATAAATTTTTTAAGTTTTTAAAACTTGGAACATATATATACACAGATAGATTTATATCTGAAAGTGGAAATAAAATAAACTTTTTAAGTTTTAAAAACTTCGAACATATATATGCACAGATAGATTTATATCTGAAAGTGAAAATAAAATAATTTTTTTTAAATTTCGAAACACATGGTATAAAAAATTTTAATGGAGAAACCAAATGATTGAAAAATGAAAAATATGTAAAAATTATGCAAATTTTCATAATTTGGAAATTGAATTTTTGGAAAATTTGAAAAATTAACATGTGTTTTTATCATTATTTACGTTAAATATTGCTTTTAGAAACCAATTTTTAGCATTCCGTTCTTCTTAGTATATTACTGAAATATGACATTTTAAATAATAATTCGAAATTGAATTATCAAAACATATTTTGTAGAAGAAGAAAATCAAATGTTCTATAAAGTCGACGTTTTTAGTTAAACTATTTCTGATCGCGAAACTACAAAATTCTTTACTTTTCGTCATCTTCGCACCTCTATCCGATGTGGATTTTTTATCATACAAATTTTTAAGATCCATCAAATCTAAATGTGTTTTTCTGATTTTTGTTAAAATAGCAGACTCATTTCTCGATTGCAACGCAAATCGTGTAACACAAATAGAATTGAAAGTCCTATTCCCTAATCGATTTCGTAGTTTTGTTTTAATAGAAGGCAACATGGAAAAAGCTCGCTCCACTTCAGCATTGGAATGCGGAAGTGTACGAACGCGATTCAAAAGAAGAGTTAAATTGGGAAAGCGTGATTCGTTATTAATATTGATGAATGTTCCGATATTTTCCCACATATCATCAAATGACAATTTTGCCAATTTTTCCTTCTCTTCAACACTGAGGTCTTTCAAGGAGTGCCTTCTTTTTGAACAGTCTCAAATTCGAAAACTTCTAAAAATCCCAATTTCTCGCAAACTTTCCAAATCCATCGGAAAGTATTTTCTTGATTGGCATTAAATGCCAGATTTGGTCTAAAAAATTACACAGCAGACAAAAAGCCGTCATTAAAAGGCAGACGATCTGGAATTTCGGAACTTGCAGTGACATAAAACTTTAAGCAGTTAGTTAAAAACTCATCAATTTGAACAGAAGACAAAGTTTTCTCATTCAAATAATTCATCGCTTCTAAACCAACGTCAATTTCATTCAATGCCAACAGATTAGATGATGTAGAAAAATTTACATTATTAATTATTTGAAAAAACAATTCCGGTTTAAGAAGACCTGGTTTTAAGTATTTACTCAGAATTCACTGGAAGAGTTTAGCAGATTTTGGCTGAAGTTCCTGAACTAAAGTTTCACGTTTCTGAAAAGTCGCGTTGTAAGAATTAAACTTGTTCAAGGTAAAATCAAGAAAAAGAAAATAAGCTAAAGTCAATGGATTATGCATTTTCTGTAGCAAATGTTTCACATTTGTAATTTTTCCTTTTCCATCCTTTTGCTTTCCTTTCGGATCTTCCAAATCAAGATAGTTAAAAATTCAATAAGACGATCCCAGAATTTAATAATAACACGAATACAAGAATGTCGAACTAGCCAACGAGTTTTCGCATGACTAGGAATTTTCTTATATTCACCTTCCAATTCTGAACAAATTTCGCGATAAATTGATGTCCTCTTTGGACTTGCATTAATAAGGCTCGGAATTGATTCAATAATAAAATCTACATCTGGGATTTTCTCGCTTGAATTTTTAGCTGCATTGTGCGCAGAATGTTCTACGCATGGCAAAACTGTTACATTCGGATTTTTTTCTAATAAAAGAGTTTTAAAAGTTAAATTTTTTCCGAGCATAACACTAGCACTATCCGAAGCAAGGCCGACAATATTTGATAAAGGGATTCCCTTTTCGGATAAAGCTTTTAAAAAAGCTTTGAAGATTTCCCGTGCTGAACAATCCGTAGCATCTAAATTTACATTCTCAAGCAATTCTACCCTTACTTTACGCGTTTCTTGTTCAACATATCGCACGACGATCGAAAGCCACTTTTCCGAAGTTATATCACTCGATTCATCTACGTAGACTGAAAATGGAGTTTTTTTTGCAAAATACGCGATAGACGTTGAGTTTCTGCGGTACAAAACACATTATTTACTATTGACGTCATTTTAGTACGACCTAAACGCTCTTCTTTTAAAACCGCGGGCTCAATGGTTTGAAAAAGAGAAATCATGTCATTCGCGACGGAAAAAGGAAGATTTTTTAATAAACAAAAATTCGCGATTCTAAGTTCTGCTTCCTTCACTTTATTTTGAAAAATTTTTAAACTGTCCAAATCGGAATTTATTTCATCGCAATGAATATTTAAAGAAGAATCTAAACTTTTTTTTACATCTAAAACTTCATTTGAAGAAGCAACAAAAGATTCATTTACGTCTAAATCATTCTTTGAAGAAGACGCAAACGAATCATTTGTATTTAAAACTTCATTTGAAGTAGAAGCAAAAGATTCATTTGGATTTAAAAGTTCTGTAGAAGAAGAGGCAAATGAATCATTTCTGAGTGAAATAGTTTGCGAAAAAGATATGTTACCGAGATTATTTTCAATTTCATGTAAAGAATCGGTGGTAAAATTTGAAATACTATTCTGACTATCAATCCCGTATGCCAGACTTTTTTCAAAAAGTTTACACTTTTTTTGATGCACGGAAGTCGCTTCGTGATCACGAATTTGAGATTTTCCACAATTTAAAGTTTTTTTTACAAAATTTGCAAAAAAATTTTGTTGAATCTGACGATTTTACCACTCATTCTTTCCATGAAGGAAATTCCTCTAGCCAAGCTTCTCTGAAAGTTTTGGACTTTTTTATTTTTTTCGAAGAGGGCGCGTTTTCCACGGGGATTTCCGAAATATTAGGAATTTTTTTGTCCATTTTAAAAAAATTCTAATTGTGCGAAAAATGACTCGAAGAAGTAAAGAATTTTTAAAAGGGACTTACCCGAATTAATTGAGAAAAACAACAAATCTGGAATCCTTTGACAAAACCAATTTTACATCATGAAACCGCGTGAAAATGCAAAAAACGAACACTGATAACTTCACTACTGTTGGATTAATTCGAATTAAATTAGAAAAAATGGAAATTATATATTCAGAATAACAAGAAGATCTATAAAACGGAATTTTATTGCCAATTTTGATTCTTACCATTGACAGATCAAAACAATTATGGCTGCCCATTTATGACAAAAACAAAAGAGAAACAAAAAAAGCAATGTTAGTATTTTATACTCCATACTTTAAAAAGTGGGAATTTTGAAATAATAACATTAAAATCTACTGTAAAAATAAAAAAGCTGACAGTTATTTTAATTATTGACAATTTTTGAATAATATTAAATTCTTGAATTAATTCTCAACGATTTAAGACCAAGATTAAAAAATTCAATATATGTATAAAAACTTTTTATTCTTATTAACTTGAGAATATTAATATTTTAGTTAAATTGTGTGTTCTTATTTATAGAATATAATTATAGAAAATTGTAACACATTAAAATTTTTATTGAAAACTATTAATTTCATTGTATAATACTAAGAAAAATTGTTCAAATGAAATTTTTTCAATGGCTTTCCAAATATATTAAATAATTTTCAGTTACCATTGACTAATTATGTTTTTTCAGCTTTAAAAATGTTTAACTTATTTTTATTCAATTAAAAAATTTGTTTAAATTAAACATTACAAGGTCATTGAAATACTGGCAACAATCAACTTATTAATTATTTAATTTAAGAAAGTAATTAAAGATTTCAGTGAAATTGGCTGAATACCAATCATTGTTTAAAAAAAATGTTGCTTTGAAAAATTGTTATTTGTTAGGAGCACTTAACAATTTTTTGTTTTATTTAAATATCTAATTCTATAATAATTATACCGCATTTATTTCACTCTCTAAATTAAAATTAGTGATTGACTTCTTGCTTTCGAATTAGTAAATTTTACTAATAAATAGTCCATTTTCACTAATTTATAAAATTTACTAATTCAAAAGCATAAAGTCAATATCACTAATAAAAATTTGAAACCATTTTTATTGATTTTTAATCATTAAAAGGCGAAAAGTCAGTGGTTAATTCAAATTTAGAGAATATATTTTTATTAATTTTATTTAATAATTATTTAAATTATTACATGAAATTATTATTAATTATTAATATTTTGTTATTAATTAAAAGATCTATATAAAAAAAAATTATTTTTCTTTAAAAAAAAGTCTCGAAATTGAATAATTACTAATAATTAATTTATAATAATAATAATTCATCATAAATTGCTATAATAAATAATAATATTATTTATTATATATTATTAATAATTTTTTTCAATAATGAATTTAATTATTAAACAAATTTTGTTATTTTTCTAAAAATAATATTATCTAATATTATTTTTTACCATTATTAATTTTTTTAAATAATTAATTTCACAATTAAAAGCAATTATTATTACTATTATTTCAATAATTAAGTAATTGAGTTAATATTTTTATTCCTTATTTCAACTCGTAATTTGAATTTTAGCGCCTTTTACGCTCAGTTGAGGTTAGTATTCGCCTTTATAACAGAAAAGAGAAAAAGGCTTTCATTGCCGTGTATTCTCCGTTTCCTCCGCCGGTGGGTATAGTGGGAGAAGAATTGGCGGCGTTGTGGGATAGAATTTCCGCCGCCTGCTGGCATCCCTGGAATATGTTTCGGAAAGGTTTTTTCGTCCTCTTCCCAATGATGATTTATATTTTTTAATATTTTAAAAATTTACCATAATTTTTGATAATTAATATTTAATTTTCTAAAAATTGGTCCGTTCTATTTGAAAATAAATTATTGCAAACGAAAGCTGAGGTTTTTTCCTATGCACATGTAAATGTTCAGAATGCCCTTTTTTGTTTTTGAGTTATTAAATTTCAAAGAACAAATTGCTGCGCGCTGCGTCGCGGGCGCCTCACCTCACGCTGGATACCACGCGGCTTAGTAATACCGCGACGCAGCGCGCAGCAATATATATTTTGAAATTTAATAACTCAAAAAAAAGGCTTTCTGAAAATTTACATGTGCGTAGGAAAAAACCTTAGGTTTCGTTTGCAATATTGTATTTTCAAATAAAACTTTTCTTTCTTGTTGGTTTTTAAATAAATTATTCTCTCACAACATTTCAATATAAGATTTAAGAATTATAGACACTTGCATTTTTTTTCAAATTAATATTTTTGAAAATATTAAAAACTGATTTTGGGTAAATAATTCTCTTTTAACCGTAGTACGTTTCAAAGTAATACTTTGAAAATAATTTCCAAATTATCACTCTCTGTTCTATAGCGATAGAATAATGCGAGTATTGGTTTTGTTGTATGAGCGAAGTTTATGTTTGTATGTGTGTAATATAAGAAGGCACGACGAATTTTGTCGTACTTTGACGAATTCTTATTCGGCTTCCTAAATGAGAAAGAGTAGGGAGAAGTAAATTGAACTGCTATAATATTGTATCTGCGAGTCAATGTTTCGTCGTCTTCCGTAAGATCGTAAGAAGAAGCATTTCTGTTTGCCATATCTTGTGTACTCGTCGAGAAACCATAAGGTAATCGCTTGATTGTTTTTTAGATCTTTTATATGATACTATTTTCATATATATTATGGATAAAAGTTAATCTCGATACATATATATGTGTGTGTATTTTTTATATAGAGTGGCGAATTGATATATGGTGAAATGATATTCGTTTTTCGGCCTTGATATAATTTGTGTGGCATCTTCTTGAGCAATCGTGTCTAAAGGAAAGGATATTTCTTATAAGGAACTTTATTGAAACATAAATCCAAATTAAGGGTAAAGAGATGTATTTTAATTGATAAACCCTTTGACTATCCTGTACACATACGGACCTTGTGACTACATGGATGCACCATTTCTATCACTGTGCCTTTTGGAATAAGAAATAATGTAATAAAGGAACGTTCGAAAAACAGTTTAATACGTAAGATTTTCTAAATTGAATTTTATAAGAAAATGGATTATAATTGAATTTATGTAGAACTATTTTTATATTTTTGATGTTATTATTGTATGATTGTCTGTAATTGTGTGATTTTGTTTGTAATTTGTTTGTTGTGAATGTAAAATATAACGATCATGACGTCACGCTTTAGTGAACTATTAATGTAAATTTATATTTTGGCTTTTACTTGACTTCTATTAAATTGATAAATATATTAATTTGTGCCTATTTAAAAATCGCTTATTCTTATTTTAAAGTAAATATTTTAATATAATACTCATCTTATCATTTGCTGTTTTTAAAGTACTTTTTTATTTTGTTACATGTTTAAATATTTTTTAAAAATAAAATTAATGGTTAGAGTTCTAATCGGAGATGTTGACCTTTTTTATATCAAAATTTCCTGATTAGACTAATGCTCATCGCTACAGCAATCTTCTCGACCTTAATAGATTTCATTGCGCAAGGCATCGCCTCGGCCTTCATAGAGTTGAAATCGCAACGTTTGTCTTTGATCCTCAGGAATGGTGCGTGTACATATTAATAATCTGTATGTTCGATCTTAAATTTCTCGTAATCGTTATTCTTTCGACATTCTTATTAAATGTTACTCTTTCCTAGATTTATAATAATAAACATATAATATAATTACAATATTCATTAGGAAATATTGTGAATATAGTACAAATTTAAAACACGTAAAATAACAGTTATATTTGTTAGAAAATATACTGAATATAATGTAAAAAAACATACAGAAAATAAGAATTAAAAGTACTGTATATCATATCATGATAATATATATTATTTTAATAGAAGATGTATGCATTATCGATTAAATACAATATATGAAAATAAATACATACGTGAAAATATATCGTTAAATTAAGTATATAAATAAGAAGTTACGGACGTAACACTTAATAAAGGTTATTGTAATTTGATTATAGCGGCTTGTCCATTACAGTCGAACGGCATAGCGTGAAGATTAGTCTATTACTAATTTCGACGCCGACTACACACAGTAGTCTTAGAGCCGATTTATCAATTTAGCAGTTCGTTTTAATGTTATTCGGTAATGTAACAAATATCCCAGTATTTTTAATTTTGGTATTAAAAACCAACCACTGGCAGTAAGTATTTTTCAGTATTTATATATTATAAAATTTAAACTATCATACGTTAATTCATCCGACTCTTGCCGAAAAAGTATTTATTGAGAATTACTCATAAAGATGTCACCTTTCGATAGACATAAAAAGTTTATGCTACTTTCTGCTACTTTTCGAAATATTTGTTTTCTACCCGATATCAAATTAGCAATCATCGCTTCGATACTACCTGAATATTCTGATTGACTGTCTGCAGCAAGAAATCTGCAATGTATAAATTCAACGAGGAATGTTTGGATCCGTTCGAAAATTGTTTTTTGACGGGAAATCGAGCGATTATAATTGTATAATTAAGGTTTATGTTTATCTTGTAATTTTTTGAGTTACTTCTGTTGTTTATTACAAATTTTAATATTAACTACAATAGTGCATGTCCGTTGACCACACATTTATGTTATGTAAAGGACCCCGCACAAAATACATTAAAAATCCCTTTCGGTCAAATTCTTTGAAACTTTGGTAAAATGAAGTTCAAGTGATTCTGAACAAAAGCTCTCTGGCTCATACCCTCCTTTCCGGGTTCGTTTGCCCGTTAGAAGCATTTGAAGGTGAAAGTAACAAACTGTGTTTTGAGAGAATTTCATCTAATTAAAATCCATTTTTTTGGTGTCACTTTATAGATAAACGATCTTGAGGTTTCTGATATTGCAGAGCAGTATTCGTAATATTGCCATGCAATGTTTGCTACATTACCATAAGTAACATTTGCAGTATTGAAGCAATATGTTTAACATTTGGTGTTTTATTTAAGTGTTTATGAAAAAGTAGTAGATTTAAGGAGACTCCTCTAATTCCTTCAGCTATCAAGAACTCATCAAAATCAGCAATAAAACAAGAAAAAAGTAGGGGACTTAGTACTTCACCCTGTAAAACCCCTTAAGTGACCTTGGTGTACTCCGAAATCCCGGATGACCCTTTAACTGCAATAGAGGCTTTTGAGTATAAATTTATCAAAATGTTTATGATTTTACTGCCAATTCCCATCCTGAAAAGTTTCTCCCACAAAATTTTGTGTGAAAACGAAGGGAAAGCACTACGAAAATCTACAACGGGAACGAACAACTTTCCCCCAGTGAGGTTCAGGCGAGATTGTATTATTGCGTTAAGAGAAAAAATATTGTCAATGCAACTTCTGTTTTTCCTAAATCCCGCCTGCCACTCTGGTGAAAAATTGCCGCTCTCTATCCATCTGTTTAGTCTTTCTGCAACTATTTGCGTACAAATGTTTACAATGCAATTTACCAAAGCGATCGGGCGGTAATTCGCCGGGTCCTTTTTCTCACTTTTTTTATATATCATTCTAGCTAAGATATTTGCCTAAGAATTTGGAACCTCTTCTTTTTCCCAAATTTTATTAAATAAAATTGATAAATAATTGATCCAACTATCTGAAAGATTTTTCCAAAATTCATTTGTGATACTATCTGAACCCGGCGACTTACCGTCCCTGCACTTCTTAAGACTCATTTTGATTTCCCAATTACTAATAATTTCATCTAGATATGGATTTCCCATCGGCATCACGGTTCTCGGAGGACTCAACCTCGCAGGAAAAATGCTTTGGAAATAATTATACCATTCCTTTAAATTTAAATTTTTTTTTCACATTTAATCGAGTTCTATGTTTATTTATTATTTTCCAAAAATTAGAGGAATCTCTTACAGATGAAAGTTGTCCAAAAAAATTAGAATTATATTCATCCCTTTTAAGTTTTTGAAGACAATTATATATTTATTTAATTCATTATATTCAGCCACTTTATCTACGGAAGCAAAATTATCATTCTTACATTTTCTTAATAAATTATTTAGATGTTTTTAAGAGTTATACAGTCACAATCGAACCAAGGTTTAGATTTCTCTTTTATTTTATTATTTCCTATTCTCATCCCTAAAGTATTTGGTATATCATGAATTTTTCTAACAAAAGTTTCTGCAATTATATTTATATCTACATTTTCTTCTATTTCTAACGGAGAGTTGCTGAGAAGAGATCTATATTCTTCCCGTGATTCGTTCTTCCATCGTAAGCGAAACATATCGTTTCGACTTTCATGCTTATTAATTAGTTTAATTAAATTAATTGATATTGGGAAGTGGTCTGAAGTAGTGGTTATATAATTAACTAAAAAATCTAATACTTGTTCAATCCCTGAAAGATTAGACCAGGCAAGATCTATTGTTGATTTCCCTAAAGAATTCAAAAAAGTAAATTTCGCGGTGTCATCTCCCATTGACCTTCCATTTAAAACAACAAACGCATTTCTTTCCATAAAAGACACAACTTTTTTTCCTCTTACATCTAATTTTCCATCTAAAACATTTCTCTTGCTATTAACAAACATGTTATCATCTATTATCTGATCCGACACCTGATTCAAATCAGCTGTTCTTGAATTAAAATCTCCCAAGATAAAAAATGGTACATTGGAATATCTCATTAATAATTCATCAATTATCTCTTCAAAATTTGCGACAAAAAAATCAATATTTCTATTAGGGGAAACATAAACAGCACTTACAATAAATTCAATATTCGAGACACGACTTGAAATTTTCACAATTATAAAATCTTTAGAGCTGCTTATTATGTCCCCACTGTATTTGTTTTGGTTATAAGCTATGAGGATCCCTCCCTTCGCTCTTCCTCTCGTCGCCGTCTTGATTCCAGGCTGGTATAAGACATCAAAACCATTGAAAACACTCATGAATGCAAAGGACGGATCGTTCGTAGACCAAGTCTCACACAGACAGACGATATCACAAACATCAACAATGGGTAGTAAGTCGGTTAAATTTCCAAGGCCTCTGACATTCCAGAAAATAATTTTTTGCCTACAGAGATGGGATAGTGGCTAAGCAGGGTGATCGTTCTTCATGCTCGTATTATTTGTCCTAAAAAATTCATGAATTTTTGTTTTTCTGGGTTGAGGGATTTCAATTTTTTTGTCTTCTTTGAGTTTGTGGGACCAGTTGATCTCACTCTCTTTCAACTGGCAGTGGATATTCCTGACATGGTGGAGTCATCACTTTCAACATCACTATCATCAACGATTTCGCTAATCTATTTTGAGTTAGAAGATAACATTTTATGAATCTCTTCGATGCTGTAGTAAACTTCATCCATCAAAAGTTTTGAACCCCTGATAACGGCCATTTTTCCTTGTTTCTCCAGAAGTGTTTTCGTTTCGCAGAGTATATTATGCTGACTTTTCTTTCTCTCTCTCAACTCCTTCGTCATGTCGTTGGCAAAACTTAAATTAAATTTACCAAAATTTTTAGCTTTTTTGTAAATTTCATTTTTGCACTTTTCTAATTCGAAGGATATAAGGATCGGACGATTCCCTTCTTTTTTCCCAATCTTCTTACATCAGAGATGTCCTTTTTTTCAATATTTACATCTGTTTTTTTTAAATTGATAATACCGTTTCCAGTAGATTTACATTTTCAGACGGAGTGTCACTCACTTTAAATAGAAGAATATTTTTTGCCTTCTCTCTATTTAGGAGAAAATTAATTTTTTCTTCACAAGATGAAACTTTAATCGCCAATTGTTTATTCTCTTGTTTTAACTTTTTATATTTTAAGCATTGCTCTTCAATTGATTTTACAAATTTAATATTGTACTTTCTTAATCCACTTATAATCCCTCAAGTTGGATAAAAACGTCACAACTCTCTAATTGGGAAAATGAACAAGAGCATCTTACGCTTGGCTTACGATGGCTTACACAATCAATTGAACCTTAAGATAGCAATCAGTCCGCGTTGGAACATAATGAAATTTTAGAACGAAAAGTTGTAGTACACCAAATAACGATTGAAGATGATCCCGTTTGGACACTATTTTATCCACATGCATCTTCACTTTTTAAGTTACTCCGAGTCACTGCATGGTGCATACGTTGGCTCTTTCGGTTATCTAGATTTCAAAATTCAATTCTCGAGGATTATTATATATCTTCACAAGTTCTTTCGGCCAAGGAAATTGACACCACTCGGTGTTTTTGGATCAGAACTGTTTAGAAAAGAGCCTTTCGTTCTGAGATAGAAATCTTGTCAGATCCAAATCGAGAACTTCCAAAAAAAGTACACTAATATCATTAAAACCATTCTTAGACGAAGACAAACTGCTACGAGTAGGAGGACGACTTAAGCACTCTCTACTCGATCCCGATGAGAAACACCCGTTAATCCTACCTAGACAATCTCAGATTACCGATCTTTTCATTGATAAATGTCATCGCAGAGTTCTACACGGCTGTACCCAACTGACTTTAGCTACACTTAGAAGGTTGTATTGGATTATTCAAGGTCGTCGAACTGTCAAAACTAGGATAAAACGATGTCTTACGTGTGTACGTTTTCGAGCTGATGCCTCCACTCAACAGATGGGGAATCTCCCGTCTAATAGAGTACAATCTAGTCGAGCATTTTTAAATTCAGGCGTAGATTATTGTGGTCGTGTTCCAATAAGAACTAGTTCCGGCACTAGGACAACATTCCCAAAAAGGGTTTATATCGGTTTTTGTATGTTTTGCAACTCGCGCTGTACACTTAGAAGCAGTCTCAAATTACTCATCTGATCAATTTCTTGCAGCATTTTGTCGATTTGCTAGTCGACGAGGTATCCCTAAATCATTACAGCTTTCGCGAATGACGGCACCACCTGGCGCTTTAATCCCCCTGGCGCCCCTCATCATGAAGGGCTCAGGTTTTAGGCAAAGTGCTTTAAGCCCAAGGTACCCGACTTCGATTACAGCTTAGTAGAATTTTTACATTCTCATCACATGAAAAAATATTAGTTTTGGTCGAAAATTGACTTTCGCTAATTTCATGAAATCTCGACATTTTGGGGTCCTCTGAGTCCGAAAAACATGGTCTAGAAAAAGTGTCTGTCTGTTTGTCTGTCTACGTGTCTGCAACTTTGCATGCACAAAAATAGTGTTAAAATACAGATCGAGTTTGTTAGCCAGCCATTTTCGTCGAAAACTACACAACTACAGTAGTTTCAAAATTTAAAATACTCAATTTTTTCAAATTTCAGAATTTTAATTTTTTTATTACTTTAGATTAGAAAAATACAAACAACTTTTCTTTACAACATTGTTTTATTAGAAAGTCAAATTTCGAAGTTATAGGCTCTTAAACGGTAAAAAATACTCAAAAATCCTAAAATAAAGCTAAAAAGTAACATTTCTTAAAGAGAAAAAAATTATTACATTAATTTACACATATTCTCACCCCATTGTACTAAAAAACGCTTACAATAGCAAAAAATAGTAATTTCTAGAAAAACCACCATATATATATATATATATATATATATATATATATTAATTGATTATTTTTTCTAGGTCGGAATTCGATGTCTGTCAAGAGACATTTATTTTACCGAAGAGTGTACCAGATGTTATAATCAGCTTAAGAACAGCAGCCAGAAAAGCAGCTTTAACACCTCAAGGATTTACGCGTTGCTCTTGCATAAAATCGTGCACATCAAACCGATGTCTATGTAATAAAAGGATATACATGCAATTCGGATGTCACGATAGTTTGCCATGCGCTAATAAATAGTAATTTTTTATTATTTATTAATTGATAAAATATATGTTGTAATTCTGTTTTTATATTCATTTTATACTATACTGTACATTTTTTGTAATTAAAATATTTAACTGTAAAGAGAAACTAAAAACTACTTATTAAACCATTGGTTAAACAATTTTTTGTTTCTAGCTTTTCAATTGATGAAAAATGACAACAGTACATTGTTTCAACAGTTTTTAAATAAATGCTTTTTTTGTTATCAATAGATTTATAATTATAATTAATTATAATATATAAAAAATATAAATTTCTAACCCTAAGTCCAGTTTATGAAAAAAATAACATCAATTAATTCCTTAAACAATGTTTCAATAAATGAAGACCTCTACGGAATATAAAAAATTTATAAAAAATTGCATAATTTGGAAAAAATATAAATTTCTAACCCTAAGTACAGTTTTTGAAAAAATAACATCAATTAATTGCTTAAACAATGTTTCAATAAACGAAGACCTCCACGGATTAACGATCAATGGCACATTTAAAAATGCTTACAATTTTCAACTTTGAATTGCCATAGATCGTATATTCCCTATTTATTGAATTACACGATTATATTCAGTTAGGCTCAAAATTCTATAATAAGTGCACATATTTTCATTGCCATTGCATTTATGTCAAAATGTGCCATAGATCGTTATTCCGTGGAGGTCTAGAAAGAAAATAAGTTATTTGCTTTTTTTGAAAAATCGATCGAAATTTTGAGTAAGAGGTAACTAAAAAATTTTTAAAATTTTTAAAAAACTTTTATACATTTTTATTTTATGCATATAAAGGAACAAATTCAGAAAGTATTTTTAAAATTGCTAAAATCATCCAAAATTTTTATGATCACTTGGCGTGGAAATGCTCTATTATTAATTATTAAATTTATCCAATGTTGTTTTATAAATAAACAATTATTGTAAAAAAATTGTGCAGATTACCTTTGCATTATTTGACAAGTAATTAAATGAAATCTTTTTTTTATTTTGACATAAACATTTTTTATAAACAATTTAAAATCTGTGGGCCAAAATGGTAAACAAATTTTTATTTTTATCAATTCTCATTTCTTTTTGCAGTAAAAATTAATAATAAAAGTTAATAACTTAATTAAAACTTTTTTACAATGTTTAAGAATGTTATAAACAATTTTTATAAACAATTTGCAAAACATGAAATAGAATCCTATAAAAAAATTATTTTTTGAGTATATTACGTTCTCTTGCAATCAAAGTGTTGCTAATGGTTCAAACTTTTATCTAACGTTATTTAACAATATTTAAAAATGTTATAAACAATTTTCATAGAAAAAACAGTTCAGGGATGGAAGAATAAATGTTTTTTCACTTTTTGCTTGGTTTTTCGTCAGAATAGAAATTTGAAATAAAAATCTTCGTCTAAAATTATTTACCATTTTTACATTTTTATAAACAATTTTGATAAAAAAAAAGGATTTTCTGAAATTATTTAAAAAATTTTTTCAATGATCAAAAAATAATTTTTTTATAGGATTCTATTTCATGTTTTGCAAATTGTTTATAATATTCTTAAACCTTGTAAAAAAATTTGAATATGGTGATTAACTTTTATTATTCATTTTTACTGCAAAAAGAAATGAGAATTGATAAAAATAAAAATTTGTTTACCATTTTGGCCCACAGATTTTAAATTGTTTATAAAAATGTTTAAATTATTGTTAAATAATATCAGATAACAATATTTTTTTATTTAAATAAAGCATAAAAGTTAAAAAAAATGTTAATATTTTTTAACATTATTTTTCCAAATTTCAATACTTTGGCGGCCATTTTGAAATTAGAAAAAAAAATTTCGGCATTATGCCTATTTGATAGTCCCAACATTTTAGACGCGATATTTTCTTGTCCCGGATTTATTCCAACCGAATCCGAGTAAATAATCTAATTTTAAGACAAAAAACACTTTAAAAAACTGTTTTTTTTGTTTAAACAATTACAACTTTTTATGATTAAGTTGAAATTGAAATTTTCTTTCAGATTCTAAAAGAGGACACTTGAATCTAAAAAAAGCTATGTTCCGATTTTTTCCAAATTCGTAACTCGTAGAACGGAAAGCTCAAACTTGTACAAAGAAATACGGACATTTGGGACTAAATGGGTTAACTCAGCGTATATTCCATATCACGCAAAAATCTCCCCACATGCGTGAATACGTTTAAAAACTTTCTTTTCTTTTTATCTAACAAAAGTATTAAAACTTTTTGAAGAATTTAATTTAACAATTTCGAAGAATTGTTAAAAAAAATGAAACAAACGAAAATTTTGACAACTCTATTGAAATAAACTTTGAATTTTACTTCAAGTTGCACTTACCAGACGAATCGTTCGAACAATTAAACTCAATGACAACCGAAAGAAAAATTATAGATAAATTTTTTTTGAAATTATGAATTTTCATTAAATTTGGAAAATCAAATTTTAAAAGTAACCACAGAGAAGAAAATTTCGCGCGTGTAGTTTTGCTAGTTATAAGTATAACTAGAGAAATTTACTTTTTAATAGAATAAACCCCCCTTCTTTTTTAGGATTGCTGTAGAGTACGGTCCCTGGGTTCCAGAACCCTTGCGGATTAATCCCACCTTAGGGTGGGGTTTTAGCGAGGAGCTTTTATGGAATAGTCCACCCAATACATATTTCAGGATGATTTGGCTCCAGAAGTATTTCTGGCGCAAGATCATATGGGAGTACTTATACCGAGGATTTTGGGCGACAGTAAAGATTGGTTTATGAAATTTTTTTCTTTTTTTCCTTTTCTTTCTTTCTTTTTCTCTCTTTTTTAACACAAAGTTTGTTCGAAACAAGGAAAATTTATTATTAATTTATTTATATTTCATTTGGAGCTCCTTCCGGGAACCGGCCATGCTCAAAAGTGAGGATGGTCACACGAGAATCATGATCGGAGGGAAGCCAATTGTGTCGAGAAGGAGGAGGAAATGTATGTAATTCCTTTTTATTTATTTGTTTGTCGGAACTAATGCATGGGCTTTAGCTCCATTGACGAGGTCTCTCTCTCTCTTTTTCTTCTAAAAGGCACCTGTTTTTTTAAACTAAAAAAAATAATTTCCACATTTTCTGGATTTTTTGTATGGATAGGTTTTAAATACGTTTAATGATAAAAATCTGAGTTGCGCAAAATCAATTTTCAAAAAAAGCCTTCCAGCATCATTTTTGCACAATGCTAACACAAACAACTTTTATTTAAAATAAGTTTTGAATCTTATTATGTATTTCTCAATGTAGAAGCTTTATTTCTCGAGGTCATGTTTCTCCTGTTTACAATTCATTATAAAGTGTCAATATTGCTAATTAACTTCAACAGTTAATTACGATTAAGTGAAAATATATACGTGCATATTTAAATTTTATATTAATGTTATTATACATAAAAATTTTATGTTATGTTTTTTAATTAAGAATTTGAAATTTTTGATGTTTGATATTTTCATTTTTTTAAAATGAATTTAAAAATTTTTTAAATATTTTTTTAGGCAAGTAATGGATGGTTCGAAAAATTTAAATTGCGTCACAATCTTATTAATGTTAAAATGACGGGTTAAAAATTGTCAAATGACAATGAAGCTTCGGAACATTTTTCTACATTTTTTAAGAATAAAGTTAAAGATGAAAATTTAAATTTACACAACATATACAATGCCGACAAATCTGGTATTTATTGGAGACTTCTACAAAATTCTACATTTGCTTTTAATGGATCAGATGTTTCAGGACGAAAAAAAAGCAAAGAAGGAGTAACGGCTTTTTTTTGCTTAAACGCCGCTGGAAGTCATCAAATTCCGTTGTTAACAATTGGCAAGGCGAAAGTGCCAACGTGTTTAAATAAATTAATGACCAGGCAACAAAAAAACCAAACGATAAAGAATTTGGAAAAACTTGGAGTTTTTTATTCAAATTCGAAGAAGGGATGGATGTATAGGCACATATTCTTGAAATGGTAACATATATTTGCAAGATGGTCACGTGTCAGTAAAGTCAGGGAAATGTCAGAAAAAAAAATTTTGTCAGGACAATTAAAAAAATATTTATATAAAAACAGAAATTTTCTTATTATTTCTTATTAATTTTCATATATTTTTCATTATCGCAAAGAACCCCGCACCACATACATGGGAATTTGGGGTCCGGTGAAATTTCTTGTAACTTTGTAGTTTAGTAGTTTTTGACCTCCTGAACAAAAAATGTTAATGACAAAACTGAAAAAAATTGACAGATTTTTTGTTATTTAAGGTTACAGTTTAAACAAATACATTGTAAGATATTGAAAAGTTGAAGCATATTTTAGACCAATAAAAAATAAACAAACTCCTCCTACTTTTAAAATCAATTTTTCTACTTGTTGGTAGATTTAAACAAAATGAAGAAAAATATTATTTTTTTTAAAAATAAAACCTATAATTCAAACCCTCAAAAGAAATAATGGATGATTTAGACCAATAAAAATAAAGCTGAAAGTCCTCCTTCATTAACCCCTTGACTGTCGCGGACGCATATATGCGAGGACTTAAAACTGGACAAAAGTGCTCTTGACGCATATATGCGCAACTTAAAAAAGGTAGTTTAAAAATTCTTAAAAATCGCTGAAACTGGTTACTCGGGGGTTTTTGGGGTCGCTTAACACGAATCCATTTTGTTTAAATCTACCAACAAATAGAAAAATTGATTTTAAAAGAAGGAGGAATTTGTTTATTTTTTTATTGGTCTAAAGTATCCATTTTTTCCTTTGGGGGTATATTATTTTTTATTTTTCAAATATAATTTTTTTCTTTATTTTGTTTAAATCTACCAACAAGTAGAAAAATTGATTTTAAAAGTAGGAGGAGTTTGTTTATTTTTTATTGGTCTAAAATATGCTTCAACTTTTTAATATCTTACAATGTATTTGTTTAAACTGTAACCTTAAATAACAAAAAATCTGTTAATTTTTTTCAGTTTTGTCATTAACATTTTTTGTTCAGGAGGTCAAAAACTACTAAACTACAAAGTTACAAGAAATTTTACCGGACCCCAAATTTCCATGTATGCGGTGCGGGGTTCTTTTTGGTATTCAAACTCTATTATTTTTCAGATACAATGATCAATTTATTCCTCAAGTTTTAGAAAATCAAAAAAAATTTGGAATATCTGGGAAAGTTGATTTGCTCCTAGATAACTCTCCAACTCATCCTCCTTTAAAGGAACTGAATTCTATCAATTAGAATTTCGAAATTGTTTATCTCCCGCCTAATGTTACCGCACTTATACTACCTTTAGATCAAGGATTAATTGCAATAACAAAAAAATTATGCAAAAAACACTTGCTAAGAAGCTTACTAATTGAAGAGAAAGCTAGCAACAGTTTTGAATTTTTAAATTCACTTAATTTTAGAATCTGTTTTGGATTACTTAGCAAAGCTTTGGGAGAAATTCAGGAAATTAATCTTCGAAAGGTATGGAAACCGATTTTAGGTGACGAAATCATTACAAACTTTACTGCGAATTTTACGACAAATGGACATTGTTTCCCAGAAAATTTGGACGAATTGCAGTACCAAATAGATATAAGAAATGTTACTGATAAATTTTCAAATACTATTAACTGAAGAGCCAACATGCTTAATTCTTCTTCTGAAGAAATTGGACAATCTATTTATCACTGGTTTCAGAAGGATGAACAGGATTGTGGATGGGAAGCATTATCTGACGAAGATATTGTGAATTTCGTTACACATGGGAAGGTAACAGTTGAAGAGGTTTCCGGTATTGTTGTTATTCAGTGGTCACGTGCCCCATATACTTAACTATGAAAAAACGTCACACTGAATAACATGACCTTAATTTACTTTTTTCTATTTGACTTATAATTTTTATTTCTTTTATGATATGCTTTATATTACAAATAATAAACATTAAAAATTATAGAATAAATAAAAAATATATCAAAGTAATTGTTAAAAAATAATATGAATTATAATTTATTTTTTTAATGAAGTCAAAAAAATTATTGTAAGCATAATTTTTATTTAAGTTATTAATAAATTATCATAATTTTTATTCCATATTTAAAGAACCTATGACTTAAAATGGTTGATACTACCCTGAACGTTCAATCACTAATGGCTTTGTCAAATTGCTTTCCGCGGTATGGAGGGTTACCTGTATCTTTTTCATTTCAAAACCAATCAATTTATGTTGTACAGAAAAGATGTTCCAATTAAACAGGACTTTCCAACCATATACTTCAATTGTCCAAATTTTTTTTTAAAAAGATATAAACAAAAGTCAAAAAGGTGGCCGACCTCAACTATGTTCCCCTATTTAATAATACATTTATAACAATTTTATACTTTTAAAAATAACTAATTGTTGTGAGAGGGAGTGAGGTTTACCTTGCTGGTGTGAGAATGAGTCTATTCGAAAAAATGCAGGTGGAATAAGTTTTGGAAAATTTTACACACAAAATAACTTTTATTTTCGAGTCGACCAGAATAAATGATTGTATACAAAAAAATGAAGAATTGCCTTGAAGGGTTTGTTATTAAAGTCTTATTGGTTTTTCACAAATGGCCACGCCGACCGGCGGCACACTTTACACGAAAGATTAAATTCAATTCGCGAATTTAACACTATGAAAAATTAGACTAAAATTGAGAGAGCACCTTGTCGAATTAATACTGTATTTTTTGGTTTTGATATTAATTTAGAAAATGAGGAATAACCTTGAGGAGGATTGATAAAGTGAGAAACACGTTTCGAATCGCTCGAGAATTCCTTTCTTCTTAGAATTTCAGAGACGAGACACGACCACGCGGTGACAATAATAGCGCCCTCGAGCGGTAGCTTTTTGTACAAATTCAAATCTTCGCGCACAACACCATTTTGCAGTTTTGATTGAAACAACCCTTGTGAGCCTGTCCTTGCCAGGGTGTAATGCAGTGACTCTGGCTAAAGGCCATTTTGAGGGTGGGAACCTTTCGTCAGTGAGGAGAACCAGAGAGCCGACCTTGATTTGATGTGATGGATGATGCCACTTGGAAATAGCGAGTTGTTGTTGTAAATAACTGGTAGACCATTTCGACCAGAAAAATTGAGCCTGTTGTTGTAGTAATTTCCACGTTGCTAACCTTGAGGTTGGTATTTCCAAGAGAGAAGGTTCCGGAATTGATGTGAGTGGTTCCCCGATGAGAAAATGTCCTGGTGTGAGGACTGACAAATCGTCAGGATCTTCCGTGAGAGGTTCTAACGGTCGGGAGTTGAGAACCGCTTTAATCTACGTAAGAAGAGTCGTAAATTCTTCATACGTTAAGATTGTCTCGCCGATCGTCCTTCTGAGATGATACTTGATTGACTTCACGGCAGCTTCCCATTTTCCACCTATGTGTGGAGCTGCTGGAGGGTTGAATTTCCATGAGGTGCCGTCCTTGATTAGTAATTGAGATAATTCCTTAGCTCCTTGAGATCCGTCCTTGAAGAGTTGTTTGAGAGCAGCTTCTGCGCCTAGGAAGTTGGTGCCACAATCACTGTAGAGTGTTTGACAGATGCCTCTCCTTGAGACAAATCTGCGATAAGCTGCGAGAAATCCGTCCGTGGTGTAATCCGTTACTACCTCGAGATGTAGGGCCGAGGATGAAAAGCATACAAAGACATAAATCCACCCTTTCCTTGTTTTGGCTCCACGACCTTTTCAAGATTTGAGGGTGATTGGACCTGCATAGTCAACCCCAGATGTGAGAAATGGCCTTGAAGGGGTGACTCTTTGCAGAGGTAGTTGACCCATCAGTTGTTGAGCACGAATTCCCCGTTGTGAGTTGGTAAGAGATTTCCTTGTTATTTGAATCCACCCAGATGATTCGTTGTAGATCCCAATCATCCTGATGCACCTTGATTTGTCTGAACATTTTTGTGATGTCAGTTAAAAAGATATATCGAAATCTTCTTACCCAGAGTAAAATGTCAGAGATATCCCTTTGAAGTTTCGCACCAGTGTGAAGTATAGAATTGAGAGAGACACCGGATGAGGAAGGGCTTGATCCGTTGAAAACAACCCTTAATTTTGTTGTTGTGCTTTGCTCCCTGAGAATTCCATGGTGAGGTAGATAATAGGTTGTAAGGCTATTATCCCTTGGAGGGGCCTTGACCATGTGTTCATCAGCTTCATATTCCGTGAGAAATAAGAAGTAGCGATCCTTGAGAAGTGGTTGAGTTGAAAACCTTTTAAAGAGCCGATGAAGACACCTTTGAGCCTTGAAGAATGAGTCGCCAAGTTGACTCGGTGGTGATGAAATTGGAAGTCGAATGATGTATTTGCCCTTGGGATCCCTTGAGTGAGTGACCTTGAAATGCTCCTCGCATTCCAACTCTTGAATCGTGAGTTTGTCCTTGTCCTTGGTAGGCACCTCTTCTTGAGTCCAGAACTTAGTGAGAAGATCTGGAAGATCATCCAGTTGCTGATCCACCATCAGATGATGAGATGAATGTTCCTTGATCGGGTTGCCTTCGGTCGGTCCCAAAATTACCCAACCGAAGATAGTGAGTTGAGCCATAGGTGTTGAGGAAGGTCCCTTGATGATGTCCGGTTGAATGATTTGTGAATAAATGTCCGCTCCAATGATAAGATCAACCTTCGTTGGGATATTGTAATCGGGATCGGCAAGTTGAAGATTTTGGAGATGAGACCATTTAAAAGGAGGAAGTGTTGCGGTAGGAAGCGTGGACGACAGTCTCGAGAGAACGTATGCATAAAAGGAAATAGATTTTGAGAAATGGATAGATTGGAGTGTAATTAAAACCACTCCTCGAGTGTTACCTGAACTAGTGGCTCCGATTCCGATGATTGATATATTTGAGTGATGCCTTGAGAGATTAAGATAAGATACCATTGATTCCGATATGAATGAGATTTCAGATCCTGAGTCGATGAGCATACGAATTGGATGAGGATTTCCTCGTAGAGAGATGATGAGAGCACGAGCAGTGGCGAGGAGAACCACTGACCTTGAGTGGGGTCCTTGGTCGTCAAGCTGATCCCCATTTCAGTCTGCCTTGGAACTGTTGGATGCCCTTTGACCTTGTCCTTGATCCTTGTTGAGTTTGGGTGCCTCCTCCTGGTGAATCATTGTATGATGCTTACCTTCACACTCTTGACATCTCTTCTGGCTTCGACAAGCACTGGCGTTGTGAGGACCCAAACAGTTGAAGCAGAGGCGTTCCTTGATGACGAACTTTCTCCTGTCCGAGGGAAGTAATTCTCGGAATTTCTCACAACGTACTACATAATGAGCATTTCCGCAGAATGAGCATGGTGAGTTACCTTGTTGCCCTGATGATTGAGTAGTTGCTGAGAATGCCTTGTGAGATGAGGTGCTACCTTAACCCTTGCCCGATGTTGTGGTACTTGATTTTGCCGCTTGAGAATTGTTAGAGATACTCTCAAGAGCACGAGCTCGACCGGTGAGGAAATCCTTAAGTTAAGCGTAAGTGGGAGGGTCCAATCTTGAGCCGAGTTTGATTTCCCAGCTTTCCCGAATGTGAGTGTCGAGCCTTTTTGTGATGTGATATACCAGCACTTGATCCCATTGATCAACTGGTAGACCGAGATTTGAGAGCGCGTTTAACGCTTCCGTAGTTGAGGACAGGAGAGAATTTAAACCTTGAGCCGATTTTGGTGAGATGATAGATGTTGAGAACAGCTGCTCCATGTGCTTGTTGATGAGTAACCTTTTATTGTCGTACCGAGAAACGACAATGTTCTAAGCTGATTCGAAACTGTCACCTGATACCGAGAGATTTGAGATGAGTTGCGCGGCTTCCCCTGTGAGACTGGCTTTTAGATACTGCATTTTCTCCACCGTGGAGATGTCCGTAGCCTTGATGACCAATGAGGAGAAGAGATCCTTGTAACCTTGCCAAGTTGAGTAATCACCCGAAAAAGTTGGTAGAGGAATTTTAGGGAGTTTCGCCGATGATCGTGCTTCCTTGTTTGAGGGTGAGGTGGTGAGAGTAGGGGCATCATTTTTGCGCAAAATGCACATGTGGTACATCATTGCGTCCCTTGTTTTGGTGTAAATTTCCGTGAATTGGCCGTATATATCCTCCTGGATGTACGGATGTTTTAGAAATTTAGCCGAACCACTGGTGATGAGTTCCTCATGAATATCAGTAAATTCCTCATAGTGCTTTTCGAGAATTTGGATTTTTATTTCCAAAAACTCGGCACTGTCGGCGAAAAGTCCCCTTTGTAAATCGGAGAAGGTTTTCTCAACGATTTTGAGCCTTGTCCTTTGCGTAGCGATTTTGAGTTCGACCTTGGTTGATGATTTGCGAACAGATTCGATCTTAGAATCTTCCTCGCCTTCAGTTTGTTGAGAGCTGACCGAATTGTGACCTGAAGGGACCTTGAGGAGGATCTGCGGTTCAACGTGATGGTTGGATGATGTGGAACCTGATTGTTTTGATTTGAGGGGTTTTCCTTGTGAGGAGTTTCCTTGTGACCTTCCATTTCGGGATTTTCCTTGGAGAGATTTTCCTGTTTGTGAGCTGGATCCTTGATATTTTTCTCGTCGTCTGACATGATTCAGAATTCAAGCCGCGAGGTGAGAACGAGTACTTTCCACTACGAGAAACACTGCACCGTGAGAGTGAGAGAGAAAGAGTACGCAGAGACGAGATGCGTGAACAAGACACTCGGTGGTAACGCGCACAGTCACTTGCCTTGTAGTAGTGGGTTACACTGGGGGGAGATTTAAGATGGCGCGTTCTGTGAGACGGTGAGAGTTTCCTTGCTACGTGCGGGGCACTGCGAAGAGGTGGAAGAGGGGAATCGTGAGCGAGGGCCGCGCGCACACAGGAGAGAACTTGTTACACTTACAGCGAGGAGAGTGTGTGAGGAAAAGATGGCGATAATTGAGAATGACCGTGAGGCGTGTAACAGGTGGACGCCACAAGGGAAATTGTTCAGTGAGCACTTTCCTTGATGATAATTATTCCGTCGACACTTCAAAATCACACAATGCACTTTTTCTCCACAGACAATCCAGCTCGAAGGACCAAAAAATGTTGTGAGAGGGAGTGAGGTTTACCTTGCTGGTGTGAGAATGAGTCTATTCGAAAAAATGCAGGTGGAATAAGTTTTGGAAAATTTTACACACAAAATAACTTTTATTTTCGAGTCGACCAGAATAAATAATTGTATACAAAAAAAATGAGGAATTGCCTTGAAGGGTTTGTTATTAAAGTCTTATTGGTTTTTCACAAATGGCCACGCCGACCGGCGGCACACTTTACACGAAAGATTAAATTCAATTCGCGAATTTAACACTATGAAAAATTAGACTAAAATTGAGAGAGCACCTTGTCGAATTAATACTGTATTTTTTGGTTTTGATATTAATTTAGAAAATGAGGAATAACCTTGATGAGGATTGATAAAGTGAGAAACACGTTTCGAATCGCTCGAGAATTCCTTTCTTCTAAGGATTTTAGAGACGAGACACGACCACGCGGTGACAATAATAGCGCCCTCGAGCGGTAGCTTTTCGTACAACTTCAAATCTTCGCGCACAACACCATTTTCACCACAATTCAATTCACTCAGAATTGAACACTAATATATACTTTTTTATATTGAACGGAAAAAAAAATTTTTAATGAATTTTTTAATTTATTATTTTAAGTTCAAAATTGATATTTTCTATAAAAAAATTTATTTTTAATTATAATTTTGTTATTTATCTAACTTACTACTGAATATGTTTTATTTCAAAAAATTAAAAATATTTTATTTTTAATCAAACGGAAATTATTTTTATAATTTAAGGGTTAGGTATTTGCAAATAATTATTAACAAATTAAAAACAAAACAATATCGCTTACCAAAAATGAAAATGGTTTCGGAGATGAATAGTTTGTCAAATAAAAAATTCACGTTTTTATTAAATTTAAAAATATTGAAACAAAATTTAACAAAATTTTTGTTAGTGTTATGATATATCGGTTGACAAGGCCTGGGAAACTCTGGGCCATCGCTTACTGGAGGAGGGTCGACAGGCTCGTCGTGAGATGAGAAAGAGGGCCTCATACATAGGCGAAGGGGAGCAAACATAATGGGGTACTTCCGCAACATTAAAATTTTTAAAAAATTTATAATTAATTTTTGAACATTAATAATCCTTACATAATCTTATAGTGTAAAAATTTGTTTTTATGAGTTTTTTAGAAGTTTTAGTTTGGTTTAGATAAAATACATATATATACACATGTATGTATATAGTTTTTTAAATTATACCTTACTTTAATTTTTAAGACGTGGTGGAAACAACAAGGCGTACAGGCGTTCATTTTGTGTTGTAAGTCCGTTAATACTTAAAAAAAATAAGTACTGATAAAATAAATTGAATTGTTCACTGAATTTTATTATTTACCGGAAAATTGTTGAGTACCTCTCCAAATTTTAACGAAAATATTGTTAAAATTTAATAGCTTGAAATTCTCTGTAGAGAATGAATTTGTCAATTACAGGGTTTAATTAAAAGGAAATTGAAGGTTTTTTTTGCAAAGGAAAAAAAGTATTACACAAAATGCTCTATTATATTTACTTAGAGATTTATTTAATTTTAAAGTTATTATAAAACGTCAGCATCTTCCCTTTTAAATAAATAATTATTAAATAATTTTCTTGTAATAAAAATTCCGAAATCAATTGATCTTATTAGAGTAACCTTATTACTCTCTAATTAGTTCAAATAAAATAGGTATGATCATCGCTCAATAGTACAATCAAGTACTATTAAAACATTTTCACATAACTAATTAATTGAGTTTCCGATTGTAACTTTAAGATAAATCTCTCTACTTTTTTTATTATTATTATTTTTTGGAACTAACAAATTCAATATTGGTGAGGTGCAGGACGTTATTCATAACTGGAAAGAGAATGGTTAGCAGTGGCACAAAAAGTAGGGTTAATGGTTGAAAATAGAAGAAAAGAAAGTTGACAAGTGACGATAAAATGAATTTTCTTTAAGATTTTGATACCAAAAAAAATGCCTTAGGTGGAACGAACTTATTATAATTAGACCTATGTTCCTGATTTTCATCATTGTTTAGTAGATGGCCGTAGTTGGAGATCACTGGGGATAATTCCTTTTGATTTAGATGCAAATCGGGTTCATATATCATTTCGGTCTGTCCAACTTGAAAAATGTTTGCCGGGATGAATTGTATCGCGAGTTTTAGCCATACAACCTGGGGTCAACTTCAGGATTCTAGTTCCGTTGTGGTTGATTTTAATAGGAGTTGTAGAATGACCAATAATCACAATACCTTTTGCTTTAGAAAAAGAATATAGCCAACAGGAAAGGATAGCTAGCGGTTTCCAGAAAGGCTCAGAATTAGTAGTGATTTGAATCTCGCAGGTTTTTAGACTGTCGACAGTTGGATTGATCAAAAGCGAAGGCTCGCAAGCTGGTCTCTCTTTCAGATCATAGATAAGGACCCCACTCAAGCAGGCATGGTATATTGCTGTTGATTTGCAAGGATTTCCAGTCTCGTTTCTTGAGTAAGAGATAGGTGTGTTGTTCTTCACCAATAATAAGGTAATCATGTTTAGTCTTGATGTAAGCTCTCATTGTTTTGTTTCCTATCTCCTCCTGGATAGTTGGCAGTGGATGCATTTTCAATGCCTGATAATTATATTTTTCCAGCAAGGGGATATCAACGAGGATTTTTTGTTGACGATCGACACATAAGATGGTGACGGTGGAGATCGGTATTAACTCGTCGATGTTAAGTGCAGGTCTAGGTAGGGGAAACTGTACTTCAGTGAGATGATCCTGGATGTCACGTAAGATGGGTTCTAGTTGCCTAGATGAGATTAATACAGGGTGCAGTCTTCCTTATCTGGCCGTATGGACTGCTTCCAGCATAGTTTGTGTGACTCGGATGTTATGGTCCAGTCCTGTCTTCAATGCTTCTAGTAGGTATGGCCTATAGGTCTCCGGAATTCGCCATACGACAATGAGTTTGATTGTCTAATCTAAGGGAATATTTTAAATTTTCTAAACTCTGTACGGATTGCTCTCAATATAATTCGCCTGAATACCGTTTTTAACCCCGATTGAGTATACCCTATATTTCCTTTAAAGTGTAAGATGTACTTGTCCTTTAATGGGTTTACTATCTCGGATATCCTGCTTGTCTATCTTTTCGGTGCTATTAACAATTTTGAAATTGGATCGATAGGTTCACAATCTTTCGAAATAAAGTGGGCATAATTGTCTCGTCTGTAAGTCAGTGGCGTAAACGAGGTTGATTGTGCGCTTGGAGCTGATAGAAATCCCGGGGTCGAGAATAAGGATTTCCTCGGAGGGGATTCGTCTTCCTCAGGGTCCTTCCGGACTTCAGACATTTCTTGGAATCGCACGACACATCTTCTGAAGAGTGGCCTAGTTGGGCTAGAAATGAGTACCTCGTTGATTGTTTTAGCACGAGGGGATGTCGCTTCAGTTTCAGTGGCAAATTGTTATATTTTCTTGTCACATTTCCTTCGGCTATTTTGATTGTAGTTTTTCAGAAGTAGTAGTTTAGTAGTTTAGTGAGTCGATTCCTCTCTTGGCTAAGGACTAATAAAATTTGCGGATTGATTCATCAAGATTGTTGCCGGGGTGATGTTGACTTTGGTTCTCCGCATCACTGTTAGGGTCCAAAAATTACTCACTACTTACGGGGCGTGACAGGCTGCTGATTACTATATTTTCTGGAGCTTGTTCTTCTTCTGGTTCTTCTACAGATCATTGTTCTCGTTGCCTTCGATACCGAGCACGTGCTCCCAGATGACATCACCATGCTTAAGAGCCTTTATTAGTCGTTCATAAGCCCTTTTATTTTTAACGCGCTTGTTGTTATTCGTTTTCTTGTAGGCCTCGTTCCACCGTTGTCTCCACACGCACCACGTACATAAACGTGTGTGTATGGTTTACTTAACAAGGGAAACAAAAGTGTTGAGGCTTCAGAGACAGTGAGGCTGTTCTTTTTATCAATCTTCTGGACACGCAGCTGACATCAGGATCTATTGAGCTTACGGCTGCCGGAGGTTTATAAGGCTCCTCTCCATCGGGTTCCTTGGGCTTGGTGAAACCTTTGGGTCTTCCGGGGCGTCGGTTTATATTCATAGGTCGATCGCATGACGCAGCACCTGCAGACCGCTGTAAAATGGATGTGAGTTTAAACCCAGAAGATACAGGGACGGTGAATCTTTTCGTAGGGAGTTTTGATTGCTGGTCTACCGTTAATTTTCCTCCTCTTTCTGCAAGGCCTTTAGGTAGGGCTTCGGGTAAATTGAACGTTGGGTTTGTTTTTAAAATTGTCTTTTTCTTTGTTTGAGATGCTGATTTAATATGAGTTCTTGTAGAAGAAGAACTGGTTTGGGGAGGGTTCACACTCTTAGGGTTTTTTATCGCACTATCCTTTTTATTGTTTTTAATAAGCAACGCACGGAGTGCTAGAGGTTTTTGGGTAGGGTCATTTTTAGGGAGGTTGGTTTCGGCATCTACAGCAGGGTCTAGTGATAAGTCATTCCAGTCCGAGTAGGAGCTAAAGCCAGAACACTGATCACTTTTAACTGACTTTTTTCCACAGGATTATTTGTCAGGGCTTGCACAATTCAATTTATTTTACCCGGTTTGTACTCGAATTTATATTGACAATCCTGAAGTTTCAGCCTCCACCTAGAGAATCGGTTTGCGGCACATTTTCTGTCTTAAAAATCTTTTACATTGTGATTTTCCCATTCCCACTTTACGTCTTTCTTTAACAGTTCCAATAGGGGTTTAGCTAATTTAGCGTAGTCAAGTTGGAGTTTTAGATATGCTTCCCGTAGCTTAGTAAAGAGCCGCTAGGCTCTTACATCATGCTCTTCAAGTGTGTCCGAATAAATAATAATGTCTTCTAAATAGACGAATGCCTGCCAAAATAAAAAAACGTATCAAATATTTTTCAATTCTCTAAAAAAAAGCCAATGTAAAAGTTGATCCCAGTTTTACACTTAGGTAGTGTTACTTGTTAGTACACTATTAAGTAATCGTTGAAAAGTGGGAGGGGCATTCTTTATGCCCATGAGCATCCTGTCATATTCGTAATGACCGTTTCTCAAAGAAAATGTCGTTTTGTGTCGGTCATCGAGCTGTTTCTCAACATGATGGAACCAGCTCCCTAGGTCGAACACCGTAAAATATCTGGCTTTTCCCAAGCAATCAAGGATGCCGCTTAGGTTCGGCTGTATAAAAGCGTTTCCAATTACCTTCTTATAATCGATTATTACCCTCCACTTCTTTTCCACCGAGGCGTCCAGATTTTTAGGCATGGTTAATAGTGGAGAGTTATAATCGGAGTTAGAGTGGCTTATTATGCCACTTTTGAAATGTTTTAGAAGCTGAGCATGTGTTTGCCCCAAAGGCTCATTTAGGGACCTCTATTGTTTCTTTCGGATTACTTGGTCATCGATGGTCAGAATCCTATGTTGTACCAGATGCGTACAAGTGAGCATTTTCCCATTAAGATGGAAAATGTCGGAAAAGTCTTCCGCCCATCGATTTACCATCTCTTTTCCTTCTGGTGTTAAGTGAGAGGTATACAAAGATTCCTTGACCCTGCGAGTTCTATAGAAAGATTTCATGCCTGCAGTTTCTTGCAAATTTTTAGGATCAGAATCGGAAAATTCTTCTCCAGGGAATTTGCAAAAATAAAACGAAATAAGCTTCTGTGGTTCTATTCGTAGGAAAGTTGGGCTTGCTCCTGACGCAAGAATGGCCTACCTAGAATTCCAGATATCGAGATCGGGAAATTGTTCTTTACAACTTGAAATTCAATCGGGACATTGAGAACTGTAACCTCTACAGTTCCTAATGTTTGAACCGAATGATTGGTAATGCCTGTAATCTCAGTACACTTGCTTCAAGCAAGTGTAAGTTCAGGTTTTAAAATATCTATTTTAATTGAATTGGTGTCAGAGCAAGGGTCAACTAGGAAGTTCAACTTCGTTCGTTTAAACTCGGTCGCATTCAGTTGAACTACTGGGGAGTACTCTCCCCTTGATTTTGCTCTACCGACCCAACTTGGTCCGGGGCAAAGTGGACGGACCTCTGACGCTGTGGAGTCGGACTCGGCGCCGAGTCGAGTCAGTTGGAAGTTCAAAACCGGATTTTGGAAACTAGAATTTTGCCCTGTAGCATTGTGTCGGTGCCCTATGTTGCTGGTATTGTTGTTGAGGTTTTACAGGGGCGTGGGGCGCAGTATACGTAGGGGGCTGCGGATACGATATAGGTTGAATAGGGGTCGAGTAAGCCATTGGTTGAGCAAATGACGGCATTATTAATTTACAGAGCAAAAAGAGCATGCTCGTAAGCCATTATTATTTCGCTTTCGGATATTTCATGTCCACGTTCGTTAACACCAACTTCATTTCGAGCTACTTCGCGATACACTCTATTATATTTTAGTTCCAGCGCATGTCTTGCACCACTTACGAGTCCTGATATCCTATCATGGTAGTTGCTAACCGTTTCAGTTTGCTTAAGCCTAATCGTCATTACATTGTCCGAGTACCACTAGTACTTTTTCGAGGAAGCAAATCGTTTTCTTAGATGTTTCACAAGGTTGTTTATTCCGTCAAAAACGCAAAACGGCTTTGAGGAAACCAAGCTCCGATTCTTCAGGGATGAACGCAGCGCTGTTTTCTATCTCTTGCAAAAAGTTGTTAAGAGGGGGTCGGCGACCATCAAACAAGGGAATATTGATAGAATTCGTTTGTACTGAAACGACAGTATTTGTGTTGTCTGGCGGCTGAGAAAAGGGTCCTACGTTTGGTAGTTCCCCTCCTATGAGCGATTCCACGTCAAGTGATCAAGAGGTCTTTTTTTGTAATGTTTATTTCAATAATTTTTTACTCTTAAACAATTAAACATACAAATTTGACAAAGTACATTTTGGAAAGGTCTTTTCATGCTCTTTCGATTGGAAATAAGCATTTTGAAAAAAAAATTTTTTGACCCAAAAAAATCAAAATTAAAAATAAATTTCAATTTTTGAGGGAGATGGATACGATTTTTTTTAAAACAAAAGCTGAGGTTTTTTCCTAAAAGGACATATAAATGATAAAGTGGGACTAGAATGTTTAAGCATTGAAAAAAAGAGTTTTCTACTCGCCGGAGCGCTCAAAACCCGGTTTTTAGCTCCGTTTTGGAGAAAATTCTTTTTTTCAATATTTAAACATTCTAGTCACACTTTATCATTTATATGTCCTTTTAGGAAAAAACCTCAGCTTTCGTTTAAACAAAAAAAAATCGTATCCATCTCCCTCAAAAATTGAAATTTATTTTTAATTTTGATTTTTTTAGGTCAATTTTTTTTTTAAAAATGCTTATTTCCAATCGAAAGAGCATGAAAAGACCTTTCCAAAATGTACTTTGTCAAATTTGTATGTTTAATTGTTTAAGAGTAAAAAATGATTGAAATAAGCATTGTACTGAAAAATACAAAAATTTAACCCCCTCCCCCTTGGAAAATATTGGACTAGGTAAAAAATATTTTCACGAAAAATTACTATCTATGAGTACTACAAAAGCCCCAAGTTTTGCTATAATTGGAGAAAATTTTTTCTCCACCTTGATCACTTGACATGGAATCGCTCATATGGATAGATCATTTTGGAATTTTGTTTTCCACCACCACCAGTAGCCATGTTTACTAAGTATATTTGTTTTGCTTCCTCGTGAGGAAGCTTTGTAGTCGTTTAATTTACAAAATTTTTAAAAATCCTTTTGACAAATTTTCTTCTATATGGGACTATGTTATATAAGACCCTGAACAATTGTCCGGATGTATGTATGTGTGTGTGTGTGTGTGGATCCCGTTTTTTGTGAACACGATAACTCGAAGAGGTTTCAACGAATTCGGCTGAAAATTGCTAGGAATATTTACCATAAAAATATCTCGAAAATGGATTGATGGACATTAAAAAATCTATTAAAAAAAATTTTTTTTTTACTTTTTTCAAAAAAAAAAATTTTTCAAAAATTTTTTTTAATTGAATATCCAGTACAATAAGATTTTACTCATTTTTTTTAATAATCTTATCCATTGCATTAAAACGGATCGATTGGTATATATAAAGTATATATTTTATTTGAATTTATAGAATTAAACATAATTAAAACCAAAAATGCGCACTTTTATTAGAAATTTATTTCCTTCTTAAAAATCATGTTGCCTTATAATAAAATGTTAATCTAGACTTGAAAACAAACTAAAAATCTTCATTTCATCAAGACGAATCGATTGATGTATAAAAAGAATATATTTTATTAGCATTAATAGAATTAAATAAAATGAAAAAAATTACTTTATAGCAAATTTTTTGCTTATCGTAAAGAGGAAGCAAAATGTTCATGTAATGAACATCTTAATTCACAACTTGTTTAGTTAAATGTTAGTATGTCTATAATAGCGAGAAAAAAAGGTGCTTGGCAATTCTAAGGAATTCGCGTGCTGTGTCACCACCGCGGATTAGCCTGGAGAAAAAGTTTATTATCCTAGTTCGCCAATTCCGCCTGTCAACGTAGATCTCATTTAATTCCGAGTAATCTATGACAATTCTATTATTTACGTTCCTAGTAATTTGACACAAGGTAACTGTATTCTCCTCCAATAACATTTAACCCCTCTGCTAGTTTAGACCAATGGTCCTGGGTAAATTCAGTAACATCAGTGCTTCTTCAAGGAAACATGAGGCTACTGAAGAATGACAGTATGCTTAATGGTTTCTATTTTTGTTATTTTTACTTTGTGTTTTGGCACAATTAATACTATCTGGGCTGACGTGAGGAAAGAAAGAGGAATACTACTTAACTCGGATTGCGTTAACAGTTCTGGGTCTGATATCGGAAATTTACCACTATATTTAACAAAGTAATATATTTCCGACATTTTATGGTTTGTCAAAATAAAATCCTGTATGGTCTTGGTCGTCTTTGGTTCCTGATTCTTTACAAATTTTTGGGTCGAATAACCTCGGCAATAGGAATTACTCATGGGACCGGAAGAATCTCGCTTTCGACAAAGGGGTGTTGGAGCTCAGGAATTGGAACAATGTTGGGGATTGGTTTTTGATAACACATTGGAATAGTTCAGTCTAGAATCATGAAGTCGCTATCATAATCTACCGTCGTGTCAGAGTCATTAAATTGTTCTACGCATTTGTTACTAGGTCTTGAGTGAGAAATGGGAATGTAAAGGGCGGAGCTAGAAATAAACCCTGATCTTAATAGTCCTTCGAAACCAAAAATGCCTTGTTCCAAACCACACAAAGTAGCGTCTAGCGATTCTACTTCCTTAAAACAAATCTCTTCTCCGTTTATCGGTAAATAAATGATACTTTAAATCTGAATCAGTGTATCGTTGATACAGTCGTCGTCTAAATCTTTGTATACGGTGCAGTTAATGTCAAGATTGTATTCTGGAATGTAAGGCGATTTCAGCTTTGGCTTTATTTAAAAGATGTTCAAAATAATCGGAAAATTCTTTCCACGAATTTAAGGAATTTTCCGAAGAAGTTTCAATTTTATCCACGGGTCTACTAGTTGACTGCGCTATTTTTATGTCAACAAAGATTGGGGCTTCCTGCTTGGCAAGTTTCTTGTTTTTAGAAAAACTCTTTGTTTTTAATCGCCCTTTACGACGTTTGTTCTTATTCGGCATCGTAAGACATTTTACTTGTTATTTTTTGATTTCAAAAACACAGTAGGAAAGTTTAAATAATTAAAGAAAATAACAGAAATAATTGATTTAAAATTTACAAAAACCTTTTTTCTTTTTAAAACCTTGTTTCAACCTTAAATAAGATTCTGGAGGCCCCACTACTAAAAGTAGGGTCGTCACATACAACCCACTTCCAGTTACGAGTTTTAATGTAAAACTTGAAATTAATGTTTAAGAACAGGTTTAAATTAAATTAAGAAAAGGAAAACCCTTCTTTTGTCGGTAGGAGACTTGTTTTTATTTAACCTTAAGTGAATTTCTGGAGCCCCCACTATAAAAACAGGGTCATCACATACTCTTGACTCCCAGTCCAATAACGAAATTAAGAAAAACATTTATGTTAAATTTTCTTTCAATTTCTAACCCTAACTCAGACAGACATTAAAGAAAGTTACCCTCAATTATGTACTTGAATTGTCAAACAATTGTAATTAAAATAATTAATTGCCTTTAATAATCAAAAAAATGTGATAAGTAATTTCTCCTGAATCGATCAAAACATTAATTCTACCATAAAAGAGGTTCTGGAGCCCCTACTATAACAGTTGGGTCGTCACGTACTACTTACTCTCAGTTAATTCAAGAAAAATTAATTAATAAAATTATTTTTATAATTAATTTTTCACGCGAGTTTAAGACGATGTAAAGAAATTATTATTTAACAAAAAATTGATTTAAAAAGAGTAAAATAATTTTTATGTTAATAATTATAACAAAACAAGTTGTTCATTTCATGACCATTTAGCTTCCTCAATATATATTATTATATATAATTTTAAAAGTTAAATAATTATAATAGTTTATTAAATACAATTAATAAACCGGGTAAAGTACCCTGAATAAATATTAATTATTCAATTTTTTTATTATAGAATAATTATTTTAAAGTGTTATGATAAAATGTCAAAAAATACAAAATTTTAATTTTTTGTGAAAAATTAAAATATTTATTAATTCTATAAATTTTGATAAAATATATACTTTATATACATGAATCGATTCGTTTTTATGTTAGGAACATACACACACATACACACACACACACATACATACACACATACATCCGGACATTTGTTCCTCTCAACGAATTATATATACTACACTTGAAAATTTGTAAAAATAATTGATTTTTAAAAATTCGGAAATCGACATCACTATAAGACTTTCTTTATGAGGAAGCAAAATGAACGAAAAATTCGTCCATCGTCAGCAAGAAACCAAATTAAAGCTTAAATGAGGTTCTAGAGCCCCTATTAATTAAAATAGAGTCGTCAAATACTACTCACTCCCAGTTTGATTACGAAATTGAAGGAAAAAATTTTTTTAAAAAAACTTTTTCGTTTTCAAGTTCTTCTTAATTCAGTCTGACAATAAGGAAAATGATTTCTTTACCAAAAAATTAATTGCCACAACAAAAGATGGTGAAATTTTGACACTTGAGAAACAAACAAACAAAAATTTGAAGAGAAAAAAATAAATTTTTTTTTTGAAAAGTCAAAATGGGGCTGAGCAAACACGTAAAAAAGATTCTACCCCTGCCAATAATAAATTTAGAAACCAAATTTAAAGTATAGAGATTTTTAACTAGACAATTTGAGAGAGAGTCTACTGCGCGCCTGCGGAGGTTCGCCGGAGGAACCAAGCTAACAGAGCTGAATGGCCCTGTTTTTGTTGTATGGGTTCGTTTTTCTGTTTTATAAGAATTTTCCAAGCAACCCTTTTCGATATAAATTTTGTTTAAAATTGAATGATTAAAGGAAAATCGTTAAACAATAAAATACAGAAAATTTTAATATAAAGATTACAATTAAGTTTAAAAAAATGTTAAGTAAGAAAAGTTACAGAGAAGGTACAAGAAAAAGTTAATACAAAAATTGAAATGATACAATTTTACTCACTCAATCTCTCCTTAAAACAATTTCCTTATATCCTACGGTTGGAACTTGATTGTTTCGGCGGCAAAGATTTCGTTTTTATTCAAATGTTTCTAGTCCTTTAAAATGTAAATGACCTAGACACACACACACAAAATTATCAAAATTATTATTATTTGAAAATAATTAAATTTTGGTCGACTTAACTAGATGAAGTTTTTCCTTTTTATTTATTTTCGTCTGTCCCAAATGTAAATACTATTTTGTAGCATTCGTCAAATTAGGGGCCGATTAACAGCGGGCGCGTCCGGGCGTTTCGCGATTGCTTTGATGCCTCCACAAGGAGCATAAGAACAAGGCGCAAGTTGTACTGAGAATTTTGAAAATACTAACTGCTCCTCTAGTCCTTGCTTCTAAATCTGGGGGAAGATTTGGGATTAAAAGAGGTGGTTGTGGGAGTAAAAGTAGGGTTGGAACTTAAGGCCCATTAGTTGATATGATTTTTACTGACGGAAAGACCTCATGAAAATGTGTTACAATTCTGAAATTATTATTTTTAAAAATTCCAATTTTAATACATAAAGAAATTAAAATAAAATTGTTTATTATTGTTATTATTTAACAAATAATAATTAAAATTATTTATAATTATAAATAAAATTGCTCTAACAATTAGACCTAGTGTTCTGTTTATAATTGTTCAATAACTTAAAAACCCTATATAATTTGAAAGGGTGGAGCAATTTTGAAATAAAAAATGTCTTTATTATTTATTTGAGCTTTAAAAGAAATAAAATCAGCCTGAATAATACATGTGTGTTTGCTTGTCAAGCACATGGGGCCTAGGGGAAGAGGGAAGGATGGAACGAAGGAGAAGAAGCAACAAGTAGAGACCAACTATGTGTGTGTGGCCTGAGCAATACATAGTATGCCTGTGTGCGTGCTGCCATGCTGGTACTGTTTAAAGGAATCACATGTATGTGTGTGTGTGTCGTTATAGCCATCCAAAGATGTGTGGGTGCAAAGGCGATACATAATAAGATGATTATTTTCTTTTCTACTAATTAGAATTATGATTTACAAAAAAAGTTATTTTTAGACTTTATAATAACTGTGTATATGTGCATACTATATAAACGTGCATACATACATGCTTTAGAATGTGAAAAAAATGAGCTATGCACAAGAAAAGCCTAATTGATCAATATTAAACCGTGCCACCGAAGGGTTAATGTTTAAATGGGATTTAACATAGGATTAGTGCACTTTTATACATTTTGTATGAGAAATTTTTTTTAAATTAATCTTTTGCCTTAGCGACATTCATATTTATGGTTTTTGATGTGCTGAACACGAATCCGACGTCAAAAATAAGTTTTGACAGGTCAATCTTTTTAAAACGACAGTTTTTGTGTCAATTTAGACAGTTTTTGTGTTTAATTTAGTAAATCAAACCAAATTTTGCTCATATAAAAATATTTTAAAAACAACAAGGTCAAACTAAATAGTAATATGTAATATTGACAGTTAACAGCTGTCAATTAAACTGTCAAACTTTTAAAAACGAGAGTTTTTGACAGTTTTTACATTAAATTGATCAAATAAAAATATTTTCAAGGTATTGAGGTAAACCTTGAATAGAAATATGTAAATTTGATAGTCGACAACTGTCTATTAAGATGTCAAACTTTTTTAGCAAATTTATGGGAAAAAGGTACTTACTTACAAATTAAATTTTTATGGTTAAAAAGTAAAATTCTCTTATTAATTTTTTGACAGCTGCCTATTGTGAAAAATACATGTCGCTAATATGATTAACCTCAGTGTGCTTAAAAACACTTGTATACAAGTAATTTAATGCAAAAAGTCTCCGTTTAAAACTATGACATCTGAATTGACTGTAAATCAAATCTGTTCACTGTAAATCAAATTTACATATTTCTATTCAGGTTTACCTCAATACCCTGAAAATATTTTTATTTGAGCAATTTAATGTAAAAACAGTCAAAAACTCTAGTTTTTAAAAGTTTGACAGTTTAATTGACAGCTATCAACTGTCAATATTACATATTACTATTTAGTGTGACCATGTTGCTTTTAAAATATTTTTATATGAGCAAAATTCGGTCTGATTTACTAAATTAAACATAAACTGTCTAAATTGACACAGAAACTATCGTTTTAAAAAGATTGACAGCTTTTTTGACAGCTGGAAGCTGTCAAACCTTATTTTTGACATCGGATTCGTGTTCAGCATATCAAAAACCATAAATATGAATGTCAACAAGGCAAAAGATTAATTAAAAAAAAAGTTTTCATACAAAATGTATAAAAGTGCACTAATCCTATGTTAAATCCCATTTAAACATTAACCCTTCGGTGGCACGGTTTAATATTGATCGATTAGGCTTTTCTTGTGCATAGCTCATTTTTTTCACATTCTAAAGCAAATTCTGCCCGGCGACCTAACAAATTCCAATTTTTGCAAAATAACGGTCACCCTAGTACTCATAACCCATGCAGGATATTTCGGATATTTCCGGATGTCCAATCCGGTAATCTCCAAGGTATCCAGACCAAAAATTTTCGGGATATCCCAGGATATCCACTAACAATCTTCATAATATCCTTAAAAAATATTGCTCTTGTGAAATATATAAAGGAAAATTATAATAATGTTATTTTAAGAAGTTCCCGAAAATCATAAATTTTATTTAACTAGTCTTTTTTTAGTTACAATGGAGTGCTCAAATAGCCCAACTTCGATTCCAGTATGGTGCACAAAGCTTTTGCTTTGTGATATCTCAAGATATCACCTTTCAGCCAAGCGTAGATTTAAAGGAATTGCGGGAGGGATTTTAATATTACTTCGAGAAAATTAATTTTTAAAGGGGAATAAGAAAAAAACTGATAAATACTTAGTAAATGATAAAATATAGTCTTTATCACCATATCCACACTTAAATAATTTACTTTTTATTATTATCCTATTTATATTTTGTTATTCCATATATTCATTACGTACATATTTATTTATTTTTATTGTTCGTTTTGAACCGCTTTTTTTAAAAAAATTTATCACTTTTATCTTCGAAATAATAATTATTGACCACATATGAACATTCTACAACAAAAAATACATCTAAGATTGCAATATAGAAATTATATAAAAGTTTATACTTTTTTCGAGAGCACGACAAACATAATTTGTTCTTATTTTTACTTTTTTGAGTTTCTTACCAATTTCATCTTCAAAATTATAATGTTTGACCTCTTGTACATACTGCAATAAAAACTACGACTATGAATGTCATTCAAAAAGGGTTCAACCACTAATTTATTGCTCAGAAACGTAGAAAGATACACAGAGAAAGAAGAATTGTTAAATAGAACTATAAAATTTTGTTTGTTGTTGTTACAAAATTTTTTGTTATCTCAATACATTTATTATTATTAGAAAAAGTTAAAATTGTTAGGGCAACAAAATAAATTTGGTTTATCTATATTAACAATCTTTTTTCTCGGTGTACATTATATCTTTGGTACTTTATCCTAGTTAATAATTATTTATTTATTAAATATAATACAAACAATACTACAATAAATTTAAAATATAGTAGTTATATTATTTGAAATTAAATCCATTTTGTTTTAAGGTTATATATTTATTTATTTCGAAAAACAAAAAATATTTTTTAATAATTTAACAGTACATTATACTTTCATAAAATAAAAAAAACAGTTATTGAAATTCCTATAACATCTGAAATGCTTTATGGATGACCCCGTACAAGAAATTATATAATTAAAAATAAAATTTAATAGTCATCTAAAGAAAATATACATTTTATTATTGTAAGTATAATTTATGCAACACTTATAACGTAATATTTCTTTATTTACGACTTACTTAAAAAAATTAACAAAACTTATTATTTTCTTAAATAAAATGATTTTTTTTGCGCGTGGGTCTTGGTATGTTTTTTCCTTTATTATTTCTTGGGGGATAAGAGGATTAAATGTCGTAATGGACGTCATGGTCGCTCAGTTCATTGATTCAGAAAATATATTTATGTCCCTGTTTGAGGATCAGCGGCAGGTACGACGAGACAATATGTTCTTTTACATAACGCCAATCAATTTATCAACGATAGTGAAAAATTTCGACTAATCATTTTTTCACGCTCATTAAAATTTGTCAAGTAATTAGATCAATATTTATTTCTTTCATGTATGTCGCTAATTCAGTTCCTGTGAATTCCGACTCATTATAGTCCTGAAGACTTGAATTACTTATCGTATTACCACTGTCAATACTTGGATGACTCTTAATTTTTGGCAATACTCTCGCAGTCTCTGTCTTTTTTGTTGGTCTCGTTTTACTTCCAAATATACCTTTTGTCCCAAATTTCAAACGTCCGGATAGAATTCCTAAAAATCAAATTTTAATACTTTATAAAATTCTAACGTCAGATATCATTTATAAAGCAGGTACACAAAAAAATTAAAATTTTACGGCTCAGAGGATAGACCTTTATTTTCGGTCGCTGAAACGGAAAATGAACATTAAAAATCTTTTCAATTTTCTGTTCCTTGCTACCACACAGTCAGCGACACAAAAAATGTAGGAATATAAGGGTTTGTTATCTGAGTCATGACATTTTTATTTTTTGTGTGCCGTGTGTTATCTAAGAAAATACTGGAAGATTGCAACTTTAAATTCGAAATAGTAAATAGTGTCGTGAAGCTACATCTTTAATTATCAGTTCAATATTTTCTAGTAGAGAGTTAATTTGGAATAAATTTGAAAAAGGTGAAGTCATTAACTAGGCCAAATTTAAACCTTCGAAAGTAAGTATATTATAACAAAAATAAAATTAACAACTAAGTAAAATTACAATATAAATTGAAATAGAAAATAATACTTGAGTATTAAAAGTAAATTATACAAAAATATGAAAGAAAATAACACTACTCGAAAACTAAGAAACATGTAAACAAATTAATTATAAAAATAACAAAATGAATTTAAAAATAAGAAAAGGAATCGTAGCCCTGTGATCTCGCTCACACTTCGTCGGCAGGGTTAATCTTGGCTGTCAACCTGAAAGAATAAGTAACAAATTTAACTCTTGCTTGCCTACCGAGGCATCTTTAACATTAATTGATATTCGCGAAACCGCTCTAGAAAATGCTTTCGAATTTTCCGAATTCGACGACTACCATAGAGCTCACTTTAGGAATTAACCAAAGGAACCGCTAAAGCTTAATTTATAATTTCGTCCGGATACCGAAACTCTTGCCGACACGGAAATATGTGAGTATGAATTTACTTAGGGTCGCAATCCCCACTCCTGAGAGCACCCGGGGTAAGAGTTTGTGCCCCTGTTGTCTTCGTGGGTGAAAAGCAGAGCTCCTCGATTCACCCAGGATGACCAGCATAGAAAAGATACTAGGTATTCTCGGCAACCTTCCACGAGAGCACTCCTAAGTGGTTGCAGAGCATACGAGAAGAAAGAGAGAAAGTTCGTTCGGCCTAAGAGCACCTTGGTAGAAAAAACATTTCCCTTCATAATATTTGCCTCACAGAAGAGCACCTCTAACTGAGACAATTACCTATATGGTGAGTGTGACCGTTCCTGTTATGCCCGAAGAGCACCTCGGGCCAAGGCGGAAGACGATCTGATGAAAAAGTCCCATGCAACCAGGTACCTCGATTTGCAAATGAGTAGTGTGATGAACGAGCGAGGAAGGGGAGAGAGAGACAGCTGTGCGCGTGCCGTCGTATCTCACTCACTATTATGGACAATGCGACGACTATGGATATTGCTATAGAAATGCAATATGCCTTCGTTACAAGGCCATGAGGGAAGTTTTGTTCCAAAAAAGTGTTTTCCCGCCTGTCGCGTCAATGCTAAATAATTAAAGATATCTTCAGATTTACCAGGATAATTAGGGAAATACGTGCGAATAAAGAATATTCTGGAAATTTGCGATTTACTTTTAAGATAATTATTGGAAAACGTAATTGTAAATGTTGTATTTTTGTCGAAAGTGGGAGACAATATGGCGGCTAGTAAACAGACAAATGGATCTAGGTGTCGGTGATCAAGGAGATGGCGCAAATTCTCGTTAGTGGCTGCAGCTTGAAATGACAAAACGTCTTAACCTCAAATTACTACACTTTCAATCGTTCATAAAATAATTTCCTCGAAATATTATTGTAAAAACGAAGAGGAGCACGCCTCGAAGAGCCTTCCTTAATCACCCCTCCAAATATAAACACAAAATATTTTATCCTCTCAAAATGAGACCACGACCTTCAAAAACTGAGTTATTAAAAAATTATTTAAAAAATTGTTTAAACATTGGAAAAACTGGGTGTTTAACGGTTTGGTATCGCTCTTTCATATTGAGAGCATAAAATCTTTCGGGTTTAGATTTCGGGAGATGATAGAGGAAGGCTCATCGAGGCGCGCTCTTCTCCATTTTACAATAATTTTGCGAGGAAATTATTATATTAACGATTGAAAGTAGAGTAATTTGAGGTTAAAACGTTTTATCAGTTCAAGTCAGGGCCACTAACGAGAATTGGCGCCACCTCCTTGATCACCGATACATAGATCCACTAGTTTGTGTGCTCGCCGCCATAATGTTTCCAACTTTCGCTAAAAATGTAACTTTTAGAATTACGTTTTTTAAATATTTATTTTAAAAATTATTTGCTAACATTCGGAATATTCTTTATCTGCACGAATTACGCTCATTATCCTGGTAAATCCCAATGAGATATCTTCAATTACACAGGAACAAAAAAAATCAAAACACAGAGGTCACACTCCCTATCCCCATGTTATTAGGGTCGCTGAAACCGAATATGACCATGAAAACATTTTTTCATCCTCTATATTCCCGCTACCACCCCCTGACACATGCTCCTGGGGGTTGGAGTTTCAGTTTAAATAAAAGTCGAGTAGGGTGTCTATTCCTATGTTTTTTTGGTTCGTTGAAACCAAAAAAGATTAACAAAAACAAAATCGTCCCTCCCTTAAACCCCTCCAACCCCCTTAACATCCCCAGGGTGTGGGTTGAAATTTGAATTTTCACAAAAAGTCGAGTACGGTGGTGATAAGGGGGTTAAGGGAGGAACGATTTTGTTTTTGGTAGTCTTTTTTTGTTTCAACGACCCAAAAAATATAGGAATAGACATCATACTCGACTTTTCTTCAAACTGAAACTCCAATCCCCGGGAGCAGATGTAAGAGGGAGTGACCTCTGGATTTTGACTTTTATTTTTTTTGTGTCTGTGTTATTTAGATAAGAGACGGCAGGCGTGACAACAATTTTTTCTAAATGCCATAACTGACACTATATGTAATAGTAAATTTTACTAATTTAAAAGCAAAAAGTCAGATACTAATACCAGAGACTAGACTAGAATTGCACATGTTATACATGGATCTTCGAGCCAGATTGTAAAAAACCGAAAAGGGCAAAATGAACTCATTAATTTAAAAAAAACATATCTAAAT
The DNA here is from genome assembly GCA_032872475.1 of Leptopilina myrica (nomen nudum). NCBI lineage: Eukaryota > Metazoa > Arthropoda > Insecta > Hymenoptera > Figitidae > Leptopilina > Leptopilina myrica (nomen nudum). The sequence continues at coordinate 27,245,412 of CM065464.1, forward strand.
AACGTCAATAAGTTATACATATATGAGGCATTTTACGTGTAATGTTTTAAGTTAAAATTTCAACTTCTTAAAAAAATTGCAATTCAGGGAATTTGTTGTTCTATTAAGTAGAAATGTGCCCCAAAAAACATTTTTGACTTTTTCGAAAATTTCGAAGGGGTAGAGGGAGGAAAGGGGTCAATTTTATCACTTTTGCTATACACCGTCTACTTTTTCAATTTTTTCCGTCCATACTTGTAATGGAAAAAATTTCGTTGGATATGTTTCTGAAAGGATTTTCCATGATCTTTACAATAGTAAATTGTATTTTTTAATATTTTAAAAATTGACTCTAATTTTTGATAATTAATATTTAATTTTACAAAAATCGGTTCGTTGTATTTGAAAATTAATTCTTGCAAACGAAAGCTGAGGTTTTTTCTTATCGGCATGTAAATTTGCCGAATGCCATTTTTTTGTTTTTGAGTTATTAAATTTCAAAGAAGAAATTGCCGTGCGCTGCGACGCGGACGCACTGAGTTGCATGGCGCCCGGCGTGAGGTCGGGTAAAAATGTTTAAACTTTGTCTTCAGTTTTAGGTTATATTTACTTCACAATGATTACTGGTATTCATGAAGTAGTATAAGGAGGCCTCACTGCTGTGTTGAGTCCATGAAAAGTTGAAGCATGTTTTCCTGTTCCTCTTAAAACTAACAGAGGTGTCGAACCTAGCGGAAAAGTTTGGAACTAATACACACACTGACATAAGGTGTGTTAATACAGTTCCTACACATGAAACTCCCTTTGCAAATGCTTTGTTTCTTATCACTTTTTTTTATATAGAAATTTATTCTATTGTTATTAAATATTTTAACCTTATGTGCAACTTTCTGTTAAAAAATATATTGTATTTTTGAAATATAAAGTTCATATTTTCTCATTCCTAAAAGGTTTTTTTTTATATCTTATTTACAAAATAAATTTAGATAAATATTACAAACAATTTATTTTATTTTCAATTAATATTTATATTATATATTTAACGACAATATTTGTACTAACAGAAGCTATTTAACTATTAAACTGTGAGGAGAAAAATTAATAATTAATCAGTTGGAATAATACAATTTAATTAGTATAGAAATAAAATTAAAAAACTAAAAATAATGTTCAACATTTATTTTAATTTTAATAAATACCTTTTAATTTAAACATGTGATTATTACAAAATATTTTTTATCTTTTATTTCATTTGTTATTATATGTAATTTTCTTTTAATATCTCAATTAATTACTAATTTAAGTTTTAAAGTTTAATAATTTAATAACTTAAAGATAATATTATCAATTATTTACTTGCGTTTCTACTATATTTTTATATATAGCAAATTATATATAGCAAATATTTCTGATGTTTAAATCACTATTCGTTTAAATGTCACTTTTAGCAAAAAAAATTTCGGAGTTATCAAACTTTCCCTGCGGGGTTCGCCACCTCTGTTAGTTTTAAGAGAAACGGAAAAATTTTCTTCAACTTTTCTAGAGAGTGGGTACTCCTTATACTACTTCATGCTGGTATTTTATACAATAACCACTTTACTGGCAGGGGGTTCCATGCGCCGAGGCCCAGACTGGCAAAAACAACGAAATGGCGTTCCTAATAAAACTTTATTTTTAAAGTGTGTACAGTACTGATATCTACTTAAACAAAATTTTAATGCACATTAAAATAAAGTTAAGAATCTGACGTTTAATTTTCCTATACTTTACCTATATTAAAATGAAAATTATTTCTGTTATAAATGATCGAAATTTACATTTTGCTCCGAGTAAAAAATTATTTAATCTCCAAAGCCTTCCTTTTTAATAAATAACTGAATGTAGAAGTAAGTTTAATAGAATATTTCGATGGTAATATAAAATGAGCGTGTAAGATTTATATATTTGACTAAAAAACATATTTTAATTGTGCCCTAATATGAAAATAAATATAAAAAATTTTCTTTTACATCTCCGAAGCGTTTTCCTTTAAATATGTTGGTTTTTCTATTGTTCTTATTATTTACCTGCATTGCTTTGAAAAAATTAACCCATATTACCGTTAAATAAAACACTTTAAATAAATTTATATTTTAATCGAACTGAGTATATTTGGTATTGAAATATGCAAATTATTAATTTTTAAGCAGTGTAACTTATTTTCGATTTCGTAAAAGATAATTTTCTTTAAAGGAGAAAAACTTTAATATTTTAATGTATTAATTTTGCGCATCCTGAAAATGATTCTCTTATTTATGAAATCAAGTAGTTTTAATACAAAAAACTATATAATAAAAAACAAAATAACATGAAAAAATAAAGTTACAATCATTAATTTCTCCAAAGTCTCTTATTTAAGTTGCTCCAAAATTGGGGCACATATTACTTTAAATGTGCATGTGTTTTTATTTATTTATTCTAATTCTTATTTAATTATTTTGTACGTGGATATTCAAATTGTCGCTCGTCAAATATCAATCGTTTTCCAATCAATCTGAAGTTTCGCATTTATTTGTTTCATGTTACTTATCACGAAGTAACCAAAAATGTAATAAAAAGTGACAAAATGAAAGAAAATCAAAAACGAAAAAAAGGAAATCCATCGACCCAATGAAAAATTGGGGGCCACTTCAGGAATTCTCACCCATTGGCTATTCCTACGACTGATTATTCTGATATTAATACAAATCGTTTGTCTTTATGGAAGCGTGTTCAAAATGTAAATCAGACATTTGAAAGCGCTGGTATAATGAATACTTAAATAAACTTAATATTTTAAATAATTGTTTTGCTAGTGAGTGATAAAATTAAATTTAGTACATTGAACACATTGCAAGACGACAATTTACCACCTTCCAGATTAGCCAAAATAAATTAAAACATCCGCTTACGAAAATTTTGTTTTCGATTCTCAAATTATCTAAATTTTTTGATAGATACATGAGTTTATTTTAACACACAAAAGTATTTTTCTGAAAAATTAATTGTTTTGGAAATAAGAGAAGGTTAAAGTTTGCGAAGTGATCATTTTTAATTTTGCACGTCACACCGATTTTACTTAAAATTAGTCCTCCGACAAGAACATCTTCTCGTCAAGATCTCTGCTCCACGACTTGTTTTCGAAACCTATGTTGTGAATATTTTTTTGTTCGTCTATTAAAATTATTTTTTTTATTTTTATGTAACATTTTTAAGAGCAAACTCTATCGAACCATCTTGGACTAAAATAACGAGAAGATGCACTGGAAGAGCGGCCGCCATACTGCCAATTCATTCCGCTAGGAGATACACGAGCGCGTCAGGTTAGACGTATGTTCACCAACGCTACCGGCAACTCGCGAAAACATGGTCACTTCTTTTCGCACCTTCGAGAGATATTCTGAACTGCAGTGAGGGAAATTAATGTTAATCGCGACACCGTCAATTTTGACCTGAAGAAGTTGCCAGGGATGAGGTGCAGCGTTTTCTGTGTCAACTCTATATTTAATTATCTGGATGGATGGTGAATAAAATTATAATTGTACAATATTGTACAATTATTATGACTGAGAAAACATATCTAATTCAAATAAAAAAATAATTTAAGCGATTCTGATTAATTAGAATTAGTTGGTAAGCTTAATCCCAAAATATAAAAAATGTTTATTGCTTTGCTTTAAAAATATTATTTATTTGAATAATTATGTTTAATGGTATTACATATTTTCTGATTTGATTTAAACAAAAAAATGTGTAAAACTTCTATTTCAGTCAAACTTAATGTTGATTATAAATAATTTAAAATCAACCACAATTTATTGAATTAGCTACATTTCTTTACATGAACCAAAAATTTGTTTCAATTAAACTTAAATATGTTTGATGTTAGAATTAGAATATTTATAATATAATATATTTATATTAATATTTATAATAATATAATAAAATAAAAATAATTATATAATATTTATAATATATTTATATTAGAATATTTTTAAATATGTTTGACTGTATAGCAAGAATATTTAAAGTTTGATTTAAGCAAAATACGGTTGTATGAAATAAGTTGTTTTCTCGGTATATTTTTCTTTCAACTGTCACCATAAACATTTTTAGAACTTAAAAAATTTTAAACATTTTGTTTCTTTTTTCGTATTTTAATAGAAACGTTTCCTTTTGGGTTATTTAAACAAATTACATAAAAAATTTCTGAAAAGATATCCAGAACATTAAGATTTTTCTTGCAAAATTTCAACAACTTCGCCTTCCGTATTTTATTAAATCTTATAATACAGACACTCACAATGTTTGGACTAGCAAAATTCATCAAATCTTACGACTGAGATACGAAGGGATGAGACGAGCTTTGATTATAAAAAATATTCGATACAATAAGTCCTACCACGGGAGTTTTAATTATATGCTTTGTCGAGAACCCAAATTAAATTGTTTTTTGATGAATTGCCAAGAATGTTCAGGAGTAGAAAATGTTATTATAAAGATTACAGAAATTTTGAAACAAAAATAAATAACCGAAATCACATAGTTGGTGACGTTTGTGAATTCTCTCTAATCACCCCTCATTTATTTATAGTAGTTGGTCCTCTATACTATTCCATTTTCTTTTGATCATTTACATGCATCTTCACAGAGAACGTGCGATCTTTAAGAAAATCAGATCATATACACGCAGCTTCCAAGAAAACGTGTGATCGCCAACAAACATAGATCGAATCCACGCAGTTCCCAGAAAACGTGCGATCTATAAAAATTCAGATCAAATACGCGCAGCTTCCCAGAAAACGCGTGATCTTTTAAATCCAATATCATACACGCAGCTTCTTAGAAAACGTGTGATATTGTAAAAAACACACTCTATGAATGTCATACACACCTCTGCATAAAAACCATTGAAATTAGGATTATCGTGCGCAGCTTCCGTGAAAACGCTTTATCCTCATTTTAAACTCAATTGCGCGCAGCTTCCGTGAAAACGCGTATCAATAATATTCTTTAGGCAATTATAAATATAATTGTGCGGATCAGACTTTAATTATATGCAAACTATAAAATTGTACAACGGATTTAATATATAAGTTACAGCCATCGTCAATTTAATTCCAATACTGTGTTGAAATCTTACTATTATTACACTACGTATTTAGAATAGAAATACTATGTAATTAGCTTAGGTTGTTTTTTAATAAATAATTTAATTATTAAAATTAATTAAACTGTCTCATATTTATTTACAGACCTTGGGTACCTATTTTTCATTGATAATAATTTAAAAAATAAGGGTAACAAAAACGAACCGTTACAACGTATAGAAGGGGAGAATCGGGATCTTCCCGCCTAGTCCGCAGAATAAGAGAATTGAAAGATTTAGATAAGGAAACATTGAGTGATGACTAGTGCACAGAGTTTCTAGTCTGTAAGATTAAACAGGAAGAACCTCTCGAAATACCTAGAAAAGTCGCGACTTAATCGTCAATCAAACTGGGTGAGGAAACCAGCTTCTTTAAAGGGTATAGTGCGAAAAGCGAGGCAGGTGATTGTACAAGCTTGTAATCACTCTATGACTCGCTGGCAGAAAATAAAAACTAAAAAAGGATCTATGTACTGGTGAAATGAACAACTGGCATGTCTTAATAAAGAATGCCCCGAGGCAACGAGAAAATTTACCCATAATAAGGTTAGCCTCAAGCTGCAGTTTCCTGCATAATGCCAGGCGTACTTTTAAGCAGACTGTGAAAATTAGTCAACGCCGTTACTGGAGGAACCTGATCGAAGGATACGAGAAGAATATTTGGCTTTTATTATTGACGCTAAGAAACTATTACAAAGCATAAGATGGGATAACCACACTATCTGTTGCGAATGACATACAACTATCTCAGCGGCAAATAGGTTGAATGCAAGAGCGATGCATGTCATCTCAAACATGAACTAACATGCGAAGCTCCCCAAGGATCAAACATGGATCTATTCATATGGAACGTCATGTTCGATAACTTCCTTAGAATATAGTTACCCTAATTTTTTATAATTATTATTTAATTTCCAGTTTCTAAAAAATCGTTCCGTTTTATTTGAAAATAAATTATTGCAACTTCTTTTTAAAATATTAAAAAATAAAATTCACCATTTAAAAGAAGATGTAAAACCTTTCAGAAACATATTCTAAAAAAAATTTCCAATAAAAAGTATGTTCAGGAAAAATTCACTAAGTAGCGGGTGTTAGAAAAATTGGTAAAATTAGCCCCCTCTCTGCCATCTTTAAATTTTCAAAAAAATTTCCCGAGTTTCAATTTTTTCTAGAAGTTGAAATTTCAACTTAGGACAGTTTACGTAAAATGCCTCGTATCAAATATACAGGTTTTTCACTTCACACTACAAAAAAATACTTTTAATAAATAATGTTTAAAAATTGCAAATAAATTATACCAATGTGACAAAAGGACTTCGTCACATTTATCGCTATAGGAACAAAATTAATTAAGTGGCTTTTTGTTTCTATGTTTCATACAATTAAAGTAATAGACTTCTTTGGATTGTTGTTTCACGATATCTGAATGCGCGTATCCACTAAACGAACCGAACACGAGTGCAAAGTCGCAGCGTGTCAACTTTCAACTGGCCACAGAAAAATGTGTGCAGCATATGTATTTACCTTAAAGCATTCGTCACAACTTTTATGTACATTTAAAAAAAGGGTAAAATAATAAAGACCGTTTGGTTAGTGCTCCAAGCCAATCCATGGGATGTCGATTTATTTTACATAATTTTCTTATTTCGAAACACCGTTAAACATAACTTTTTTTCATTTGGGGGTTGGCACAATGTTTTATTTTTCTAAAAATTAAATATTTTTCCCATTTTGTGTAATTAAATAATAAATAGAAAATTGCTTTTTGAAAAAAACAGTACAAATGTCAGTTGCGCCATCTATCGTGACAAATGCGCGACCCACTGATATATATCAGTGGGTCAAATGCCGTTTGCGGGCCGTTGGGGACTTTTAATAGTTACTATCTTATAAAAAGAGCAAATTATTACTGGTCTATTAGTACAAAGTTTGTATATATTATGTCATTCCAAAAACGTTATAGAGTAAAAATTCCTGAAGTGGCCCCCCTATTTTTGCAAAGTAGCAAAATTTGAAATAAGTTTTTGGTAAATTTAAAGGGTTCTAAAATCTATAATTAACAATAAAAAAAATAAATAATATAAATATTTTTAAAATACTTGGTGAAAATATTTATAATATTTATTTTTTTATTGTTAATTATAGATTTTAGAACCCTTTAAATAATAGTATATTGTGCAACGTACGTGTTGCACACAATAATTTTAACTATTTGAGTTTTTGCACAAATTAAACAAAAATTTATGACCATTTCAGTGAGTAAATGTACTTTCGAGTTACAAAATAAAAATTTTTAAAATGAGTCAGGCTCCATAAACTGGCTTCCAAGGGGGCGATTATGTAACTATTCCGCATTCCACATTCAGCATTCCGCATTCCACTTTTCACATTCCGCATTCCACTTTTTAGGTTCCGCATTCCACTTTTTACACTCCACTTTTTGCATTCCGCATTTCACATGCCACAGTTACTCCCTAACGTTAGTAAAATTATCAATATAAGTTTATATTTATATTGTAAAAGACGATAAAATTTTGAAAAGAATAAGACCTTACAGAAGTCATTTGACAAATATTTTTTCAAGATTTTCCTAAAAATCGTCATTTTCAATGTTTTAAAAAAATTTGAATAACTTCAAAAATAATGAACTCTTTTTAATAATCTTAGGCTTATTTTAAAGGTCATTTTCTATGGAATAAGAATTACTTATAGTCAGTAACCTGCAATTTTTTTCTTGGAATAAGCATGCCGTCAAAGTTGGACAAAAAATTTGAAATAATATTATTAAAAGAAAAAGAATTTGTAAAATTTAAATAAATTTTTTTATTAAATTTTCTTGAAAAATCTACATCATATCATGTTTTACATATGTTTTAGAATAGTTTTTAGTACAAAAAATGATTTCAAGTTTTTCCAATTTTTTTGTCCAATTTTGACGTCATGCTTATTCCAAGAAAAAAATTGCAGGTTAATGACTATAAGTAATTCTTATTCCATAGAAAATGACCTTTAAAATAAGCCTAAGACTATTAAAAAGAGTTCATTATTTTTGAAGTTATTCAAATTTTTTTAAAACATTGAAAATGACGATTTTTAGGAAAATCTTGAAAAAATATTTGTCAAATGACTTCTGTAAGGTCTTATTCTTTTCAAAATTTTATCGTCTTTCAAAATATAAACCGAATGAAATTTTAGTTTTCATAAAATTAATGTTAAAAAATTTTTTTCATTCCTTTAAAAATGGGTGGACTGACAATTTTGGCCGGCACTGTATATATATATATATATATATATATATGAGCGATTCCACGTCAAGTGATCAAGGGGTCTTTTTGTGTAATGTTTATTTTAATAATTTTTTACTCATAAACAATTAAACATACAAATTTGACAAAGTACATTTTGGAAAGGTTTTTTCATCCTCTTTCGATTGGAAATAAGCATTTTAAAAAAAAAAATTTGACCTAAAAAAATCAAAATTAAAAATAAATTTCAATTTTTGAGGGAGATGGATACGATTTTTTTTTTTAAACGAAATCTGATGTTTTTTCCTAAAAGGACATATAAATGATAAAAAGGGACTAAAATGTTTAAACATTGAAAAAAAGAATTTTCTCCAAAACGGAGCTAAAAACCGGGTATTTCAAAAAAATTTGTAGAGTTTAGAGATTATTAAAAAAAAATTATTTCAAGGCCAGGTTTTAATTAACAAATATATGTACTTTTAAGAATTTTTTGTAAAATTGAAAAAAAACAATTTTTAATGCAAAATTCGGTAATTTTTTATACACAAATGCAGTTATTTTAGTGTTTCAAATCGAAAAATGAAAAAAAAAATTATATTATTAATCCTAAAACTCTCAAGAAGAAGTACATTAAAAAAATGTTGGTATTCTCTAATTTTGAGCAAATGGCAAAAGTTTTTGTTCCGGTCCCTGCGCGAACCCTGCCGCGTCACACTGCATGCAGTGAAATTTTTTTACAATTCATTGTTTAAAAATGTCTACAGTCCACAATTTTTAACCGATTTGAGTGTTCTTTGTTTTAAGTTAAAGGGGAATGAATTATTAAGACATACCTTGATGTCGATTTTAAAAATTTTAATTGTTTATAATTTTTGTTTTAATCAAAGTTAAAAAATTAATACAATTAAAAGAAAACCTTTATTTTCTTATTTCGTTGCTGCACATGATCAAAACCAGTTCGAAGTAACGCAATATGAGCAGCAGATAATTAATGAACCATAAGATAATTTATTACAATTGTTATAAACATTACTGATTAACTAATAGTTAACTTTGATTGATTTACACTAAGAAATGTTTTTTCACATTTTTCTTTTTCTTTTAAGTTTATTTAAAGAATATATATATATCCTTTTTGATCAAAACATAACTTTTTAAAATTGTTATAAACAATGTTAATAAACAAATAGTTAAGTTTTCTTCCTTCTCATAAAAAAATTTTTTGTCGCGCTTACTTATTAATTTAAGTTTATTTAAAGAATCAGAGTGGCCACTATTTTTAAATTTTTTGTCTCCCGATTTCCTCCCGGTGAAAATGAGCTATTTCTCCCGGTTTTTAATTATAACTAGCATATGATACGCGCGCTAAAACGCGCGTTTACATTCTATTTCAATTGTTAAAAGAATACAATTATGATCACGAATTGAAATTAATATTTATATTCTCATTCATTTTTATTATTGAATTAAAAAAAGTAGTCAATTGTACCAAAACAATTATTATCGCAGTGTTTCTAATTTTTACAAATAAAATCAAACTTATGTCAGTACGTAGTACAAACATATCTTAACAACAATTATCATTAAATGGAAATTATAAAGATTTATATTATTTATTTCCAAAAAATTAGAATTTGATTATAATAATTTATATCATTTATTTTCAAAAAATCATAAATTTATTGAAAGTCCGGATTGAAAAATTAAGAAAAGAAATTATTCAAATTTTTTTACCTTTTTCTCAATACAATTTAACATTCTGTAATATAATTTTAAAAAAATTTTATAATAAATAAATAAAATATATTATTTGGATTAACAACCGAAATTTTGTTACAAAACTCTAATTTTTTTTGTTTAAAAAGTGAAAGATAAGATAATTTCTCTATCTCAATGAGAATTATTTTGGAAATATTCAAATTTTTCAATAAAAATAGAGAAAAAAAGTTTGCAGATTTTCTATTTTATAAATTTTCATCATTTTCACCTTATTTTAAAAATTGACACAACACCTTATCGTTCGTTCAAAGAAAAAAAACTTCAATCCAGTCTTGAAAATAAAAATTCAATGAAAATCAGGTTAAGTTCATATAATTTTTCATATTTATTAAATAATTAATGAGTAGAGTGCCCAAGGAAATTCCAATTAAAATAAATGTATAATTTTAAAAGAAATCAAGTTTAAAATGATTTGTTAAAATTCCCTTTTCTCCACAAAAGATATAAGTAAAAAAAATTATGTTTTTCATACTGTGTAAATTCAAAAAAATACTTATTTTACTGTTCTGGTGAATTATTTTTAAATAATTTTTTATTACTTAGATGAATTTAGCAAATATACGTATTTTAAAATAAAAATCAGTATTTATATTTCTATTTTTTATGATTTATACTGAGTTTTTCGAAAAATGGGCTACGTTAGACTACATAACCAGTTAAAAATTGAAAAAAATTATTTAAAAGAATGTATAATGTATTTAGTGAACTAAACCACTAAAAGATAATCTACTTTTACTAAAGAATATTATATATTAATTACAGAATTTTTAAAAAATTTTGAGCAACCAGCTCTAGTCGATTTTCGCTGGAATGACCCAGAATACAATTAATAGTTAATTTAAGCTATACAATTTTTATTATTATTTATTTTCAGTATTAAATTTTAAAAAGAAATTACAAAAAAATAGTTAATTAAGCCAAAACATTTATATTATGATCTATCTCTAAAAAATCAACATTTTGTTAAAGATTATGTTTAAAAAATAAAGAAATTATTTCACTTTTTAAATCTTTTTTTAATAACAATTAAGATTTTGTTAAATAATTTTCAAATTTTGTTAGAAATAAATAAAAGAATCTATAGTAATTCGATTTGTCCGACAAAAGATTTTTGACAACACTTATTTTTCAATAGAAAAGAATGAAAGAAATTTTCTTGATTTTTATTTGTCACCAGCACCTGCTTAATTTTTAACATTAAATTTAAAACTTAAATATTTTTTGCTTTTAATCCAATTCTAAACTTGGTACAGCAAAGCAAAAAACTAAATAAAATCAATAGATTTTTAATTTAATATTTATTTTTTAGAATTATTAAAAAATAAATAAGACTTCAATTCAATTCATATTATTAAAAAAATACAAAATAATTAATTCTTATTATTTATTAATCAATATTTATTTAAAAAATTGTGATAAATAAATAAAAAATAATGAAAAAAATACTACAAATTTTGTAAAAACAATATGATTGTCAAAATTAATTACAAAATAAAAGTTTTTAAAAAAAATGTTGATGGGGAAATATAAATAGTTCAAATTACTTTATTTTTTATTCGATTTTAAATAAACAAATTTTTTTTTTGATTTTTAGATTAGATGAAACTTAAACTAAATTCATTTTTAGTAGGCTAAAAAATTAAATCTTATTAACGAAATTCTTCAAATGAAATTAAACATTTTGTTTTTTAATAAAAAAAATGTGAATTGTGAATAGACAGTATTATTAGACTATTATATTACGGGACAGTGGAGCAAACCGGACCCCTCCCAATATTTCCAAAATGGCGAAATTGTCAAAAGTGCTATTTAGAAATTTGAAACAACCTTGTGTAGTATACCTTATTTTTTCAATTTGACATTTTTTACTTTTGTTTATGCAACGCTGAAAGCAAAAGTTTTTTTAAAAAAATTTTCTACACTTTTCTGAATTTTTTTAAAGGAAATTCTGAAGAAATCGTGTAATATTTCCAAATATTAGGTCTTGGGCTTTAAAGGTACACATAAAAATATATATATACAATGAAAAATAATTGTCTTCCAATGAGAATTGGACCCTTTAATATTGTTTCTCTGATAATGACACACATTTATATTTTTTTATTAAAAAAATATTTATTTAATTAAAATTCAATCCTGAATTATTATTTTCATTACTACAACCATTGTTTACATGATTCTTTATGTTTTTTATTATTGTAGATTATGTAAATGCAAATCTTTATATACATAAAAGAATAAAAATTGTAATTATGAAATACACAAATTCTTCCTACACATTTTTTTTATTAATTTAAAATGGAAAAAACAATTGTTAAAAATTGTAATTAAAAACAAAAATTTAACAACTGTTTATTTAAAAAAAATAAATAACAAATAATTATAAAATTTATAAATCAATATTATGAAAATTTCTTCCCTTATTTTATAAAAACAATATCTTTTAACCTTCTTTCTTCTTAAACAATAAAAATTTTGATATTAACAAATCGAAAAGCTGTATAATTTCGATCTGTCAAGCAAAGTGTTTTGAAAAAGAAAAATAACAAAAGCATTTACAAAAACTAACTTCAAACTGCGGACAGAATGAATGAAAAATACCAAGATTATTCCTTAATTAAGTAAAAAACACAAAAAGAAAATTAATTGTATTCAGTTAAGAATAAAGAAATAAATCAAATAAGAAAAATATTACATTTTATTCTTTTTTCTACTCTGTCACAGAGAAATGAAAAATTATCTACCCATAAGGAAACATTACGCCCATTGGTGTTTTCGCTTAAAAGTAAAAGTCCCCACTTCTAACTTCCCTACCATTCTTTTACTCACTCCTTCTATCTGTCACTGAGAATACAGAAAACCATGATGCCCAAACCAAAAAAAGTAGGCGTTACTTTCTTAACTATTCGCCTCTCTCTCGCTCCTACTCTAAACTGAAAGAAAAGACGATACTTCCCACTCCTTCTATGTATCATGCTTTCTTTCTCATATACTCTGACAAACTACTCTCTCCAACTCTTCTCTGTCATCAAAAACACACCAGGAGGGCGGACGGAATTCTTGCGGACAGAATGAATAAAAGAATACGGAGATTAATCCTTATATGAAACGAGTAGATATGCAAACTAGGTAAAGAGAGACATTCTAATGGTATTTACCTTCGAAAGAGGAAGAAAGCAATACCGTTAGCTGAAGATAGATAGCTTTATACTATGTTTATTGAAATAAAGAGAGATGGGTATGCGTTAACTATTCTGCGTTATAAACAGAGAGGGATTTATGTCTATTTACTAGAAAGAAGGAGACAGAAAGATATTTTCACTAAATGGTATTGAATAGTAAGAGAAACAAGAGGTCTGCTCGTGTACCTGGCTTTATTGTTTGAAGGGTTCCTTTCAAACAGTGGTCAGTCTATTGTACGCACACGTATATATTTCTCAATTGTCCTAACTTAAAATTGAAAGTCTCCAAATCGGGCTGATTTTTGCACAATCTTTAGTACTATAGGAGAGTACTTTATCCACAAAATATTAAAATATTTTATTAAAAATTGCAGAGGGGGGAGGGGGTTAAAATTTTTGGTAACGTGTGAACAGTGGATTTTTTAGCTAATGTAGCTAAAATACAGTAGAGTGGACAAAATTTTGCACTATATGTTTTCGAAAGGTTTTTTCCTCCTCTTTCGAATGGTGTAAAAAATTTTTTTTTTAATTAACAATTTAAGTTAATTTTTTCAAAATTAAAAATATTTTTGACTTTTTTTTGAAAATCGGCATATTTTTTTCTCTTTCTTTTGCCTTAAAATAAAGCTTATTATATGTAGTTTCCATACCCCTTTAGTAAAAAATGCCGTTTTTTTGGTTTTCGAATTATTAATTAATTAATTAATAAAAATCAGTTAAAAATTACTAAAAAATGAAATACTTTTCAAGCAAATAAACTTTTTTCAATTATAAGCTTATCATCGTAAAGCTGATTAAATTCCGCATCCAACGACTGTAAATACATCTATTTTTTATAAATAATTGATGAATAAATAAATAATCAATTATTTATTTACTTAATAATTATTTATAATAAACAGTTGACTTTATGATTGTTGGAAGCGGAATTTGGTAAGCTTTCCGATGATAAACTCGTAATTTAAAAAAGTTTATTTTCTTGAAAAATATTTAATTTTTTAGTAATTTTTTACTACTATTATAATGAGTTAACTAATTAATTAAATAATTAATTACTTGAAAACCAATCAAGCGTCATTTTTTCCTAAACCGGTATTGAATTTAGACATTTATTAAGCTTTATTTTAAAGCAAAAAAAAGAAAGAAATGTAATTTTTTTCAAAAAATTAATAAATAAATTTTTGATTATTTATTTATTTAACAATTATTTATAAAAAATAGATGTATTTACACTCGTTGAATGCGGAATTTAATCAGCTTTACGATGATCAGCTCATAATTGAAAAAGTTTATTTGCTTGAAAAGTATTTCATTTTTTAGTAATTTCTTATTTCTATTAATTAGTTAATTAATAAATTAAATAATTAATTATTTGAAAACCAATCAAGCGGCATTTTTTTCTTAACCCGCATTGAATGTACACATATTAAGTTTTATTTTAAAGCAATAAAGAAGAAAGAAATGTAATTTTTTTCAAAAAGTTAATAAATAAATTTTTGATTAATTATTTATTTAACAATTATTTATAAAAATAGATATATTTCTACTCGTTAGATGCGGAATTTAACCAACTTTACGATGATTGGCTCATAATTGAGAAAAGTTTATTTGCTTGAAAAGTATTACATTTTTTAGTAATTTTTTACTGATTTTTCTTAATTAATTAATTAATAATTCAAAAACAAAAAAACCGCATTTTTTACTAAAGGGGTATGGAAACTACATATAATAAGCTTTATTTTAAGGCAAAAGAAAGAGAAAAAAAATATGCCGATTTTCAAAAAAAAGTCAAAAATATTTTTAATTTTGAAAAAATTAACTTAAATTGTTAATTAAAAAAAAAATTTTTTACACCATTCAAAAGAGGAGGAAAAAACCTTTCGAAAGCATATAGGGCAAAATTTTGTCCACTCTACTGTATTTTAGCTACATTAGCTAAAAAATCCACTGTTCACACGTTACCAAAAATTTTAACCCCCTCCCCCCTCTGCAATTTTTAATAAAATATTTTAATATTTTGTGGATAAAGTACTCTCCTATAGTACTAAAGATTGTGCAAAAATCAGCCGGATTTGAAGACTTTCAATTTTAAGTTAGGACAATTGAGAAATTATTATATATTATAAATATTATATATATATATATATATATATATATATATATTGGAATTAAAAATTGATATTGGAATCGAAAATTGATGTTGGAATTGAAACTTGATATTGGAATTGAAAATTGATATTGGAATTAAAAATTTAGGGGATAGGGCCCCAAGGTGGTCAGGGCCCTAAGGTGGTCACTCTAAGAAAATTTTTGTATATTAGTTAGTTTTTCAAATTTTTTTCGTTATTGTTATTATTTGAGAAGACAAAGATTTTAGTAAAGTTTTCAGGTAAATAGTCGTATAACTCTCTTTGTAAAGTGAATGTCGTAAAATTTATGTTTTTAAATGATCGAGAAATTTTTTTCTCAGCATGTTAAAAGCATCGAAATTGGCTATTTTAAATTAGTAAAAATCGTTATAATTATCTTTATATATCGTACAATAATATTCCAAAAGAATATAATTAATATTATGCTTTAAAATTTTTTTTCATTAACGTTTAAAAATTTGTGTCTTGGCCGTAAGGTGGACACTTTTTTGGCCACAAGGTGGTCACTTTTGATTTTTTATGAAAATGTGTTTATACGCTATATTTATCAACATTTATCACTGTGAATGTGAATTTTATCACTTTTAAGTTTTATAATGAATAATAATGAAATAGAATTATTTTCAAAATTTTAGCTGTCTAATACATACACAAAAATTATCATTTTTGAAGAAAGGACAAAGTGCAAACAAATGTAATATGTAATATGATCCTGGAAAACAATTAATATTAAATAAACAACTTAATAGTACGTTTTTACATTTTTTTAAAACTTTTTCAGTGAATTTTTGTATGGTGACCACCTTAGGTCCACTTTTTTAAAAGTCGAATTTTCAACTTTTTTAAAAAAGTGCCATAACTTTTTTTTATTAATGAAATGAAAAAAACTTTATGATAAGAAGTTAGGTAATACGACAAAGTTTCAAACGCAGTGTTATTGACCTTTATATATAATTTCATTTAATATCTACAATCGTTCAAAAGATGGGTGACCACCTTAGGGCCCTCTCCCCTATATATGTAAAAGTAAGTTTCATTATATTAATTCATTATAATAAAAGAGATTTAGTTATTTTAAGTGATGAAAATTATGATATAATTGATAATAAAAATGCAATGTTGTTACGTTTATATTAAAAATAATATTCTAATAATAACCGTGGTTTGAATATCGAGCGATGTACTTTCGGAAGTCGCTAGCAATTTTCTCGCAAGATGGTAAGTCTTGCGAAAATTATTTATTTGTGAGTTCGTTATTGCTTCAGCTCTATGGGAGCTGTTATGACGTTATTCCTAATTTAAAAGGATAGAAGAAAATATAGATTTAGAATTATAGAATTCTTTTATTATAAGAAAAAGCTCAATTATAAAGGTGGTTATACAATGATAATTCTTACCAAATACTTACAGTTGTATCGGTTTGAATTTACATAAATACTTACTACTACTTTCAAATATTTTATTTGAAAGGCACAAACTTTAAAATCAGTAAAAAAACGGGATTAGAACGATCCGTAACAATCGAAAACCGTATTAAAACTAAAAGCTTTACATCGAGACCCTGAATATTTTGATTGTCTCGACTCGTAAGAACTTCTGTTAAATACAGAATTCGACGGCACGAATAATTTAACAGACTATGTCTTTTGGTACGATTACAAAATAATATAAAAAGGGCATCTGCCTGATGGGACAAAATCTTTGGTTACTTCGGTAAGAGAACGGAAGAAAATGACGATTCGGAAGAGGGCTTTCCGGCTTTTATGCAATAGTTCCCACTTGCGGAAAAAGGGCGCAAAGTAACGAGTAGCCAATAGAGATGTTTAGAAAAATGTATGTTGTCTTCCAGACCAATCTGGAGCCGAGCTATTTTAGTTAACCAATCAAATTTAACCGAACAGGCCCCAGGTTACTGAACTTTGGTTGAGTGAGGTCACTATGCGTTGGATATCCCTCTTTAGAGTCGTTCTTATATAATACAAATTCGAAGAATTATTGAAATGTTATATAAGTTGATTCTAATTATTAACAATTTATATGTTACTTATATATGGTTATAACAATCAATTTATACATTTGTATTGTTATAATTTTGTTAAATATAACTTTTCTTTGTTTAAAAATCAATTTATAATAATAATAATTAAAATGGTAGTTAGATATGCCATAAGAACTGTCCATAAAAATGTCTTGTTGTTTAAACAATTAAGGTTGGCTTTGTTTGATCTTGTTTTATATCTCTTATATTGGATTTAACTTAGTCGAAATAGAGAATAATATTTATATATATATACGCATATACCTATATATATTCGAGATGAGCAATACATTGGAGTCAACAGAAGTTATCGGGCATTCCTTCGCGTTTCTCTTATTCTCTACCGGTACGATGAGTTTCATATCATTTAGAGTGTCAATTTCTGATCATTTCTACTGCACGTTCTACTGAGTAATGCTTAAAACTCTTGATGTCAACAAGTGCATGCTCATATTTACAGTTTATGCATATACTTTTATGTATGCATAACAATCAAATATTAGGAATTAAATGTTTAAAAGTTACTGCAAACGTAACAGCCTTCCCCACTTAGGAATATTATCGTCCCTGATAATATCTCAAACTTAAAATAATACTTCGTATTTTACAATAAGTTTTTCTTTTTTGTATTTTGTTTTGGCGACATTTTTTTATATACATACGTGCGTGTACAATGTTTTGTAGTGTGGGTTTAAAGTCGGAGGATGTGTGCTGTGTTTATAAAAGGATATAAATGTTTCTTTAAGGAAGGTACTTGGTAAGTTTGGTTTATAAGGTTGGTATAAAAATGTGAGAAGGGAAGTATTTTATAAGAAGTTTAAAATACGTGACCGATGTGTCGGAAGCATATGTTCAGATTTTCCTTGTATATAAACGTTAAGAAAAATGTAAAAATTAATTCGTATGTACACTTGGACATTCATCCGTTCTGTTCTGTAAAATTCTCTGATGTGACAATTGGTGATGAGAAAATTTCAAAGAGTAGGTCAGTTCTTCTTTGCAAATAGTCTGGTGCAGATCAAATTCATGAGATAGTTCTTAGTGTAGATAGTGAGGATAGCATGGAGTTACCAGTGGTGGCTATAAGCCATGAGCCTACACCTGGCACATCTCAATCAGCAATTAGCTTCCAGAATAGAAACTCTGGAAGGCTCTTTCAGGAAGATGTCGGAGGTTGCTGCGGATCGTCATCGGAGGCAAGGTAATGTGGAGTTCTGTTGTACAAGTCCTTCAAAAGACATTAATTATCCTCCAGGTGTCGTTCCTACGGAGACGCAGGTTATCTCCGAGCCAGAGACGGGATAGAACAAAGCTTGCACCACGGAGTGATGGTCAAACACAGAACAATACTTTGATGGAGTTGTCCTTATTATTAAATCAACTGACGAATAGAGTATCTTTTTTTTTTGAAAGATAGTCATTGTGTTTTCATCGTTGCAATGTGGGGGTTGCCGATGATAAATCCACCTTTGGAAGTGGGCAATGTTTTCAACGAACTATCACGGATCAATGCAAATGATGGAACAGGCATCATTGACCACCATCCCGAACCAAGAAAGGATTTATGATTCGGTGTACTTCGAAAAATTCGAGAGATTATATTCTACAATCTCATGCTGTATTGAAGCGGCATGAGATTTTGATAGGAAGGATGTAAAGAAGAGGTTAGGAAATTTCTGAATGTAATTTATATTTATGTGTTGTGTAGAATTTAATATTTGTGATATAATATTTGTTACAGAAAATTTTAGTGGAATTGTTATTATTTGATTTGTTAAACTTTTGATATTGTTAATATAAGGTATTAAATAGTTTGTTTACATATGTGATCACTATATGCTTATTTATATGTAACTACATGTAAGACATATTGTATTTGTTGTAGATAATGAGAAGTGCCCAGGTCAAATGAAATTTGATTGTGATGATATAAGTATCGAAGATGATTTTGGTGTGTAATAAACGTAAATTATTTATTAAGTTATTACAAGGTATAATATATGTCTTAAATGTACATACATATTTCCGTAGGCTTATATTTTATCGACATTAGCATTATTAATATGATTGAATTGTTATCATTTTGATATTATCTGTTCTAGACGTAGAAGGAAGGTATAAATCGCAAGAAAAAGGCAAGTCAAAATTAAGAAAATGATCTGTTACAGGGAAAGATCCAATAAAACAATTTCCATTTTTATTGCTAAGGAAATTCTACAAAAAAAATTCTCAATTATGAATAAAATATGGTTCTCCAATTTGCATAATAAAAAATTTGGATGGAAATTATTTCATTTCTCTTCGAAGAAGCAAAATTTTTTTTTTTTTTTTTACAAGGTAAGTTAAGTTTTAAAACATAATAAAAAGTAATCTAAAGAATTGTAGTACTTTTTCGTGTTGTGTTTATAATAAAATTTTTTTTTGTTTATTTACAGATGAAAATGTAATGGCAACTTGGTTCGATCTAAATGCCCCTTTAGGATTTCTTCAAATTTAGTTTTACATCATTGTTTCAAGTACAGTTTATTTAAAAAATTTACTTATCGATCTTGACTTTACAATATAAATACGTGTTTGTTAATTCTTTGTTTAAACAACTATACATTTAATACACGGTGTGTACGTCATCACATATTTTGTGGAATTAATTTGTGTAATCATTTTGGTGATTCAAATAAAATATCATTAGTAGCTATAAAATGAAAGTTACTTGTGTTTCATTGGAATGAAAATTTTAAAAGCGAAGCAAAAGGAGAAAATGTTATTATTTAAAACATGAAGTTAGTAGCATTCCATTGGTTATATTGGTAGTAGATTAGTAGGATAGGTAGTATTTGAGATCGTGCTCTTTAAGGCAATTGGCACGTTCGTCTTTGTAAATCATGCAAGTTAAGAAATTGATTCTTGTATTTACTCTGATTATTCTTCTAATAGAGTTTAAGGAGGTTATATACGATTAGTAAAGAATATATATTTTTTTTTATTTATTTAATTTATTATTATTTTTTTTTTGTTTATTTATTTGTGCAAGATTATTGCATATCTCCCCCCCAAAAAAAAAATTTCATCGACTGAGAGAGAGAGAGAAGAAGAAAAAATGCAAAGAAGAATTAAAAGGGAAATTTGAGTTAGGGATGTATACACATTTATAAAAAATAAATATAATAATGAGAAAAAGAAGAAAGAGAGAGAGAAAAAAAATTTTTGCAGAATGTGGGTATCGAACTTTGGACCTTTGGCGTTGTAGCGTAAAATGTTAAGGAATTATATTTCTGCGGGAATTAGTCGTTAAGGAAATGTACCTCAAAATAAAGTGGTTCCTTTTTTTTTTTTTTAAAGGTTAAAATTAATAAAATTTAATATAATTTATTTATTATAAAATTTATTGTTTTAAATTAATATTAACTATTTTTGCTTTATTACTTTGGTGAAATTATTTTTAATAATAATTGGGATTCATTGTAGTCATTAATAAGGAACATTAATTACACAGGGGTTAGTTTTAGTTTCTATAAGATCAAAACAATAATTTATGGTTAAATGTACACATTGTTAGTAATTAAAATTACACCGAAAAAGTATTTTCAAATTTATAGAATTCCTCTTCTTTTGCAGCATTTTTTTCTTATATACGGGCACTAAAGTTTTCTTTTCTAATTAAGAGGATTTTCCTTTATTATATTTGTTATTAAATGTCACCTTTTAGACAGGTTAAAGCTGCATTCAGAAAAACAAAAAGCAACTTAAAAATATTCTTTTTAGTATAAATTTGTTTCATTTTTAGAGGAATAATTTCAATCAAAGAAGAAATATTAAAATTAATCTTTTAATTAAAAATTTTTAAATATAAACAAAAATTCCTCTTTCTTTTAGATGAATATTCGTAAATTGAAAAAAAATGTAAAAATAATTGTTGAGCGGAATTTTCTTTTCACTCTGAAATTTTATTTTTTTTGGTGTATGCATAAAAGAATGTTTTGTGATTTAAAAAAAATTGTTCGTTATTAATACAGTTTTTTTCTCAAGAATTAATTTTAAAAAGCAGCAAAAAGTAGTTTCAAGACTGAAAAAGGTAGTAAGGAGTAGCTATTAAAAATTAAATTTAATGACAAAAATTTAATTTTTGTGAATTCACAAAAATTACAAAAATTTGATGATTCTTTTCAAAATAACAAAAATTTACCTTTTGTTTAAATAATTCATTTCCTTGGAGAAATTTTTAACAAAAATTAATTCAAAAAAAAAATTTAACTTTTGATTAATTAAATTTTTGAGAAGAAATTTTTGTCAATTTTTCTTAAATAATTGAATTCTTTTGAAAAGTTTATCAAAAACTGTAAAAATATTAAAAGTATTTGAATTTCAGCGAAGAATTTTATTATTTGTGAAAAACAGTTAAATTTTTTTGACAAAAAGTTTTTTTTTCAAATAGTATAATAAGTAGTAAACAGTATCAGAAATTTGTGTCTCTGAAAATAATTTTATTAAAAATGTTCAGAATAATTGTCGTTTAAGTTATCATTAGGAGGTGAATATTGTGTCATGAAAGGAACTGGATTAGTGTATGGGTAAGGAAAAGGGTAGGGAATTTGTAAAAATTGAGGTTTCATAGGTTGAGAGTAAGGATAAGAATAAGGTTGACAGTCAATTTCACAAGAACGTGAATAAAAAATTTCCGAACTACTGTTTACATTATCTTGTTCATGGCCTAAAATGTGATAATCACTATTTTCGGAGAATAGTTCTCCTGGATAGTTTTGGATATTTAGAGCAGTTTGTAATGCCTCCTGAATGTTTTTAGGATTGGATATTTCAACTTTTATTGAAATATTTCTTGGTAGGCTACGTATAAACGTATCTAAAATACAATCTCGTAATGCAAAACCCGCGTTAGTGACATTATTCCCATAATTTTCTTCTAATGTAGCTTTTGCATCAGAGTAAAGAGAACAAAGTCTATCGTAAAATTCAATAATCTCTTCTCCCTTTCTCATACGAATAGAAGAGATTTCTTGTAAACATCAAGAATATGATCTCTTAGGTAGAAATTTTCTGTTTAGATATTGTATCAAATCGTCTAGGGTATCAAAGTCAAAATAGCGTACGCGATCTCGGGCAGCGTCCTTTAAGCGTGTGAGAACTGCTTTGATATATTTTTTGTGACATGTAGCTGGAACATAATTAGATCCATTCCTAATGTCTTGTATGAAATCGTTAAAACAAATGTTTTTACCGTCAAAATAGCGTACTTGTGACATTCCTTGACGCAGAGCATAAAATTCTGTAATATTTTGTACCATTTCTGAGACAGAGTAAAGATCGATTTCGGTACCTAATGTTAAGTTGTCGAATTGATTGTTACTATCAGGGTCGTCATAGTGTTCTCTGTGGTGCCACATAATGAGAAATATTCTAGAATGGCTTTGTAATATTTTTGGTTTTATATATGAGTGGTATCGCGTAAATATAATAATTTTATTGAATTTTGGAATTAATTTACGATCATTAGAGTTGAAATTGTACTCAGAGTATAATAAGTAAATGAAAACTCATTTTTAAAAAGTTTGAAACTATAATGATACTTGTATTATTTAATTATAATCTTTAGAAGGTACGAAGTAGAGAAATGTTTGTACTAGATATAAAAAAAAAATTTCTCTACTAAAATATTAGCAGTATTTAAAATTTCTAATATATTCTTAGCAGTTGGATGTTCAAAAGGTAAAATTCGTTTTTTTTGTCACCTTAAAAAAAAATCAATAAAAGTTTTCAATATTTTGTTTTGAACAGGGGAAAATTAGGGAATAATTCTCTTTGTATCTCTTCCCACTTGTGTTTAATAACTCTTTCTTAAAGTCTTTTACGTATCCTGATTTTTCTTGGGTCTAGATTCATGTGTGTAAAATATGGAGCTCATTTGTTTAATACTTGGTTTTCTTCTTAAAGTAGCTTAAATTACTAAAATTACTAATAACTAATTAGTAAAACTATTGTAGTTCTTTTGCGAGTATTGAAACTCGAGCGATAAAGAATAATCTTAAATCTAGCTTAAAACTAATATTATGCAATAATATCTGAACATAAAGGTAAGTGTAAATTAATAACTTATGATAGTAGATATAATTCAGTTCTTTCCTGTGAGTATTGGAACTGCAAACATTAAAGAAGCTGAATTAGTTAAGAATTTAGTTCTTTCCTGCGAGTATTGAAACTGCAAGCACTAAAGAACAACTTAAACTAACTTAAATTTAACTTAAGATTAATGTCATGCAATAATATAATTATAATATAATTAGTTCCTTTATTCGAGTATTAAAACTCAAAGATTAAGAAACTACTTAAAATTAAACTTACGAATTAACTTAAAAATAAAATAAAAATAAAATTAAAGTTTATATGATAATAACCAAGCAGTAGACAAACGAGGGTATTAATGAAATTTTATATACAGTATTGCAATACATAATTTTAAGTAAATTCAAAATACTTATTTAAAACTCTTAGTGAATTCAGTGGTATGTGATAAAATGATATTCGTAGTTGATAATATTCCCCTTTTGGTTTATAAATGGGTTTGAAATGGTTTATGATAAATGAAATAAAATTTTGAACAGGCACTCGAGATACTAATTCTCTAACAACTACATATATTCAAAATAGAATTTGGATGTAGAAAATACTCAAGGAATGATTTGAAATTATTAGTCTTGTTAGAGAAAGAAAGCCTGAATAAAATTTAATTGTGAATAATGTCAAAATTTGGCAATTATCCCACCGCTGCCACCAGAAAATTTCTAACTGTTACGTTTATATTAAAAATAATATTCTAATAATAACCGTGGTTTGAATATCGAGCGATGTACTTTCGGAAGTCGCTAGCAATTTTCTCGCAAGATGGTAAGTCTTGCGAAAATTATTTATTTGTGAGTTCGTTATTGCTTCAGCTCTATGGGAGCTGTTATGACGTTATTCCTAATTTAAAAGGATAGAAGAAAATATAGATTTAGAATTATAGAATTCTTTTATTATAAGAAAAAGCTCAATTATAAAGGTGGTTATACAATGATAATTCTTACCAAATACTTACAGTTGTATCGGTTTGAATTTACATAAATACTTACTACTACTTTCAAATATTTTATTTGAAAGGCACAAACTTTAAAATGAGTAAAAAAACGGGATTAGAACGATCCGTAACAATCGAAAACCGTATTAAAACTAAAAGCTTTACATCAAGACCCTGAATATTTTGATTGTCTCGACTCGTAAGAACTTCTGTTAAATACAGAATTCGACGGCACGAATAATTTAACAGACTATGTCTTTTGGTACGATTACAAAATAATATAAAAAGGGCATCTGCCTGATGGGACAAAATCTTTGGTTACTTCGGTAAGAGAACGGAAGAAAATGACGATTCGGAAGAGGGCTTTCCGGCTTTTATGCAATAGTTCCCACTTGCGGAAAAAGGGCGCAAAGTAACGAGTAGCCAATAGAGATGTTTAGAAAAATGTATGTTGTCTTCCAGACCAATCTGGAGCCGAGCTATTTTAGTTAACCAATCAAATTTAACCGAACAGGCCCCAGGTTACTGAACTTTGGTTGAGTGAGGTCACTATGCGTTGGATATCCCTCTTTAGAGTCGTTCTTATATAATACAAATTCGAAGAATTATTGAAATGTTATATAAGTTGATTCTAATTATTAACAATTTATATGTTACTTATATATGGTTATAACAATCAATTTATACATTTGTATTGTTATAATTTTGTTAAATATAACTTTTCTTTGTTTAAAAATCAATTTATAATAATAATAATTAAAATGGTAGTTAGATATGCCATAAGAACTGTCCATAAAAATGTCTTGTTGTTTAAACAATTAAGGTTGGCTTTGTTTGATCTTGTTTTATATCTCTTATATTGGATTTAACTTAGTCGAAATAGAGAATAATATTTATATATATATACGCATATACCTATATATATTCGAGATGAGCAATACATTGGAGTCAACAGAAGTTATCGGGCATTCCTTCGCGTTTCTCTTATTCTCTACCGGTACGATGAGTTTCATATCATTTAGAGTGTCAATTTCTGATCATTTCTACTGCACGTTCTACTGAGTAATGCTTAAAACTCCTGATGTCAACAAGTGCATGCTCATATTTACAGTTTATGCATATACTTTTATGTATGCATAACAATCAAATATTAGGAATTAAATGTTTAAAAGTTACTGCAAACGTAACAATGTTAAATTCATTGTAGGACAATTTCAAATAGTACAAAGATAATCAATAATGTTTCAAAGACGCAACAATATTCTGCCATACTCAAATCCAAAAGTAAAATTACAAATTTATTTCATTCAGATAAAGTAGAAGTTTTCTCTAAAGAAATCCAAACCAATCAGTTAGATGATTTCCAACGACAACATCCGGATAAAAGAAAGATTGAAATTATTAATAATGAAATGGATTTCTGGCACAAGAAAAGCAATATACAATGTCAAAAAGAATATGAAGAAGAATGACTTAAGCATAAAAATTTGTTGAGTCAAGTTAATGATTCAAATGATGATAACATTAATGAACTAGTTAATTTAGCAAATATCGTTGCTTCCATTTCCACATTTAAAAATGAACATGATACTGTAAGGGAAACAAATTCTTTACCTAAAACTGTCTGAAAAAGTGTAGCGGAAAATCAAAGAAATGATCGTGCCAGACAAAAATTAAAAAGGAATATTGAAAATATAAATCTTTCAGATGAAGTAGATCACTTGTTTATAAACACAAAAAAGAGTCGGGCAGAATATCAAAAAATATATAGGGAAAGTATGAAATTGAAAAAACGGGAAAATAAAACAAACTCTTCTTTTGATTTAAAAAATGTAAATTCGAATCAATGTGCTGATTTAATAAATGCAATATCTCCTGTTGCAGCAATAACAACTTTGCAATTACAGAATGGTTGTGAGAAAAAGAAAAGCTCTTTAATTGAAAAAAATCGAAAAAGTAGGAATGAAATTAAGAAAAACTATCGGGAAAGTAAAAAATTGAAACTTAATACACAATAATCAATTGTTTCTCTGCCAAGTATAGCAAAAGACAAGATTATTCATGAATCAAATTCTAATAAAAATTGTATGGGAAATATGAATTATTATTACAATCATTGTCAAGCTAAGCATTTTAAATATGAAAGAGATAGTGGCAAACAAAACAGTTTCAATGATTGATGTGGTCATTGTGGTGTTATATTACTATCAGTGCAATATCCAGAAGATTTAAGAATATTGCCAGAAGGACTTCATACGAAATGAGGTCATTTTAAAAAGAATAAAAGATAGTATAATAATTCTTTTTCTTTTGCATCTTTAAATGCTAACGTAATTAATTTTAATAATGTAAGAAGAGGACCATTTTGTTACAAAATCCAAGGTCAAATTTATTACCAAATTAACACTGCCTTATATCCGGATAAAGGTTATTGAATTAATGTTATTGAATTTCAAAAAAGAGGATTGCCACATATTCATTTATTAGTTATATTGAAAGAAAATTGCAAAATATTAACAGTTGAAAGTGTTGATCGTTATATTTCTGCAGAAATTCCTGATGAAAGTAGCAATCCTTTCTTGCATAACATAATAATGCAAAATAATATTCACGGACCTTGTGGAGATTGATGTTTAATTGATGGTAATTGTCCAAAATTTTTTCCAAAAAGTTACCAAGAAGAAACTACAATTGAACACAATTGTTATGTTCGTTGTTGTCGAAGAAATAATAATAAAACGTATGAGCGACCAAATGGATTTGTTGTTGACAATTCTAATGTGGTTCCATGTTGTCCAATACTTTCAGAAATATTTAATTGTCATATAAATGTGGAAATAGTTTTAAGTATAAAATCTGTTAAATATTTATATAAAAATATTTTCAAGGGTCATGATGCTGCATCCATTATTATTATTACAAATGCGAATGGCGAGGTAACTGTCAATCATAATGAAATTAATCATTATGAAGAAAATAGATATGTAGGTCCAGTTGAAGCTGTATGGAGAATTTTAAGTAAACCTTTAGGGAAAAAAAGCCACAGTATTAATCGTTTACCCATACATTTACCAAATGAACAGATTATTCGCGAAGGGAAAAATAATAACAATGTTTTTTTTTATTTACAGAAAAATACAACATTGATCGATTTTTTTAAACTTAATGAGCGTGATAGAACTGCTCGTCAGTATTATTATACAGAAATACCAGAACATTATACATGGATAACGAAATCTCTTCAATGGAGGAAAAGAATTCGTACAGAAAAAGTATTGGGATGAATGTAGTTAAATAATCCACGTCAATTTGAATTATTTCACCTTGGATTATTGTTGCTTACAGTAAAAGAAGTTACTTCTTTCCAAAGTTTAAGAACAGGTAATGGATTTATTCATAAATCTTTTACATCTGCCTGTTTCGCATTAGAACTTATAGAAGATAATAGTGAGTGGATTAGGACAATGGAAGAAGCTACTTTATGGATGATGCCTTTGTTACATCCCAGATACATTTTTGTTTTGATTGTGAAGGAATTTCTGTAATGTAACTTCACTATCTTATGTTAAACACATAATACTCGTGTTAAAAGACTTAAAAATGCGATAATTGAGATAGAAGTTATAACTGAAATTTTATACTTTGTCCTACATATTAGAATAATGATTAAAAAACAAAACCAGAGATAGAAATTGACAAAAAAAAAGAAACAATGCGCCGAGTCAAAGAGTAACTCACGTAAGCTCAAGCGCGCTTGCTATGACCTACTTGTAACCTGAGCTCCGTGATTCACTGCTTGTAACTCTAGCTTCACTTTTTCCATAATCGAGGCAAATATTTAGGTCGATTTTGAAGAACTGCATTCTTCTTAAAATCAAAACTATAAATAGATCTATAATAAGCAAAAATGTAAATTCTAAAAAGGTAACACACTTTTATCCCCATAATTGTCTACAAACCCTCCTACTTTTAATAATTCGTTAGTATATAAACCAAAGCTTTCTTTGTAAAAGTTGTCAAATGTTCCGGTGCGGTTTTATAGACCAGTAGTCATTGTAGAGTGACCCTTCAGTTTTATTTGATTTTATTATATTCTTTGGGTGTTTTCGACGTCGTTGGTCGTACCGGTCAGTTGCCACAAAAAGGTGCTTATTTGAGACTATTTAGGTTGAACTATATAGTCTGAAATAAACAATTTGAGCACCTTAATGTGGCAACTGACCGGTACGACCGACGACGTCGAAAACACCCTTTATTTAATCGGCAATTGCGGTTTAGAATTGTACTCGATTAAGGTGCAAGTCAACTCTGTTTTTCACTTAGAAACAAGTTTCTTTCCCTAAGGGGTGCAAGAAAGGCAATTTGACACTTAGAATTTATAATTTCAATATATTAACTGTCGTATTTTGCGTGTTAAGTCTCATTAATTGTAGTTTTTCAATAATTCTTTCTTTCATCGGCAATTGCGGATAGAACTGTACTCGATTATTGTGCAAGTTGCTTTTCTCACACTTAGAAACAAGTTTCTTTCCGTAATAGGTGCAAGTGACGAAAAGTAACACTTAGAAGCGGTATTAACTCTTGAAACAAACGCAAAAATCTCAAAGTTGTGAACGTTACATAAGTGTAACAAAACAAACTTTCCATGTTTCATTCAATTGAAACAACACCTTGAAAACCAAACTTATACCGACCAGCGCTATAACCTTAAATCTACGACTAATCTGTAACTAAAAGTAAGTAACATTTATGTAACTATTTGTAACATAATTATTGAATCATTAAATAAATGTATTAAAAGGGAATATTCTTTTGTTTTAACGCAAAACCCGTAGTTTTGACAAGTACAAACGATCCTACTTAAAAATAATGGTCAAGCTTTACCAACTAGACCATAATCAGCCTACTATTCCTCCAAAAAGTTATTAACCTAACCTTATAACCTTGCCTTCCGCTCGGGATGTAACAGCCTTATTCACTTCGACAATTATTTGTAAGAATTCTTATTCATTGTCATCCTGTACATCCGGAAAAACTTTGGGAGAAATTTAAGGGTCCAATGTCAGAAGACTATTCAAAATTTGACAATATTGAAGCTGAAAAAATAGCTTATAGGAATATAAAATCAATGTCATTGAATGAAGGATATTGTATAACTGATTTTCAGGGTTTATTAGATATAGATAAAAATTTACCTGAGCAGGTTGATGATATAAGTATTATGGAACATATCAAGATAGGAGAGGAGAATTATACTAAATTAAATGTTAAACAAAAAAAAATGTTGATTATATATTTGAAGTAATAAAAGATTCCTCTTGTAATAGTTCTAAATGCTTATATATTAATGGTTGTAGAGGATCTGGAAAGACTTTTATATACTACCTTATGGCATTTACTAAAGAGTAAAGGAATAAATGTTTGCAACATGGCATTTACAGGCATAGCTGCCACCCTGTTTCCTAACGGGAAAACTATACATAAAGTCTTAGGATTACCTGTTCAAAATTAAATTTTTTAATTTTATTTTGATAATATTTTTTCATTTTTATTGAGAAAAAGGATGTACTGAATATGTTATTAAATAATGTTTCTAAAATTTTTATTTATGCATTTAAAACAGACAATCTAAAATAGTGAAAAAAATTTTTAATGATGGTTTAAATCAATTGAACAGTTTTGTTACAAGCAATTTGATTTCAACCTTTTTAAAATGTAGTTTAGATTGCAGTAGTGTTAATGTAATAATACATGACTTAAAATTTGGGTATTTGTTTTGTATTATGGAATCCCAAAAACGCCCAACTAACAATATTTAGCAGATTTAGCAATTTAAAAAAAAATCTTTAGCTCCATTACATCCGCCATTATGAATTCGTAAATTCTCATCTAAAATTTATATTTAGCGACCTCAGAAATCCTCGAGTGATAATATTCATCATTCTGATTTTAGAACATTTTCTAAAAAATCTCCAACCATATTGGATACGACATTTTGCATTTTTAAAGTTTGCCTTGGATTTGCTCCCATATTTTTCTCATATTTTGGCCATAATTCAAATTTGGAAATTTTTTTACCCTGAAAGATAAAAAAATCATAATTTTTGCTCCCATATTTTCCCCATGCTTTCGCCGAAGTTCAAAAATTGCAAATTTTTTTGCTCTAAAAAATAAAAAAAATTAAAATTATTTGCTCCCATATTTTCCCCATATTTTGGCTATAATTCAAAATTGGATATATTTTTACTCTAAAAGATAAAAAATCATAATTTTTCGCTCCCACATTTTCCCCATGTATTGGCCAGACTTCAAAAATGCAAATTTTTGCATTCTCAAGGAAGGAAAATTCAAATCTTTTGCTCCCATATTTTCCCCATGCTTTCGCCAAATTTCAAAAATGCAAATTTTTTCGCTCTAAAATTTTTTTTTTATTTTTTGCTCCCATATTTTCCTCATATTTTGTACAAAATTCAAATTTGAATATTTTTTTACTCTAAAGGAAGAAAACTTTAAATCTTTTGCTCCCATATTTTCCCCATGCTTTCGTCAAAGTTCAAAAATGCAAATTTTTTCGCTCTAAAAAATAAAAAAAATTTAAATTTTTTGATCCCATATTTTCCTCATATTTTGACCATAATTCAAATTTGGAAATTTTTTTACCCTAAAAGATAAAAAAATTATAATTTTTTGCTCCCATATTTTCCCTATGTTTTGGCCATACTTCAAGAATGCAAATTTTTTCATTCTAATCCAAAGTATCTGTATGCAGATTTCCCAAATTCCGTAATCAAAAAAAATAATTATTTTATTTAATTAAAGAAATATAAGTCTTAATTAAAAAAATTAATTGTGATAAATAATTAAATATTTGATACAAATGAAGATTTAGTTACTTAAAAATATTATTTTATTGATGCAAATAAATATTTATTTCATACCGTCGAATAAAATACACAGATTTAATAAATATTTACTTGGTTCAAATAAATATTTATTGAAAAATCGACAATTAAACTATTTAATTTTTATTTGATTCAATTAAATCATTTTTAGAGTAGAAATTATGCAAATTATTTCTTGAAAGAAAAAAATAAGTTGGTGAACAATATTGTTATTGAGAAATAAAAATTATGCATATATCCTAATTGTTAATCATAATTTTTTAACAATTAAAATTTTTTAAATATTTTTTATAAATAAAAATGAGAAAAATTTGAATTTGAAACTGAGTCCCGAGCGACCCTCTCAGCGGGGGCTCTCGGACCCTCAACCCTCATTAAGGAAAACTCTTAATGACTTTTTATATAAAAATATAAATTTTTTAAATATTAACATTTTTAATTTTTTATTAACATATTCAAATTCCTTATTTTCTCACGATTTCATACATATGTTGTAATACAAAAAAATGTTAAAATTTAACAAATTCATTATTTTTATCAATTTAATTGGAGTATTTTAAGCAAATACCTCTAAAAAAGAATTTTTTTCAACGTTGGAGGGGGGTTGGTTCTGGGTTTGGTACCTTTTAACCTACATTTTGACAACTGTCAGTCTGTTTGTGACTTTAAACCTGTCGAGATGGATCCTAACTAGGATAAAAATTTTATAAAAAAGATTTTTTGTTGTTGTAGGGGGGGTTGGTTATGAGTTGAGTACCTTTTAGTACCAAGTAGAAAGTAAATTTCACTCCCATTCTATATCAAAAAATAGCATTAAATTGATAAAAATTCTATAAAAAAGATTTCTTCTTTAATGTTGTAGGGGGGGGGTTGGTTATGGGTTGGGTACTTTCCAGTACCAACTACGATAAAAATTCTATAAAAAAGATTTTTTTTGTTGTAGGGGGGGTTGGTTATGAGTTGGGTACCTTCCAGTACCAACTAGGATAAAAATTCTATAAAAAAGATTTTTTTTGTTGTAGGGGGGGTTGGTTATGGGTTGGGTACCTTCCAGTACAAACTAGGATAAAAATTCTATAAAAAAGATTTTTTTTGTTGTAGGGGGGGTTGGTTATGGGTTGGGTACCTTCCAGTACCAACTAGGATAAAAATTCTATAAAAAAGATTTTTTTGTTGTAGGGGGGGTTGGTTATGGGTTGGGTACCTTTTAGTACCAAGTAGAAAGTAAATTTCACTCCCATTCTATATTAAAAAATAGCATCAAGTTGATAAAAATTCTATAAAAAAGATTTTTTGTTGTTGTAGGGGGGTTGGTTATGGGTTGGGTACCTTTTGGAACCAAGTAGAAAGTAAATTTCACTCCCATTCTATATTAAAAAATAGCATTAAATTGATAAAAAAAAGAAATTTTTAAATTTTAACATTTTTTGTATTATAACATATGTATGAAATCGTGAGAAAATAAGAAATTTGAATATGTTAATAAAAAATTAAAAATGTTAATATTTAAAAAATTTATATTTTTATATAAAAAGTCATTAAGAGTTTTCCTTAATGAGGGTTCAGGGGCCGAGAGCCCCCGCTGCGAGGGTCGCTCGGGACTCAGTTTCGACTTGGTGTGCCGCATGGTGGGGGTATGCTGCTTCCCCTCACGGGACTATCTTGGACATCGCCCAGCAGAACATTACCTATATGTAATATGTAGTTGTAAATGATATAAATTCGGCCAAAAAAACTAAAAATTAATATATTTCGAGTTGCTCACAGGAAAATAAACAAAATGTACAAACATGCAAAAATTTAAAATTGGGCAATTTATTATTTCGATCATTGGAGGCGCGAATTTCGAAAAATTTTTAAATATAAAATTTTAGTCCCGGTTTTTCCTGATTAAAATTTCTGTCCCGGCTTTTTCCTGGTTTTCTCCCAATTGATTTTTCTCCCGGGTTTTTCTCAGTTCTCTCGGTTGGGTGGCCACCCTGAGAATATATGTTCTTTTTGCTTACAAATAACATTTAAATTGTTATATACAATGTTAGTTAAGAATGATGCAGTTTCACATAGCCCACATAGCACAAAAACTTCCAGAAAACTTCCAGGAAGGTTCCCGTTGGAACCTTCGGAAGTTACCCTTGGTAACTTCTGAGAAATTTCCTGCAAATATAATAATGTCCACAAGTTAGAAGCTTTCCATGGAACCTTCCTGGAAGCTTCCCATAGAAACTTCCTTGTAATTTCCTGGAAGCTTCTCATAGAAACTTCCTGAATGTTACCAGGAAGTTTTTGTGCTATGTGGGCTTTGGTTACGCTCTACAAAAAAATTTTTGTTACGTTTACTTTAATTTTGGTTCATTTCAAGAATGTATGTTAAGATAAAAATGAACATATAAAATAATTTGTTTAATCCTTATACGCAATTATATTTGTTATTTTCCAAAGTGTAATTTTTTATTCACTTGTTTCCGTGGACTTTTAACATTATATAAATAAAAAAGTAAACGTAAAAAAATTGTTTATGAAAAGGAAGAAAACTTAACTATTTGTTAATTAACATTGTTTATAACAATTTAAAAAAGTTATGTTTTGATCAAAAGGGATATATATTCTTTAAATGAACTTAAAATAAAAAGAAAATGTAAAAAAACATTTCTTAGTGTAAAGGAATCAAAGTTAACTATTTGTTAATCAGTAATGTTTATAACAATTATAATAAATTATCTTATGGTTCATTAATTAAGTGCTTTCTACACGTGGTTTAAAAAAAAATTTTTTGCTAAATGTTTTTTAGAATGTAGGTAAACAAGAACTAAAAAGAAATCTTAGTGCAAATGAAAAGCTTTTTTATAATTTGACTTCTTGTCAGCGCTGCATACTGCGCACAAGCAACGCCGCGCGAGAGCGAAGCACATTCCACGGCGCCAACTTGCAGTATTTTATTTTTCTCTGTTTTTAATTTAAAAAAAAACGTTTTTTCTCCATAACTTTATAAAAATGTTAGGACACCTATGAATGTTTTCTCTAATTTTTTTAAACCACGTGTAGAAAGCACTTAAAATTGCATTTGTTTATAAAGAAAATATTAAAAAATAAGAAAAAATTAAATTTTAAAAACTTTTTTTTTGTAACTCGAAAGTACATTTACTTACTAATATGGTCATAAATTTTTGTTTAATTTGTGCAAAAACTCAAATATTTTTAATTAGATGTAGTTTTTTAGTTTCGACTTGTGGCTGAATATATCATATGTAAGGTGTAAGCAATAGTTTCTTATCAAGTCAATTTCATGAAAGTCATATTTATTATAAAAGCTTTTCGATCAGGTCAACGCTGATCATCTACAGTATTACTAAAAAATTAAATGTTCATAAAAAATATATTAACAAAAAAAACGAACATTCTAGAGAGAGAGAGACAAAATTATTTTCATGTTACAAACCTATGTTAATATGGTAAAAAAATATATATTATTATTACGATGATGACAAAACGAGGCTAAATCTCATTTTAAAATTATAATTAATATTTCCTAGTACTAACAATAAAATTTTTATATGATCTATTTGAAAATTGCGTGTCGGTTTTAACATTGACAGAGTTCGGATTTCTCATGATGTAGAACATTTCAAAGAAATTCCGTTTGTACCAATTTACTTCAGAAACCAAGTTTCTTGTACTATTAAAATTAAACAGGTGATCCAAATCATGAGAGTGACAAACTAATGCTGTTGTACTAGTGTCTTTCCCACAATCTCTTTTGTGTTTGTAGATTCATTTTCTTAGCTTCCTGCGCGTTTGACCAATATATACGCCATTACAACTATTACATGGTATTTTATATATCACATTTGACTTGTCAAGGAGTACTGTAGGGTCCTTCGTGGAACGGAAAACATCAATGTTATACTTTTCAGTTTGTAAAACTGGTACTAAATCGTGTTTTTTGCAGATACCATTCAGCTTTCTATAAAGTTCATTCACATATGGTAAAATCAATATTTTTCAAACTAAATGGTATTCCTGACACGACTACTCAGTCTATTATAATCATTAGAAATTACATTTAATCTTTTATATATGTACTTATTGATAAATTCTATAGGGTAATTGTTCAAAATCAAAACTTATTTTATTAAGTTTATATTTTAATTATGTAATCTATTGTTTGATAACTTTATAGCACGATCAACTAGACTGTTGATAGTACTAACCTTTGAATTTAATGTAGTGATAATTAATATATCTTTCGGACCAGGTCGTTTTCCTGTACCAATTTGTGATGATTTTATCGTTTTAAATTATCAAAGTAACGGTTAAAATTTTATTTCTTAATTTTTTAACCTCCATGGTGAATTGGATTATTGGGTAACACTTGTTAAATTCATCCAAAAGATGGTCAGTTTTGTCCGAAGGTATTATAGCATAAATAACGTCAACATATCGTTTGAAAAAGGTTGGTTCGAAATCCAAATAGTTAAAATTATTTTATTATAAAACGGTTCCAAAATCTTTAATTAATATTAAAAAATGTAAATAATATAAATATTTAAATTTTTTTATTTAAGGAAGTAATTACTAAAATTTTTTTATAAAATGTTAAAATACATAAAATTCGTTTCATAAAAAAATTCTGCAATTTTCATTTTTAATATTGTAAAAAAAATTTTATAATCTTATGTATTTTTTATCGTTTATAAGGTTTATAATATTGCTACACTTAAATACCATGGAAAAATGTCACTCTCGACATCTATCGTGCAAAATACGCGTCGACATGTCAACAATTTATTCTAATATCGGTCTTACACACATATACTTCCCACTCTAAAACTGACATTTCCTACTTTAAACATTAATTTTTCAATAATTTAAAGTAAATTTATCCTATAAAGTATTGAGTGAATTTCATTTTGGAATACTTCTTTAATTATTTTGATACTTTTTTTAGTACGTTATTTCCTAATTATCGAAATATTCTATCGGAATACGAAATTACGATGAAACTACGACGAATTCATCGTAATTTTGTACTTCACCTATCCACGAGATTGATCTGGAAGTAATAAACAATAAACCATTTTCTTTTCAGGTAAAAGAAACTAAGTTTACTTTACAATAAACGTGTCCTAGTTCATACCTTCATTGAATTACGCAAAGCTGAAAGTACTTTCATCACTTAATATAACTAAATTATTACAAAATATTTCTTATGCAAATATGTAATATAAATACAAATATACTCTCTAAATCGTATAATCAGTGAAATTTGACTCAGAATCACTGATTGTATTCTCACGAGTTTAATTAATAAAATTTCACTCAATGTCAGTAAAAAGTTACTGAAATATCAGTCCTTTTTCACTAATTGACCTATTAAAAAATTATACAGTCACGCAACTTGAAAATTGTAGTTATTTTTACATGTCCAATCATTGAAAAATTAGCGTTTTACCAATCATTTTTAACTAATTTTCAGGGAAACATAACTAATTGCAATCGTCAGAATACATTCATTAAAAACCAGTCAAATTTTTATATAAGAATTACAGAAGAATTATGACGATAAATTTTATACATGATATTGACTATAATAATTATTTAATTAAAGAAAGTTAATTTATCATTCTGTAATTTAATATTAAAGATAGAAGAAGTTAACAATTTTTTTCTATCGGTACATACGAAATTCAAGATCTTATTTAAAGAGATTTAGTTTGTGAAATTAATTCGGAAAATTTTTTACTTCTTCTATTTTTTAATATAATAATAATTATTATTATAAAAAAATTTGAATAATTAATATTATCATATTATGTGGTGTAAAAAATACATTAACAATAAAAATAATAATTAT
The DNA here is from genome assembly GCA_032872475.1 of Leptopilina myrica (nomen nudum). NCBI lineage: Eukaryota > Metazoa > Arthropoda > Insecta > Hymenoptera > Figitidae > Leptopilina > Leptopilina myrica (nomen nudum). Next base: position 27,282,771 of record CM065464.1, read on the forward strand.
CAGATGAAGGTGTCGTAAAAAATATTAATTTCGTCAATAATAACTATTATTAATCATTATATAGTGAATGTTGTATTTTATTTAAATTTTATATTTTTTTGATATAATGTGTTTGTTGTGATTATTAATTTTTAATGTTGAGTGTTTGTTTTATTTTTTACAATTAGTGCCACGCATATACACGTAAAAAAATCTCATCGAAAAAACATCACACTGTAAAAAAAGAGCGTCTTGGTTTAAGACGTTTACGTGGTCACTTCTAAGACGTTTATAAGCATCTTATTTGCCTTCTAAAATGCATGTATTTGGAGGTTTTGTTATTTATTTAAGACGCTCAAATAATACGCTTATTTAAATAAGACGTTTATAGACGTCTAAACGTCTCATTTTTAGACGCCATTTTTTGCAGTGCATTATATTTTTAATTTATCAATTATTATTATTTTTATTTAATTAATTTTATTATTAAATATTCTTAAAAATATTCTTTTCCTTTATATTTACAATTACTTTTTTTTGTCCAAAAAAGTGAAAATAGAGAATATTAAATAGAATCCTTGTTGAATGTTTTTTCAAATTTCCGATTCTATTTACCCTTATTTTCTTTTGCACAAAATTTTTTTTTATTCTATCTACTCTAAATCATCATTCGTCAAAACAACGTTAGGTTCGTATTATGTTCGGGCTGTGCTCGTTTAGTGGATGTAGGCTTTAAGAGAAGGGAGGGAGTTTTCAGACCTGAAATAAATAGGTCGTTTTGTAAAGTTAAGAAGATAAAATTTAAAAAGTGTAATAAGAGTAAAGTGTAAAACAAAATTATATAATTACGAAGAAAAATATATTAAACATAAAGTGAAAATAAGAAGCTGCATGCGAAAATTAAATAGAAAATAAAAGTCTAAGTTTAACAAAATGAATGTGAAAACATAATTTAAAAAAATAAAAATGTGTCAAAGCGACCTTGAAAATGAATGTGAAAGTAAGAATGAAATTAAGTAATCGACCCTCTGGAATCAGATTAAGAATTTTATTTAAAGAAATAACTTACCTAATGTTACCGTTCGCAGTGGTCGATGATGAACTCTTAAACTAGATTCATCGATAAAGAGTGTTTCTGAATTATTATTTCCCTCGTTGTTTCCTTTTTCAATCGTTGTCACCACAGTAACTTGACTTGAATTTGATGCTCTGGAGCCATTTCTTACAATTTCTGGATGACTACCGTTTGTCTTTGATATTACAATTAGTTGAGAATTTTTTCTTCTAATTTCACTCTGGTATTTTGTAAAATTCCTCCGTTGATCAAAATTCGATAATTGCTGATGATTTTCCTCACTGGATAAAAGTGAACCCGACCTACGGGAGTCAACACAATTAAAGGTCGATCTTGGATGTCGTGAAAAGCTAGTGTAAGTTCGTTGCAAAGGACTTGAAGTATGCAGTCTATTTCCGCAGTGTTTTGCCAGCATTGTCTGAAAATGAGAATTGTTTACTTATGTTTCTTGTTCATTTATTTTATTTATTTGTTTTACCTAATTTAATTTATTTATTCTTATCTACATAGTTATCACCGTCAGAGTTAAAATATTCTAATAGAGGAAAATCTGTGGCTTAATGACAGGTGCATCAATAATAATATCCACTGTTAGTAGATGTTAATTCGATGATTAGCAGCAGGTGCATCACTTCTACTTTTAGTTACTATTACTTTTAAAATGCATTTCCAATCTCAATTACAAACTTCTAAAATTGTCTCTCGAAGTTTTCTGTTCAAAAAATCAACTTTCTTAAGAATAAGAGTTAGGCCAAAATTTACTACACTTGATAAAAAATGTTCATAATTCAGAAAAATCATATTAAGCTCTTGTTTTCTCTTTTTTCACGATGAGCAAAACTTTTTATCCATGATATATAAAAGTTGAATTTGGTTTCGCAGGAAGAGAGAAAATTTCAAAATCTTATAGTGAATGAAATTTCTTTTTAACTTTCATATATAATGTTCAGTTATATTATTTTTTATTGACTCACCTTGAAAGCTTCACGAAACTTATTGGACATAATATTGTAAAGTAGAGGATTAATGGTGGTTGATAGATAGTAAAAAATTCCCGATGTATAGGTAAGTATTTTGTAAATGGTAATTAACATAGGATGAGGATCTTTTTCTTCCTTTCCATAAACAGCGATTAGTCTCTGTGCATGAAATGGTGCCCAGCATATGAAGAAAGCCACAACGACAGCAACTGAAATAAAAGAGAGAATCTACTTTTAAATATTGTTATTCTTAGGAAATAATTTTTTACACTTTTTGTTTCTTTCTCCTTCTTTTTCATGTCGTTAAAAAAACGGTTATTCATTTTATTTTAATAAAACTCAAAATTGTAAAAAGTTTTTTTTTAATTTTATTTATACAATTTTTATGAATTGAATATTAAATTATTAAAATAAGCGTATTTTTAATAGAAATGAGTATATGCATGGAAACTTAGTTTAAATGTATTAAAATTAATAATTCAATAAGAGTTCTTATTTTTTCTTGAAACTTTTTGAAATTGCTATTAAAATAAGTTTACTTGAGTTCTATCAATTTTATTTGGAAAATGTAGTTTTCTCGATTTGTCTTTTTAATCATTTTATTAAAATTTATAAATGCAATTGAATATTCAATAAAAAAAGCCATATTTACGTTGGAGAGAAAAATTATTTATTTGCTTTTACTAAAGGTACTTTAAATTCAATTGGAAGGAGTTCTGAAACAAGAGAATTGATTACCTATAATCTCTTAAATATGTTTGAATTTAATTTGATTTAAATAAACTAAAAGCTTACTAAAAAAACATAATTTAAATTTAATAACATTTAAATCTAATTGTATTTAAATTATACTTAATTTGATTTTTTCCTTTTATGAAAAGAGTAAATATGAAAATTAGGTAAAAAGAGACATTCTAATGTTCTCTATCGTCGAAAGAAAAAGATAGCAATACCGTACACAGTAATGTACTATATTATAATATGCAGTACTTTGTTGTACGGTAATGTTCTACATTATACATTATACCCACCTTTTAAAGAAGAAAAGGATTAATAAGAATTACTTTTATTTACAGACTCACTTTCATTTTATCAAAAAATATTTATTTTCTTAAATGAAATATAATTTCCTAATTGAGAAGCTGGATTCTAGAACCGGCTCTTCGCTCAGAGCGCAAGCGCTAATACCAGTCGGGTGGCAGGGAGTGACCTAGAGGCGCTCACTGCACCTACAGTGTACCGACGGAACCCTATTGGCGAGACTCTTGTGTCCGTAGCCAAATCGTGTCCTCCCCTAGCAGCTGAACTATTTCACCTAGAGAGCTCAAATTAAGTACAGATACTTATTATCACACGTAGATTACAGGAAAAATATACAGAATCTTATTGGAGTTGATGGCCATAGCGTTGTCATGGAAATAACAAGATTCTTGGACAAAAATGCATAAAAAGTGACCATTGCCCCCCTTAACTTCTAAACTATTTAACATGATGAGCTAAAATTTGGCATACTGGTGTATTTTAACGCGAATTTAAAAAAAATTCTAATTTTTACATTTTTTGACCTAATGAGCTGAAAATTGGTATACTAGTGTATTATAACAGTCTGACGACAAAAAATTTATTTAGAAAAGTTTTTTGCAAAAAAAATTTTTTTTAGTTAAAACAAGTCGCATTAAATATTTTAAAGTAGAGTGAAATTTTAAAAGAGTAAATGAGAGATTGTTTTCTCCCTTTAATTTTGTAAATAAAATTTATAAAAATTGAACCAGAGCGAATTGTACTCACACTACAATGTCGGGTTCCGTTTACAAATAATAAAACAATACTTGCAACGTTTATTGATAATTGGTAGAATTGAAAAAAGCAAGAACTATTTTTGAAAATTTTGTTTCCTTACTTATTGTTGTTTACAATATTAGATATACAATACTTTAATTATTTTTAGTTATATTTTTTGTCAAATGATTTTAATACATTTTTTTAATTGTTTTTAGGGTGCCGTACCCAGTAGGAACCCTATTGGAACGGTTAAAGAAATGACCATGTACCCACCCCCCTAGAACTCGCAGTTTTACACCTAGAGAGCTAAAAATTCGTACACGTTTGTATTTTCACGCGTAGATTACAGGAAAAATATAGCGAACGTGATTGGGATTGTTCTTCATAGAGTTTTCGACGAAAAACATCAAATTTTGGTTTTATTTTATGTGTTTTCGTGTGTAGATTTCAAGAAAAATACACCGAATATAAATGGATTTGATCTTTATATTTTTTCAGCGAAAAACTTAAAGTTTTCAAAAATTTCGTCAAAAATGCGTGTTTTTTACCCTAGCGCCCACAGTTTTTTACGTAGAGATAAAAATTGGTACACTTTTGTATTTTCACGTGCAGATTACAATAAAAATAGTGTTGAAATAGTTATAATTTATCTTCATAAATTATTCATTTATTATTTTAGCTAAAAAGTAGAAGTTTTAAAAGAGGGTACGGAACCCTCGGTGTTAGTACGAGTTTTACTCACACTTGACCGGTTTTGTTTTTAATTCTACCAATTATCGATAAATGTTGTAAGTATTGTTTTAATGTTTGTGTACAGAACCCGCCATTGCAGTGCGAGTACAATTCGCACTTGTCCAATTTTTAATATTTTTGAAGTTTCGCAATTAAATTTTTTTTGATTAATTAAACAAACAAATAATTCTAAATTCCATTATTTTGACGTCAAAAGTTTATCAGAGACCCCAAAAAATACTACTGAATTAAGATTGATAGTAATTGGTCTGTTAATTATAATTTTTCATTTTTTTGATATTAAAAACATTTTTGTACTTACTTCCATCTTAAAGATAGTTATAGGACAGTTTTTTTATATTATGCTGAAATTTGACTAAATAACGTGTAATATTTAATTACAGAAAGTTTAAAAGATATACATTCAAAAATATAAAATTTGGAAATTTTCCAATTTTTAATTTTTTTTTAAATTGAATACCTCCCGTTCTAATTAATGTGTTCAAAAACTGTAAACTCGTAACTTCTGTAATTTTTTACCGATTTTCATAATTTCATTTAGAGGGGGAGTCCGGTTAAATTTTAATTTTTCTAGATTTTTATTGTTTGTTATTTTTGTTATTTTCTTTAGTAGTTTTCCCCTCTTTTTTGCAGATTTTTTCATGAAGTTTTTTGCAATATCGATTTTTATATTTAAAGGAATTTCAGTGTCAGGCGGAAAATTTATCAATTCTCTTATTTCAATGTCGACTTTTTTTCCGAAATGCAGTTCGCATGGAAAAAAACCCTGTGCTTTCATTTATCGCCATATTTATCCACTTTTAAATATAACTAACTTTTCCTGACCAACTTTTATAATTTTCCGAACAGTAGGTCCTAAAAAATCTGCCCAATTCGCGCATCTTTCGCTCTACGGGATTAGATTACGGATGTGTGATAGTCGAGAATCCTACATTAACCCCTTCTTTTTCAAGCGATTCTTTCCATTTGGACGACGTGAACTGCGTTCCGTGATCGGATATTATTTTCTCGGGCTTACCAACCTTAACGAAATAGTCATTTATTAATTTTTCTAAACATATCTTTGTGTTAACTTTTTTTATAGGATATAATTCCATACGAGAGATTGTTGGAAATGTTAAGAAAAACATGTGAAAAAATTGCCGTCACAAAATATTGAGAAATGTAAGAGAAGATAGGTTTTTTCGAAAAAAATTAAAGATTTTAAATTAATTGAAGTCATAAATGAAACAAAGGAAAGTTGTATTTTGCGCAAAAATTGATATTTCATAAGTGCCAACATTTATGGTCCTTAGCAAGATCTGCATACACATATACATACATATATTCACATTCATTCACACTTGCATACACGAATCGTGCATACACTTTGCCATTCATAAATATTCACACACAGAAACACACACACATGCACGTGTACTTACAAACTTATATAAATATATTCAAACATAAAAAATACACTAACTTAGAACATTCCAGCTCCATTCTTTCTTCACTTTCTAAATTTTCTTCTCGTCTACTTGTTGCAAGAGCTATAATGCGTCGAGCTTTTTGAATTTTTTCGTTGATTTTTCAATTCCTCTGGCTAATCTCCTTGAATCAACTTGATTTGCCAGTTCTATAGTTTCACTACCGCTAGACAACCCTAATTCTCTCATAACATCAACAACTGTTCTTTTGGTCCCCAAGTTATTTTCGCATATAGCTAAACAACTTGCGATTTTTACCCGAGAATTGCTAACAAAAACTTCTTTCGAACATCTGCTCCAAATAACACTATGTAAGCTTTCATTAGCGTTCTGAGTAAGACATCTTGAGCAGCGCAACAGCAAGGAGTCTTCAGTCAACCTTTCATATAAAGGTAAAACATTTTCGAAGCATAATTGAGACAGTGGTGTATGAAAGTTTTCTTTGTGGGGACCTGGTTTTTTGTTCTTGGCTATACTCGCTTGAAAAAAGCACCAAGATGATGGACCATAAGGGCACATAAAATGTTGAGGTTTTTCATCGGTCGAAACTGCATGGTAAATCGAGGCCAAGATTGCATCTCTTATTGTCTGCATTAGTGGATGTTTATAACCTTATATTATCAACACACAAAACCTGCAAGCATTGAAACGTTGCATAAAGAAACCGATTTTTGATAAAATGTAAGAAATGATCATTATGCAACGTTCTGATGCTCTCACGTTTTATATGAATTTATCTGTTGATCTAATTTTCGTACACTTGAGAAATTTATATTTACACTCACATCAATATCATTCTTATTCCTGTAAATAGCTTTCTTATAGTAGTCAGCCAATTTTTCTATAGTCGTCTTTTTTAATTGACCATAACCTCTACCACCGAGTGTAACCTTACGCGTCTTTTCCTTTGTAACTATGTTGCAGAGTCCTGAATACAATCTAGAAATTATAAAAAATAAATATACTCCGATTTTCAGTTATCAAAAATAAAAACAAGAAACAATTCCATAAATATTCTACTGACCTTTTTCCAACATGATTCACACATTCTTCCTTTGAAATTTCAACATGCTCTCCATAAATTTTTAGGCTTGTGAGGTGGTTAAAAGCATTTGAACCTCCATCTGAGAGCATTTTCATATGTCGAAAACCATATGCAATTGACCGCTTCCACAGTTTTGCAGCGATGAATACTTCCAAAGCCCCAGCAGATCCATCATGATTTTTTCTACAACTTTCAGCGTGACCTTCATACCAGACTTCAAATTGTGGAGAATCTTCACCCAGTTGAGCCGCAGCAGTCTTACAAGTAGGGCAATATCTTGTCATAATGTCGTAATCGACGACGAACCCTGTTTCGATATCTATAACACATCCTACTCCATGTTTCGATTTATATCCTCTCGTAAGCCAACTGCCATCATAGCTGACTCCAATGTCCGAGACATCTCGATTTTCATTGTCTTCCTTATTATTTGTTTCTATATTTGCAATTTTTCTGTGTTTGTTTCTTTTAGTTTGTTCTAAAATATTATTTTCAAGTACAAAATTTTCTGATAGCTCATTTTTTCCCTTATCTATTTCAGCGTCCAATTCGTTCATAGCAGCTGTTTCGGTGATCTCATTCTGTTTGTACACCTTTTTCACATGTGCTCGACATTCATCAAGAATATTTTGTGTGACTTTGTCGACACCTGACTTAAATGTTTTTACCTGGATGTCAAAATTAGACTGTGAAAAAGGGTGTATATTTATAAATGTGCAAAATTGGTGGACAGCTGAATAACCTTTTCCCATGTATAGAAACGCTGCAGTCATTCGCAAATTTACGTCATAAGGGCCACGAGATGCTCCCTTTTTCGTTGCAGCTTTAGAAGAATTAATTTTTTAGCTTCAAATCCTTGCTCTTCACACTCTTCACATTGCAGAACAATTTTACACACAAATCCTTTACGATTGCTGTTATCGACGTTCACTGGTTTTGACATTTCCTCAATCTTCGTTTCGATCCGAAAACTATTTTTAGGTAATTTGTTCGATTCGTTTGCACTTTCAATATCATTTTCACTTTCTTCTAAAAAATCGTCTCTATTAGCTGCTATTGGTTGTGCCTTTTGCCAACGTTTATCGATCAATGCTTTAAAATATTCTGATCTTCTGCGTTTCGGCATGTTGAAAACTTTATGGAATAAAAAAATGATTTCTTGATTGCGTCTGGTATGAAATTTGATATAAAATTCAAAAAATTTCTATGAAATTGGTTTGACTGACATTACTCGAAGAACAAAATCACTGAATAAACAACGGAGTGAAATTTTTCACCGTTTGTTTTTGAACAGATGTTCAGAGTGATATAAACATATAATATGCATACATACAAGTTATTTACTATATTTCCCGCAAAAGTCTGTGAACCTAATTTCTTCGAAAGATTTTAAATTTTACATCAAATGTCATAACAGACGCATTCAAGGAAACATTTTTTTATACTACAAACAAAAGATCACAATATTTCCAAACATTGTTCGATAAACGCTGGGAAAAGACACAACCACCAGCAGCTAAAGGAAATATCGAAAGCAATGAACGTCTATAATAGAAGTCAGTTTATAATTATTGATATTTCAGATTATAAAAACTGCTGCTAAAAGCAGTGGATTGTGCTGATTGTGGTAAAAATCTATAAAAATAGATTTAGATGAAAAAAAGTAAAAGATTTGCGTGCACAATTTGTATGTAATGTGATGGGTGCGAAAGGAAAGGATTTGAAACTCAAAAACTAGAAGTCTATTCCACTCTAAGTCCATTCTAAGACTATTCCAAAAAGCTGCTACGGAAGATGATGCATCTCGTGGCTTTCGTGACGTCAATTTGCGAATGACTGCATGATTCCAATACATGGGGAATAATAATGAGCCAGTACAAGAATTTGTAATTGAAAGTAAAGCTTTAGAACAGAGTAAAGAAACGAACAGAGAAGAATTGCAAATCTATAAATAAATAATAAAGAAGGAAAAGAAAATCAAGGTGTCTCAGATATTGGAGTCACCTATGATGGCAGTTGGCTTACGCGAGTACATAAACCGAAGCATGGAGTAAGATATGTTACAGATGTCAAAACAGGGTTCGTCGTCGATTACGACATTATGACAAAATATTGTCCTAATAGTAAGACTGCTGCGGCTCAAGTAGATGAAGATTCTTCAGAATTTCATGTCTGGTATGAAGGTCACGCTGAAAGTTGTAGAAAAAATCATGATGGATCTGCTGGGGCTATGGAAATATTTATCGCTGCAAAACTGTGGAAGCGGTCAGTTGAATATGGTTTTCGATATATGAAAATGCTTTCAACTGGAGATTCAAAGGCTTTCAACCACCTCACAAGCCTAAAAATTTATGGAGAGCATGTTGAAATTTCAAAGGAAGAATGTGTGAATCATGTTGGAAAAAGGTCAGGGAAATATTTATGAAATTGTTTCTTGTTTTTATTTTTGATAACTGAAAACCGGAGTATATATTTTTCATAATTTCCAGATTGTATTCAGGACTCTGCAACATAGTTACAAAGGAAAAGACGCGTAAGGTTACACTCGGTGGTAGAGGTTATGGTCAATTAAAAAAGACGACTATAGAAAAATTGGCTGACTACTATAAGAAAGCTATTTACAGGAATAAGAATGTTACTGATGCAAGTAAAAATATAAATTTTTTAATTGTACACAAATTAGATCAATAGATGAATTCACGTGAAACCTGAGAGCATCAGAACGTTGCATAATGATCATTTTTTTATTTGATATATAAACATTTTCATTATGCAACATTTCATTGCTTTCAGGTTTTGTTTGTGCATGTAATATAAAATTTTGTCTAAGGACTCCTTGAATGATTCAAGCTGACTCATGTATGACTCCTAATCACTTATAGCTTACTTTTGCCTGAGTCACATATAAGTCACCTTGAATCATTTTGGAGTCAAGAGGAGTAACTTTGAAATCACTGCGAATCACGAGAATGAATAGCTTCTTGTTGCGATGCTCAAGATTTCTCACTAAGAATGATAATAAAATCTTACATAGCTTTATTTGGAGATGTTCGAAAGAAGTGTTTGTTAGCGAACGTCGAGTAAAAATCGCAAGGAAGCTTGCCGAAAACTTTCAGGTCAAGTGTGTGTAAATATTTATGAATGTATGCGTGCATGTGTGTGTGTTTCTGTGTGTGAATATTTATGAATGGCAAAGTGTATGCACGATTCGTGTATGCAAGTGTGAATGAATGTGAATATATGTATGTATGTGTGTTATTATGTGTATGCAGATCTTGCTGATGACTATGAATGTTGGCACTTCTGAAATATCAATTTTTGCGCAAAATACAACTTTCCTTTGTTTCATTTATGACTTCAATTAATCTAAAATCTTTAATTTTTTCCGAAAAAACCTATCTTCTCTTACATTTCTCAATATTTTGTGACGGCAATTTTTTCACATGTTTTTCTTAACATTTCCGACAATCTCTCGTATGGAATTAAAAAAATATTTTATGGTTGAAGAATTAAAAAAATTTTTTTAATGAAAAAAAAAATTCCAATTTGTATGTTATTAGACTTAAAAAATAAAAGAAAAAAAATATATCACCCTTTAGTCAATAGAATTTAAAGGGGTTAAAATAAGTCAGGTGACTCCCCTTAAGAACAAAGATATATTTTACTCTCCCTCTAGATGTTGCTGGCGGCCCAAAAAACGAACATTCGCCAAGAATCATGGACCACCTTGCTAGTCGAGAATTATAAAATGCTGTTTTCTGAAAAAATGTAAGGGCTTGGTGATCTGTGAGTATTTTAGACATGGATGTTTTAAGAGCATCCATTTGCATTTTTCTGGTGAAAATACGGATGAAAAGAAATTTTTTTCTCGAAAAATCGTGTTTTTTAAAAATTGTTTATAACTTTTAAACAATTTGTTGTAAACAAATTTTAACATCAGAATCTGCAGGAGGAGTAAATTTTACGTTAAAAATATTGTGTCAATTTATTTGTATCCATTGTTGTAATAAACCAGGTCCTGAAAGTCGATTGAAATTTTTCGTCTGTCTGGGCGTTAATGGTTTAAATTTCCACGAAAAATAAATAATATTTTTTTAAATGTTGAATTTTGCCCTTAGGCATGTGTTTACCAAAAAACAGAAATAAAAGTATTGTTTTTTATAAAAGTTACTGCAAAATGAATTTTTTTTCAACTTTTTAAACACAATTTTATTGTTCCTAAATAAATAAACCGATTTAAATAAATCAAGCTTGAATATAAAGGGGATAAGATATACTTTCGTTTAGAATTAGATACTTTTTAAAGAATCTACTTTTTAAAAATTATTTAATAAATTTTTTATAAACAAATTTTTTTTAATTCTCTGCGCATATTAAAAATTTGAAAAAATTTTCATAGATGACAACTCTATGACCATTATTACATAAAAAAATCTCTATATTCTTCCTGTAATATTCGCGTTAAAATACACCAGTATGCAAAATTTTAGCTCTCCATGTTGAATAATTTAGAAGTTAAGGGGGAGAATGGTCACTTTTTATGCATTTTTGGCCAAAAGTCTTGTTATTTCCTTGACAACTCTATGGCCATCATCTCCAATCACATTCTCTATATTTTTCCTGTAATCTACGTGTGAAAATACGTATCTGTACTAAATTTGAACTCTCTAAGTCAAATAATTTAGACGCTAGGGGGGGGACACGATTTGGCTACGGACACAAGAGACTCACCAATAGGGTTCCGTCGGTACACGGTATGTGAACGGAACCCTGAAAACAATTTGTTTATAAAAAATTTATCAAATAATTATTAAAATATAAACTCTTTACAAAAAAATTCATTTTGCCGTAACTTTAATAAATTAATCAGAGAAACATATAATTATATGGTCAAATGCAGACCTTTCGTGTTTTCGTTCTGATTCATTTATTATTTATTCTAGGTATTTGGTCCTTGCATATGTTAATGATAAATAGTAATAGTGTAGAAAAATCAAATAATAGTCATTTAAAAATATTAGTATTTATTGAATTTAGGGGAGATTCGGGTAACCCCGGGTAGTGGGTAGTCCCGGACACTTTTAATTTCGACCCGTGTGGAAAAATTTTATGGAAGTCTGGTGTCTACAAAGAGACTAGACAGTTATAATCCAGCCTGTCTTGCTATCGACTAAGGAGCAGCTTAATAGACCTCGTTGAGTCCGTCTATCTAGACAGTCTTTTCAAGCTCAGAGCAGTGACTTGCAAGACGCAATAAGTTATGACAGTTTACAGTTGGCGTGCATAACATTCAGTTGATATTACACATGGTCGAATCTTAACCAAATTTTATAAATTATATTATATAAATTAAATTAATGTTAGAATACATAATTTTTTTTAAACTTCACAATCCAATTATGTTGTAAATTTCTTTGTTTTTAAATAGTGGAGGCACGAAGTAGTATAAGGAGCTTCCACTCAATGGATAGTTTGAAATATTTTGATGACGATTTTTCTTTTCTGTTCGGCTCGTGGTTAGTTAGCGAAACGAGCGCTTTTGCGGGATAACGGCTACAACTCAGGTGAGAGATCCGCCATTGCAAATGGCGGATATGTGAATTTAAGAAATTCAAAAAAGACCGCGTTGATCTGCGAGTGCGTGTTGCGTTTAGCAGACGAAAAGGAGAAAAATTCTAGAGTTGTACGTTTTCACGTTAGATGGATTCTTGTCGCTAACTAACCCATGACGTCAAACAGAAAAGAAAAGTTGGAAACACTTTTCACGATGAGTGGAAGCTCCTTATACTACTTCGTGCCAAGAGGGTTTCCTAGCGGAAATTACTAAATATATAATTTAAAAAAACAAAAAATTTTATTATGTCAAAAGACACACTTAAAAAAGAAAAACATGTCGTTAAAAACAAAAATAACAAACGGAAAAAATAAAAGGAAAAACAAGACATGTGTTTGCATGCTTGATCCCAATTGTTCTAATATAATAGAGAATTAAAGTGATAGTAAGTTAATTTGAAAAGTACCTCCATACATGGTAAGGAAGAACCCTATATAGTAGATAAATTCAAATTTCACTTTGATTGATTCAATTAAAATTTTGTTATTTCTAATAAATACTCTTAAATGTACCTGTATTTTTACTTTTATAAAAGCACTTATTACCTAGTAAAAAAAAAGTATTCAGAATAGAAAAAAAGTATTGGTGGTGACGTTCGGTGAATGCGTTTTCGCGACAAAACCGTATTGGTGGGTTACGGTGAATACATTTTGTTCACCGTGAATACTTTTTGTTTTAAACTCTCGATTTAAAGATTCCTAAGCAAAGTTGAGAATATATATGAAGAGCGTGAGTAACGTGATGTATAAAAATGGCTATTGCGAGAAAGAAATAAGAAATTTTGAGTAAAAACGAAAAATTAAATGTGAAAAAAATGTCAAATGTTGATCGATTACCATATGCTTTACTATGCCTACAATGCATGACAGATTAAAGGGAGCATGACGTTACCGGCAGAAAGTTATTAGGAAAGGCGGAAAATTTTGAAATTATTTCCTTCTCGCAATAGCCATTTTTATACATCACGTTACTCACGCTCTTCATATATATTCTCAACTTTGCTTAGGAATCTTTAAATCGAGAGTTTAAAACAAAAAGTATTCACGGTGAGCAAAATGTATTCACCGTAACCCACCAATACGGTTTTGTCGCGAAAACGCATTCACCGAACGTCACCACCAATACTTTTTTTCTATTCTGAATACTTTTTTTTTACTGGGTAACGCATATGCTGCCGTCCTGATGAAGAAAATAGTTACTTGCAGTCAGAGTGATTTCGAGATATTTAAAGAAACGCGTTTCTAACGAGCTCCACTAATATTTAAAAGTTTTTTGAATATTTACAATTGCTATTAACTAAATTTAATATGCTCTATTGAATGGCATTGAAGTGATTTAAAAATTTTAATTTATTATAAACAAAATGTCGAATACTGTTAAAAATTAATTTTGAAATCGTGAAAATACTGCCTTAAAAGCGTAAGTGCACTTACGGCCTGAGAAGCTTAATTTTTGCCAATGCTTTACTAACCGTAACTGCAAATATTTTAGCTTATGGCGTGCACAATACAGAAATACAAGTACGCTTCTGAAAGTTGATCTTTTTTAAGATATAAAATTTGATAATAAAGTGGATAAGTGTTCTGCCGTACTAAGGAAGAACTTAGGTAAGCGCCATTTCGATCAAACTGAGAAAATCAAGGAAAACTGTTTGTATTAAGAACCCTAATATAAACTAAAAAATCGTTTAATTTAACTTCACATACTAGGTAAAGTGATAGTGCTCTATTTATTTATGTAATAAAAAGTTCATTGTTTAAACAAATTATATGAAAAAATGGACATACGTGTTTTTCTGAATGCAAATACGAAGTAAAAAGTTAAGGAAAGTCCTTTGCGTAGTTTCTACCAAATAGGTAGGCGAGCTCGGACCGATGATCAGATGGAAGAACCACGTAAACGCCATTGACGTCACATGGTAGGGGAGCAGTTTTTCATGATAGTAAAAATATAATTTGGTCGCAGTAAAAAAATATAAAAACATTTAATATCTCAGTTAATTAAAATTAAACACTTTTCACGATGAGTGGAAGCTCCTTATACTACTTCGTGAGTGGAGGTAAGTATCGTATTGTAATTACAAAACATAACCTAAAAAAATTAATTGACAAAATAAAAAAGTAAAATTACCCATGTGGAAAAATAAAGAATAAGAAACCTTAGTCAAATATGTCCGTCTACTACGGTGTTATGAAGACCGTCTAGATTTGGTCTAGGATGTTATATGCGCATGCGTCGATGTGTGCCCAGCTGTTAAGTAACATGGCGCCTAATGGCGTCGCATTGTTTGGCGTCGTTAGATCAGTCAGCGTATGGTACATTTTCTTTGTGATTTTTAGTATTCGTTGTGGTTTCTGTATTATGTGAATAATAATGTGCTGTGTCGTTGTTGTTTTGTGTATAAATTAATTTTAAATGTGCTCTGAAAAAAATAGATTTTAATGTGTTTCTATGAGTTTTGATTACTCGGCTGAAGCTAGCAGTCGTACTCAGCATCAATGTTTAGGCGTCATCTATTAATATGCCTCTCCTTCAAATTTAGTAATACTTAATAATTTAAAAAACCATCGAGTACGGTTGTTTGAGAATCAATATCCACTAAATAGCAAATATAGTAAGTTTCTATTTATTAATTTCATTAATTAGTGATTGACGTCTAAAGATTGGTGCTGAATACAACTGCTAGTTTTATCAGGCTGTTTTGATTTGCAGTTAATTTTATTTTACAAAAAGACTAATATCTCCAATGCCAAAGATTGGGAGGGGCCCAAAGACTTACGCTTAAAGAAAGTTGAAGTGAAAAATACAGAAAGTTAAAATATTTTTTATACTTTTTATGTAAAAAAGTCATTGAAATTATTTCAAATACAATTAAGTCTTATCATTCTAAGAATAGTTGTCATAACATACAATGAGAAATTTTGAATAGACGTAGATTAGAATTTACTAGCACTGCTAATCAGAAAAATTGGGAATTGCATCAGAGCTGCAGAAAAAAAGGGTAGGAAACTTTTGGAATCCACACAAAAAAAAGTAATAAGCTTTTATTTGTCTAATGAAGTCAGTCGTATGATGCTCGGAATTAAAGACTATCTTTCAATTTTAAAAAACGGTTAGAAGATTCATGTTCAGAAAAGGCTTTTATTATTCAATTTAAAGGATCTTCACAGTCAATTTGTGCAAAAATATCCTGAAGCAAAAATAGGTCTAACAAAATTTGGGAAACTTCGTCCACGTGAATGCGTATTAGCCGGACAAAGTGGAACGCACAACGTTTGCGTGTGCAAAACACACCAAAATATAAAATTAAAATTAATTGGCATAAAACAAGAATTTAAAAAAGAGAAGTTTTTTATAATAAATCTTTTCACGATATCGTTAAACAATCAATTTGTGAAACATCTACATCTTCTTGTTTTTTAAACACTTGTAAAGAATGTCCAGGAATCACCTCTGAGGCAGAAAGTTTACAAACACTTTTGCACGATCATCAAGTCGAGGAAATAACTTATAGTCAATGGACAAGCACTGACAGGTATAAAAAACTAATATTTTCTATTATTTTTAAATATGATCTTTGTTTTTTCTAGTAGTCTAATTTTTTAAAAGTTTTAAAGAAAATTCAATTTATTTTTTAATTTTTTGAATATTTTAAATAATAATTAATAATTATAAATTTTTTTTAGAAACTGATTGTTTAATTTTAATCAAATTATTTTTAAAAAACTTAAATTTACCTGTAATTCTATTTTTTCCCTTGCCCCGATTAGATTTTTAATCTGTTTAGCATGTAATGGGAATAATAATTAAATATATTTTGATTTACTTAAATTGAATGTTTTTAGGTATGAAACTGTCGAAACTACGAATAAAGTGCAAGTATTACTAGATTTGATAAAGAAAGAATGGCCAGACTTAGTACGACATGATTTTTTGGCTAAAACCCAAGCAGCGTATTTTTCTATAAAAAAAGGATCGACTGACTTAGGCGAATTTGTAATTGCCTTGGATTTCTCTGAAAATTTAACTTTTGAAGTCCAAGATGCAATTCAATCCTACCATTGGGCGAGCAAACAAACAACAATTCATCCATATGTTGTTAATTATAGTGAAAATGGGATTAAAAACCATATAAACTTTGTGGTAATCTCAGAAAAAATGTCACACGATGCAAACTTGGTTCATCTTGTCAATTCGAAAATGATCGAATTTTTAAAGCACAAATTTGGAGAAAATAATGTTAAAAAAGTTGTTTATTTTTCTGATGGAGCGGGATCCCAGTACAAAAACAAATATAATTTTATTAATTTAGCCAACCATCGAACTGATTTTAAAGTAGACGCAGAATGTAATTTTTTTGCAACTTCCCATGGGAAGGGAGAGTGCGATGGTTTAGGAGGAACAGTAAAAAGACACGCGTACCGAGCAAGTCATCAACGTGTAAATGACAATCACATTACTACTTCTAAAAATCTATTTGAGTGGGGGCAGGCTTTTTTTAAGAAAATCAATTTTTGTTTTTGTACGCAGGAAGAACATGATTTACACGATACAAGATTAAATGTACGTTACCAAACAGCGGTAACCATAAAAAATACTCGCCAATTTCATTATTTTAAAGCGATAGACCCGAAAACTGTAGAATGCAAAATTTTTTCTGAAGCCGAAATCAGTGAGATTAAAAAAATAACAAAGAAATAATGAAAATAGTTGTTAATATAACAGATATGAATTAATATTAAATGTTAATTATTATTAATAAATAATAAATATAACACGTTATTAACAAAATACAATTGTAATTATTTTATATTAGAAACTTTTTCACATCTTTATAAATATAATATATCGGACAGTAATAGTGGGTTAAATTTTAAATAAAAATTTACTCATGTCTACAGGCTAACACAAGAAGTTTGTCTCGGGAGCGCGCCGAGCAATAAACAATATGTGTTTGCTATTAAACAAATGTCGGGCAGTGAAATTTTTTTTCAGATTCTTAAACCTATGATTCCAACGTGTTTATTTATATAAAAAAGAAACAATTTTCGCGTGGATAAAGCATAAAAAATTTTAATTGTTTTAAAAAAATAATACAATTTTTCAAAAAAAAAATTTTTTTTTAAGTGAAACTATTTTTTCGAAAAGTTTGATAAAAATACTATTAAAAACATATAAACAATTTTTTCGTACGGTCAATAGTATAGGAGATAGAAATTTTTGAAATTTTGCGTTTCGATAAAAATGTTAAATTTTGACATCCTAGTTACAACTAGGCAACCCGTTATTAATTATTAACGAAATTTGGCAAATTTCATCTACTCAATTAGTACAATGTTTCTACCAAGTTTCATTAGGTGAAAAAATGTTTGAAGGGGTGCTCACTTGGCGTGTTTTGACTCATATATAAACAGACCAATTACTATCAAGCTTAATTCAGTAGTATTTTTGGGGTCTCGGATAAACTTTTGACATCAAAATAATGAATTTGACTCTACTGTAACTCCAAAAACTGGTGGAAATTTAGGATTAACTTACAATGCACCCTGATGCTTTAATGCTTTCCTTCCGGTTTTGACGGTTTTTAATAAAGTCGTGAAATATATATCAAAATTTTGTTAGTTACTGACATTTAGGTTTGTTCATACCTCATAAACTAACAACATTTTTATAGATATGTCACGACTTTTTAAAACGGCGTCAAAACCGGAAGTATGTCATGACAGCATCAGAGTGTACAACAATTTTTCTACAAATCCCCGACAACACCGAAATTTTCCTAAATATTTATTAAATACTAGCGTCGTTATCCTCGCTCGCTCGGAAGACATTTTGCTTGTCTATTTCCACTTATATAAATTGATTTAATAGTATCTCTATTGATAATGTATATGGGCGATTCCACGTGAGATTTAAGTCGACCTCTTAAAATCGGCGAAAAATATTTTTTTTCTATTCTGTATCGAAAAAAAACAGATACGTATTTTTTTATTTATGTTTAATTGTTAAAATTTTTGAGTTATGAATTTTCGAAAATTTAGACTTTTAATTGTAGACCTCTATTCAGTAGCTTATAAGTCCGAAAATATTGAGTTTAGGAAATAGTTCTTAAAGAATGAAAGTTTTAGTTTTCTTTCGACTTTTAAGAAATGTAAACAAAAATATTTTTTTTTAATTTTTTATAAAAAAAAAAAAAATTTTTATAAACAAATTAATTTTTTTAACTTTGGGCCGGATTTTGTTATATATTTTTTTAATTTTTTTGTACCTTATAATATAGATAAGATTTTCCAAAAAGTCCTGAAATGGGCTTAATGTGTTAAATGAGTTTTAAAATATTTTCAAAAATCACTTGGAAGCATCACAGTGGGATTTTTTTACAATTAACTTTCTAAAATGTAAATAATAAATAAAGTTTTTTTTTATTTTCGTTTAAAAATTTTTAGGATCATTTGGGGTAAATGTAAACGAAATATCTATTTTTCACCAAAAACATTAGTTTTTTTGTTAAAAGGTAAAATGGACTGATTTTTTTGAATGAACTTGATACTTTAGTTCCCTAAAAAAATTTTATGAGGTCCAAAAAAATATTAAGGCACCAGAATCGCCTAAAATTGACTGTTTACATCTACCCCGAGCTTTTGAAAATTTCCTAAAATTCGGGGAAAATGTCTGAAAATATTGAGTTTAGGAAAAAGAACACTTAAATAGATGAAGAATTGTACGCTGTAAACAGTTTTGAAAAATTAATTGTAAAAAAATCCCCTTGTGAGACTTGCACGCGATTTAAATAAAAAATGTTAACTCACTAAACGTATCAGGCCCATTCCGGGTCTTTGTGGAAAATCTTCTGTATATTATAAGGTATAAATAAATTTAAAAAAAGTAAAAAAAAATTAATTTGTTTTTAAAAACTTTTTTTTACATTTCTTAAAAGTCGAAATAAATCTAAAACTTTCATTCTTTGACAACATTTTCCTAAATTCAATATTTTTGATACAAATTAAATTTAAAAAAAACAGCAGAGCTACGCGCGCTAAAGCGCGCGCTATATTTCTACTTTTATTTTGTGAAACCTCTTTAAAAATTAAAGTTTCAAATTTTTGACCATCCTATATATTTTAGGGTTAAAAATGATGCAAGAAAAAAAATATAACCTAGTTTAATAATTTAAATTTAAAGGGCTCAAAGTTGGGGGTGGTGCCTCCCCTTAAATTGTACTGGGAAATTAGTACTGAGAGTTCCGACTATTTCAATGAAAATTTGCTGCGCTTTTGTACTGAAATTGTACTATGAAAAATTACCTGCAAAAGGGTCGTTATAGCGTGGTGTTTATGACCTAACCGTCATTATGTTGAAGGGCCAATATTTCTTTGTAAATGTTAAAAATAATTTTTATTTATATTTCAACATTATATTTGTTTTTTATGAACTCAAATTCTTTACAAGTAATTGTTATGGGGTATCGAATACA
Organism: Leptopilina myrica (nomen nudum); assembly: GCA_032872475.1. Lineage (NCBI taxonomy): Eukaryota > Metazoa > Arthropoda > Insecta > Hymenoptera > Figitidae > Leptopilina > Leptopilina myrica (nomen nudum). The sequence continues at coordinate 27,302,942 of CM065464.1, forward strand.
GTGACCAACACCCACTCAGTGAACGACACCCAAAATTAAAAAATGCAATAAATATAAAACAAAACATTATTTAACATTTAGCCCTAGGGTGCGTTTATGGCTTTAACAACAAATATACAAAAACTGACTAAAAATAGGTATTTTTTCAGGGGACCCAAATAAATTGTGATAAGAATAAATATAAATAAATATAATATAAATATAAATAAAATAAAAAAATGTATCCAAATAGTAACTAATAAGTCAAAAAGTAGTACATAGTAGGTTTTAGTAGAGGAGTGCGAAGCCTGTATATTAATTAACTTCAAATTGTAATTAATTAATTATAATTTCTTGCTTTACCCAATTCGCATATCTATTCAAGTTTTAATGTGATATTATTGTAACATAGACATATTATCTCAGTATTTCATGAAAAACAATATTTTTAATGTATAATTTTTGTGGATATTTTAAGTTCTTGAATACAGCTTTATCTAGGACATAAATTTTTAAATTTTCTTTAGATTTGACTCTAGAACAACCAACATAAATTTGACCATGACCAAATGCAGAAATGGGTAAATATTCCTACTTTATCAAAAGACAGCCCTTGAGATTTATTGATAGTCATTGCATAAGCAAGTCTGATTGGGAATTGTCTTCTTACCATTTTAAAAGGAAATGTATCTTCTGAAGGAGATAAATTAATACGAGGAATAAAAACTATTTCACCATTCAATCTTCCAGTAATTATTTCTGCAGCAATAACGTATTTCAATAAAGATTTTACAACTAATCGAGTCCCATTACATAATCCTGGAACCAAATTCATATTTCTTAAAAGCATAATTACACACCCTATTTTCAATGATAATTTATGGGGAGGCATACCATCTGGTGTTAAACTATTTAAAAATTCTACTGGAACAATATTATTTATATTTTTTGCATGATCATCAGCTATATGTGAATCAACACTGTAATAAATTACTTCTTCTGCTTCTAGTTTTGACAAAATATGATCATTCATGTCTAATACTTCTGAATTAGTCAATGAAAGAATACAAGAAGAATAAACATTTACATCATTTGGATTTATCGATGACCCATATATTTCATCAATTAAATTCCCATTCGATATCAAATCTTGTGGAATTTCTAATAAATCATTTTCTTTTTCAAACATACTTTGAGGTGTGCCATCACCAACATTCAATAACCAATTTGAAAACTCTACTTGATTATCATGTAATCTAACGTTAACATTTAAAGATCTAGTTTCAAAGTATTGCCACAATTTACTATTTTTTACACAAACCTCAACAATATGAGTGCGACTACCATGCGGAACAATTGGCAAAGTTTGCCTAAAATCACCTAAAAGCAAAATAACTTTACCTCCAAACGGTTTATTACATTTTGTAATATCTCTTAACATGGATTCCATTGCTTGTAAAGCATATTTTGGGGCCATTGAAATTTCATCCCAAATAATAATTTTTGCACTCCTTAAAAGTTCAGCATGTTTTGACATTCCACTTATATTACATGTTGAATCTTCATTTATTGGTATAGGGAATTTAAACATAGAATGTGACGTTCGTCCTCCTTTTAGAAGATTAGCCGCTATACCAGTCCAAGCAACTGATAAAACTACTATTTCCTCACTTTCGACTGTAGTAATAATTGTATTGTGTAAATAGCTTTTACCACTTCCTCCAGGCCCATCAAGAAAAAAATATCTACTATCATATTCATCATTATGTACGGCCATCATAACATCATTAAAAACTTGCCGTTGTTCATCATTCAAACTTTCAATAAGATTATTAGCTTCTTCTTTTAGCAATTGTAATGTTAATGCATTATCTTCCTTATCAACAGAACTATAATTTTCAAGAATTTTTAGATCGATGTTTGGTAAACTAAATTGATGTAATGTAAATTCATGAAAATTAAATACGTCATTAATTAAAAATAATGATTTTTGAAGCGATATTTCCACAGGTAAATTATTATCCAAAATCATGTGTTCTTTATACTTATTCCATAAATCAACAGCATTCACAGGTAAACCAAACACACATATATATGCAAATAAACGACATAGTTCTTTAGGAAATTTCATACTCACGGCTTTAGTCAAACAATTATCCCACTCGTTATCGTCTACCATCAAATTTCTTGCACGTGCTGCTTCTGTATAAGTATTATACGTAATACCTTCATATGTTCTCACATCTTCAAACGATTTAGCACCACGTACATAAAGTAGTAAAATTCTCAAAAAATATCTTTCAATGTCTTTTGGACTTACAAAATACATTCGACAAATTATAGGTTTTGTAATTCGTTCTCGTTTTTGCCAAGTTTTAGATGACTCAACAAAAACATACTTATGTGGTATTTCAGAGTACAAATATTTGCGTGCTTCAGGATCTTGTCTATTTAACTGAAACCATGCTGTCAACATTGTATTTTTAAATTTCTCAATTGCAGTTTGTTCCATTCCTTCTTGAAAACATATTGATTGTTGATTAGGCAAATGTACAGCTAGTCTATATGTTGCATGTGATTGCTCGTGCATATTGAATTTATAAAGTCTATGCATTGCTTCTGGTGGACACACATACCGTGTATTTAAATAATTTTGAATTTTATCATAATGCATTACAGTCATCCCCCGCAACCTGCATAATTCGCAACTCGCATATCCTCGTAACCTGACCAGCAGTGGGGCGTCAACGTGCCTCGCTACTTGACTTCCCTCTCTGCGCGAAACAGTGATGTACATAGTGTGATGTACAAAAGATCATTTGTTAAATTTAAAAAACATGTTCACTCAAAAATAATTTCCCAATACTTTTTAAACTATGACTCTTATTAAATATGACGAAGTAAATATATTAAGTAATTTAATTAATTATACTACATAATTACATTAATATATGAATTGATTAAATAATCTGTATGTCTTGCATTCTCTTATTGCCCTGTACAGCCCTGAAAACTGTGACGTGAAGTGGTGGGGTGGCTATTTCCTCGATGGTCAGGTAGCGAATTTAAGAGAAGGGGAAAATCCTCAAATTTGTGCAGGTTGCGGGGGATGACTGTACTTGATTATCATCTTTATAACCAACTATTGCATAATCATGTCCCTTATAACAATATTTAAATAAATATTTAATACCACCTGTACTACCACATGCTACTAAGTTAATATGACATGCAAATTTTTTACTTAAATACGGATTATATGATACAATTATCGAATTGTCAGCAGTGCACTTAATTGACCCGTCTCTATTATAAAAAATAATTTTTTTTGCCATCATTTCTCCGTCTATACTCCGGATAATTTTTTGATTCATAATTTGTTTTTGGAGAAAATGGTTTAGGATAATTTTTCGTGCATGATTTTGCTTCAGGATTCATACAAGGAGAATGTACATTTTGCTTTCCACAAGGTCCATGAACTTGAAACTGCTTCACAATTTTATAAAGTTCTGGATTCTTCATTTCATCAGGAATTTCTGCACATATTATTTTGTCTACAGTTTCTGCATCACGAATAGCAAACTTTTTATCTAAAAAAATTATTGAATGTACATGAGGCAATCCACGCTTTTGAAATTCTATTACATATACATAAGCAATGACTGGACCAAAAATTTGTTTATCTTTTAATTCACACATTAATTCTTTTACTTTCTTTTGAAAAACTCGGGAAACAATATCTGGTCGGTCAGATGCAGTTTCCGAATCCAACAAATTCTCCATAATCTCAGGCCATTTTGGATTACATGTCATTGTAATAAATAAATCTGGTCTTCCAAATTCTTATTCATATAATCCATTAATCCACAGTACATTTCTGCTCGAAGTTTTTTCTGTTGAAAACGAATATATTTCAAACGCTCACCTTCTACTTTTGACCAACTATCAACAATAAATTGTTGAGTTAATTTACCCATTTGTAAACATGGATTAAATGTTCCTCTATAAGACAAGCGATACATATAAAATTGTAAAGGAGTAATATTACGAACACCATCAGTGTGTTTCATATTTACAGTCCATCCTGGATCACCTGACGGAAACATTAAAGGATATGTCATAGGATCAGCATGTGTGCTAAGACTGCTAATTGGAATACTTTTAGAACCCCTTGGATGTATACATATATCACGTTCAATTGGAGGCTCACCATCTTCGCTAACAAATATAACTGCTACTTCATTGCAAGATGGAACATTATATTTGCTTTGAGAAAATTTTGGATCACGTTTAAACCACATTTGAATGCTTCTCGGACATTCATTCATTAATTTTGCCCTTGCTTCTTCTTCCAATTCCAATTCTTTCATCATTTTAAATGACTTTGCATAAATATTAATATCTCTTCTAAATATAATTTTTTTCTTTTACTTTCTAAATCATTTTTTTGTTAATTTTTTTGTCATCTTTTGTTTCTAAATATAATTTTTTTCTTTTACTTTCTAAATTATTTTTTTGTCGATTTTTTTTGTCATCTTCTGTTTCTAAATATAATTTTTTTCTTTTACTTTCTAAATTATTTTTTGGCGATTTTTTTTATCGTCGTCCAATTCTAAAGATAATTCTTTTCTTTTATAATTTAAATTTTTTTGCTTCATTACATTCTTTTCATCTACATTTTTCGCTTTTCTATAATTATTTTTTCTCAATCTATCCTTCTCTAGTCTGATTTTTTTCTGTTTATCTGTTTCTTCAAGCCTTGCCTTCCTTTTCCTCACCTTGTCTGTTATTGCATAAAATCTCTTTTTTTCATTTTTTCATTTTCATTATGCTTCTCCTCTAAATAATCTGTACCTCTATTAACATTATTGTCGAAAACTACTTTAGATTCTCTTCTCAACAATTTTTCAAATTCAGTAATATGATTGTCATTTAACTTTCTTTCTTCAGTATTTAAAATTTTACAATCTTTATCACATAAATTTTTTCGATCTTTGGTTTTATTTTCTATTTCTAGAACTACTTTAATTTTTTTACTATTTAAATTGTTTTGTGTCATCAATTTCTTTTCGTCTATATTTCTAGATTTTTGGCAATTACGTTTTCTTAGTCTATCATTTTCTAGTCTGATTATTTTCTGTTCATCTGTTTCTTCAAACTTTGCCTTCCTTTTCCTCTCCTAATCTTTATTGCGTAATGTCTCTTTTTCTCATTGTTTTCATTTTTATTAAGCTTCTCCTCTGAATATTTTGTAGATATATCTCTATTTACATTATTACTAATACTGATACTAGTTTCACGAATGGATGACGAGTTTGGTATTTCTATGAGTTCTGTAGCTCGATTCGTTAAAAGACCTTTCCAATCAAGATCAACAATAAAAGGTCTAATAATATTTGTCAATTTCACGGAAGGAAATGAAATTAAACAATTATTTTCAAACATAAAAATTAGATGTCGTCTCATTTCACTATGAATATAATTAACAGTATTTGGCAATTCATTGTAATATAAAGATGTTGCAAACGCTATTGCATATATGCCACAGTCAATTCCATTTGGTTGATGATTAACAGCTGAAAAAACTACCGGTGGTTTGAAAGGATATAATCTAATTAAATATTTCTTTTGATCTTCATTTAAGCATCCCGCATTAATACTGTCATAAATATATAGTCTTAATCCATCGTAATAAGTACAAATCCAATGACCAGATTTGCAAGCACCACTAAAAAGTATTTGAATGTGCTTCTGATCTTTATCAATCGGAATAATGAATTCAGGCATAATTAAATATAAAGTGCTTTGCATGTTAAATGTTAAATTTGATTCTCTTCTCAATAATTTTTCAAATCCAGTAATATGATTGTCATTTAACATTTTTTCTTCAGTATGTAGAATTCTATTATCTTTATCACTTAAATAAACCTTTTCTTCTTTGTTAGACATGATTTTTTAATAAAATTAACTAATAATAGAATATTTTTCAAAAACTTATTTTTTGAAAACAGACTTAAACTTGAAACTTCTAACTCATTACTAAATAAATAAAAATAATGAATAAATATAAATAAATTTTAATAATTATTTTATTTTTTAGATAAATATTTTTTTAGATTTAAATTTATTTTAATTTTTCTATTTATTATATATTTAATAATAAATACTCATCAAATTTCTCAAAAATCTCATAAACCACAAAAATTGGCATAAATAATAGGTCACATAAATTGCATTTTTCACATAATTCGCATAAATAATATGTCACATAAATCGCATTTTTCACATAATTCGCATAAATCGCATTTTTTTCCCATATAAATCACATAATTTCGCATAAGTCATATAATAAATTATATTATATATTATTACATATAATATAATATAATAATTATATATTATATTATAAATTATATTGTAAATAAATATTAACACAATTATTATAGTTAAACCTTACTTTCCATACCTCGTTCTCTATCTTCGTTATCTTTCCTCTTTTTTTTCTTTTTATCTATCTGTGAGTAAGAAAAGAAAAATAATCAGCCAATAAAGAAATAAGACGCTCTTTTGGTATTTTCGCTTAAAAGTAAAATTCCCCACTTTTCCTTCCCCTATCAAATTCTGTTCCTCTCTTTCTACCTAACACGGAAAATGGTGAAAACATGATACCCCCTTCTATTCGTCTCTTTTTCGCTCCTACTTTAAACTAAAAGGAGAGACAATACCTACCTCTCTCTCTCTCACTGTAGCTTAAAAGTAAAATTCCCCACTTTCCTTACCCTATCAAATTCTGTTCCTCTCTTGCTATCTGACACGGAAAATGGTGAAAACATGATACCCCCTTCTAAACCCAAAAAGTAGGCGTTACTTTCTTAACTATTCGTCTCTTTTTCGCTCCTACTCTAAACTAAAAGGACAGGCGATACTTCCCTCTCTTTCTCTCTGTCAATCTTTCTCTCTCACTGCGGACGGAATGTACACGCTCTGGACAGACTGAATGAATGAATGAAAGAATGAAAGAATACGAAGATTATTATAGTTAATTTCTAAAAATGGACATCTTTTTAGGGTTCCGTACACCTTCGGTGTACCGACGGAACCCTGTTGGTGAGACTCTTGTATCCGTAGCCAAATCGTGCCCCCCCTCTCCCCTAGCGGCTAAACAATTTGACCTAGAGAGCTCAAATATGGTACATAATTCCAAATCGCAGTAGGCAATGTGGTTTGAATCGCGGATACCCAGTTGGCCACAAATACTGTCCAGGTTACTGATTGCTGCTGTAACCAACCAAGAACTACAGATGAATCCGTCCAACAAAATACCGGAACATCCTTCAAATGCAAAGAATCAATTACATAACTAACGAGTTTAGCCAAAATCGTGGAAGCACACAGCTCTAATCGAGGGATACTAACGGTTTTTAATGGAGCAACCTTTGTTTTTGCCATGAGAAGTTTAACTGAGATAGATCCAGAGGGTGAAATAATTCTTGACTAAACGGATGCAGCATATGCGATACTGGATGCATCCGAAAAACCATGAATTTCAATTTGACGAAAGTCATCATCTCGGTCAATCCATCTTGGAATTGAAATTTGCGATAAGAATGAAAGTTTGGAACAAAATTCGTTCCATTCATGCGTTAAGTCCGTAGGGAGATCATCATCCCAATTAAGCTTCCACAGCCAAAACTTTTGTAGCAAAATTTTAGCCGTGATGATAATTGGTGAGATTCATCCCATCGGATCGAAAAGTTTTGCGGTCATCGAAAGAATCGTTCGTTTTGAAGGTTGTTCTCGAAGCAATCCAGAAAATCTATAGCTGAATGAATCAGTTGATGGTTCCCAAAAAATTCCTAATACTTTCAATCCTGAAGAATCATCGGTTGAAATTTCAATTGCTAAACCATGTTCTATTTCTGGAAGTCCATGAAATAACTCTGGGTATCATTCAAAAGAACGGGAGCTGCGTTAGGAAATAGTGACTGTTCATCATGAACCAATTGGCGAAGTACACGGATAGCTAAATAGGAAGAACTTTTTATCCCATATGTGACGGTATTCAGAGCATATGCTTGACTGGGAATGTGGATTAAATCTTGCCAAAGAATGTATTGATATTTTCTGTATTCAGGTGAGATTAATATTTCTCGAAACATGTTTGCCATATCGGCACATAAAACAAATTTGTGTTGTCGCTAATTTAAAAGAATAGTTGTAATTGATTTTTGGAGTTTAGGTCCAGCATGTAGACAATCATTGAAAGAAACTTGCGTAGATGTAAGTCTCGATGCATTGATAACTTCCCTTACCTTGATAGTTCGACTGAAATCACGACAGACAGGGTGGTGAGGTATAAATACGTTTTCCGAATTACTATCGTTTACTGGACCCATACAAGTCTTGTGACCTAACGATTCATATTTAGCCATAAATTCTTTGTACTGAGAAGCGAGTTGAGGATCACTAGAAAATTTTTTCTCTAATCTTTTTAACGAATTTTTGGCAAAACAAATGCCTTAGTCATAAATTAATCAGTATTGGAATTGACGCCTTTAATAATAATTGGGACTAAATGAGAGACTTTATTTAAACAATTACCTTCTAAACCTGAAACAGCTATATTAGAATTTTTGCGAGCTGTAGCCAAAAACACAGCTGTTCGGTTTTCATTAGATGCGTTAAAATTAGACAAAATAGATGTTTCAGTCTCAGACTTGTTTAGAGTTGTGTTATTAACAGACCTTTTATTGGCTTCCATATTTTTTGAATCAATGTCGGCTGTCAAACTGGTTTGCTTTTGATGCAAAAGGGAATGGTGAGGCATTTTACACGTAAAACAGACATTTTTGCTTTCACAATTATTTCGGTGATGTTTTTCTAAACAATTAAAGCAACGGTGATTTAAGCGAACAAAATAAACATAAACAGCAAATCAACTTTGACAGACTTTGATGAGAATAAATTTTCGCACGAGACAAAATTGTGGTTTGAGTTACATTTGTTATTTTATTTTTAGTACGTTTTTTAAGGTTAACCGAAGCTTCAAGAGCCCGAATACGAGCGTCCAAAAATTTAATGAATTGATCGAGAGAAGGAGAATCTGTTGAATCTCTTGAGACTAATTCCCATTGATCGCGTGATAATTTATCGAGTTTATTAATTAGCAAAAAAACAAACAGATCATTCTTCTCATCAATCGGTCGTTTAAGATTAGTTAAGGCTGTGGTGACAGTGATAATTGCGTTGCGCATGTTTTTTAAACTATTTAACCAGTCGGAGGTTATGTCTGGAATTTCAACTATCATTTTTAAATATTCATTAATCAAGGCTATACAATTATTGTAACGTGATTAGAGATTTTTCCAAATAATTTGAAAATTAGCTGACGTGCCGGGTTGGTTTTGAGCAAACATCAATGCAAACGTTCTACATCCGAAATCGAATTATTTTCTATAACTAATGAATAAAATATATAACGAATTTAATTTTTTTGGTTCAAAATTTTGGTTTCAAAATTTATTTTTCCAATCAAAAGAGCATGAAAAAACCTTTCCAAAATGTACTTTTTTAAATTTGTACGTTTAATTGTTTAAGAGTAAAAAATTATCGAAATAAGCATTGTACTGAAAAACACAAAAATTTAATCCCCTTCCCCTCGAAAAATATTGGGCTAGGTAAAAAATATTTTCACGAAAAATTACTATCTATTAGTACTACCAAAGCCATAAGTTTTGCTACGATTAGAGAAAATTTTGTCTCCACATTAATCACTTGACATGGAATCGCTCATGTGAGCGATTCCACATCAAGTGATCAAGGGGTCTTTTGGTGTAATGTTTATTTCAATAATATTTTACTCTTAAACAATTAAACATACAAATTTGACAAAGTACATTTTGGAAAGATTTATTCATGCTCTTTCGATTAGAAATAAGCATTTAAAAAAAAAATTTTTGACCCAAAAAAATCAAAATTAAAAATAAATTTCAATTTTTGGGGGAGAGATACGATTTTTCCGAATAATTCTTTTCCCGAAACCTATTTTTCTGACTGAGTTTTTCCCGAATTTCCAAAATAAGTTTTTGCGAATTAATTTCTTCCGCAAAATTAACAATCGAATAAATATCCATTTGAAATCAATAATTTTTTACGATGTCTTTTGCTGCAATGAACACACTAAACTTGTTTTCAGTGAATTGTTTACTGTCATTTCATAAGCATTTTTCATCCTTTTTATTAAATTTTTCGTATATATTTTACAAAATATGCAAAAATAATTGTAGAGACTCTGTCCTTTCATAAAAGAAAAGAGATGAAAATATCACATTTAATTATTTTCATTGTTTTTCTCGCGAGATTCTTGGTTTTTCGAGACGAGACTCGGTCGAAGCGCATCACTACACAGATGTCACACCCCCAATCTCCATGATTTTGGGGTCACTGAAACCGAATATGACAATGGAAAAATTTTTTCATCGCCTTTTTTGTGGGGCAAAGCGGCCCGTTTTTGGTGGGGCAAACCGGCCATAGGATATTTCCATTGAATTAAAGTTTCATAAAAATTATTTTTAAATAAAATGTTTCTTTCATTATAATATTTACTTTCAATGAAAAATAATTGTCTTCCAATGAGGATTAGAACCTTTAATATTGTTTCTCTGATAATGACAAACATTAAAATTTTTTTATTTAAAAAAATATTTATTTAATTAAAATTCAATCCCGAATTATTATTTTCATTACTACAACCATTGTTTACATGATTCTTTATGTTTTTTATTATTGTAGATATCTTTCAAACAAGTCCTCGAAAAATGAAATCGGTATATTCGTTTTACATTTAATTAGAATGAAATGAAACAAAAATATTTTTGTAAAAGTCGTTTTAAAATTATCTTTATGTGAATTTAAATATATAGGGGAGTGCTGTTAGGGTTGGACAGGTGTTAGGGTTGAGCCATCGCGTTTATTTTGTTCTATCACACTAGCGCCATATGTTTTTGTACTTAAATTTTTGCTACTAATGCCAGTCAACTTTTGACATGAGTTTCAGTCAAGTATACGAACGTATACTTTTGTTTTTTGCGAGTCATTGTTATACGCTCAACAGAAACTTTTTTGTGGTGTCAAAAAAAGAGAAATAAATGTAGAAGAAATATGCCAAAGACAAAGTAAATTTATTGAAATTGTTTATTAAGATGTTATACGAAAATGTGAAAAGAAATTTAGGGGTTTTGTGTGACGCGTTTGTTTTCTGTGTGGTATGTCGCAAAACGACGCGTGAGTTAGCGTTGAGCCAGGCGGTGTCGTAAAGGTTGAACCGCCTAAAATATTGCAATTACGAAGCGTACTTGCAACAGAAATTCAGTTTTTGACTTAAGGAGGTGTCAAAAACTTTGTTTCTAACGAAAAAAGAGAGAAAAAAATTTTTCGATAATCTTTTTTTATTGTTTTAATTTAAAAATTTTTTCTTTCATTCTTAAGAAATAAAATATCTAATGTTATGCAAAAATGCACAATATGGGATTTTATTTTAATTTCATGGTTCCTTTCCTCATATTCAAGTGTCATTCTATTATTTGAAGGACATTTTTAACCATTTACCTAAATATTTCATTGATTTTTAACAGTGGCTCAACCCTTACACCCATGTTCAACCCTTACAACATTATTTTTTCTTTTAAATTGCTTATAACTTTAAAACTTTTGGTCGAATTTTTTTGCAATGTACAGCAAAAACATTGCATTTGAGTTGATCTTTCCAACAATATGCGCGAAAACGAGGAAATTCGCACTGCAGAGGAAGTTATGAAGAAAATTTAAAACTATGTCCAACCCTGACAGCACTCCCCTATATATTGCAATTAAATTTTATTAACAAAATGAGTAAAAGTAATTAATTAAACTTCATTAAGTAAACTTTCTATACCTTTAATTAGATTGAAATGAAACTATTTTTTTAAAAGTCAGTTTCAAATTGTTTTTATGTGAATTAAAATACCTATATTTATTTGAATTAAATTAATAGAAGTAATTAATTAATTGTATTTATTTACCTAAAGTTACAATACCAAAAATTGTAAACTTTTATTAATGTATTAGGAACAAAATAAGTGAAATCGACCACTTGAAAAAATTTTGTCTTTAATTTTCTAGTAATTTATGATTTTTGGTAGATATACGAGTACATTTTTATATTTTATATATGTATATATATAAATGTGACCTGGAATGTAAAATGGGACCTTAGGTCAAAAAAATCAATTTTTAGTTTTTTAGTGATTCTTATAGAAAACGATTTGCTCTTTTCAACACAATAAATCCCACACCTCTAGCTTTATTAGCTTTTTTATAATTGCGCTTCAAAGATAAACGCAATTCGTTAAAAAAAAGTAGAAAAACATCAGCACAAAAGAAATGTATAAAAAGTGGTCAAATTTGCTTGAAACTTGTTACTCGGGGGTTTTTGGGGTCGCTGATTACGCATCTAACATCAGATTTTCAATAATTAAAATGGCCGATAAAATATGGCGGACAAAAAATTTAAAATTATTTAAATTTGCCTGAAATTCATTTCTTAGGGGTTTTGTGGTCGTTGATTACACATCTGGAATTAGATTTTTAAAATTTTGTCCGCCATATTGGATCCGCTATTTTGAATTTTGAAAAGCTGAGGTCAGATTTGTAATTAGCAACCCCAAAAACCTCCAAGGACTAAATTTCAAGCAAATTTTGATAATTAAAAAATGTTTGTCCTCTATATTGGATCTGCCATTTTGAATTTTGAAAATCTGATGTCATATGAGTATTCAGCAACCCTGAAAACATTCAAGGAATGAATTTCAGCCAATTTTAAATAATTTTTAAATTTTTGTCCGCCATATTAAATTTTAAAAATCTGATGCTAGATTCGTTATCAGCGACCCCAAAAACCTCCTAGCAACATGTATAGAGTAAATCTGATAAGTTTGCAAACTGTTTCAAGCGAATCTATTCGTTCTTATATTTTTTTTGGCGCCATATTGGATCCGCCATTTAGAAATTTGGAATTATGATAGTAGAATCGTAATCAACGACCCCAAAAACCCCCGAGTAACTAATTTCATGCTATTTTAATATGCAGAAATATGAATATTGGTTTGTTAACTTTAAACCCGTTTTTCTCGAAAACTTGATTTTGAAAGTAAGGTCCCTTTTAAGGGGGGAGCCTACTTTAGAAGTCTTAAAAATAGCGCTTTTTTAAGAATTTTTTTAGGAAGGAGAAAAATAACTTAGACCTCCGGGCTTTTTGAGATGTTTTTGTACATATTTAAAGCATTTGTGAAAAAATTTTTGACATGAAATATTAAAAAAAAGATAAGTTAAAACTAATTGTTGATAGTGGTACACATCTGGACTTAAAAAACGGTGGGCACGATAGAGACCGCAATTCTTGTTTGAAACATAAAAATAAAGAAAAATTTTAAAGTTTTTTTTTTTTTTTTTTTTAAATAATGACTTTAACTGGTTCTCAAAATTGTAAAAAAAAATTTTCAATTTTTTTTTAGTTAAAGTAGAAATCGATTTTTTTTACCACGTAAAGTAGGCTCCCCCCTTAACATTCCAGGTCATATATATATATATATATATATATATATACGAATTTGAAGCTAGAGGTCTAAGGTAACTGTCAGTGAAGGAATTAAATTGATTCCTTTAAATAAAAAATTTTTATTTGAAATTTAGTGAAATGGAAATTTTTTAACAAAAAAATTTTTGTACCTGGTTGTGGGCTCCCTTGAAAAATCCGCTAAAAATGGAAAAATATTTAAGGAAACCAACACAAATAAAGAGGAAATGAAAGTTTCTTTATTTGAAGAGACTTCGCCGGCATAAAGAACAAAAACGATTACACGTTTTCACACTATGCTAATCGCTAACAGAAGCATAATGCTAGCATGTGAAGTCGCTGGCCCGCATATGACAACGCACTTCTAATGCACTAAACGACTATATTCTTCGCATTTAATGGAGTTTGCGGCTGTCAATTTCCTTGGCAGAAAGATTAGATAGATGAGACAGTAGTCCACATCATTGTCAGATGGTGGAGCCTCCTTGACATAAAGGTGCCCACAACCGGGAATGACAGTCATTTTTTAAAAAGACCAACACTTTTTATGATTTTCGTTTTCATATTACTCTAAAACGAATAAAGATATTTAAGTAAACTTTTTTTTAAAAATAAAGCCTAAAGTCTATATTTTGAAGATAAAGTGTAATGTTTTTAACAAAACGAAAGAAAATGTTATTTATTAGTTTCCAATTTTATCTGTTTCCAGGAACAGGATTCTATTTTCGCCTGCATTTTAACAGAAAACTTTACACAATTTCTATAAAATTGAAGGTTACTCATTTTTATTTTTTTCAATTAATCTTTGAAAAAGTGCGCATCAATACTTAGTAATTTAGTCTTTCAAAAACATTGAGAACAATTTTCAATTGTTTAAAAGAATTGTGATTTGCATGAGGTCTTTGGATTAGGCTGTAATTTGGTGAAATTGTAGTGTTTGATACTAGAAACTAGTGTGCCAAAATTTTTTTGAAAATTTTGAAATTTGTTAGTTACGCCATTTTGAATTTTATTGTTATAATTTTTTTGAATCTTAATATTACCGAAAGTTTTTGATGAAATTTAATAAAATTTGGAAGGCTTATACTTGAAATCATGTTTCTTCTGACTATTACAGAACAAGAAAAAAATTTTTTTTGCCAAAAAAACGTCGGTGCCAGCGCTGTGTTAGTGCTCGGGACGCCTCGCACAGTAGGATTCTTACACTTTACTGTTCAAAATTGTCTAGAGCCTACAAATTTTATCCGGTTTTGATGTTCTTGGACTTAAATGAAAGGAGATAAATTTTTTAAGAGTTTCCTCGAAACCCTTTGTTTCAATTTTTAATTGTTTATATATTTTTTTGTTACTCAAAATTAACAATTTACAAAAATTTTGAAAAAATCGTGTTTATTTCTTATTTTTCCATTTATCATGATCGAAATCAATTTCAATAAGTCTAGTATGACCACTCAATAAATACTAATGCATAATTCAGTTTATTTAAATAATTTCATTAATTAACAAATAGATAACTCTGGTCCTTCTTTAAAAAAAATTAAATTTTTTGCTGACAAATTTATGTTTATTTAAGTAATGTATGTCTATTTTGTAAAAAATTATCTTAAAGTTAATAATTATCATTGTTATTAACAAATATTTTTATATAAAATATAAATTTAAAATTAATTAATAAATTTTTTATTACTTATTTATATCTTTATTTATATAACCATAAATTTGTCTGTAGAAAATACAATTTTTTTAAATATTTGTTAATAAAATGATAATTATTAACTTTAAGATAATTTTTTCAAAATAGTCACTACTGTGCGAGGCGTCCCGGGCACTAACACAGCGCTGACACAGAAACGTGGTCGCGTTTCTACAAAAATTGCAATAACTCGAAAACTATTTGAGTCTCCATCGATTTCTTTTTTTTTAATGAAAGGTGAAATTATAAGGAATATTTTATTAATTTACAAGAAAACTCAAAAATCGGTCCCGCTCAAGCAAAACAGTTTCAAAAAATTTTTTTTGACTTTTTTTGTTTTGTTCTGTGATAGTCAGAAGAAACATGATTTCAAGTATAAGCCTTCCTAATTTTATTAACTTTCATCAAAAACTTTCGGAAATATTAAGATTTAAAAAAATTATAACAAAAAAATTCAAAATGGCGTAACAAACAAATTTCAAAATTTTCAAAAAATTTTTGGCACACTAGTTTCTAGTATCCAACACTACAATTTCACCAAATTACAGCCTAATCCAAGGCCTCATGCAAATCGCATATTTTCTGACGGAGTCTTAGCCATATATTAAAATTCTCCTTATTTCCGTCCCAGTAAAAAAAAAGTATTCTGAATAGAAAAAAAGTATTGGTGGTGACGTTTGGTGAATGCGTTTTCGCGACAAAACCGTATTGGTGGGTTACAGTGAATACATTTTGCTCACTGTGAATACTTTTTGTTTTAAACTCTCGATTTAAAGATTCCTAAGCAAAGTTGAGAATATATATGAAGAGCGTAAGTAACGTGATGTATAAAAATGGCTATTGCGAGAAGGAAATAAGAAATTTTGAGTAAAAACGAAAAATTAAATGTGAAAAAAATGTCTAATGTTGATCGATTACCATATGCTTTACTATGCCTACAATGCATGACAGATTAAAGGGAGCATGACGTTACCGGCAGAAAGTTATTAGGAAAGGCGGAAAATTTTAAATTTTTAATGAATTTTTATTCATTAATTATAATTAATAATTATAATTAATTAATTAATTAATTATAATTAATTAATAACTAAATATTATTTGCGTTCACTTGGATTTCTTTTCAATTTCAAAATTTTCCGCCTTTCCTAATAACTTTCTGCCGGTAACGTCATGCTCCCTTTAATGTGTCATGCATTGTAGGCATAGTAAAGCATATGGTAATCGATCAACATTTGACATTTTTTTCACATTTAATTTTTCGTTTTTACTCAAAATTTCTTATTTCCTTCTCGCAATAGCCATTTTTATACATCACGTTACTCACGCTCTTCATATATATTCTTAACTTTGCATAGGAATCTTTAAATCGAGAGTTTAAAACAAAAAGTATTCACGGTGAGCAAAATGTATTCACCGTAACCCACCAATACGGTTTTGTCGCGAAAACGCATTCACCAAACGTCACCACCAATACTTTTTTTCTATTCTGAATACTTTTTTTTTACTGAGGTCATCAGTATGATTTATTACTGATAAATTATGAGTTCTATAAACAATAAATATTGGTTTATTAAATAATATGTATAGGTTTCATGATTTGCAACTGTAAATTAAAATAATATTTTATTAAGAGAAAATTAAAATGTAAATACAATTTTGGATGTTACAAGTTATAGATTTTATTATTGATAAAAAATAACAAATGAAATTCAAAATTCAAAATTTTTAAATAAACAATGATAAAACGTGAACTGACCGAAGACAACAAACTAGATTTATGTCTTTTTTTTAGACGAAAAAGACAGCGACAAATTTTGATTATTTGTTTGCGTTGTTTGTTATAACCTAATAATCACTAATAATGACTGATATAGACATGATTCCGCTCAATGTTGCCAACAAATTTTGATAGTTCGGCGCCATCTACCGACAAAAATCGCCACAAATCGCAAAATGCGGGACATTCAAAATGTTAAATATTCAACTAATTACCCAATAATTTAATAACATTGTTCGGAAATAAATATTATTTCTCTTTTAATAAATATTTTTAATATTGAAAATTTTAAGATCGCCAAAAAAACGGAAATACTGTTAATACTGATTCTGCTTCCTACACAAATTTAATAAGTGCGCGGCTTTACCCCGACTTCATGTGAGCGACTTTACCCCGAATGTATTACTCACATTTAAGAATAAATTTAAATAAACCTTTTTAAAATCAAACAAAACTACATATATATTTCGAAAAACGACATCCAATAGCATAACAAAAAATTTGTCGAATAAATTAAGTCTTAAAAATAATAATCGAAAAACTTAAAAATCCGAAGATCATTTTATCTATTTTGAACTTCTAAAAACAATTGACCGTCTCTGATTCTATGACGAATTCATGAAACCTTAGATAAATATACACGGAAAAAATTTATTCAGGAAACATTCCTGAATTAGTTCAAGAACGGTGGATATGAGAAAAACTCGCTAAGATTTACGGATTAACTAGTTTTAAAATATCATATACACATTTCAAGAAAGAATAATTAAATTTCTGTAAAAATTCGTTAATAATTCAAGAGAAACTCTAAAGTAATTGATTGAATATTTCCAATACTGTAAGCAGTAGAAACTATAAGATAAATCTAAGAATCTATTGCCATGTTTAGTGAAACTATACGAACCGTACGGCAACAACTCTTGTTGAGTTCGGGAAAATTTCTGGGTGAATTCAAGAAAAAAAAATTCAGAGATATGAAGAGAAATACAGTATTATTTTCACATACACCAACCAACATACATTCAAACAAGATACACTGCAAATATAACACATCTAAATATACATATAAACACAAACTATACTTATAAATATAACCTATACTAGTAACATACATATACGCTCGCAACTACAACGTTTATCGAAATATCGCACGCACGCGCTACACGAAGATCGCTGTGAACGAGTGGTTTAGAATTTTCTTATATACTAACGTATAGGATATTTCGCCACTTTTGGATTGCTTTGTTTTGTTAATAATAAGAGAAATTGTAAAAATAATTTGTTTCTAAAAAGATGGAAAAATTTTAAAATACCAAGGTCAGTTTTTAAAGAAGGTTTTAACACGAAATATTTAGAATTGAAAATTATAGGTACTAAAAATATAGATAATCGATATCAATTATAATTACAAGTTGTACATCAGTTAAATCTATAAATATACATTGTTGTAAATATATTTTAGAGAAATTTTTAAAAAAGTAAAATAGGAAATTTTTATTTTTGAAATAAATTTGAAAATTTCAAAGGTTTTTAATTAATTTACATTTTATTATAATTAAAATAATATACATAAAAATTATTGATTAATAAAATAATAAATAATAGTATAATTCATTTTAAATTAATTTATTAAAAGAAAGATAAATTACAATAATTAAATAAAACATAAATAATTAAATTACAAAAAGAAAATAATAAAAACAATAATAATTAGTATAATTATTTTAGTTGAAATATAAATATTAATAATTAATTTTTCTGAAAACTTTTCTAAAATCAAAAATTTTAGAAACATTTTAAACCTATAATTTAAAGATTAATTTTCACAAATTTTTTTAAATCTAATATTTATAAAATGTAAGTATAAAAAATTAAATTTCAAATATAATTAAATATTAAAACTGATGATTTCTAGAACAATTTTAGGATGAGATTACAAAACTAATCACTTATGAAGTTGATTGACACTTGCATTTGAAATAGACATCTTTTTTAAAATAAAATGGTTTTATTGTATACATCTTGAGTACAAATTGTATTGGCATAAATTTACATTTTACATCCACACTTTTGAAATGTAGCTATAGCCATCACTATAAGTTAAACTTGTTGAATACATTCTGCCGTTCTGCGCAAAGTAACCGTTGCGCACTCCAATTTTCTTTTAGAGTTCGGGAATTTTTCAGGCACAACAAGCATATATTTCTTTGTATTTATTCAATTTCTTCAATAATTTTAAATCACCAATCATTAAAATAAATTTTGATAAAATATTTATGAATTTCATTGTTTGTAAACGGATTTCTACAATAACAAATTAAAAATAAAAAATTAAAATATTTTTTTTTAAAAAAATGTTTTAAAAAAATTTTTTCAAGAAAAAAAGTTTTTTTTTAATGTTTAAAAAAACTTTTTCAACAAAAAATTTTTTAATATTTTTTTTTCAATTCTATACACAAAAAGGAACAATTCATGTTCTCAAAAATTTTTTCCTAAAGTAACCGTTTTTGAGTTATCAACAATTGAAAAAATGGCTAATTTTTTAAACAAAAGAGCATATTTTTCTTAAAAATTATCGTAAAAAAATTTTAAAAAGTGGGTTTTAAAGGTGATAAAACTACCTTTCCAATGATATATTTGTCATTAAAATGCGACGATTTCCAATAAAACTGTATCACTTTGAAAAAAACAAAAACAAAACGAAAAATTTTGTTTTGCAATAACATTATTTACTCATTAACAATTTTTTTTTTTAATTTCAATTTTATATAGTGTTAAAGGTCAGGAAATGAGTTTTCCAATGATATTTTTTTCAGCTTTGTAACTTCAATAGTTAACAAAATACAAAACTTTTTGTAAAGCCTTAAATCGCTGTAGGGTGGGCAAAAGTTATTGAGCGGGAGTGTATATATGGGGCAAAATTTCTCAATTGTCCTAACTTAAAATTGAAAGTCTTCAAATCGGGCTGATTTTTGTACAATCTTTAGTACTATAGGAGAGAACTTTATCCACAAAATATTAAAATATTTTATTAAAAATTGTAAAGGGGGGAGGTAACGTGCACGGAAAAAATTTATTCAGGAAACATTCCTGAATTAGTTCAAGAACGGTGGATATGAGAAAAAGTCGACAATAATACTTTAAGTGAAATAGTTGAAAACATTCTAGAATTATTCCTGACCTTAAAAGAAAAGATTTAAATTAGATACAGTATAATAGAAATAGGATATACTAATGGTAAGTTCAAGACAGAGTTTGAAAAAATTAATAACGGTTCTAGATTTTTCGAGAAAATCACATTATTTTGAACAAGATTTCTAGTATTACCAAACAGTAGAAATATATGCTTGTTGTGCCTGAAAAATTCCCGAACTCTAAAAGAAAATTGGAGTGCGCAACGGTTAGTTTGCGCAGAACGGCAGAATGTATTCAACAAGTTTAACTTATAGTGATGGCTATAGCTACATTTCAAAAGTGTGGATGTAAAATGTAAATTTATGCCAATACAATTTGTACTCAAGATGTATACAATAAAACCATTTTATTTTAAAAAAGATGTCTATTTCAAATGCAAGTGTCAATCAACTTCATAAGTGATTAGTTTTGTAATCTCATCCTAAAATTGTTCTAGAAATCATCAGTCTTAATATTTAATTATATTTGAAATTTAATTTTTTATACTTACATTTTATAAATATTAGATTTAAAAAAATTTGTGAAAATTAATCTTTAAATTATAGGTTTAAAATGTTTCTAAAATTTTTGATTTTAGAAAAGTTTTCAGAAAAATTAATTATTAATATTTATATTTCAACTAAAATAATTATACTAATTATTATTGTTTTTATTATTTTCTTTTTGTAATTTAATTATTTATGTTTTATTTAATTATTGTAATTTATCTTTCTTTTAATAAATTAATTTAAAATGAATTATACTATTATTTATTATTTTATTAATCAATAATTTTTATGTATATTATTTTAATTATAATAAAATGTAAATTAATTAAAAACCTTTGAAATTTTCAAATTTATTTCAAAAATAAAAATTTCCTATTTTACTTTTTTAAAAATTTCTCTAAAATATATTTACAACAATGTATATTTATAGATTTAACTGATGTACAACTTGTAATTATAATTGATATCGATTATCTATATTTTTAGTACCTATAATTTTCAATTCTAAATATTTCGTGTTAAAACCTTCTTTAAAAACTGACCTTGGTATTTTAAAATTTTTCCATCTTTTTAGAAACAAATTATTTTTACAATTTCTCTTATTATTAACAAAACAAAGCAATCCAAAAGTGGCGAAATATCCTATACGTTAGTATATAAGAAAATTCTAAACCACTCGTTCACAGCGATCTTCGTGTAGCGCGTGCGTGCGATATTTCGATAAACGTTGTAGTTGCGAGCGTATATGTATGTTACTAGTATAGGTTATATTTATAAGTATAGTTTGTGTTTATATGTATATTTAGATGTGTTATATTTGCAGTGTATCTTGTTTGAATGTATGTTGGTTGGTGTATGTGAAAATAATACTGTATTTCTCTTCATATCTCTGAATTTTTACATTCTCATCATATGAGAAAGTATTAGTTTTGGTCGAAAATTGACTTTCGCTAATTTTATGAAATCTCGACGTTTTGGGGTCCCCTGAGTCCGAAAAACATGGTCTAAAAAAAGTGTCTGTCCGTATGTCTGTCTTCGTGTCTGTCTGTAGACACAATGGTGTCCCTACGATAACTCTTGAAAAACTTATTGCATCAACTTGAAACTTTGCATGCACAAAGTTAGTGTTAAAATACAGATCGAGTTCGTTAGCCAGTCATTTTCGTCAAAAACTACGCAAACTACAGTAGTTTCAAAATTTTAAAAATTCAATTTTTTCAAATTTCATTATTTTTAACTTTATATTACTTTAGATTAGACAAATACAAACAACTTTTCTCTACAACATTTTTTCATAGAAAGTCAAATTTCGAAGTTATAGGCTCTTCAATAGTAAAAAAATACTCAAAAATTCTAAAATAACGCTAAAAATCAAAATTTCTCAAAGAGAAAAAAATTATTACATTAATTTCCACATATTCTCACCCCATTGTACTCAAAAAATGCTCACATTAACCAAAAACTAGTAATTTCCGGAAAAACCACCGTATATATATATTTTTTATCATTTTTTTAACAAAAAATCCATATTCCGACTCAATTATCTCCAAAACTATTGCCTATGGGAGCTTGCTACCCGAGACTTTTTTTCTCGTCTTACCATCAGCTACAACTTTGCTGTTGACAACTTTTCACTAAACTTAAAA
Organism: Leptopilina myrica (nomen nudum); assembly: GCA_032872475.1. Taxonomy (NCBI): domain Eukaryota; kingdom Metazoa; phylum Arthropoda; class Insecta; order Hymenoptera; family Figitidae; genus Leptopilina; species Leptopilina myrica (nomen nudum). The sequence goes on from CM065464.1 coordinate 27,325,332, forward strand.
CTTTTCGACTTATTTGCAAAAAACTAATTTTTTTATTACATTCTCATCATATGAGAAAGTATTAGTTTTGGTCGAAAATTGACTTTCGCTAATTTCATGAAATCTCGACGTTTTGGGGTCCCCTGAGTCCGAAAAACATGGTCTAAAAAAAGTGTCTGTCCGTATGACTGTCTTCGTGTCTGTCTGTAGACACAATGGTGTCCCTACGATAACTCTTGAAAAACTTATTGCATCAACTTGCAACTTTGCATGCACAAAGTTAATGTTAAAATACAGATCGAGTTCGTTAGTCAGCCATTTTCGTCGAAAACTATGCAAACTACAGTAGTTTCAAAATTTTGAAAATTCAATTTTTTCAAGTTTCATTATTTTTAACTCTATATTACTTTAGATTAGAAAAATACAAACAACTTTTCTTTTCAACATTTTTTCACAGAAACTTAATTTTCTTTAAGTTTTTGGGTCAGGCCAGCTCAACTGAGTTAAAAAAATTTATTTTATTTTCTAAAATGTTATAACTAAAATATATTCATGAAAGTTTTAACATTTTAGAAAATCAATGAAATTTTTTTAACACAGTTGGGCTGGTCTGACCCTTTCTTACATTTCAATTTTTGGTCTTATCTTGTTGTCAATTTTTTCAAAATCTCTAAGTGAATTTCTTGTTTATGCTCAAAATAACATATTATAACAATATTTGTTAATATATTTAATAAATTATGTATAAAATAATATATTATAATATTCTATAAAATTTAAAAATTTTTTACAAAAATAAATTTTGTCCTTTCTGAAGGACGGTTGCCGTACTGCCGACAAGACGCCGTAATGTGCAAAGGCGCGTCCTGCCGGAAGGCCCTTCCGAAAGTTTAGGCGCTTGGACGTTCTTTTAAAAAAATCATGCAGAAAATTTATCTAATTGTTCATTTTTAAGTCTTCAGTAAATTTAAAGTTTTTTTTATAAGAATTATACTATCACATCCACTCTATCCGGATTTACATGTTTTCAATCATTCATTTGATATTATTTACAATAATCACATATATAGGGTGAACGAGACATAATAGCTAAGGGACGTAATGAATAATTGTAATTTATTTAAAAATCGTAAATTGAAATGATTTCGCTCCAAAGACAATTTGATGTACTGCAAGTTTCTACAGAGTTTGATTATTTATTATTCAATCACTGTTGTAAGAAATATAGTAGAAAAACTGTATTTCACATATGAAAGTAACTTTTCAAAATTTTCATTTTTTCGTTCTAATTTTTTTAAAATAACTTTAAAAAATAAACAAAAATCGCTATTTAAGCTTGAAACATTTTTTGAGGGTCAATTTGAGATTTTTGATTCACACTTACTGTATTGATGAAAATTACAAATTATTTCCCAAGTACCCCTAGAGCGGGTTGGCTAATGCAACACGCTATGCATAAATGCAACCTACGATACCGACAAAGTGTACGTTCATTGTAGAAAAAAAGTAAGAGTAATATAGGGACGTTCGCTTTTTTTAAAGAAAGTTGAGATACCAGAGTAACTTTTCTAGGAGATAAACATTTATTTAAAACAAAAATGTCCAAGTAAATCAACAAAGAGTGAAAAGTTAGCCATTACGCTCCGGTCACACTACACAAAAAAATTAATACTAATACTTTAAGAATATTTAAGCTGCTTCTGCAATCATGTTTCTGCTAGAAGAGAGTTAGTATAATTAAAAATAACTTCACAATTTCCATCATCAAGACCAAAAACATACATTTAAATCCACTTAATCTTGCAATCATCAGAAAACAAAAACATGTGATGAGAATGTAATCCTTAAGGTCGTAGTAACTTTAAGAAAAAAAAATATTTTATGAAACATATAAAAGGAAACAAGAACACAAATAATGCACAACAACCGCAGACCACTGCGAGCGAAGCGAGTCATTTGCGCGCGAAGCGCGCAACAACACACGGAGCGCGAAGCGCGACGTGCGAAATAATCGCCGGAGCGCGAAGCGCGACGATCAATATTCGCGCGCCCCGAGGCGCGCCGAAACTTGCGAGCGCAGCGAGCCCCCGCGCGAAGCGCGGATGAGAATGTGTCCGCGCTTGCGCGGACAGATTTTTTTTTCTTGAATTCACCCAGAAATTTTCCCGAACTCAACAAGAGTTGTTGCCGTACGGTTCGTATAGTTTCACTAAACATGGCAATAGATTCTTAGATTTATCTTATAGTTTCTACTGCTTACAGTATTGGAAATATTCAATCAATTACTTTAGAGTTTCTCTTGAATTATTAACGAATTTTTACAGAAATTTAATTATTCTTTCTTGAAATGTGTATATGATATTTTAAAACTAGTTAATCCGTAAATCTTAGCGAGTTTTTCTCATATCCACCGTTCTTGAACTAATTCAGGAATGTTTCCTGAATAAATTTTTTCCGTGTATGCTCGTGGAGGCATATCCGTTTATGCTCGCGGAGACTTATATTTAAGGCTTACGGTGTAAACTCCTTCTACACTGAACAAAAATTGTAATTGAACCAAGTAAATGCATTTACTTGGCAGAGTTTACTTGAATCAATCCCATATTTATTTGAGGAGAGAAATTAATTTTCTTGTGCCAAGTAATTATTAGCATTGGACAGAGTTCTTGAATTAATAATTCAGTATTTGGTGGAAGTAAATATGTTATTGATCAAATCAAATATTTTACTTATCCGAAGTACCAAAAAGGATTGAATCAAGAATATTATGTTCTTAAGCGAAATAGTAAAGTATTGTCTGGAGAAATCTTTTTTCTTAAATCAAATCATTTCATTCATTTGATTTGAAACTTTTTTTTACTTAATACAATGCCGGTGTTCTTGATCCAAGAAAATATTTCGCTTCAAATGGATGTGCAACTTAAATAGCAGTTTTTGAAAACTGTCCATTGAGGCTTGGATGGCATAGTGGTAACGGTACAGCTTCTGATGCGCGCAACCCGGGTTCAATTCCTCCGACCGTGAAAAATTTTATTTCAATGTATATTTGTTGTATTTGTGTTAAGTATTAATTAAATGTAAATACATATGTAAAATAACAATTATTTAATTATTTAAATAAAAAATTTAAATGTTAATTAATTAAATAATAAAAATGTTTGACCTAAGTATTAGAAATGATGGAATGGGGGTAAGGGGGGGGGAGTTCAAGTAAATAATTTACTTGAATTGAGAAAATTTTTTTTTATTGAAATTTATAATTTTCTCAAATCAAGAAAATATTTTCTTGATTTGATACACAAATGTTCTTGAATTAATATAATCTGCATTTCTTTCGTGTAACTTAATTTCTTGACTGGATTCCATATTTTCTTGGATCAAGAACATATACTCTCCTACCAAGTATACTATGTCAAGAAAATCGTTTTCTTGAATCAATACTATAATACTCTTGGCCGTATTCAATTTCTACTTGATAAAACAACAAATTTCAGAGTTAAAATTTTTTTCAAGAAGTTGAAATTTCAACTTAGGACATTTCACGTAAAATGTCTCTATAGTATTTTGCCCTGATCTTTACGTGAGTGTTAAAACCAGTACATCTTGAAGTCAAATTTTACTGTTTGAAAATGTTGTTTGAGTTTAGAATACATAATAGCCATTCAACTAAAGGATAATTTACAAATCTCATAATTCAACCTGCAACCACTTAACTAGACATTAGTACACCAAGTTCATTGTACGCCAACGACACGAGCTAGGACTACTACCCGATGTTGTAAGGTAAAAGGAGCCACGCTAGATTCAGAAATTAGAAAGATCAACTTTTCTACTATTACTACAATTTAAAATATATATTTTTTCAAATAAAACTTTTCTTGATTATTACCAAACCCCGTCCCAATTTTGATTATTATTAATTAAAATTAAATCAGGAAATATTAGACATAGTTAAACTTGAATAAATATTATTACTTTATTTAAATAAATTTTAAGGCTGTTTTTGAAATGATAATAAATATAAATTGTTAAACAGTGTCTAAATTTCTAATATAATAGCAGCAATGGTTATGTCTGTTTTAATTTTCGCCCTATTTTTAGTAAAATATATACAAAATTTGTTATTAATCTTTTTTCGTTTCTGTACTTATAGTCCAGTCGCCCTGTGTTTTTTCATGCCAAAATTGATACCTGAAGTCTGATTGTGGATTCATATAGTGTGGAGTGGTAGTATGAATATGTATATGTTTCCCACTCGAGATTTCTCATGCTGCGCGTTATAAACAATTTTGAAGGTGCCGAAAAACAGTTTTTTGATGACCGTTCTTTTCCATCAAATTATAGGGGAAAAAATTGTGAATAAAAGTTATAGAGCTCGAAAATACCTTTAAAATGATGGGTCATATGTTAAAATTGGTCCATTTGTTTACTTGCAAATGAATTTCAACCACTAAAAATGGCACTTTCTTATTTGTTTAATAACTTGAACAAAAGTTAACAAATTCTTTCGATATTTTCCAAAAATGTTCCTCTCAAGACCCTCAAGATGTGTGCCAAATCGGAACACGGTTCGATAAATAGTTTATGAGAAATTCCATTTGTTAACTAAAAACATGATTTTTTAAAATGGAATTTCTACATTTTTGGCCGGATGAAAATTAATTTTTTTTTGTTGGGTTCTCTTCATGAAATGCCAAGCTATCAATCACAATTTGCAGCGAATTGAATTTTTACAAGAAAACTGGTTTTTGGGGGAGAGAAATTTTTGGCTTGTAAACAAATGAACACTACATCAACAATGTTTATTTTAACAATTTGGCATAAACGCCATTTGTTTACTTATTCTTTCCTGCAAATTTTGCAAAAAAAAATTTTGATCTAGGTCAAAAGGGGGGGAAGATAATTTTTTTTTCAAAAAATTCCTGAGCCTTTAATTATTAATATTTTTTATTTTTTTTTTATTATATTTTTTTAGTTGATTAATCATACTAATTATAAAAAAAATCAATCTAAACATCTATGCACTTCTTGTTCGTAAAAATATTTTTCAAAAGTATGCATCGTTTGAATGCAACGTTTGAACAGCCTAGCTGGGGTGCTACTCTGTAACTTCACTTCACATTCACATCACTTTTACTCAACATTCATTTCACTTTCACTTCACTTTCACTTCACTTTCACATCACATTCACTTCGCATGCGAAGTGAAAGTAAATGTTGAGTGAAAGTAGAGTGAAAGTGAAGTGAATTTGGAGTGAATGTGATGTGAAAGTAGAGTGCAAGTAAAGTGAATGTGAAGTGAATGTGGAGTTGATGTGAAGTGAAAGTTGAGTGAAAGTGAAGTGAAAGTGATGTGAATGTGAAGTGAAGTTACAGAATAGCACCCCTGCTCTAGGATGCATAGTGGGGGACATCATCAGTCGCTCGCGCTAAAGTTGAATTCAAACTTTCAAATTCGTAAAAGTTGTCATAACATTCATTGACAAAATTGACAAAATTGACGAATTTTGATCATTTTTTTTTAAACTGGGCTAAAATTTTTTCAGGAATTCAAATTTTTTATTTGTTTTTTGAAAAATTTATAAATAATGTCAAAATATTAATAATTTAAAAAAATATTTTTTTTTTAAATTCATTTTTTTCAAATTTTTTATTTTTAACTTCTCGAATAATAAAAGCAACACAAATTCGAGAAGTTAAAAATAAAAAATTTTAAAAAATGAATTTAAAAAAAAACAAAAAAATTTTTTTTTTAAATTATTAATATTTTGACATTATTAATACATTTTTCAAAAAACAAATAAAAAACAAACAATTTTAACATATGACCCATCATTTTAAAGGTATTTTCGAGCTCTATAACTTTTATTAACAATTTTTTCTCCTATCATTTGATGGGAAAGAACGGTCATCAAAAAACTTTTTTTCGGCACCTTCAAAATTGTTTATAACGCGCAGCATGAGAAATCTCGAGTGGGAAACATATACATATTCATACTACCACTCCACACTATATGAATCCACAATCAGACTTCAGGTATCAATTTTGGCAAAAAATGACCACTTTTTTCACAGGGCGACTGGACTATTAACTGCTTCCAAAGATATCGAAAAGTACAACATTTCTTAATTCATATCGCCTTGTCAAGAACATTTTACAACTGACAATGAATAAAATATTTAACCAAAAGAGAGTTAAAGTTAAGTAATATGTGCTGTGATTGCTAGTAAAATATTTTATTAATTCCTAACAAATAAAAGTTAATATGCAAAATCTATCCTTAATTCATGTAAACAATAAGAAAGAAGAGAATAAACAATTACAATGTAAAAATATGGGGGTCGGGTTGGGACCACCACTTGAGGGTCGGTTTCGGACCACCCTCACTATTTTCACAAAATGTTTTGCCAATCACTTATATCAATGGAATCAATTTAATTTGAATGTTGTGCGTTGAATTTAAGGTCTTACACAATCAAAATTAATTTCGTTAAAATTTTCCTGTATTCAAAAAACACTGTTAGCTCGAATTCCGTATAGGTCAAAAATTAATTTAACCAATGCTAAAATATAATATTGCTAGAATCTCCAAAATAAAATCAAACGTATTGATAAAACCTGTGGCCCAGTTGTTGGTGTTGTGAAAGTGTTCGATTGATGGTACTGACGAATTTTTTAGTGGTACGTCAGTATGGGACCACTCTCCCCTATTATTAATTCTTTTTAACAGGAATCTTTGAATCTATATTTACTAAATATTTGTTCAAAATATTGTAAAATATTTCTCTTCTTTCACTCCAACATTATTCGTTAATCGTACAGAAGCAAGGAGATGAATTATCGTGGTTAAAATGTTAATTAAAAGGGATTTCAGGTTCAACTAAACCCTACTCCATTAGAACCGAAATCAACGTATTCACTATATAGGATGATCCATCATATAAAGGTGATCTATCCTTCAAGTTTATCTCAACATTTCAAAAAAAGGAGAAAAAATTCCTCACTGGATGATTTATCATCGCTAGATCATTAACGTGTATATGTCGCAGGCAATAAGAAGAATCGGACGTTAAACTTAATTCCTAGGCATTAAGCTAAATGGTGTCAACTTACATAACGACGCGTGGAAAACGTATATTGTTTTATTAGCCTGGATTCATTCAGGCAAATAGCCTAATGTCGAATTTTATTTCGAAATGGAACCTGTTAGTGTTGACAGAGAAGAGTTTTAAAAAAATGAAGAGATGCAATGCAAGGAAAAAGCAACAGGTATATGTGGAGTATGAAACAGTTTGAAAATGTAAATATTTTAAAAACGTACTAATAAAGTCGGTTTAAAAAAATATCCTTCTCATTATCACTATTTGAAAATAAATTATGACCTTCAATATTTCTAATTGCCGAGATCACTTTTGGCAATGTCCTAAATGCCTAGGCAGGCATTAGTCTATTTGTCTAATTGAAACCAGGAAAATTGAAAAGTATGCGTTTCTCACGCGTCATTAAGAAAGTTTCCACCACTTAGTTTAATGCCTAGGAATGAAGCTAAACGTCTGATTCTTCTTATTGCATGCGACATATAAAAAAATTATACAAACTGTTCCTTCCGACAAAATAAATTATAATATTTTATATCTATAAATTATATTTAGCGAAAAATATTACAAAAAATATGTTAAAAAATCGAAAAACAAATTTTTTGAGAAAAAGAATTTTAAAAATGTAGATAGTAATTAATATACATTGTTAATCTACTCTAAATAGATGACTGTATTAGAATCAGTTTTCTTGATCTAAGACGAATTTAAGTAAGTAGAAGTTTAGTGGGTTTTTTATTTCCACAATCAGTTTAATGAGTCAGTCGACTCCTTTTAAAATGTTCAATACGAGTATAATTTAAATGATTTTAATCGCAACCACTTATTGTGTCCAAAATATAAACTCAACGATTTTCTTACTCAAGATAGATTAAGTTCTAATTTTCAATCCATTAAAACGAAAATTAATTTGAAGGAAAAAGGTTATTCAATTCTAAAAGCCATCAACAGAATGAAACAGAAAGATACGGCATGAGCGTATTTAAACTCGACCCATGTCTCGCGCCGATTGGCTACTAGCGCGCAGGAGGGGGAAAGGCGAGTTCCAACGAAAGAAAAGAAAAAGTGCTCGTCATATTTTCATTTTCCTTTTGACAATATTTACTTTTACTCTATAATCCTCTTAATAATAAGGGGAAAAATGGAAATGAGGATAAACTTACTTTTCTCTATGCAATGTTATTTTTATATTTAAATTTGTGTAGTACAAAAGGAAATTTTTTCTGTTTTCAATTTTATTTTATACTCACCCAGCATACGAATGACATTTTTCTGCGAGCTGTTCTTGCCGCGCGTCGAGTCGTAATGATTGAGACCCCCGGCAATTGGTGTCCTCTTGACAGAAGAGAGTAGCCTTGACCTCCGCAGTTTGACCCCTATGAGAATATAAAGAATTGTAATGATTGTCATGGGGACAACGAATAGTAACATGGTCGATATTTCGAAGGCGTGCTCCAACAACTTTCTTTTGATCGAGCATCTTGTTTTCTCTTCACTTCCATCGTCTTCGACAATACCAAATTGCATTGCCTGCGGGATTGCCAAGCAAAATGCCAATAGCCATATTGCCATAATAAATTTCACAGCTCTAGAGAGTTTCGACATTGTGTGCGAGATAAATGGATAACAAATGGCCACGTATCTGTAACAAATTATTAAAAGAAAATATCATATAACTGTATAATTATAATTTTCTTTTTTTTGTTAAAAACTGTATTTTAATTTACGATTTATAAACAAAAACGATTTACCTTAAGATCTACAGAAAAAAAAGTTTTTAACAAAAAAAATTATCATATAACTGTATAATTATAATTTTCTTTTTCTTGTTAAAAACTTTATTTTAATATACGATTCATAAACAAAAAAGATTTACCTTAAGATCTACGGAGAAAAAAAAGTTACGTCAATAATTGTCTTCCTTATTTATTGAATAGTTAAATTTTTTAAATTATTATTATTCCGAAAAGTGTTCTAATTTGACAATTATGTTATAAATCTTTCCCCTTCAATAAAAACAAACGATTTTGGAAATTTTTTTGCTCTCTCTCTCTCTCTCTCTCTCTCTCTGACAATTTAAAAACATAATATGTGCTCTTACAGCTATTTAGTAATAGTATCTCAGATGCTTCTTGCTTAATTTTTTTCTTCTATCCGACATATAAAAGACAAATTGTATATTTAGTTTTCGAAGGCTGAATGAGTATCAAAACAGTTATAAAAATACAATCATTAACATGCTAATTTTACACGACTTTTTTACAATATTAAATTGATTTTATTTGTTTAAAAATTATATATTTGACATTAGGCAAGTACTCTGACAAAAACAAGACCACTAACGTGAAATAAATCCAAGAATCCCTTAAAATCATTCCTTACGTATATTACTACACCAAAAAATTTATAATTAATTTAAGTGATAAATTAAATATTTTTTGTTTCCTATCTGCTTTATAATTATTTATAAATATCCCCTGATTGTTCAAAAATTAAAAACAATTATCAATAACCACTTGAACAACACCGTCAAACGCATGATTAAACGCTCATTTTAGTTAAAAATTAAACTATATAAATGTTGACTCTTTGAAGTCTATAATGATAAAAGTTTTAAAATAGAAATAAGAAAACAATGTATTCTAGAAATATATAGTTAAATTATATTAAATTGATAATACAAATGATAATAATTAATATTTTATTATATTTATTTCCTATTATTTATTAATTAATAATAGAAAGAAATTTTAAAGAAATTTTGATTTTTTTAATTAAAAAAAATAAAGCAGGATAATAAAGTATACTTTAATACAATAACAAAATAATAACAAAATAAAAATTATATAACAATTGTTATATTATTTTATATTTTGAGCAATAAGCTTTATTTTTATTAATTTCCACAGAAAAAAACAAAGAAATAACATGCAGGTGTAAAATACTTTTCAAGCGGGCGGAATGTGTTACTATCTGTACGAAAAGAATGTCATTTCGGGCAGCTCAAGGGTAGGGGTAGGCCAAGACGGCACATTTTGGTTTGCGAAGCAGTTATTTAAATAGGTTTTTTCAATTTCAATATCGCGTTACAAAGCTTGTCTTATTGGTTAAAAAATCGCCATAGAACATTTTGACGTAGGTTGCACTTAACAATTTCTACAACCTTTTTCCCAAAGGACCACATTTTGTCATATTTGAAAAAACGTGGGGTGAGGCGGCCAACTATATTAATAGTTAGAAAAACATAACTTAAAGTTAAAATTAGTAAAACATAATAAGGTAGTTGTCCTTAACATTTTAAGGAAATTATAAATTTGTTATTCTTAAAAAATGGTTTATAAAATTCAATGTTAAGTTTAAAATGTATTGGAGTAGGGAAAAAAGAGAAAACATTTAGAAGACCCTATGAAATCAACACAAAAAGACGAAAAATTCAGAGTTGGCTGCCTAACCCCACGAGTACTTTTTTAAGAAAATATCCACAAAACCCATAATATTAAGAATATTGCAATTCCATTAACACTATCGTCTTCAGAACTAAATTATGCATTAAAAATCACTTAGAAGAATATTATTCGTGTAAATCTATTAACTAAAATCACCAAAATAACTCTTAGAAAAGTTACACCATAGGAGTCCTATGGTAGCGTTTTGCGTTGCGTTTTGTAACTAGGCCATGAGTGCAAATAGAGCAAACATATGATATATCTGTATCTCTCTCACACTCATGGCCTAGTTACAAAACGCAACGAAAAACGCTATCAAGGGACCCCAGCCTAAGTTAGATACATTGATAAGTCAATGTGGCTCTCTTTCTATGTTATAAAACTATTAAAAAATATTAGCGGAGACGGGATTCGCCCGTCTCCTTTGGAGTTATTGTTATCTATTTATTGTTTCCCACCCCTGTGATTCTTAAAATATATTTGATCTATCTCCTCTGCTAAAGGTCTTATTTTTTGATAAAATAAAGGATTTTACTAAAAGTACACTCGGGTCGCAAAGTTTCAGTACATTTTGACTGTTTACTTGTAAATGCTCGCTCCACTTTAAATTCAAATATTTCTGTAAAAATAGATGCAACACCTATCAAACAAGGATCATTTTAAAGCTCAATAAATTTAGAGTCAAATAGGCAAAAAAAATAACCAATTTAATATTGTAAATTTGAAAATATAATTCTTTAAAGTTAGAGATTTTTTATGAAAATTGCGATTTCGGAATCTGGAGTTCAAGCGAATGCCAATTGAAGAAAAAAATTTTTTAAGACTTGACAGTTGTACAATAACAAGTACAAATTCCATTCTTTAATTCTAGACAAAAATCATTTACAAATATGAAGTATTTTTTTCAAATTGTATAAAAATAATTTCTCTTGCTCTAAATTTTTCGAAGAATATAAATTGCAAATTCGTCGTTTATATTCATTTGTTTTATCAATTAACCACACTTTTGAAAAATATTGAACCTCTTGACTGTAGTAAATTTAAATTATTTACATGAAATTTATCCCTCTTCTTATAATGTTACAAATTTTAACTCGCATTATTACTTATTTTATTTTAAGGTGCAATTTTTTAAATTTTATAATAAAAAAGAGATGCACATTTTTCAAAAATTTGGTTAATTAATAAAACAAGTGAACAGAAATGACGAATTTGCAATTTATATTTCTTGAAAACTTTAGAAAGCAAGAGTAATTATTTTTACAGAATTTAAGGCAAATGCTGAATACTTATAAAAGATTTTGGTCTCGAATTAAAAAGTTAAATTTGTACATTATATTATAAAACTGTCAAATCTTAAAGAAATTTTTTCATTAATTGGCGTTCGCTTAAACACCAGATTACGAAATCGCAATTTTCATAAAAAATCTCTAACTTTAAAGAATTATATTTTCAAATTTACAATATTAAATTGGTTATTTTTTGCCTATTTGACTCTAAATTTATTGAGCTTTAAAATGATCCTTGTTTGATAGGTGTTGCATCTATTTTTACAGAAATATTTGAATTTAAAGTGGAGCGAGCATTTACAAGTAAACAGTCAAAATGTACTGAAACTTTGCGACCCGAGTGTAATAATCACACATTTTCAAATGCATGAAAAGCCCTTCTACTATATTACGTTTCAATAGTTATTTTCTGTTTTTGTGTTTTTCTCAAAAATACTCAATTTATTAAAAAATTGCATTTAACATAAAATGTGTATCTTAATAAGATCTACAACTTTTATGTAGAACATTTTTAAAAATTTTATAAATTTATTGAGTAAAATGTCAAAAACCAAAAAAATGTTGTTTCCCAGCCCTGGCGTTCTGTAAGTAACTTTTTCATTCTCGCCCAACGAATTCTTCAATAACTAGCTAAATGAGAGACATTCCAAAAGAAATTAATCATTTATCTTCAAAATTAGCAGGAGTCACGATTCTGCATAATTACCCTGGATAATTATTTATATGCAGACTATTGTTAATGATTTTTAACATATAATAATTAACAATTATTGTAAATAATATGATAATTTATAATAAATATAATAATTTTAATTATTAACAGGATTACAAAATCGTACACTTTCTAACGAAAAAATAATTAACATATTCATTACAAAGATAGTGTGATTTCAGGCTTTTCACTTTTCGGGTCGGGGCGAGTCGGACTATGAAAGTTGGAAATATTTAGGTGCATAATTTTGTAAAAATTTGAAAAAATACATAATTACACATATTCTACAAATTGCCAATGATTCGCATACTCAAAATCGTTCCAGTTCTCAGACTTTTCAGGTACCTGAATTTTTAGAGAACTGGAATGCACACGTGTACCCCATACATCGAGAATAAACCAACTCGGTCCATCTAGACTTTTTGGACTTTTTGCACACCTCTATGGATCCGACATTTTTAATTTTTGAAAACTAAGTTCATATTCGTAATCAGCCACCCTAACAACCCCCGAGTAATAAATATTAATCGAATCCAATAAATTTTTCGAAAATTCGTCCACCATATTGGGTTCGCCTTTTTTATTTTTTGTAAATTGAGTTCATATTCGTAATCAGCGACCCCGAAAACCCCTGAGTAATAAATATTAATCGAATCCAATAAATTTTTCAAAAATTCGTCCGCCACATTGGATCCGCTGTTTTTAATTTTTGAAAACCAAGTTAATATTTGTCATCAGCGACCCCGATAACCTCCGAGTACATAGTTGTTTTAAATAAATTTGAGCATTTTTAACAAATTTCGAAAATGAGATTGATATATTATAAAAAATTGACTTTTGGGTGCCATTTTTTATCCGCCATCTTGAATTTTAAGCAAATAAAACTACTATCTGAAAGCTTGAACATTTTGGACGCGATATTTCATAGTTTTACGAACTTCTTCGCACTTAAACCCTTCGAAAAAATTCATTTTCGAAAAAAAAATTCAAAAAACATAGTTTTTTTAAATGGCCGTAACCTTTTGGTTTTTGATTTTTTTTTCAATTTTGAGTGCAGATTCTGGAAGAGACATTTCCAAGATGTAAGGAATAGTTTTGACGGATTTTTTTAAGTCTCTGATACACGAAAAAACTACCGTCAAAAATTGTCTCTAAAAAGGGGCTGCCCCGTCCTTAAAGCGATATACTGCAACACCTCCACCTCTCTTACCATATCTGTCTCTTCGAATAAAATTAAAATCACTGATGTTAACCGTGCTATCATCAACCTCCTCAGTGAGCCACGTTTCAGTCAGTGCAACAACATCATACGTATGCAGCGATAAATGCGTACGTAGGAGATCTATATTAGATGTAAGTGAATTAATGTTTATATGACAGATCTCTAAAGACGAGTCTGTCACACGATTAGAAACACTAACTACAGCCGCAGAAACATTCTCAAGTGTAGATGGCTGCGCAGGTACTGAAGATAGTCACTCCTTCAAATTATCAAGGTCCTTAATAGAGTTGACTCTTATCACTTCCTCCTTATCCTGACGTCTCACAAAGATAGTTCCATCTCTATGCCACACGTATTTGTTGTTTAATTGTCTTGCCTTGACTTTTGTTTGCTTGAAAAGATTGTAAAAGTTTGTGGGCAAATAAGCATTAATATAAACACGTAATTTTGGCAGAGTAGAACATATTTCAGTTGAAAAGAGAGATATTTTATTTCTCATCGCGGAATCAAAATCACTAGCTGGTTTACTTGAGGACAAACGAACTATGATATTCCTGTTTTACTCAACTTTTTGCTTTATGTCAGCCAAGTCAGCATTCAATGCATTCTGTTCAGAACATAGTGAATGAACAGCATTCGTGCAACCAGTAACATATGCAGCTGTTTTAACGATCACTTTTTTACAATATCTACACTGTGCAGGCATTTTAAGATAAAGAAAACAAGTTCAATAGGCCTATGAACAGAAGAACACAGGAAATTTCTGACTTATACCTCACCCCTGAACATTAGGCAACCAAAGGCACATGTCAGAAGAAGCTCTGTCAGCTCCTGAGCAGTAGGCAACCGTAGGAGATACGTGAATTTTAATAGAGTGCAGCCGATAAAGCAGCTTTTAAAAACCAGTTGTCAGATAAATTAATCAAAACAGTCATAGATGGCAGCAACTATCTTTTCACAACTGTTTTATAAATAAATACATAAATACACAAACATATCCACACAATACAACATAATGTATATCAAGAAAGACAGTTTCAAAAACTTGAATATGAATATTATCAAGACCTACTCATGTAGTACACAAAAAACATCACTAGACAACATCTAAATATCATCTTTGCTTCCGGCAAGAAACATAGCACAATCCATCAAGTCAATAAATAAAGTCAAAAAATACCAAAAACAGATCTCAACAGTCAAAATCACTGCACATTACACAAAAACTCAAGCGTACATTTGGTGTGCACAGTTCACAATGGTAATAAAGAGAAAAGAAACCAATATTTGCAAAAGCATTTGCTACTTCTATATTTTTCAATGAATTTCCGAACACTCTTGATTATGTTATTTTGGATGAAAATGTAGTAATTGAAATTGGTGAAACTGAAATAAGTGAAATGAGAAAAAATATAAATGTAATGTTAGAAGAAAGTCGTTTAATTTCCTTTAAAACGAAAAAAAGAAATGACATTAGGTCATTTATCATTTAGAAGAATTAAAAACGCCTTCTTGATGAATCTAAAGTAGTTTTATGTAGAAGTTTAGAATTTGTACATGAAAATGTTAATCCAAAATTGTTTAGTTCAGTCCTAAAAAGTAAGAAAGAAATAACATAAAAATGAATTTTTTCTCGTGCTGAATGTAATAAGATTATTGTCTTTAAAAAAGGTAATGATATTGCGAGTTCCAAATGTCAGAAAACAAATGAAAGAATAAAATTAAACTATGAAAAGAAAACAGTGAAACACGAATTTTTAATTGAAAATAAAGATAAAAATAGGTACGAGTTATTTGCATGTGTACAAGAACTCGGTTCGGATCGAATGTTGCACAGCTCTAGTTAATAATGATTTAAGAGCTTTAACATTAAAGACGTAATATTCTAAACAAAGAAGATATCGCGAAAAGAAAAATAAGAAAGAATAATTATTTATTAAAAGAGATAACGTTTCTAAGGTTTGTGACACCATTGACAAGCTAATGAATAATGTTCAGGACATTATTACAATTTTAGATAATAGAACTATTAATTTAAGCGAACAGAGTTTAGTAAGTTCTTCAAATATTAATTGTGCTACTAAGACATTTTTGTTTAATTATAAAAATTATGGATTTTTATCAAACATAATAAGATCACACTACAATTATAAATCCAAACAAAAAAATATCACAATAATGAAAATTATTTTTTAATATAAAATTTACAAGTAAAATAAATTTAAGGTTTTTTCAAAAAAGTAAAATAAATTAAAGTTAACACAAAATTAATATCTACCTAGTCATTTCGCAAAATATTTTAATAAATTATTTAAATAAATTATTTGTTATATTTGTCACATTTGTAACGCGTTTTAAAAACATAAAATACGTTCGAAAAGTAAAAACGAACAAGTTACGACAAAACTCTCTACTTTCTGATCAACACACTTATAAAGAATTAACTGGAAAAAATATATTGTCCAAATTACAATCGGACACTTACAAAATTCTGCAACATCTCAATTCTAATCATTATCTTAAATATAAATATCATAAAAATTAACTAACTATGACAAACACTACGATAGCGAAATTTTATGGTTTACCAAAAATTCACAAAGAAAATGTAGCTCTCCGACCGATTGTCTCTCTTGTGAACAGTCCAACTCATTTTCTACTTAAAACTGTACGATAAATTAAAATCTGAAATTTCTTTGTCAAAATCGCACATAAACAACAGCTTCGAATTAAAAGCTAAATTAAAAAATATTTCGTTACCAGATGATTTTGTATTACTTTCACTAGACGTCAGTTCACTTTTTTACGAATGTCTCATACGAACTAGTTCTCCAAAGCTTAGATAAAAGAATTACAAATATTCAAAATTCTAGTAAAATTAAATTTGTTGATCTAGCTAATTAAGTTAAGTTTCTTTTCGATATTACTGCCGTCCTGATGAAGAAAGTGGTTAAGTGACATTTTTATAAAAAATGAGATTTTTATACCATTGGATTCGTTATAAAATTTAGAATCTATCTACAGTATTACATTTTACCGATATTAATTAATTTTAAAGATAATAAGACTATAATTATCGTACTTGCAGAGATTTTCGTGAAATGCTTATTTATAGAACCGTACATGTAGAAAATTTAACCGTACTTGCAAAGATTCGCTAAAATAATGACGTAGATGAGAACTTTCATTGGAGCACTAACCGTATTGACGAATGCGGCTTGAAAATGTAGCCCGACTAGACCCAAAAAACTAAGGCGTTGAACCGCATAACACTTATCCACTTTATTCTCAAGTTTTATATTCCCAAAAAGATAAACATGCAGAAGCGTACTTGCATTTCTGCATTGCGCACGCCATAAGCTAAAATATTTGCAGTTACGGTTAGTAAAGCAGTGTCAAAAATTAAGCGTCTCAAGCCGTAAGTGCACTTACGCTTTTAAGGAAGTATTTTGACGATTTCAAAATTAATCTTTAACAGTATCCGACATTTTGTTTTTAATAAATTAAAATCTTTTAATTATTTCAACGCCATTAAATAGAGCATATTAAATTTAGTTAATAGCAATTGTAAATATTAAAAAAACTTTTAAATATTAGTAGAGCTCGTTAGAAACTCGTTTCCTTAAATATCTCGAAATCACTCTGACTGCAAGTAACCATTTTTTCATCAGGACGGCATAATACGTTTTTTCTTTTTGATGAAAAAATTTACCAACAAATTTACGACACCCCTATGGGTTCTCCAATATCACCACTATTTACAGATATTGTCATGGATGACCTTGAAAGTGATTGTTTAAAAATATTTAAAAATAAATTTAACTGTATTCCTGTTTTTTATTTTAGATATGTGGACGACATACTATTAAGTGTCCACTTAGATCACGTCGACTTAGTATTAAATGTTTTTAACTCTTACTAGCGTCGTTGTCCTTTTACTTGTTTGTTTCCACTTGTATAAATTTATTAAATAGCAACTCCATTGATTTTATATATATTAAAAAAATTTTAATTTATATATATATATATATATATATATATATATGTGTGTGTGTGTGTGTGTGTGTGTGTGTGTTATGTATTTATGTGTAAATATATACATGTGTATGTAAATAATAATTTATTTTTTTAAATTATTTATGTTTGTTTTGAAATATTTGTTATTCAACATTTATTTTTTTATAAATTTAGATTGAATTATTTTAAATATTGATATTTTATTTTTACCTACTTGTAGTTAATTTAAAGTACTAATTTTCTAATCATAAAATAAAAATATTTTTACTTACATATATAAATATTGCCTATATTTTGTAAGTCTGAAGATATTGAGTTTAGGAAAAAGTTGGCAATAAATGAAAGTTTTATTTTTATTTTGACTTTTAAGAAATGTAAAAAAAAAATTTTTGAATAAACAAATTAATTTTTGTTTAACTGTCGGTTATATTATATTAATATAAACTGATTTAGAACATGTGCAGCACCAGAATCTAAAAATAAACGTTTATTTTAAAAGGAAAACTTAATTTGTTTATCACAAAATTTTGTTTACATTTCTTAAAAGTCGAAATAAATCTAAAACTTTTATTTTTTGACAACTTTTTCCTAAACTCAATATTTTCGGACTTATAAGCTACTGAATATAGGTGTACAATTGAAGCATTGGCTGCAATAAGGGGACGGACGCTCTCTCCACGTATATTCAAGCCAGTCAAGCTTCCAAAATTTCGAAAAAAATGAAATTCAAATTTTTAAATTTTTAAAAGTTCTACCTTATAGGAAATAAGAAGGCGCATCTTTTTTTCCTTAAAAATTTTTTTCTAAAACAAATATTTTCCATAATAAACTTAAAAAACTGAAAAATTTTGCTAATAAAAAATCATACAATTTTAAAACATAAATCATCATATCTTGGGTAAATATTGATGAATTTAATTCAAAAAAAATTCTGTACACTCGTTTGGGTCCATAGAAGACGATAGCATAATAAAAATTTCAAAAAATCCACGTATATTCAAGTCAGTCAAGCTTCCAAAATTTCGAAAAAAATGAAATTCAAATTTTTAAGTTTTAAAAAGTTCTACCTTATAGGAAATAAGAATCTTTTTTTCCTTAAAAATTTTTTTCTAAAACAAATATTTTCTATAATAAACTTAAAAAACTGAAAAATTTTGCTAATAAAAAATCATACAATTTTAAAACATAAATCATCATATCTTGGGCAAATATTGATGAATTTAATTCAAAAAAAATTCTGTACACTCGTTTGGGTCCATAGAAGACGATGGCATAATAAAAATTTCAAAAAATGAAAATTTGTTTAAACATTTTTAATTGTAAACAGAGCTTTGTCACCAAAGACGTTTTCTTAACTTTGACAACAAAAAGTCTGCGAGGAATTTTATGTTTGAACAAACTTCCAGTGAGACATTTGTTGATTATCATGTAACAAAGTTTTCTGTAAATTTTCAAAGAGATTCCTTATTTATTTACAGAAATATAAGAGTATTAACAAATACGGTGGCGCCGCCAGCTACAGCCACTATGCGCAGATACTCAGCATAACAGATGATAATACAGGATTTTTCTTTACAGAACATATAAACTTATATTTATAATAATATTTATTTATATAATATTTATTTATATAAATAAATAATAAATAAATTTTTTTATATAAATTATATATTTTTTTATAAGAAAATGTTTTAAATATAGGAACATTGAAATGATAATTCGGCATTTGTTGATTCATTCAAAATTTTATTTTCACAAATAAGTTTTGTTATTGATTAAATAATGTGTTTAAAAATTATATTTCAAAAACAATATTCAATGTGGAATGCAATTAAATGTCTTCGAACAATTTAATAGACACTTAAATAGTATAAAGTTAAACTTTCAATTATTTAGAATTGAATTTTTACCATTTACATACGGTTAAACAATACAACAATACAGTAAACTATCTACACTATCTAAATAATAATAATAGTATTACCTTGTTTCTAGAACACTTCCTAACATTTATTTTTCAATTAGTTGGATCTGCAACCCTTTTTCGGCCTTTTGTGACAACCCAGGAAAAAAACACTGACAATATTCTCAGAAAAAAATAAAAATATTCTATAAAACAGAAATATTTTAACTGCTTACAACTCAATCACAAATAAAAATATGTACAAATTTGTAAACGTTTCATACACAGACATTTATACATTTAATTTACATATAAAGGCACAATAACAAAACTTATTTGTGAAAATAAAATTTTGAATGAATCAACAAATGCCGAATTATCATTTCAATGTTCCTATATTTAAAACATTTTCTTATAATTAAATATATAATTTATATAAAATAAATTTATGTATTATTTATGTATATAAATAAATATTATTATAAATATAAGTTTATATGTTCTGTAAAGAAAAATCCTTTATTATCAGCTGTTATGCTGAGTATCTACGCATAGTGGCTGTAGCTGGCGGCGCCACCGTATTTGTTAATACTCTTATATTTCTGTAAATAAATAAGGAATCTCTTTGAAAATTTACAGAAAACTTTGTTACATGATAATCAACAAATGTCTCACTGGAAGTTTGTTCAAACTTAAAATTCCTCGCAGACTTTTTGTTGTCAAAGTTAAGAAAACGTCTTTGGTGACAAAGCTCTGTTTACAATTAAAAATGTTTAAACAAATTTTTATTTTTTGAAATTTTTATTATGCCATCGTCTTCTATGGACCCAAACGAGTGTACAGAATTTTTTTTGAATTAAATTCATCAATATTTGCCCAAGATATGATGATTTATGTTTTAAAATTGTATGATTTTTTATTAGCAAAATTTTTCAGTTTTTTAAGTTTATTATAGAAAATATTTGTTTTAGAAAAAAATTTTTAAGGAAAAAAAGATTCTTATTTCCTATAAGGTAGAACTTTTTAAAACTTAAAAATTTGAATTTCATTTTTTTCAAAATTTTGGAAGCTTGAGTGACTTGAATATACGTGGAGAGAGCGTCCGTCCCCTTATTGAAGCCAATGCTTCAATTGATGCTTCACTGAGAAAAAAAATTATTTGATTCAAACAAATTTTGTTTAAATCAAACTTAAAATATCTTTGCTATACAGTCAAACATATTTAAGTTTTATTCAAACATATTTTCTGGTTCAGTTTAAGAGATTATATATTGAAATCAAACATAAATTGTGATTGATTTTAAATTATATGTAGTTAACTTTTAAGTTTGATTCAAACATAAAGTTTTTAAACTTAATTTTTGTTTAAACCGTAACAGAAAATATGTTTGAATTAAATATAATTATTCAAACAAATAATACTTTTGAATCAATGCAGTAGATATTTTCTATATATTGGGATTAAACTTACAAATTAATTTCAATTAAACAAAATCGTCTAACATTGTTTTTGTGTTTCATTTAAGTATAATGTTTTCTCAGTGTTCCAATTTAAGAACCAATCGGATGTTAAAATTAAATGTTAAATTAAAATTTTATTAATAAAATTAATAAATGTTATTAAAAGTCGAGTAATATTTAAAATGTCTCGAGCAATTAATATTTTGAGCGAAGCAACTTTTATTATATATCAGAGCAACTATTACTACTTTGTATAGATTTTTAGTTTTTACTAAAAAAAATATTTTTTTATAAAAGTTATGTCAAATTGAATTTTTTGCAAGTTTTTAAAAAAAATTTTATTTTTTCTAAATGAATGAATTGATTTAAATGAAACAAGCGGGGATATAATAAAGGAGATAAAATAATTATACTTTTGTTTAGAATTAGAGACTTCTTAAAAAATTTATTTTTGAATAATTATGTATTTAATTTTATGAAAAAATAATTTTTTTAATGTTCTGCCTCTTTAAAATTTTTTTTTAAATTTCAACATAAAATTAAAACTATAAGAAATCAAAATTCGTTGAAAAGATTTATGAGCAACAATTTTTAAAAAGTTACAATCAAAATTATATTGCAACAGACATGAAAGTTTGATGTTTTTCTGAATTAAAACATTGTTTGCATCTATGAAATAAACAAAATACTGTCGAGTTAACATTTATATAACCATAATATTGATTAAAAACTAAGTATAGTCATGTTGCACTATACATTTTGATTTCTTATAGTTTTAATTATGTTAATATTTTTATTAAATTTTTAAAAGACGCAGAAAATAAAAAAAAAAATTTGTTTATAACAAATTTGTTAAATAATTATTCAAAAATAAACTCTTTAAAAAGTCTCTAATTCTAAATGAAAGTATATCTTATCCCCTTAATATTCAAGCTTCATTTATTTCAATCGGTTTATTCATTTAGAAGAAATAAAATTTTGTTTAAAAAGTTGTAAAAAAATTCATTTAGCAATAACTATTATAAAAAAATAACATTTTTACTGAGAAAACAATATATTTAAATCAAACACAATTATCTTAGTCATACAGTAAACCAAAAATTATGTTTGATTTAAACATAATAATTTTGATTCAATGCATAGTAAATTTGTTCGGTAGAAATTAAAATTAATTCAATAACAAAATATGTTTAAATTAAACATATATTTTTAGTTCAAAAAGATTTTTGATTTTTTTCTCAGTATTTAAACGGAGTCAGATATATAAATTTATTTATTTAGTTAAATAATTAAACAAACAATATATATATATGTATGTAAAAAGGTCAATACCAGGTCCGAAAAATATACGTAGACGTCATTACCGGGTCATTTTTGACTTTTCGGGTCCGACCCGACAGTGCCACTATAAGATAGTAATAAATAAATTTTTTAATAAAAAAAATATCCTTCCTCCATAATACTTTATTAAAAAAATTTATTAATTTATTAATTTTTTTTGTTGGACGGGGGTTGGATTTGGGTTCGATATCTTCCAGTACCAAATATAATGTTAATTGACTTTATGTTTGGTACTGGAAGGTATCGAACCCAAAACCGACCCCCGTCCAACAAAAAAAATTAATAAATTTTTTAATAAAGTATTATTGAAAAAGCATGCATTATAATAAATTCAAGGTGATGCATCCTTCCTCAAAAATACTGTTTATATATTTTAAAAGGACCTGGTATTGACCTTTTTACATACATACACAGAGAAAAATGGATTATAAGTGATATAATTCAGATTATACTTTTTATGATATTTTAAATTGTATATAGGATAGTTAACCAGAATTATAAAATTAAATATCTAAGCATTACCATTTTCAAATTATTGATCATATTAATTTAGATTATAAAACTTGCATCAATATAATTGGTCTTTACGTTATTTTAAATAAATAAAATTTTGACAAATTAGAACTAACCCTTAAATTAAAAAATTAATTTACTATTTAATTGCCTAATAATAAAATTTAAAAAAATAAAAATTTGAATTTGTTGTTGCTAATAATTAATTAATTAAATAAATTGATCAATCACTAAATTTATTTATTTGTAAATTTCTGGTAATTTCATTTTTTTAAATCTACAAAATTATTAAAATTATTTAAAAAATTATTATTAATATTGTTACCAATTCAATAATAATTGATGAATTAATCATAAATAAATTTACAAAGAAATAAATTCTTACTAATCACAAAATTTACACTTTGTAAGTAAATAAAAATACTTTAA
Organism: Leptopilina myrica (nomen nudum); assembly: GCA_032872475.1. Taxonomy (NCBI): domain Eukaryota; kingdom Metazoa; phylum Arthropoda; class Insecta; order Hymenoptera; family Figitidae; genus Leptopilina; species Leptopilina myrica (nomen nudum). Next base: position 27,348,742 of record CM065464.1, read on the forward strand.
AGAAATAGTTAAAAATAATCTTCTCTTGTAATATTTAAACTAAAAATGGTTATAATCAATATAATAAGCTAATGGTAAATAAATGCATAATGCTATAATTGTTTTTAGATTTATAAAAATGCAATTATTAGAAATTTACAAACCTGGAAAATTAAAATAGCAGCACATATGTAAAAAAGTTCGATCACAACAAATTTTCAAAACGACTTTAACCTCATAATATGACAATTTGAAAAAAACATGTTGCTATAGTAATAATCTAAAATTATAATTTGATTCGATTTTGGAGTATAAAATGTATAATTTATTGTGAATACCAGAAATAATTCTAAAACATTGAAAGGTTGTAAATAGATTATAGAGGGTATTAATCAGATTATATTCAGTATGATCTTTTTTTCTATATTCCTAATTGTATAATCCATTTTTCTCCGTGTACATATTATATAAGAATTTTGTATATATTATATATTGTGTACTTTACAAACATATATATATATATATATATATATATATATATGGGGCATTTCATGTCAAGTGATCAAGGTGGAGAAAAATTTTTCTCCAATCGTAGCAAAACTTGGGGCTTTTGTAGTACTCATAGATAGTAATTTTTCGTGAAAATATTTTTTTACCTAGTCCAATATTTTCCGAGGGGGAGGGGGTTAAATTTTTGTGTTTTTCAGTACAATGCTTATTTCAATAATTTTTTACTCTTAAACAATTAAACATACGAATTTGGCAAAGTACATTTTGGAAAGGTTTTTTCATGCTCTTTCGATTGGAAATAAGCATTTTGAAAAAAAAAAATTTTTTGACCCAAAAAAATCAAAATTAAAAATAAATTTCAATTTTTGGGGGAGAAAGACCCAATTTTTTTTTTTTTTCAAACGAAAGCTGAGGTTTTTTCCTAAAAGGACATATAAATGGTAAAGTGGGACTAGAATGTTTAAACATTGAAAAAAAGAGTTTTAAGCTCCGTTTAGGAGAAAACTCTTTTTTTCAGTGTTTAAACATTCTTGTCCCACTTTACCATTTATATGTCCTTTTAGGAAAAAACCTCAGCTTTCGTTTGAAAAAAAAAAAAAATTGGGTCTTTCTCCCCCAAAAATTGAAATTTATTTTTAATTTTGATTTTTTTGGGTCAAAAAAATTTTTTTTTTCAAAATGCTTATTTCCAATCGAAAGAGCATGAAAAAACCTTTCCAAAATGTACTTTGCCAAATTCGTATGTTTAATTGTTTAAGAGTAAAAAATTATTGAAATAAGCATTGCACCAAAAGACCCCTTGATCACTTGACGTGGAATCCCCCATATACACTACCGGCAGAAACTGTCAGCACAAACGACGGGCGAGCTACGAAAAGTTGCTGCCAAAATTAAATTACCATATTTTATTATTGAAAAATGATAGCAACTTGGACATTTTTTAAGATATTTCAAAAACTACTGAACGGATTTTCCATTTTCAAGGCTCAAATAAAAACTGAGACTTTAAAGATTATGTTGCTAAAATTTAAAATTTTTCTAGCATGTGCAGCCACACAAACATGGTGCACAAAAATAGAAAAATTAATCAATTTTTTTCAAAATCTCTTAGGTGATAAAATCTCTAAAAATATAAAATAATTTTTATTTATATAACAAACGACGGAGAATTTAATTGGCTTTCGAACAATCCAAGATCCAAGTTTCTATCATTCTTCAATAATAAAATATGGTTATTTAATTTCAGCAGCAACTTTTCGTAGCTCGCTTGCAGTTCGTACCTACAATTACAATATACAAAATTCTTTTTATTACATTTTCGAAAAAGCCAAAACAATATTTTTTGGGTACATTATATGTGTGAGTATATATGTGTATGTATTGTGTGTACAAGTGTGAGTATACATGTGTATGTATCTAGGCGGTCCCCGGTAGGACGCCAGACAACTTTTGTGTCGCCGGTATTGTCAACCGGACTAGAAAACATAACCAATCAAAATCACTAAATTAAAAAATATTCAAAACTTAAATAAGACCGACTAAACAAACATTATTTTAACTAGATTATTAGCACGTGCCGGTACTAGTCAGCTATGATGGTCGTGGAGAGAGGGGTGGATTTTTAACTTAAGAGAGAAGGTCGTTTAAATCAAAAGGGTAATTTATAAATAAATCAACAATCAGTTAGATAAAATAATCAAATATATTGTTCCAATAAAATTCAGTGAACAATTTACAAGAGAGTTAGATAATCATTTTTGTTGCCTATGTAAAGTGATTATAATAGTAAAATATCATAAATAAAATTAATTGAGTATTTTGAACCATAGTAAAAGCCACTAAATAATATAAATAACTTACAGATTCTGTGTCGATGATAAGTTGACTCGTGATGGGGATCATGATTTGATTTTTATACTTTTAATTTATTATTTATCAAAGAAAATACATTAAACTAATAATTAACTGAAATGTTAACTGTAACATTTTATTTAACAATTTGAAACTATGAAAGAATTAAACTGTAACCATACTGAAACTAATTCTGATCTTACTACATTTTACCAGAACTAAAACTGGAAAAACTAACTAACGATGTTAACACAACGGGGAATCGATGACAAGAGAGAGAGATTCAAAAAGATTTCGGAATTATAATTTTAAATTAGTACTAAATTTTGGCGTTAGGTGACTTATCGGTATTCTCGACATTCACAGGCAAAGGGGGTTTTTCTCCTACCTTGCTTCTCCTAGAATTCTGATTTACTAATGCTACGATACTTAAACTAAAACGACTTTTCCTATGGCAAGATTGCGACCGTCTTGACCATAGAAACCTGTCAATTAACCCAAAAGGAGAGCTTCTTTACCAAACGAAGTCGCTTTCGTTTGGCAAAGCCTGCCAACTTACTAGAACAAAACTAAATTGAACTAATTTATTAGAATTCCTTAATCTGGAGCGCCAACATTTCATTTGGACTTCTGCTAAGTGTAGAATAATTACCAATACAATCTAACATATAAACACTGTAACCAGTTAACTTTAACAAAAGACAATTATTATTACCAAAATTCAAATACTTAAAAATTCGTTCTGAGATTAGTGCTATTGTGACGTTAGATGTAAAAATAACGTCACAACTCGACCCTCAACAGAAAGATTGGTGATATAAATTACAAGAAAAAGAAAAAAATTACAAGTTTATATTTTAATTACCTCTAAAATCAGGACACTAATACGTTGAAGTCTAAGAAAACTAACTATTTAAACCAATTCAAATAACAACTATTTTAAACTAAATTATACACAGTGCACTCCCGGTACTGAGCTAGTGCTCTGGAGGTTTAACAAAAAGGATCTACTCTCAATTGACTATTTTAGACTGAAAACGTAACTAAAATAAGCCTAATTAATTCGTGTAATGGATACACTGATGGATGCTTTTCTCATAATGGTTGTGAAAGTGTATAATAAGGGTATATTAATGAATATAATGTGAGTAGAACTATGGTGAGAATTATAGTGGATATTATTTTTTTTGTGTGGAGTGAGGGCTAACTAAGTTCTGCCTGGGCATGATAAAAAGAGTTTATGCAGAAAATAATAAGGTAGTAGGAAGTTATGATGAGTATGGAGGTGTCGCCTGTGATTGAAAAGAAAGTTCTTAAATGAAAAATAATGAAAATTATTATGAAATAATTTTTTGAAATTCTAAATTGTTCTTAAAAAATGTTAGGGAAGCAAATTGCATTCCGAAATGGTGCAAAGATTTACATTCAAACTAACACACTTGTATTTCAAAAGTGTAAAGGTGGGTTAATGGTATTCCATCACGAGTCATTACAAAAAAATTTTTGTCGCTGTAACACAGGGGTGTTATCCCCCCCCCCCCGCCAAAATTAAAATTATACGGTGAACAATCGGTGAACATAATGCGTAATCGTGGATTGACATTAGGTAATTATAAATTAATGAGAAATTATGAAACAAGATTAAGTGAACAATTAGTGAATTTTTCAGTGAAGAATAAGTGAAATTAAGTAAATTCTTCAGTGAAAATAAGTGAAGTTAAGTGAAATTAAGTAGATTCTTCAGTGAAAATAAGTGAAGTTAAGTGATATTGAGTGAATAATAAGTGAATTGTTCAAGTGAAAAATAAGTGAAATTAAGTGAATAATTCGAGTGAAAAATGAGTGAAAATCGTTCTTATAATGTAGTCTTATTTCGAACCCATCATTATCGGCGTCTGTAGGGATGTTAGTGGTTTCTGGGAACGTTGGTCCCGTACTTCGGGATGTATGGTCCCATTGACGCCCATTCCTCTCCGCACTTCGGACACGTCCTGGCTGTGTAACCTCGTCGGCCACACATCTGGCAGAATTTGTTCCTCTTATGAGGACAGTTGCTGAATGTGTGTCCTCCTTCGTGGCAGTTCCAGCACAGCCGTTGTCGGTCTGTTTGTGGTGATGGGCCTGGAGTCGATCTTGGTGCTGGGACAGGGGTTGATCTCGGCATCGTATTTGGACCCTGCTTTTGATTTGCTGTTGGTCCTTGAGTTGGACCTCTCTTGGTGAAACATGTTGGTTCGGACGGCCAGATGCGGGTACCTCCTTTTGTTCCTTGATGTGGAACCTTTTTCCATCGTCTTTGCCGTTGTTGTTGGAAACGCGTATCCGAGAGGTAACTCGATGAGTCCTCCTCCGTCCACCACTCAGGTTTTGGTTCCCGTTGCCCCGTTTTTGGGAATGGTCCGAACGGTCCCATCTCAACATCGGAGTCCGACGACACGGAGTCTAGTTCCATCCTTCCTTCTGGAGATTCGATAGTGTGTCCCGTTGATGGTCCAGGGACAGGCTCTGACGGCGGTCCGGGATGAGCTGCGTCCATGGTCTGGGTCTCCACATCGTGGGTACACACTTCGGTCTGGGTACCTTGGGAAGTGGCTGGGGGTTCTTTAATCCTGGTTTGAACTGTTCCAGCCATACCAGCGATGGTAGGAATGGCCGGATAGGATCCCAGAATGGATCCTCCTCCAGTTGGAATTCCATTTCCTCCGGTGGTCCTTGGATTCCGTCAGGTCCTTCGTCGTCGGGTTCTGATGGATTCCATGGGGGAGGTGTTGGAATTTGCCTCATTTCTTCTGGTTCTCCCTGTGGTGGAGCCTCGGCTATGGGAGGTGCTTCCTCCATTTGTTCCACAGCGTCCATTAACTCCTCCCTTTCGATCACCTCGACGCTTGAGGAGCTCGACGAGTTTGGTGACGATGGTGGCCGGATATCGTCCTCTTCCTCTCTAAGAAGGTGGCTGTCGAGGCTATTTATCGTCGAGAGGTCGTCTTCCGAGTCAGAGATTTGTAAAATCTCCGCCTCATCCACTTGACACGCGGAGTCTGGTGGAGGGTACTCCATTGTGAGTCTGTAACATTCTTTTATTGTAATTTTCGAATACAATTACAGGATCCACCACCTGGACGGTAACGAGACGACTATACTGTAACGTTTACAGACGGACTGTAAGTTGTTAAAATACTGGAACACTAGATGATACTGTAACTTACTCTGGACATGAATATTATACCAAAGTACCACATTTGGAATTGGTGTACAGGAATACAAGGGAGACAAATACAAACAAACGTTGAGACTCATTATTGAACAGGTTGAGTCATAAATAATACTGTAATGTTTATTATAAAGAAAACATTTTTTCATTCTGTAACAATCTTTGTTAAGTACTGTAACTAATTTATTACTTTAGGTTAATCTGGGTCATCTTGGAGAGGTGCGTGGTAAGGTTTTAAGTCTTGTACTGAAAACTTTCCCATTGATTGCACTTGTAGGTCTTCTAGAACATAAACTACATTTGATATTCGTTTGGTAATGATAAAGGGACCATGGAACGCGTGTGCTAGTTTCGCCATAAAGTGTCTGTCTGCGGACGATAATACGCGTTGTTTTTTCCAGACTAAATCTCCGACTTCGTATCGTTGATCGCGTCGTTTACGGTTATAATAGTGCGATTGTTTTTGGAAAGCACTGTCTAGAGCGTGGACGATACTATTGCGTAATACGTTCAATTGTTGCATTCTTTTAGACCAAGCTAGTGGAGGTTGATGGACAATATCCATTTCTCTTTCTAGTTCTCGGCGTAGGGATATTGCGGCTGATGGTTCGCGTCCGAAATTAAGAAACGCTGGAGTACTTTGGATCGAGGAGTGGTACGCTGTGTTGTGTGCAAAACGAAATTCTGGGAGGTGTAGGTCCCATTCACGGTGACTTCTTTCTATAAATGCGATTATCATGGTGCGTACTACTCGATTTACTCGTTCGACCGGGTCGGCCTGAGGTCGATAAGGTGGAGTGGTCATGTGTCGAAATCCTACTTTTGTTGCTAGGGCTTTCATGTTATTGTTTATGAATTCGGTACCATTATCTGTAAGGAAGACTTTAGGTGATTTTACATAATCAAAACTGAACTTAGCTGAATTTCAACACTTGATCATTAAAAACGTTACTGGTGCAATCTAGTTCCTTATAGTTTGTCTAGGCGGTCCCCGGTAGGACGCCAGACAACTTTTGTGTCGCCGGTATTGTCAACCGGACTAGAAAACATAACCAATCAAAATCACTAAATTAAACAATATTCAAAACTTAAATAAGACCGACTAAACAAACATTATTTTAACTAGATTATTAGCACGTGCCGGTACTAGTCAGCTATGATGGTCGTGGAGAGAGGGGTGTATTTTTAACTTAAGAGAGAAGGTCGTTTAAATCAAAAGGGTAATTTATAAATAAATCAACAATCAGTTAGATAAAATAATCAAATATATTGTTCCAATAAAATTCAGTGAACAATTTACAAGAGAGTTAGATAATCATTTTTGTTGCCTATGTAAAGTAATTTTAATAGTAAAATATCATAAATAAAATTAATTGAGTATTTTGAACCATAGTAAAAGCCACTAAATAATATAAATAACTTACAGATTCTGTGTCGATGACAAGTTGACTCGTGATGGGGATCATGATTTGATTTTTATACTTTTAATTTATTATTTATCAAAGAAAATACATTAAACTAATAATTAACTGAAATGTTAACTGTAACATTTTATTTAACAATTTGAAACTATGAAAGAATTAAACTGTAACCATACTGAAACTAATTCTGATCTTACTACATTTTACCAGAACTAAAACTGGAAAAACTAACTAACGATGTTAACACAACGGGGAATCGATGACAAGAGAGAGAGATTCAAAAAGATTTCGGAATTATAATTTTAAATTAGTACTAAATTTTGGCGTTAGGTGACTTATCGGTATTCTCGATATTCACAGGCAAAGGGGGTTTTTCTCCTACCTTGCTTCTCCTAGAATTCTGATTTACTAATGCTAATTTAACCAATTCAAATAACAACTATTTTAAACTAAATTATACACAGTGCACTCCCGGTACTGAGCTAGTGCTCTGGAGGTTTAACAAAAAGGATCTACTCTCAATTGACTATTTTAGACTGAAAACGTAACTAAAATAAGCCTAATTAAATCGTGTAATGGATACACTGATGGATGCTTTTCTCATAATGGTTGTGAAAGTGTATAATAAGGGTATATTAATGAATATAGTGTGAAGGGATGAATGTGAGTAGAACTATGGTGAGAATTATAGTGGATATTATTTTTTTTTGTGTGGAGTGAGGGCTAACTAACGACTAGGAAACATTTTAATATTATAGAAGAAGAAGATAATAAAAATTTAAAATTTCCTTATGAATAATATCACAGCGGCCAACTAATAACATAAGATTTTCTTTGTAAAGTACATTGTACGAAAGGGCAATAATGTAAGCCCGTCCATATGCTAAATAAATAAATAAATAAATTAGAGGTTGATAATCAAATTAGTTTTCTCGGTATGACATTGAATAAAGACAATATAAAATTTATTACTAATTGGTTCCAAAAATCATCATCTTCTAATCAATTTATCAATTACTTTTAGGCCATCTAATTCAACAGAAAAGAAACATTATTTATAATTTGTTAAATAGAGCTATCTTATTGTCACATAAATCTTTTGACAAATGTAATATCGAAAAGGTGATCCAAATTCTGCTTAAGAATGATTATCCATTGGACTTTATCAACAAACATAAAAAAATTAGATTGTTTTAATAAATGTCTACATTAGACAATAATCAAAATTATGATAAATCATTCATCTATAGTCGCATTTTAAAAATTTGCATTCCATTTAATGATAATTACTCACAATTGTCAAAGATTTTAACAGATTATAATTTATTGCCAATTCCAATGGTTAATAAGTCTTCGACTTCAGTTGTTAAATTAGTTAAAGATTCAACTAACAACTGGAACCAAACTGATATTTAAAAAGGATTAACAAAAATTGAAAACATATAATGTTGTATATCATCAAAAATTATTTAATTGTTATTAACTCCAAGTTGATAAACACCAAATAATTCTATACAATTAAAAATGCAGTTTTCAGAAAAACTCTGCATGTAAATTACACAACCTGCAAAATTTTGTAAATTACATTTTTTTTAACTTTGAATTACTGAGTGATATTTTGGTTTTTAGTTGGAAAATTTTACTTTTTTCAATCTACAACCTTTAAAAACTGTTTTATTTTTTTGATTTTGTAAAAAAAATTGTTTGCTCTACGTCGAATGTAACTCCAGAAACACTTGCAATTTAATTAATAAAATATAAATTTTTACTAACTCATTAGTAAAATGTATCAATTTATTAATTAAGGAGTTCCGCTTGAACCTTCGTCGAGTAAGTACGTATTTTTGCTATCTATTATTTACTATTATTTAGTACTATTATTATAGTACTATTATTACTATTATTTAGAGATAATAGTTTTTACAAGTCTGTGTGTGTGCGCCTAATTACTTTTCACTGTCAACACAATGGCCAACGATTTACCTTCTTCAGAGGAAGAGAGATGGAATCTCTTGTTTTCATCGATTGCCAGTCTCAAGGAATCAATATCTAAATTGAAACAACAGAGTCTTTCCTCGTCTCAGCAAATGGTATCTATAGAAAATAGGATGACGAACAACAAGAAAAGAATGCTTTCAATTATTGATTCTAACCGTGTCAAAAACATTGTTCGATTTAATCTAGACAATACAGAGGAAATTAACAGGAATTTATTTCAAGCTTTACATAAAATATTTTCTGATGTTCAGTTACTTATTCCTGATGTTGCAATTGAGGATGCATTTCGTTTGGGCAAAACCGTTGGCAGTCCGATCAACACCAGATAGCTTTTACGCAATATTCTCTCCTCTTTGGAGATCTATTATTGTCAATGACAAACCCATTGGTGTTGGGGAAGTCAATGAACTTTTATCAAAGAAGATTTCTAGCAACTTGCAAGCGGTGAATGTGCACAGCAATCTGGATGCTTCATCTAGTGGTTTTTCGATTGCTCAAGCTCCTGTCCTAAGGCCAGTTGGTCGCCCTCTTTGTTTAACAAAGAAAAATAAATACAATGCTAACATTGAGAAGTTTTTAAACATTGGAAAGTCCAATTCGTCATCTTCTTCGGACATGACACTTCGTTCTGGTTCTTCTAGAAAACTGGAAAACACAAGCCGAATAGCAACGAGCTAACCCTTATCCACCAATTACCCCTACATCCCAACAACCTTCATTATTTGTTCACCACACTTGTGGCAGACTGATTTTTTGGAATATCCACGGATTCAAAAAATTTTCTGACTTGTAAAATGAGATCAGGGATATTTTGTGCTTTTCGGAAACTTGGGTGGAACACGACAACATCAACGTTCTTCAAAACGCTGGGTTCCAGGTCTGTACTTCGTCAGCGGTCAGTGACTTTGTCTATGGTAGAGCCAAGGGTGGTCTTTGTGTAGCTTTCAAAAGTAAACACTATAATGTTAATATTGTTTCATTTCAATGTAATTTTATTTTTCTTAAAATTGTTTGTCGTTCGGTTCATTTTATCTGAGGCTTAGTTTATAATCCCCCCCTGAGTGATTTTAATTTATGTATTGAAAATTTATCGACTACTTTTAACATGTTAACGTGTGTATACCCTAATATCCCTATTGTTGTAGGGGGGATTTCAATTGTAGAGTCTCGTGTTTTAATCAATTAGAGCCTATGTTTATTCACCGAAAAGATGCACATTGGATGATTTTGTTAGCTCCCGTGGTAAAAACCTTGTGAGTGTGATGGAAACAAATGAATTTATTTTACTAAATGGTCGCGCGAGTTCAGATTCACCTGCCAACTTTACTTTTGTCGGTCCCCAGGGAAATAGCGTAGTCGATTTAGTTTGGTGTAACTTTGCTGCCCTTAATTTTTTCAGTGACCTTCAGGTCATAAGCGATTTTTCTGGGGGCGCGAAGGTCCATTCTCTGTCTGCGAAAAAGGATTTGGCGAGAATTGAAAAAGTTAAGAAGAATGATTACAATAAAGCTCGAATTAAAGATATAGAAAACTGTAACAACTCGTCTAGTTTCTGGAAAGCTATTAATGCATTTCGACCAAAGCGACTTAGTAGTTGTGGTATAGACCATAACGTTTGGTATAAATACTTATTAAGTTGCTACCCCGAAGTTAATTCTTCTTTAAGTTCTACAGTATCTTTTCCTCTTTTGTCTGTACCTATCCTTGATGAAGTCTTCACAACTGCGGAATTGCTCAAGGTGTTATCTAAGTGTAAAAATGGGAAGGCTCCTGGCTTGGACGGCCTTAACTACGACTTTTATAAGAATTTGCCACAAAACTGGATTTTTTACATAGAAAATTTGTTTAATAAAGTTCTGTCAACCGAAAAAGTTCCTAAGGACTGGTGCAAACTCACCACTTTTATGATTTATAAGAGGGGCTCCCACTCTGATCCGGATAACCACAGGCCTATTACATTGGTTTGTAATATTGCCAAAATTTGTACTCAAGTCCTTTGTGATCGGCTTGTGCGCTGGACTTCAGAACTCAATCTGATTCCTGAGTCGCATATCTATCTTCACTCTAACTTCTATCATTCAGATACATTTAAGTAAGCCTAAGTCAGTAGTGTATGCCGTCTTTGTTGATTTCAAAGGGTTTCGCATGAGTTGTTGTGGTTTAAGTTGCATTCGCTTGGTATGAGCACTAAAATCATTAATATTGTGAAGGACTTTTATAACTCGTCAACCCACGGAATTAAAGAGAAAACTCGAAGCCTTACATCTGTATTGTTTGCAAAATAAACTCACGCTTAATGTTAATAAGACTTAGGTTGTTATTTTTAGCAAGTCTGGATATTCTTTAGCTAAGAAATTTAAATCGTTCAAATTCGCTGATCAACGTATCGATGTTGTTAATGAATATACGTACTTGGGAGTTACGTTCTCTGGTAGCTGTTCTTTCTTACCTGCTGCAAGGAATACGAAGAGTGCTGCGAGTGTGGCTGTGGGCTCGGTTTTGAGGGTAATTCACACGGGTGGTGTCAACTCCTGGGATTCATACATAAAATTATTCCAAAGTCTGTCATTGAGTATACTTTTTTATGCCATTGTAGTTTGGGGATTGAAGTGTCTTGACCTTGTGGAGGGAATTCAATTATCCCTTTATAAGAGACTCCTATCTCTGCCTGTATGCACTCCAAATTATGCCGTCAGACTAGAAACGGGCTCGTCCCATTCTTTGCTGGCGGTATTTAAGCTAATTCTTTTTTGGCTTAACAAAATCGTAAAGATGAACTCCTCAAGGTTTCCCAAGTTATGCCTTAAAAGGCTTAAATCTCTTGCCTTGAAGGATCCATAGGCTAAATTCAATTGGTTCAATAAATTATTTTTTCAATTCACCTTCTCAACTTAGCAATGATTACAAATTTTAATAGACACAAAACTTTGGCAGGGTGGCCAAAGTAAAGTCCAGGCTTGGTCAGAAATGTACGGGAAATTTTTTTTTATCGGTTAAGTCAGAAAAAAAAATTTTGTCAGTAAATTGAAGGAAATATCAGGATTAAATGCTAGGTGAACATTTTTGCGGGAAATTAAGCGAATTGAGACTAATTTTGAAAAATTACAAATTTTTCAACTTTTGTCCAAACATTAAAACAAAATATAACAATTTTTAGTTAATTTAGTTAATTTTTTTCTATAAAAAGAATTTTGTCAAGGAAAATAATTTTAATGTCAGTAAATTGTCAGGAAAATTGATAAACTGAAACTTGTGACCACTCTGCTTTGGACTTTTTTCATTTCTTTTAATAAATAATTGAACTATATGATATGTTAAATTAATTAATTTTAAATAATTAAATTATTGAATTTTTGAAGATTTGTGTTGCAATTTTTAAAAATAATTTAGTTTTAGAAAATTGTATGTTTATAAAAATTTTTGTAAATCCAAAGTCATGTAAAAAATAATAATCACTAGTCCAGTTAAAAAAAGTAAATATTTTTTTACTTGATTTTCGGATTTTTCATCAAATGTTAATGGAAAAAAATGATTAATGTTTCGAATAAGTTTAGAATTTAAAATATTCTTAAAAAGTAAAAATTCTATATCTGTACGGTTTACTATGATTTGAATCGGTGATTAACTTTTTAATAATAAATAATTAATTAATAAATTTATTTATTTATGCTTGTACATGCATTTTATTTTATAATGCTTACAATTTAAAATAGGTTTATACAAAAAAAATTATAACATATTTCTCTCGTGTCGATCCGAAAGGATTTTTCTAATTAAAATAACAAATGTTTTAACAGTAAAAAAATTATTTGATGACAAAATATTGAGCCAAAAATCTCCAAAATCGTTATTTACAAAATTAGGGAATTTAGATTCCTATGTGTGTTCACTAGCCAAGCATCTAATTTTCTTTTCTCCAGGAGTTTGCAAATATACCCGAACCTCTCACTTAGGCCCACCCCACAGCTATATTTACGCATGAAACTGCCCTTGTCCTTCAAGAAATTATTTGCGCAAATCAGGCTGATTAACGTCCACGCCTGCAGATTTATATTCAACAAAGACAAATGAAAAAAGTCCAAAGCAGAGTGGTCACAAGTTTCAGTTTATCAATTTTCCTGACAATTTACTGACATTAAAATTATTTTCCTTGACAAAATTCTTTTTATAGAAAAAAATTAACTAAATTAACTAAAAATTGTTATATTTTGTTTTAATGTTTGGACAAAAGTTGAAAAATTTGTAATTTTTCAAAATTAGTCTCAATTCGCTTAATTTCCCGCAAAAATGTTCACCTAGCATTTAATCCTGATATTTCCTTCAATTTACTGACAAAATTTTTTTTTCTGACTTAACCGATAAAAAAAAATTTCCCGTACATTTCTGACCAAGCCTGGACTTTACTTTGGCCACCCTGCCAAAGTTTTGTGTCTATTAAAATTTGTAATCATTGCTAAGTTGAGAAGGTGAATTGAAAAAATAATTTATTGAACCAATTGAATTTAGCCTATGGATCCTTCAAGGCAAGAGATTTAAGCCTTTTAAGGCATAACTTGGGAAACCTTGAGGAGTTCATCTTTACGATTTTGTTAAGCCAAAAAAGAATTAGCTTAAATACCGCCAGCAAAGAATGGGACGAGCCCGTTTCTAGTCTGACGGCATAATTTGGAGTGCATACAGGCAGAGATAGGAGTCTCTTATAAAGGGATAATTGAATTCCCTCCACAAGGTCAAGACACTTCAATCCCCAGACTACAATGGCATAAAAAAGTATACTCAATGACAGACTTTGGAATAATTTTATGTATGAATCCCAGGAGTTGACACCACCCGTGTGAATTACCCTCAAAACCGAGCCCACAGCCACACTCGCAGCACTCTTCGTATTCCTTGCAGCAGGTAAGAAAGAACAGCTACCAGAGAACGTAACTCCCAAGTACGTATATTCATTAACAACATCGATACGTTGATCAGCGAATTTGAACGATTTAAATTTCTTAGCTAAAGAATATCCAGACTTGCTAAAAATAACAACCTTTGTCTTATTAACATTAAGCGTGAGTTTATTTTGCAAACAATACAGATGTAAGGCTTCGAGTTTTCTCTTTAATTCCGTGGGTTGACGAGTTATAAAAGTCCTTCACAATATTAATGATTTTAGTGCTCATACCAAGCGAATGCAACTTAAACCACAACAACTCATGCGAAACCCTTTGAAATCAACAAAGACGGCATACACTACTGACTTAGGCTTACTTAAATGTATCTGAATGATAGAAGTTAGAGTGAAGATATGATCCAAGCAACTCCTACCCCCCCCCCCCCTGAAACCGTTCTGCGACTCAGGAATCAGATTGAGTTCTGAAGTCCAGCGCACAAGCCGATCACAAAGGACTTGAGTACAAATTTTGGCAATATTACAAACCAATGTAATAGGCCTGTGGTTATCCGGATCAGAGTGGGAGCCCCTCTTATAAATCATAAAAGTGGTGAGTTTGCACCAGTCCTTAGGAACTTTTTCGGTTGACAGAACTTTATTAAACAAATTTTCTATGTAAAAAATCCAGTTTTGTGGCAAATTCTTATAAAAGTCGTAGTTAAGGCCGTCCAAGCCAGGAGCCTTCCCATTTTTACACTTAGATAACACCTTGAGCAATTCCGCAGTTGTGAAGACTTCATCAAGGATAGGTACAGACAAAAGAGGAAAAGATACTGTAGAACTTAAAGAAGAATTAACTTCGGGGTAGCAACTTAATAAGTATTTATACCAAACGTTATGGTCTATACCACAACTACTAAGTCGCTTTGGTCGAAATGCATTAATAGCTTTCCAGAAACTAGACGAGTTGTTACAGTTTTCTATATCTTTAATTCGAGCTTTATTGTAATCATTCTTCTTAACTTTTTCAATTCTCGCCAAATCCTTTTTCGCAGACAGAGAATGGACCTTCGCGCCCCCAGAAAAATCGCTTATCTTAAAAACTTGTAATGCAGATTTCAAATTACGCCTAGCCGATTTGCACTCCATATCAATCCAAGTTCTTTTGTAGACATTACAACATTTAGAAACATTTTTTTGCATATGCAATTCTAACGCTACATCTTTTATACATTTTGTGATATTTTCATTCATTTCATCGACATCCAGGCTCGACAGTGACACCTCTCTTCTCCATGCCATGGTCTCAGAAAAATGAGATGATTTCTCAGGGTCCCAAGTCCATCTAGAGACAATGGGACGCTTGCCCAAATCAGAATGCCGTAACCTAGCGAAGGAGAGAACAACCGGAAAGTGGTCTGATAGAGTCGTGAACTGCAGAACCTGAAGGTCACTGAAAAAATTAAGGGCAGCAAAGTTACACCAAACTAAATCGACTACGCTATTTCCCTGGGGACCGACAAAAGTAAAGTTGGCAGGTGAATCTGAACTCGCGCGACCATTTAGTAAAATAAATTCATTTGTTTCCATCACACTCACAAGGTTTTTACCACGGGAGCTAACAAAATCATCCAATGTGCATCTTTTCGGTGAATAAACATAGGCTCTAATTGATTAAAACACGAGACTCTACAATTGAAATCCCCCCTACAACAATAGGGATATTAGGGTATACACACGTTAACATGTTAAAAGTAGTCGATAAATTTTCAATAAATAAATTAAAATCACTCAGGGGGGGATTATAAACTAAGCCTCAGATAAAATGAACCGAACGACAAACAATTTTAAGAAAAATAAAATTACATTGAAATGAAACAATATTAACATTATAGTGTTTACTTTTGAAAGCTACACAAAGACCACCCTTGGCTCTACCATAGACAAAGTCACTGACCGCTGACGAAGTACAGACCTGGAACCCAGCGTTTTGAAGAACGTTGATGTTGTCGTGTTCCACCCAAGTTTCCGAAAAGCACAAAATATCCCTGATCTCATTTTACAAGTCAGAAAATTTTTTGAATCCGTGGATATTCCAAAAAATCAGTCTGCCACAAGTGTGGTGAACAAATAATGAAGGTTGTTGGGATGTAGGGGTAATTGGTGGATAAGGGTTAGCTCGTTGCTATTCGGCTTGTGTGAGATCCAGTTTTCTAGAAGAACCAGAACGAAGTGTCATGTCCGAAGAAGATGACGAATTGGACTTTCCAATGTTTAAAAACTTCTCAATGTTAGCATTGTATTTATTTTTCTTTGTTAAACAAAGAGGGCGACCAACTGGCCTTAGGACAGGAGCTTGAGCAATCGAAAAACCACTAGATGAAGCATCCAGATTGCTGTGCACATTCACCGCTTGCAAGTTGCTAGAAATCTTCTTTGATAAAAGTTCATTGACTTCCCCAACACCAATGGGTTTGTCATTGACAATAATAGATCTCCAAAGAGGAGAGATTATTGCGTAAAAGCTATCTGGTGTTGATCGGACTGCCAACGGTTTTGCACAAACGAAATGCATCCTCAATTGCAACATCAGGAATAAGTAACTGAACATCAGAAAATATTTTATGTAAAGCTTGAAATAAATTCCTGTTAATTTCCTCTGTATCGTCTAGATTAAATCGAACAATGTTTTTGACACGGTTAGAATCAATAATTGAAAGCATTCTTTTCTTGTTGTTCGTCATCCTATTTTCTATAGATACCATTTGCTGAGACGAGGAAAGACTCTGTTGTTTCAATTTAGATATTGATTCCTTGAGACTGGCAATCGATGAAAACAAGAGATTCCATCTCTCTTCCTCTGAAGAAGGTAAATCGTTGGCCATTGTGTTGACAGTGAAAAGTAATTAGGCGCACACACACAGACTTGTAGAAACTATTATCTCTAAATAATAGTTAACAAAATGCACAGAGAAACAGGAAAAGTATCAAGCAGAACCAGAGCGGGCAAAATTGCAACACTGCACAACACAGTACAATTCCATGAGAGTAAATTCGCAAAACACAATTGTATATTAATGTCACAGTTAAAGAAAGAAAAAAAACGGGAAACAATAACTGATTCATAGACAATAAACAAACAAATTCGAGAGATAGCAAAAATACGTACTTACTCGACGAAGGTTCAAGCGGAACTCCTTAATTAATAAATTGATACATTTTACTAATGAGTTAGTAAAAATTAATATTTTATTAATTAAATTGCAAGTGTTTCTGGAGTTACATTCGACGTAGAGCTAAAGTTTTGTGTCTATTAAAATTTGTAATCATTGTTACAAGTTTCGAAGGTGAATTGAAAAAATAATTTTTTCAATTCACCTTCTCAACTTAGCATATTATGGAAGAAACAATAATTTTGTTCTCAATTTTGGAAATTTAATATTTTTCCCGTACTTTTGATAAAATTCCCAAATGTTTCCCTAATTTATGCAATATTTATGGGTTTATCGCTTAGTATAAAATATTGATATAAATGTTAAGAATTAAAATTATTAATACAATATTTATTTTATAATTTTAATTCCTCTTTTTTTAAAGAGAATTTGTTGCTGTAAATATTTAAATACGCTCAAGTCTCTAAAATATCACTATAAAAAATTTTCTGAAAATTTACAATTTTCACAGAAACTTGTAATATAAGTATCCAGTAAAGTAAAGTATCGAATTTACAATCCCTTTTGTATAATTAATTCTTTCAGAGTGTCAATTTTACAATTTTCTGTAAATTTACTACACTGAAAGCAGGTAATAATCAGTAATGATTAGAATTATTTATTTACTACATTCGGAGTATGTATGTATTTTTATACATTTTCTAACAGCTAAAAAAGTGACATTTTTCGGCAGCTTCTCCACTTTACATGCGTATTTTGAGAAAAGTAATAAATATTTTAACATAATTCTTTTTATTTCGTTCCCTAGACATCATAAAGAATCATTCCTGAAAGAATCAATTTTTTCCAAAATTAGGCTGCAACGACTTTATTCAATATATAATGGTCTGACCCAATTACAAAATTTGATTAAAATTCGACTATTTATAATATCAACTGAATGTTATGCACGCCAACTGTAAACTGTCATAACTTATTGCGTCTTGCAAGTCACTGCTCTTAACTTGAAAAGACCGTCTAGATAGACGGACTCAACGAGGTCTATTAAGCTGCTCCTTAGCCGACAGCAAGACAGGCTGGATTAGACGGGCTACACTATAACTGTCTAGTCTCTTCGTAGACACCAGACTTCCATTAAATTTTTCCACACGGGTGTAAGGATTAGAACAAAATTTAGTACTCTTCGCAGTTCCAATCGTTACATCATTGAATTCGAAATGTATTGATTTAAGAAATGAGTACGCTATTTTACATCCGCTATTTTGAATTTTTGGATGTGATTTCAGATTCGTTATTAGCCACCCCAAAAACCCTTGAGGAACAAATTTTAATGAGATTTGATCAATTTTTAGAAATTAGTCCGCCATATTGAATTTATATAATTTGTCTTCATATTCGTATTCAGCGACACGAAAAACTCCCGAGTAACAAATTTCAAGCAAATCTGAGTAAATTTTAAAAAATGAGTCCGCCATTTTAAATTTTTTAAATCTGACTTCAGATTCCTAATCAGCGACCCGAAAACCCCCCTAGTAACAAATTTCAAGAAAATCTGAGAAAATTTTTAAAATTGAGTATACATGTGTATGGATTGAGTGTATGTGTGTGAGTATGCATGTGTATGTGTTGAGTGTATCTGTGTGAGTATACATGTGTAAGTATTGAGTGTACATATGTGAGTATACATGTGTATGTGTTGATTGGATATGTGTGAGTATACATATGTATGTATTGAGTGTATATAAGCGATTCCATGTCAAGTGATCAAAGTGGGGAGAATTTTTCTCCAATCGTAGCAAAACTTGGGGCTATTGAAGTAATCATAGATAGTAATTTTTCGTGAAAATATTTTTTTACCTAGTCCAACAAAATTTAATTAGCATTATGCAGCTTTTACCAGAAGGAGGCAAGTGAAAAATGATTTTTGTTGATTTAGTGAAATTTCACTAAATTTTCAGTGAAATAATTCTTTTTTACATACGCTTTCTTACCGAATACTTAATCTAAAACAAAAAACTAACTTTTTTGATATTCATTTGTTATTAATTCTTCGCTTGCCTATTCGCATAATATATCTAGATTTATTAATATATTTAAAAAATAAAATAAAAAAATGTCTTTTTTTTAGTCGACCTCTTTGTGATAAGAGCTGGACAACATAAATAAAATTTTGTTGACGGCTAACG
This sequence comes from Leptopilina myrica (nomen nudum), assembly GCA_032872475.1. Classification (NCBI taxonomy): domain Eukaryota; kingdom Metazoa; phylum Arthropoda; class Insecta; order Hymenoptera; family Figitidae; genus Leptopilina; species Leptopilina myrica (nomen nudum). The sequence goes on from CM065464.1 coordinate 27,367,950, forward strand.
GACGTGGAGAATAAATATAATATTGTTCTGAAGTCAGATTCGTATTCAGCATTCTCAAAAACCCCCGAATGACCATTTTCAAGCAAATACACTTACTTTTTAAAATGCTTTCCGCCTTAGTAGACTCATTATTATGAATTTTGAAAAACTGACATCAGATTCGTAACCAGCGACCGAAAAAACCTCCAAGTAACCATTTTCAAGCAAATCCAATTACTTTTTTAAATTTTCACGAAAAATAAATAATATTTTTTTAAATGTTAAAAAAACATTTCTATTTGTCCTTAGGACAAAAACTAAAAAACAGAAATAAAAATATTGTTTTTTATAAAAGTTACTGCAAAATGAATTTTTTTCAACTTTTTAAACACAATTTTCTTGTTCCTAAATAAATAAACCGATTTAAATAAATCAAGCTTGAATATAAAGGGGATAAGATATACTTTCGTTTAGAATTAGATACTTTTTAAAAATTATTCAATAAATTTTTTATAAACAAATTTTTTTTAATTCTCTGCGCATATTAAAAATTTGAAAAAAATTTCATAGATGACTATTTAACCCCTTCTACCCATATTCCATCTTTACCCCAGACTACCCTATTGCCCTTGCCTCCCATACTTTTTCTTTCAACAAGAACCTTATTCTTCTCTCTCTCCATGTCCTATCCTCCTCAATTCTCTCTCTTCTTCCCCTTAATTGACTTTTCCGTCTCAACACTTGCCTCTTCTGTTCCTTGTTCCCCAACTCCGCTACCCAGATCTTAAAATTCTCTTCTTCTCTTCCTCCCACTCCCCTTACATTTTTAACCTCTGCTTTAACTCCTATCTCTCCCAACAGTTTCTCTACCACCTCTTTTCCACACTTCTGTGTTGCTTTTACCCCCTTTATTACAATATTATTCCTCCTTTTCTCCCTTTCCATTTGATCCATTTTTCTATTCAATTCAACAACCTTTCTATCTAATTTTTCCTCTCTGCTGCCTCCCTCCCTCCTTATTTCCCCCACTTCAACTTCCTGCTTTTCCAACTACTCTAATATAACCTTCATTACCCTCACCTCCTTTCTCGTACCTTCCCTTTCTTCTTTACTCTTCTTCTCCAAACTATTTAATCTCTCCCATACTTCTTGTTTTTCTTCCTCCCATTTGTCCTCCCATGCTTTCCACATGTTTTTAATCTCGCCTATCTCCTCTCTTACCCACTCAAATTTATTTTTAATCCTGCTATCTAATTGGTCCATTTTCTTGTTTATTTGCTCCCCCAAAAACCTTAATAAATTAACTATATTTTTCTCCTTTTTACCTTCACTCGACTCTAAATTACCTTCACTTGTCTCCCCCCTTCTGCCTTCTCTGTGCCTTTTTCCTCCTTCCTCCATTTTGCCATAAAAGCCGGCGCTAAGCCAGGATTCTCTTTCGACAGAAGTTGCTGGTTCGTGTGCCTGCACCTTTTCTTTTTCTTACTAGCTACTTCACTGAACCACAGCATCTTCGACCCAACTTTTCCTTCTTTTTCCGTCGTCCCTGAGTCCTCTGATTCTACCGCCAGTCTCATGACTGTGTCGCCGTCTTCGTTCTCTTCTTTAAGGCCCAGACGCTTCCCTCTATCGCTCTGCCTGGGAGTTCTAAACGTCGACATTCTTCCTGCCTTACCGACCCACACTCTCTCCTTGTCTCACACTACGTAACAAACTACACTCTCTCCCTCCTTTCTCACCTAATCTTCAAGCACTCACCTTTCTTTTTTCACCTTTTTATCTCACGCACACAAACACGCCTCCTTGCTCTATAATTCACTCACACTAGCCACTTAACAGTCTTCTGATTCACACACAAAAACACTCTCACCACCACTAAAACCCTTAAAATTTAAAGAAAAACTCGGAATTTATTTTCCACGCGTCTATACTGAACGGTACCGGAAACGGAAGCCTATTATTTACAGGTAATACATTTTTTTGAATAAAATATTAATTACTTTTATGAAACCACGTTTCCGTGCCAGTGCTGTGTCAGTGCCCGGGACGCCTCGCACAGTAGGATTCTTACACTTTACTGTTCAAAATTGTCTAGAGCCTACTAATTTTATCCGATTCTGATGTTCTTAGTCTTAAATGAAAGAAGATAAGTTTTCTAAGAGTTTCCTCGAAACCGTTGTTTCAACTCTGGATGACGTTCAAACCATTGATTTGTCAGGCGAGCAAAGTGTACAAAACTGCGATCTTGAATTACTTTATACTCCTCTTCATTGGGAAGTAATCGACGATCATTGGAAAGAAAGTGGTTTTCTAATATATAAATGTAATCAGCAGCGTTCATTCGACCTTTTACCTGGCACGGTGGTCTTGAATCACTTTTGAATGAAAGGTCGTAGCACATCAATTTTTTTTGCTGAATTGAGTTACTTGTATCCTAAATAATGTGTAAAAAAATTATAGCCCATAACTTGCCGAGCCGTTTTTGAGAAAGTTCATTTTGAAAAAAACACCAGTTTTTTATTAAAAATATTACATATTCGCATCAAATTATGAATTTAAGCATTATATTTTTTTAAATAATGTGAAATAATGCTTTTCTTTAATTATAATGTAAGAAAAACAATATTTCTGACACAATAAGTCAGTTTTGTTTAAATATTGCAATACTTGTTTTAATAATTTGCGATATTTTGTAAGCAATTTAAGTTTTTAGCGTTTAAGAACTAATGAATATATACGACATTTTTATTAACTATTTATTTACGCAACACATTAAATAAGTTTCTTTTACATGTATTACTTTTGATTTTTATATGAACATATTTACAAATGTTGAGCGTTATATTCTTGAACTGCTCTGAGTAATTGTGTTGGATATTCTGCATGCTCTTTAAATACTTTGTATTTACTCCAAGTTGTTTTAAAATCTGAATGTAGAGATTCTACAGCTTGTTCGGTATAGAATCCCAGTCCCTCGCCGACTTTATCACAAAATTGAGGAACATGGAAAAATACAGCATGGACTTTCGGCGTTACGGAAATTTCCAAATCACAATAGCTACTTTTAAAGTTTTCAATATATTCTTTGTAATGTGGGTCGAGAGTAAAAGAAAAACACGATTGGACAACCGCTCTAAAATCATCAAAACACTTTACATATTTTAAGCAGTTGATACTGCATAACTGCCTTAAAAGATCCGTTTTATCCAATAACATTTTACATGAATTTCCTGCAAATCCTTGGGATCCATAAATGACTTGGCGACTTACATTGCATTTTTTAGCCCACTGGGAACTGACATCTTCAAATTCTAACAACATTTTGTTGTAGATAGTATTTACGACACCGATTAATAGATGAAGTTCAGGTGGCGGTATAATATCTAAAATTGCAGTGTCTTCATCTTTTACAAAATATATCGGATTATTTGTGCAATTTTTAAAATCTTTTGCAGATGCTTTATTACCTCCATTTTCTTGCCACATACGGTAATATTCTTTGCAGCTGCCGACCGTTCTTAGTTCTCCACATTCTTTTAATGTTTTAGAAGATGATACACACCAAGTGCAAGGATAGGTACTTGCGTGTGACATAATTCCTGTCATTATGTTTGCAAGCTTTAAATCAGTTGCTATACTGCCTTCCAAATTTTCAAGACGCAATAATGACCATAACATGGTCACATTTTCGTAATTTTCAGATGTATTAGCAGCAATTGCAAGCAGCAATACTTTCTTGACCCCATTGTCTTTAAGTTTTTTAGCTAGTACATTATCACAAAATTTTTGTCGTTTTGCTGATGGTACTAAAGCATCTTCGGATTCAATCAAATCATTTTGTGACAGTGAAACTAAAGATTGTATGGTTAAGCAAATTTTCAGGAACCCTCCCCCGCCATCGATGCCAAATTTTAAATGATATTCTGTCAAATCCCTTTTTTGTACAACATATTCTATAAGTTCTCTAACGTCATTACAAAAAACTATGTTCTCAAAAGTTTTAGTCATCATTTTATATTTATGGCTTTGCAAAATATCACATTTTTTGACTTCGAAATAAGAATCCACAGAATGATTTATATTCTGCAATTTTTCATTTAAATTTGATTCAAACATTTTTCTACTATTTGTAGCAACTCTAAAGGCTGATGCCATTAAAAGTGTTTTCTTTTTTGATATTCCAAGACCTAATCCTATTTTAGAAACTTCATCAACAGATATGCGTTTTTGTTCAATACTCTTCGGTGGATTTAGTATCATTCTTATTGGTGGTCCATGTTCTTGAGACATAGACAATTCTTTAACATTACTTTCCTTGGATTCAGTTTTCAAATTTACCATTTTTTTTATTAATTTGCTTACCAGTTGTTCTTTTTGTTTTACTGAAAGATCTTCATCAATATGAGTTACTAAATTATCCACGAGATTCAATTTTTTGCAAAAATGGGGTTTGCCAACAATCAAGTCTGATCGGCATTTAAGGCATTTTTTTAACTTATTATTTACAACATTAACATCAGCATCTGAAAAATTTTCGTGTCCTGGTTTTCTACTTAAGTCACATAAAGTGCACTCACATTTTTTGTCAATTGTATATTTTGTGTTAGGATTTATTGATTTAAACTTCGAATATTCTGGTAATTTCATAGTACGCAAATTTGGTTCTTTTTTAATTTCACGATACATTAAAATTCGACAACCATCACAAATTACTCTGGAAAGACGTTCATCACTTTCATCGTAGTTGACAATTTTATCAATTTTTTCTTTTAATACTCCCGATGCAGAAAAATATAAATGGCGAGATCACAATTTGTCATTAAGTATGCAATTAAAAAAATTTAATAAATCAGAGTAATTTTTTTATAAAATGAACTTTCTCAAAAACGGCTCGGCAAGTTATGGGCCATAATTTTTTTACACATTATTTAGGATACAAGTAACTCAATTCAGCAAAAAAATTTGATGTGCTACGACCTTTCATTCAAAAGTGATTCAAGACCACCGTGGCGAATATGTAATATTTTTAATAGAAAACTGGTGTTTTTTTCAAAATGAACTTTCTCAAAAACGGCTCGGCAAGTTATGGGCTATAATTTTTTTACACATTATTTAGGATACAAGTAACTCAATTCAGCAAAAAAAATTGATGTGCTACGACCTTTCATTCAAAAGTGATTCAAGACCACCGTGCTGGATAACTTCGCCTACTCCATCAATGGTAATAAAGCTCCAAGACATACAGCTGATGCGACCACTAAAATGAAATAGAGCTACATAGTGAGGGACAACCGTGAACCTCTTGGTCTTTTTACTAATAAACGGCCATCTTCAGACAAACAAAAAGTTTATTTTGTCCATATGGACGACGTTCCTCCAAAAATCTTCTGGTTTAGCAAAATTCTGTAATGCGTACCCCAAGAAGACTAGAGCCAGGAGGGGTAACTTGGCTGTTTTCTCACTCACAGCAGTGAGTCAGAATTAGTGGGATTATGAAGGCGTGGTTAGATTGCGCCAAATATCTTGTTTCGGTTCTGCACATCTCGCACACTCTTACGTTATATATTTAAAACGTGAAACGCGTGTGAGACGGGAAGTGCAGAATCAAAACACGATATTTGGCGCAATCTAACCACGCCTTCGTAACCCCCCTATATTTGTCCTACCCCCACTACTGCAGTTAGCCCTCCTGTCTCTAGTCTTCTTGGCGTACCCTATCCTTGCCTCTCGATGATCATTAGTAAGGGGTGTTTTCTTTCTGGTCTGCAGGTTGGGATTCCTACTTCCAACAGGCGTCTGTCTTCTAATTATTGAAGGAGAAATATCTAGGTGTAGATTGTTTCGAATTTTTTCGAAAGAAAGGAATGGATTGTCATTTACCACTGAGTCTCTTATCGAATCGTTCTCTTCCGTTTTCGTCTTCCAGGGCCTATTATTTCCAATACGATGATCTGATAATGCAGCATATCCCCCTTGTTGAAAAACCTTTACCCAATGTTTCACTGTTTTAACAGAGCATTGGGCTTCAAGCGCAATTTGTGGTATCTCTACTCCTCTTCCATGTAGAGTCAAATTTTACTTCCCTGCTGGAAGTAAAGGAATAGAAAACATATCACTTTGTAAATTTTTTTATCTCTAATATAGAAAGAGTTAAAGTTTCTCTAGCTTAGTATATCCCCACATTGTCACTTCAATCATTTCTTATCTCTCCTACTGTATAAATATATTTTAATAACCTTTATTTCATATCTTTGAATACTTTCAATATCCACACCTATCTCTTTCTATCTCTAATTTCATCTAAGAATATACTTATCTCTTTTAATAATCTTGTTTCTATCCTAGGCTATCCCTTTTTTATTCCCCTCAATATCTTTCTATCTTCCCTTTTTAATAAATCTCTTTTATATAACTCAGGCGTATTATGGTCACTTTATCTACCTGTACAGGCGCGTACTAAGTTCCCCCTTATAATCCAGCAGTCAATAAAGAAACCATTATAGTCCTAGGGAGATAAAGGGTATATTATTGACCGCTCACAGCTCAATAAAGTACCCTTTATCTCCCTAGGGCAATAATGGTTACTTTATTGACCATCTGGGTTATATGAGAGAACTTAGCATGCACGGGTACAGGTAGCATAGAGTAACCATAATACGCCTTTGTTGTATAATGCAAAGTATGGAACAAGGGAGGTAACCTCGTTTGTTACATAATGTACTATTAATATCACTTACACAGTTTACACCTCATCACAGTTTACACCTAAGAAAAAAAACAAGAACTAATTTTGAAAATTTTGTTCCTCTACTTATTATTGTTTACAATACTAGATATACAATACTTTAATTCTTTTGCTTCCTCTGCATGAGGAAGCTTTGCATTCGTGACAATTTTCAATTTTTCAAAAGAAGGTTCTTTGGACTCATTTTCATCTGGAACATATGTATATAAAGTTCTGAGGAAATGTCCAGATGTATGTGTGTGTGTGTTTCTTGATATATCAAGAAGAAATTTATTTCAGAAGAATGAATGCTTCGATTGATATGCTTCTGACAAATCATAATTTGGTTTTCATGTTGATTTGAAAATAGAGGAAAATACTCTTCGATTAAGAGGATTCCTCTTGATTCAAGAGGTAGTGCGAGTACAACTTGCACTTGTCCAATTTTTTATTATTGTAGATTATGTAAATGCAATATTATAAATAAAAAACCAAACGGTCCGGTTTACAAACCGGACCGTTTGCAAATTTTTTTTAAGTGAACACAGCAACTAAACAATAAAAGATAAAGTATAGAAGTCTCTGGGAAAAAGTTGCGCAATTAAATGATCTTTCAAATAAACCATTGAAAAATGAAATCGGTTGATTTGTTTAGTCATAAGAGTCAATTAATCCACATTTCATTTAATTAAAAAATTCTAGCATTCCGTGAATTAAAATTTTTAGTAATTAATTAAATTATTCTAAAGTTTAAATATTCAATAACAAACAGCAGTTTTCAAATTCCAATAAAATTAGAACTAATTCTGTATAAATTTCAAAAAATCTTAATATTAATGAATCAAAGTAAAATGATAATCACTTTTAAGTATAATCAAAATATTTAATAATTACAATTTTTATAAACTCTAAATTAATTCAATTCAATATAAGAATAATTAATCATATGTTGATTAAGATAAGCATATAATACTGACTTAATCGGCAATTTTTTAAATATGATTTATAAAGAAATATAAGGAAATGTCCAATTTAAATGTAAATTTTACAGCTAAATGTTTCAAAGATATATTATTTTTTATGTCGTGATGCAAGGACCAAAAATGACTACTTTTTCCTGGAAATAAAATAAAAAATGTATGTTTACCAGATAAGTTTGTGAACTGATGGCGTTCCTCCATTTGTAAATAAATATATGGGCATTTCCACGTAAAATTTTTCTATGACATTTAAGAATCGGTTAAACATATTTTTTTCTCGTTCCTTATAGAAAAATATGAAATACGTATTTTTTTATTTTTCCATAATTGCCAAAATTTTCCAGATATGAATTTTCGAAATTTTGGATTTTTAAAAGCAGACCTATTTTCAATAGCTCATAACTTTAAAAGTATTGAGTTTAGAAAAAAGTTATCAAAGAAAGAAAATTTTGTTTTTTAACTGTTAAGTAATTTAAAAAAAAGAATTTTTTTTTAATTTTTGAAGAAACATTTTTTTAATAAACAAATTAATTAAAAAATTTATAGAACGAAAACTATGAGTAGGCCCATCTAGGATCTTTTTAAAAAATCTTCTGTATATTGGCAGCTATAAATAAATAGGAAAAAAATATAAATTAATCGCCTCAAAAAAAAAATTAATTTGTTTATAAAAAAATAATTTCTTTTTCAGTAGTATAGCTAGGCCGGTTCTGGATAATTTTGATGGTAATGCAGATTTTTACTTACCGATAGTCAGTAACTTACCCGCAATCTGCAATACCGACATGTCGGGTAAGTTGTTGATCGTTCCTGTCGCTAGATGGCGTTGCTTGCATATATTTAAATTAGTTAACCCTTTTTTTAATTACATATATTTAAATTAGTTAATTTGCATACCACCCAATTTTTATCCTCTCTCTTTCATTGTATGTAAATACCACCCACTTTTCTCCCTCTCTCTTACAGTTTATGCAAATACCACCTACTTTTCTCCCTCTCTCTTTAAGTTAATGCAAATACCACCTACTTTTCACACACCTTCTTTGAGTTGTATGCAAAATTCACCCTTTTAGATGTGGAATATGCAAATACCACCCACTTTCACCCCCCTTTTTTTGTATAAATCAGAAATTTCAAAAATCGTATAGAGAATCGCGAGGGACCAAGCGTTAAAGTTAACTTTTTGAAAAGTAAAAGTTAACTATTAGAAAAGTTAAAGTTAACTTTTTGAAAAGTTAAAGTTAATTTGACTGGTATGATTGTGTCCTTATAATGAACATATTGATAGGCGCTTCTGGGCGGAGTCCAAGACAAGTCTAGTGCCTAGTCTCATAGTGACTATAATGTGATCAGATCTTCTGATGACCTACATTATTATTTTTATTTGTGAAAATATTTACTTTTAATGGAATATTTAATTTGAATCTAAATATAAAATCGAAAAATGAAACAACTAAAAATATTAGAATACTTTGAATTTTATAAAACTTCTCACAACATATTTAAACGTCGAATCTCTTTAAAAATTAAATACAAGTCCTTTTCCATCTTAACTAAAATGATTTGTTTTAAAACGTTTGAAGAAAGAGATTATATTTAAATATTCTACAGATTAAATAAAAATCCTAATGCAAAGATTTTAAAAATTTAAAGTATTCTCTATTTTTTACATATTATTTCTGATTAGACTTTACATTTAGTTGCCTAAATTAAACATTCCAATAAAATATAATAACAATTAGGTATTACATAACCGGCTAAAAACAAAATAAACACACACCTAACCCCAAAATGAGACCAAACATTTCACTTAGATGTTCTTCTAAATTCATTTGAACACTAGAACTCACAAAACTACACTCACTATTATATTTGAAATTAAAATTTTTATTATTTAAAACAATTAATTAGGCACGACGGACACTACGAACTACACCCAGAGTTCCGAGTATATCAAAGACGAAGAAACTGAACAAATGCGGCGCAGGCGCGCCAGCAATCCTAAAGACTGTTTGGGAATGAATCTAAGGATTCTCGTACAGAACAGTTCCCGTTTAAGTGAACGTTGATACAAAGTTTGTAACAATTAAGTAGCTGTATTAAATTAAATGCAAATAATAATAATTGTACCTAATTCTTTTCACCTTTGAATTAATTATAGAAACTGATTGCACTTGTTGAAAGAAGAAATTATATATATATGTATATGAGCGATTCCATCTCAAGTGATCAAGGTGGAGAAAAATTTTTCTCCAATCGTAGCAAAACTTGGGGCTTTTGTAGTACTCATAGATAGTAATTTTTCGTGAAAATATTTTTTTACCTAGTCCAATATTTTCCGAGGGGGAGGGGGTTAAATTTTTGTGTTTTTCAGTACAATGCTTATTTCAATAATTTTTTACTCTTAAACAATTAAACATACAAATTTGACAAAGCACATTTTGGAAAGGTTTTTTTATCCTCTTTCGATTGGAAATAAGCATTTTGAAAAAAAAAATTTTGGCCAAAAAAAATCAAAATTAAAAATAAATTTCAATTTTTGAGGGAGATGGATACGATTTTTTTTTTTTTTAAACGAAAGCTGAGGTTTTTTCCTAAAAGGACATATAAATGATAAAGTGGGACTAGAATGTTTAAACATTGAAAAAAAGAATTTTCTCCAAAACGGAGCTTTTTTTCAGCTTGATTGAAGGCCGATAACAGGTTTAAATATTAAAAAACAAATTTATTTTTTAAATAAATTTATTAAAAAAGTTAATTTTTATTTAATTAATTTTTTTTTTTAAATTTGATTCATTCTAAACAAAAAACATTAAGACAATTTTTTTCTATAAGCAAAAATAAAAAAGTTATTCAAGTTTAAAAAAAATATTGCATTAATTTCTTTATGCAAATATCTAACAAAATATTAAATATTTTTAATTAATATTTGGGATAATTACATAGGCAAACAAACTCTATTCAAAAATGAAATTTGAAAAAAATCCGAGAGTTGACCCCTCAATCTCATATGAAACTCCTCATATGTATATAATTATGTATATTAAGATATTTAGCTTTGATCTTAATCGAAAATCATTACTTAACTTTTTGGGATAGAAAACCAAAATTCAATATTTATTCCTACGATAATACAAATCATTCCAATTGTTTAATATCCAGTCCGAAATCTGAAAAGACCCTGAATAGATTCTCTTTCGGCAGTGAGGCTCAAACTAAGAAAATTCGTCACGACCTTTCTAATTTCGACACGCTTGAAATATCAGTTGATGATGTTGAAAAACAGAGGTTCTAAGTAGATCGCGTTGTCTGGTACCTGAGTAGAATATCAGAATGTGTAAATTTAACTAGAGGCATTCTAGTCTGAATCGGTTGGAAAAATTTAATAGGGATACACATGGATCCAGATAGATTTCCCTATCTGAAGATGAGGGCATTCTAGTCAGTGTCCGATTATCACCTATCTAGAAATTATTAGTGTGGTTGGCCTTACTAATTCCTCATCAGCGCCCCTTTTTAAATGAAGCGAAGTAGGGAAATTTGTATACGGTATACTACAATCTACAAGGATGTCCGTATATGTAGCATTAAAGATTGTCACCCTAACCATAGTAGTGGTTACCCACTACTATAAATTTCTTTCCATGTATAAAATTTAATATTTATTACTAATTATCAATAAAACTTTGTTATACTCATTGCGCTACTCAAAAATGATTACATCTATAGTCGGACAACATGATTTTAAAAATATTAAATATCATATTTCTAGTTTAATTATTTTGTAAAATAACACTATTCTCAATAAAATGTGAACTTGACGCGTTCGTTCAGTATATACCTACTTTAAAGTAATTATAACAGTGCATTATTATTTATTTGCTAAAAAACTTAAAAGTGTTCGACTACTAGTACTGTTCGGCTATACCTACAGATTAAGAAAACAATGATACCAGTCAAGTTGAAGTTTACATTTGAAAAAGCTAAAGTAATCTTTTCAAATAGTTGACTTCAACTATTCAAATAGTTTAAGTCAACTTTTTGAAAAGTAAAAGTTAATTTGACTGGTATCATTGTTTCCTTTTAATACAAAGATAGTACATTTTACTAAAATATTTATATTATATGTACACAATAATACCAGTCAAATTGAAGTCAACTATTTGAAAAGTTAAAGTCAACTTTATAAAAAGTTGAAGTCAACTCAAGAAGGCTGGAGACAGGACGTAAAACTTCGGTAGTAGGGATGAGTCAGACGCCTGTTTTAAACCAGGCGTTTCGTTTCGACAAGTTGTCGGCGCGATGCTTCTGCACATCACTCACACATTCAAATTTTTGTTTACCGTGTGATTCACACATGATAGCTTTTAATTTGAGGTTAACTTTGAAGTGCAATGAGACAACGTGTATGAAAACAGATATATGATTATATATATATATGATATGATTCAAGTGATTAGTGAATTAAGTGCATTAATTTAGTGTCAATAAAATATTTATAAAATGCCTACAACGAGTCAAGAAAAAAAATAAACACATCACTGAAAACCAACGCCATTTTTTTCATATTGTATTTGTAGGTTAGATGTGCAGAAGTCTATTGTGGCCACGAAGTAGTATAAGGAGTTTCCACTCAATGGATAGTTTGAAATATTTTGATGACGATTTTTCTTTTCTGTCCGGCTCGTGGTTAGTTAGCGAAATAAGCGCTCTTGCAGGAAAACGGCTACAACTTAGGTGAGAGATCCGCAATTGCAAATGGCGGATATGTGAATTTAAGACATTCAAAAAAGACGGCGTTGATCTGCGCGTGCGTGTTGCGTTTAGCAGACGAAAAGGAGAAAAATTCTTGAGTTGTACGTTTTCACGTTAGATGGATTCTTGTCTTTAACTAACCCATGACGTCAAACAGAAAAAAAAAGTTGGAAACACTTTTCACGATGAGTGGAAGCTCCTTATACTACTTCGTGATTGTGGCAAAGACTTTTTTGAAAGAAAACGCTTGACCATACAGCAACTGAGCGACTCAGCATTGACATACCTCCACTACCGAAGTATTACCTCCTGTCTCTAGCCTTCTTGAGTCAACTATTAAAACATTTAAAGTTAACTTTTGGAAAGTTAAAGTTTACTTTTGAAAAAGTTAAAGTTAACTTTTTGAAAAGTTAAAGTTGACTTTTTGAAAAGTTAAAGTTAACTATTGGAAAAGTTAAAGTTAACTTTCTGAAAAGTTAAAGTTAACTATTAGAAACGTTAAAGTTAACTATTAGAAAAGTTAACGCTAACTTTTTAAAAAGTTAAAGTTAATTTGACTGGTATCATTGTGCCCATGAGACGGATACTTGAAACACATAACGTGTCTCAAAATGCAGTGCTATATGTGTGAGACATTTGTAACGTCTTAAAATGAGACACATATCTGTTTCAAATATGTGGACACAAAACATCTACGTGTTTCAAATATGGGGACAAAACGTCTCAAAATGAGACACTTGATTTTGCAGTGTAGTTAGAATGTTAGAGTATTAGAACTGTATTCGTTTTTAATTAACTCAGTATAAGCATGATAACCTCAAAATGTACACTGAATCAGCCAGAAAACGGAATAGGCAAAACTGACATAAAAATTATAGTAATACAAAGCAAAAAATCTTAGAGTTACATTTAAATATGATTGATATTGTCATTTATAAATTTTTGAAACAGAATTATAATTTATACATGTATTAATAACATTTTCAACTTAAAACAGATAAAATAAATGTTTTCTCTGAATAACTTTGTCAGACAAAATCGTACTTATGTTTTTCAAAATTGTGTTTATAGTTATTATGATGCGTTTCGCTAAAAGAAAAGAACCTTATTTTCAAGTTACTAAGAATTTCCGAACCAAACTTTTATTGTTGATAATGTCAAAGCATTTACTTCAGTGTAGTGTTTCCAACAAGCTGATTTGGATGTAGCACAAATCAATCTGTAATACCACCAAGAAATCCTGCAGTTCGTCTGTTGCAGTTTGTGAAACACTCAGTTTGGTTTGTGTATTCTCCAAACTCAGCCGTTTGTGAATACTACAACCGTGGCTCATAGATGGAGCGGGAAATCCTGTAAATTTTACAACAAATGTTTTTCCGTGTATATATGTTGTTTACATGGAATTCACTCAGCTCCTTCATACTGTGAAAACTGGATAGCTAAAGTTAGAGGGTTAGATTTTGAGTAGTTAACCAATTATTAAATCTTGTAAAGCCTCACAATGTGTCTAAAATCATGTGATCAATTCGCTGAGTCAGAATGCCAGAGTACTAGTTCAGAAGCTTATGACTGTAACCGTTTTAATGAATTCTGTATAAGCATAAACTGTAGATGCAAAAGTGTCGTTAGTCAATTTCTTTTTAACAACTCAAGTAGAAGATTTTAGATGATAACTGTCACATTAGTAGACAGAGCATTAAAGTTAACATTTGGAAAAGTTAAATGTACTTTGTAGAAAATTCAAGTTATCTTTAAGAAACGTTATATATAACTTTTTTACATTAATATTTTTACACTTAATAAGATATATTCTAAAATAAATGTCTGCAAGCAGATATTCACTGATCTTTACGTAAATAATGGCTTTGCCTGATAATGTTTAAGCAGGTTTAAACTCTATTTTGAAAGGTACAAAGGAGACGATAGAAAAAATAAAGGTTATGTTATTTAATGGTCACATGTCTTATATACTTTACTATGAAAATACGGCACACTGAATAACATGACTTTAATGCTGGTTTCAATTTGATTTTAACAAGAAAGGTTGTCATTAAAGAATTCTTTTCTCCTCGTGAGAATTGAGGAATTGATAATACTAATTTATTGTTAATTCAGTATTAAGGAAGAGGAACATCAGTTGTGACGTCGCGAAAAAGGGAATTTTTCAAGAATTTTTTCCTAATAAACCATATAAAAGTTTTTTAAATTGATTAACAATTATTATAATATTATCTAGTTCCTATACAGAGAGTTTTAAAAAGAAAAATATTTGAAAAATTGGTAACCTGTCAAAGTCAAGAGTATGATTTTTATAAAAAAATAAAGGTCGATTTTCAGCTATAGGAAAAATAAATTTGAATAACACACAAATCCTTAGATTGGGGGCCTAGATAGTGGTATTATAAATGTAAATCAATTTTGATTTTACATTTTAGACGAACTATACTTGTGGAATGTTTGTCACCGAAATTCTTGCTTTTTACGATGAAGTCACTTTAATCGGTCAAATTTGAGAAAGTATTTGACGAATTTTTTTTAAATTTAAAGCCTTATGTATGTACTTTTAGGTTATAAATAGTATTTTTTTAAAAGTTTCATAGTTTACCCAATTTTAGAAAATATAAATTTTTAAATTTGTAACGTTTATTCATCATGGATCATTCTCATCATTTTCATTATCGTTTCTTAAATTATAATGTCCGCAATAATGGGAGTTTCTGTAATATTCTTTACTAAATGTCTGGTAACATTAACATTAACAACAAGCACGCAACAACCTCCATTTTTAATTAAAAATAAGAGTTATTTAGAGAAAATGTACAAACTTACATAAAAATGACGTCACCAAAAGATTTCGTCTAAAATGTCTTTGTTATTATCTACAGGCAGGTTAAAACTTGTCTGAAGGCTATTTAGACAATATCTTTATTCCTTTCAAAATGCAGGTTGAAATATGCATTTATATTTTCAAACAATACTATCATTATTTTGAAAATAAGCAAGTTGAAACTTGCTAACATTTTTTTTTAAAATACCTTTATCCTTACGGTGCTATAGCGCCAGTGAAGCACCCTGCATGAGTCAGACAGCAAGGTCTGACGCATGGAACTATCCACTCACTCAACGCGGTATCCGTACGCGCACCTCTGCTGCGCACTGGGCCTTACCGCACCACCCACTCCCGCTACCCACATTGCCGGCGCGGTATCTCGCGAACGCTTGGTCCCTCGCGATTCTCTACACGATTTTTGAAATTTCTGGTTTATACAAAGTGGGTGGTGGTGGGTGGTAGTATAGAAAATATAATGGAAAAAATTGGGTGGGTGGGAGGGGGTGGTTAACTAAAAGCAATGTACTTTACATAGGTAACGGGTGAGTGGGTAGTGGGAGGGGGTGGTAGCAATGTATAAGATGTATACATGTTAGGTAGAATACAAAAAAAGGGAGAAAAGTGAGTGGTATTTGCATAAACTGTAAGAGAGAGGGAGAAAAGTGGGTGTGTGGGGAATGCTTAATGTTCTTCTCTCCCCACTCCTCATAAGGGCTGATCGGTCATAGCAACCGTTACTAAGCGAGACTGATAAGAGTTCAGTTTGCGTCTAGATCGAGAGAATTATACACGTATTATAACTATGATTGATTATGATAAATAAATAAATTATTAACTAATTTGGTGAACAATTATTTATTATTATCGCAAATTGTGAATTCTATGGTTTGGAGTACCATAACTAATATTTATATATATTTAAAATATTAACAAAACTTCACAGGTGGTATTTAGCAACGGCATGTAGCGACAGGAATGATCAACAACTTACCCGATTTGTCGGTATTGCAGATTGCGGGTAAGTTACCGACTATCGGTAAGTAGAAATCTGCATTACCATCAAAATTATCCAGAACCGGCCTAGCTATACTACTTTTTTCTAAAAAAAATTTTTAAATATTTTTTAAAAATCTTTCAAAATTTGAAGAAAAACCAAAACTTTCTTTCTTTGACAACTTTTTTCAAAACTCAATACTTTCAAAGTTATAAGCTATTAAAAATTACTCTTAAATTACTCTTAAAAATCCAAAATTTGGAAAATTCATATCTCGAAAATTTTGGCAATTATGGAAAAATTAAAAAAATACGTATTTAATATTTTTCTATAAGGAACGGGAAAAAAATATGTTTAACCGATTCTAAAATGTCATAGAAAAATTTCACGTATATATGGGGCATTTCATGTCAAGTGATCAAGGTGGAGAAAATTTTTTCTCGAATCGTAGCAAAACTTGGGGCTTTTGTAGAACTCATAGATAGTAATTTTTCGTGAAAATATTTTTTTATCTAGTCCAATATTTTCCGAGGGGGAGGGGGTTAAATTTTTGTGCTTTTCAGTACAATGCTTATTTCAATAATTTTTTACTCTTAAACAATTAAACATACAAATTTGACAAAGTAAATTTTGGAAAGGTTTTTTCATGCTCTTTCGATTGGAAATAAGAATTTTGAAAAAAAAAAATTTTGACCCAAAAAAATCAAAATTAAAAATAAATTTCAATTTTTGGGGGAGAAAGACCCAATTTTTTTTAACGAAAGCTGAGGTTTTTTCGTAAAAGGACATATAAATGGTAAAGTGGGACTAGAATGTTTAAACATTGAAAAAAGGGTATTCGACTAACCGGAGCGCTCTAAACCCGGTTTTTAGCTTTGTTTAGGAGAAAATTCTTTTTTTCATTGTTTAAACATTGTAGTCCCACTTTTTTATTTATATGTCCTTTTAGTGAAAAACCTCAGCTTTCGTTTAAAAAAAATCGAGTCTCTCGCCCCCAAAAATTGAAATTTATTTTTAATTTTGATTTTTTTGGGTCAAAAAATTTATTTTTCAAAATGCGTATTTCGAATCGAAAGAGGATGAAAAAACCTTTCCAAAATGTACTTTGTCAAATTTGTATGTTTAATTGTTTAAGAGTAAAAAATTATTGAAATAAACATTGCACCAAAAGACCCCTTGATCACTTGACGCGGAATCCCCCATATATATATAGGGGAAAGTTACTACGGTCGGGACACTTTTTGACTTGTGCCCATTCATCCGTTCTAGGCTGAATTTCTCGTTTTCTGACATATATTTAGCCCGTAAATTACAGAAGAATGCTGAAATGCACTTGAAAATGGAAAAGGAAATATAAAATTCATATAAAAATTAATCTAAAAACGTTCTCAGTACACGAAACGTTTACAATACATTATCGAAGGAGATGTGAAATGAGTCTATTTAAAATGTTTTACAAACGTTTTTTAAACATGAATATATTTTTTTCACTGTAAAATGACGTTCTTCACACATCTCTACTTTAAAAAAATGAATTTCCGACGACAGAACGCACCATAATTGTAAAATTATGTGTCCTAACCTGCACGATATAATGTGACCCGACCGTAAGTTTCGCGTCGTTTTGATTTTTTTCACAGACATAAACGCACGACATAAAAACCAAAATACATACCAAAGTATTAAAGCACTCTCTAATCAATAAATTTCATCATCTTACTTTATTGTTTGCATCTTCCCTTTTGTTTAATTAATCTTTCTCGACACTGAGGAAAAGTTTTGCTTTAAAAATTCACCACACATTTACGTTTAATACGTTTGTACTGCTCGCGTACTTCATTGGAACTTAATGAAAGTGACGTGAAAAGTTTTCTACAATCGCTAACAAATATTTACATCCAATAGTAAATGGCACCAGTTTGTTACAACTAAGAAACCTGAGGTGGCCCAACCGTGGTGACTCTCCCCTATATATATGGGGCATTCTTTCTGAACGGGAGACCCCTATCCCCCCAAAATTGGTTTTGAGCTAGAGACATGTAGTAAAGCTTAAAATTTAGCTCATTTAGTCTACTTTTCATTGCAAAGTGGCAAAAAAAAAATTTTAAATGGCCGATTTAATATGGTCGAAAATGTATTAAAACAACATTAAATTTATTTTAATTTTTAATGCAAATCAATTTTACATTGATAGAAAAAGCTGTACAAGGTTATAAAAGTTAGCTAGTCACTTTTCCCACAAACAGCAAAGTTAAAAATTTCAAAATCCAAGATGGCGACTCCAATATGGCAGAAACATCCTAAAAACTGCTCAAAATCATTAACAATTTCTTACTCAGGGGTTTTCGAGGTTGTTTAACACGAATATGTTATCGAAAATTATAATATATTATAACTGTTATAATTAACCCCTAAAACTCACCCTTAATTGATACTTTCATCCCTTACAAATCGTTACATATTTTTTTCAAAATTAAGATTTTTATTTAGTTTCATTAGTCAGTGAATACGATTTTTCGGACAACAAGTAATGATATTACGTAATATCCCAATATAATCCTCCCCTAACAATCACGCTTAATTGATTCTTTCATCCCTTAGAACCGTTACATATTTTTTCAAAATTAAGATTGTTATTTAGTTTCATTAGTAAGTGAATACGATTTTTTGGACCACAAGTAATGATTTTACGTAATAACCCAATATAATCATCCCCTAAAAATCGCCCTTAATTGATTCTTTCATCCCTTACAAATCGTTACATATTTTTTTCAATATTAAGATTTTTATTTAGTTTCATTAGTAAGTGAATACGATACGATTTTTTGGACCACAAGTAATGATAAAACTGCCCAAATTCTTTTAAAACTAATAACATAGGAGTTTTATAATAGCCAAATATAAATTAAAAGTTACATTTAAAAAATAACTACAATAAAGCGGACAGATTTTTTAAAATCCAATTATAAATATTTAAGATAAATCTACGTTAAGGCCGACTAACAAAGGTAAGATTTTATCACAGCATAACAGAGTCCAGACAATTAAGGCAAGACTAGTTTATCCCGACAAGCAAAGCTTAGGAAGGAACCAAGTCCGGACAATTAAGGCAAGACTAGTTTTAGCCCGACCAGCAAAGGTTAGGAAGGAACAAAGTCCGGACAATTAAGGCAAGACTAGTTTTAGCCCGACCAGCAAAGGTAAGGTAGGATTAAAGTCCGGACAATTAAGGCAAGACTAGTTTTAGCCCGACCAGCAAAGGTTAGGAAGGAACAAAGTCCGGACAATTAAGGCAAGACTAGTTTTAGCCCGACCAGCAAAGGTAAGGTAGGATTAAAGTCCGGACAATTAAGGCAAGACTAGTTTTAGCCCGACCAGCAAAGGTTAGGAATGATCACAGTCCACATGTATTTCAAATACAAATTTATTTTGCTAAATATTTTAGTGTGATACCCGTCAAAGCATTAAAATATCTCTTTATTAATAGTTCTTTGTTATCACTGACAATAAAACAATGGTTTTTTAATATTTCTGGGACTGGTGGAGCCTCGTTAAACTTTTTTTTAAGAAATCTATCTGCGGTCTCATGCATTTTGCAACTGTAATAAAATACTTTAATTTTTGTAAAATAATTTTTACCCCAATGAGCAAGTTTTTCATGTGACAAAATAGCTTCGGATGGTTTACACAGAAGACTGTTTCGTGCAGCTTCTCTTTTGAATGTAGCTCCAATACCATCTGAAGCTCCTTTTCCAAAATATTGCGACTGCTGTTTTGATATAAACGAGTGAGGTTTTAGAAGTAACAGTTTATTACTAAATTCTTATATATATTCTGCATTGGTCACGATGCGTGTTTGAAGTGTCGATCTGTCTGTGGTTGTCCATGCACTAAATTGTACATGTTGGATATTCTTTTCTGTTAATAATTGTTGTAAAAATTGTGAAAAGTCGTCAATACTTGGACAATCAGCACAACTAGTGAGAAAGCAATTCTCAGTTGGATTTTCGTAAGTAATTTGCTTTAAACAATTTTTATAATATTCAACTGGATTTTTTAAATGTTCAGTAAGTTTCTTTAAATCAATTGCATCCAACAGTAACTTGAAATTTTTATGCACAGTGCATACACAAACAGAATGAGTTCCACTGCCTCCAGCAAGAACACATTCTTTCGGACGAAGTTGGGCAAATTTGCTTAAACTTACAGGGAAATTTATATTGCTTTTTTTGTATAAACAAAAAAGTCTCTTCAAATCTAAAAGAAGAAGACGTTTTTGTTTTGCAGAACTTCCGTTTTTATCTTTAACAGAGACTACATCTTTTTTCCCAGCCATTACCCTACTATTTTCATCATTATTGTAAAAATTTACAACATTTTCAACAGTTGATGAAGGTAATGGTTTACCAGCTTTTGCTGTAGTCTCACCTAAAATGCCTTTAGAAATTCTAAGATTTATAGCCTTTTTAGCTAACTGCCAACTGCATCCAAATTCTTCCGAAATTTTGTTAGCACTCCACGATTTAGGAAGTATTGTGAGAATGCGTAACTTTAAAGGGTCAGAAATTTTCGTTTCATACTTACCGATATTTTTCGCAAATCATCGGTCTCTATGAAAGTTATCCTTATTTGACATTTTTATTTATCAATATTCAAATTTAGCACAAAAAATGAAAAAAAAAATTTTTTTAATTCCTGAAAAAAGCGATATACGTAGACCAATAAATAATACAAACCTGCGCTATTATTTAGATATGAACAGTGAAACGCAACCATTCATATGTAAAAGGAAACTTCAAATTTAGCTCGCTCTTTATATATACTCTAAATGTCGTTTTTCTTGTGAGAAAGACATCCACCTAGTGTCAGTTTTAGGAAACAAAATTTGGCGGTAAATTTAAATTGCATTTAAAATAACATTTATTCAAACTTATAAGATACTTTCTTAAAAGAACTTTTTATCAAAATTATCACAGCTGAAAAACTGATATAAATCAATAATAAATTATCATTGTTCAAAACAAGCATAATAATTATAATTTTATTTTTAACATGGGTTAATCATGTTTGATTATATCGTAATATCATTAGTAGTTAAACAAAAAAAAATGCAGCTGATAATAAAGTGCAAAAAATTAAGACATTCAAAAAAATATGTAACGATTTGTAAGGGATGAAAGAATCAATTAAGTGTGATTTTTAGGGGATGATTATTTTGGGTTATTACGTAATATCATTACTTGTGGTCCAAAAAATCGTATTCACTTACTAATGAAACTAAATAAAAATCTTAATTTTGAAAAAAATATGTAACGATTTGTAAGGGATGAAAGAACTAATTAAGGGTGATTTTTATGGGATGATTATATTGGGTTATTACGTAATATCATTACTTGTGGTCCGAAAAATCGTATTCACTGACTAATAAAACTAAAAAAAATCTTAATTTTGAAAAAAATATGTAACGATTTGTAAGGGATGAAAGTATTAATTAAGGGTGAGTTTTAGGGGTTAATTATAACAGTTATAATATATTATAATTTTCGATAACATATTCGTGTTAAACAACCTCGAAAACCCCTGAGTAAGAAATTGTTAATGAATTTGAGCAGTTTTTAGGATGTTTCTGCCATATTGGAGTCGCCATCTTGGATTTTGAAATTTTTAATTTTGCTTTTTGTGGCAAAAGCGACTAGCTAACTTTTATAACCTTGCACAACTTTTTCTATCAATGTAAAATTGATTTGCATTAAAAAATAATATAAATTTAATGTTGTTTTAATACATTTTCGGCCATATTAAATCGGCCATTTTGAATTTTTTTTTGCCACTTTGCAATGAAAAGTAGACTAAATGAGCTAAATTTTAAGCTTTACTACAAGTCTCTAGCTCAAAACCAATTTTGGGGGGATAGGGGTCTCCCGTTTTCTACAATCGCTAACAAGTATTTACATCCAATTGTAAATGGCACCAGTTTGTTACAACTAAGAAACCCGAGATGGCCCGACCGAAGCGACTCTCCCCTATAATAAATTCTTTATTGGAACTAACAGTCCATATACATTAATGTACTATAATAATTAAAACTTAATTATAACATTGCAGATGGAGAAATTAAAATTAACCTAAATATTCAAAATATCAAATCGCATACATTCAATACAAATGAAAACCGTAAAAAAACAAAAACAGTGATTGAAATTTTAAGAATGAGTACAATTTTCAGATGTCGGCAGTTTAAATTTTGACTGATTAAAAACAAATTTAGAATAAAATTTATTTATCAAGCGAATCTGTGCAAAGGGTTTCCTCCAGATTAAGCCAAGTCTGTTTTTCAAGTAAGGTTGAACCGAACTAATAAGGTCCAAATGGGGCCAAACCTGAAGACTACCTGAACGGCCCCGCAGTGCCAAGTCCTTGTTTATCAAATTTTTTGACAAATCGTGTAGAATTAGTCCCGCGTTATTGACCAAGGATTCCAAGTCATTTATGGGCCAATTCTGTTCCGAATCAAATCTCGAAAGTAACTTTTTTAATCTGATTACCCAATTTAAGTACTTGTTACTAGGATTCAATTCTGAAATATACATCAAGCGTAAAAGACACTGCCTTGGGAACCTTGAATTAGACATACTGAAATTTTTTTCTAACCAAGCCAGTGTTCTTTTAAGCACCACATAAGACAAAGGCAGTCTTCCTGTCTCCAGACGGACCGCGTTGTTCGGTGTATTCTTAGGCAATTGGAGAAGACACTTAAAAAAATTTAATTGCACGCGTTCTAGATAGTCGACCATATTTAATCCCCACGTTTCAACCCCATAAAAAAGAGTGCTACAAACCAGGCTCTCAAAAAGATTAGAATAAGTTGACCACGAGTCTGCTTTGGATCCATGTATAATCCTTAACGTCGCACCTATCGCCGCATTTGCTGAGGCGATATTCTTTTTCGCGTTCTCCCAGAATGTACAATTACTTTGGAAAATTACTCCCAGATATAAATATTGATCCACAACCTCGATATTACTATTTCCAAAGTTGAACGATTTAAAAAGCTTAACTGAAGAATTATTGCCCTTGTGAAATATAACAATTTTTGTTTTTTTTATATTAACAGATAAAGAATTGCGCTGACAATACAAATTTAGAGCCTCCAGTTTTCTAGATAATTCAGTAGGTGTGTCGGACAATAAAACTAAATCGTCTGCGTATGCAAGCAAGAGTACCTCCAAGGCTGAATTTATAGAAATACCCCTGCAACCTTGCTGAATTAGAAAAAGTTCCAAATCGCTTATGAACAGCGAGAACAACTGCGGACTCAGCACTTCTCCCTGCAAGACACCTCGGGAGATCTTAACAAACTCTGTCTGCACATCATCGACCGATATGCAGGCAGAGGCATGTTCGTAAAAGTTTTTAATAACGTTTAGAATTTTTGTGCTGACTCCTTTTTTTTAATTTTGACCATAGTAAGCTATGACAAATGGACGGAAAAGCACTTTTGAAATCGATGAAAGCCGCGTTAACAGCTTGTCGCGGAGTTCTAAGATGAATATGGATCAGAGATGCAAGGGTGAAAAGATTATCTTGACAACCCCTGCCTCCTCTGAAACCAGATTGGAATTCTAGGATAGCATCAATTTCCTTAGTCCATTTTGTTAATCTCTCCGAAAGAATCTGAGTAAAAATTTTAGCGATGCAGTTAATCAATGCAATGGGCCTATAATTGTCAACTGAATTTACATCTCCCTTTTTGTGAAGCATATAAATAGTAATTTTTCCCCATGCTTTAGGAACCACCTCCTCGCGTAAAATTCTACAAAATAAATCCTCTAGAAAAACAAGCCAATTTTCAGGAAGCCTTTTAAAAAATGCGTACCCTACCCCATCGCAACCTGGTGCTTTTCCATCCTTACATTTTTTTAAACTAATAATAATTTCTTCCGAAGAAATGTCACCATCAAGCAGGGGGTGAGTCACTACAATACCCGGATGAAAATTGTCAATACTTTGAGGAGGGAAGGCGTTTTGGAGATACTCCTGCCAAACCTCAATACTAATATTACAAAAAGCTCTTGAAGAGCTACGAAATCTATTAATTATCGACCAAAATTCCGAGGAATTTCTAGCAGCTGCCTATTCATCCGTTTTGCATTTTTCAAACTCTCTTTTCTTATTCCTAATCATATCCCTGTAAGACTTTTCCGCAGACCTATAAGTCTCCCCTGCGTTAGTCTCATATCCCGCATCCCTGTAAACCCGAAATAAGCAACGTACATTTTTTTTAATTTTCTACAGTCCACATCAAACCAGGGTTTATTCCTGGGAATAATACAAGAATTAAACTTGGAGGACTTTTTTAAATTTAATTGAACGGCCGCGTTTTTAATTGTAGAAATTAGGACATTATTCAATTCATTAATTTCCCCGCTTACTATGGATACTTCATTTCTCCATCTCAACAAATCTCTGAATTTTTCCGTCTCAGAATCTCTAACAACAAACTTACAGGATACGGGAAGTGAGACTTGATTTTTCGATGTCGAATTCACATCGCTGTTCGTAAACAAAAAAATTACAATAGGCAGGTGATCGGAGTAAGTGTCAATCTGTACAATTTTTAAATCGCGGACAATGGATAAACAATTAAATGAACACCACACGTGATCTATTATACTTTTCCCTAGTGGAGATACAAATGTGAATTGTTCTGGTGAATCACCAATTGAACGGCCGTTGCATACGAAGAAATCATTTATTTCCATAAAATCAGATAACACCTTTCCTTTTTTATTTTCAAAATTATCATTAGACATGCGTTTGGCGTAGAGAAATGCATTATGAGTAAATATATTTTCGTCAAGAGAATTAAAATTAGCTATCCTACAATTAAAGTCCCCACCAATAAAAAACGGTAAATATGAGTAACACGATCTGATGCCATTAACAATATCAAAAAAATTCTCCAAAAACAAATCAATGTCAATGTCAGGCGCTAAATATACCGCGCAGAGAATAAAAGATTGCTTAGAAGCGTTTACCTGAATTATGATATACACCTGTTTAATTATTAATTCCTTCACTGAGTATAGACTCTTGCTGAGTATAAGCTATTCCCCCACTTGCTCTACCCCTTCTCTCCTTCCTTACCGCTGGCGAATAGACAACTTGAAGATTTCTTGAGAACTTCGATGAAAATTCCTCGAAGGACTCTGCCCATGTTTCACACAGGCATAAAATATCTCCCTCTACAAATATAGAATTAATGTCTTCCAAATGCGTAGCACCATGTACATTCCAAAAAATAATTCTTCTTAAATCTTCGGTCTCCTTGCACAAACGATGACGGTTTTTCGGTACAGCATATGGACTGGCAAAATGTTAGGCTTTTGACGAGCGCAGGTCACGAGTTGACTTGGAATTCTTAGGAGTTTCGTTTACGTTCTTAAAAAATTGGTCCAGACGTTTATTTGGAGCTCCTTCAGTCAGTAGGTTTTTTCTGGGACGACCTGGTTTGGTAGCACTCTTCAATAGACCAACATCAGAATCTTTATTCTCTCCAGAAGTGGTACTTGACTTTTTAGGTTTTGGAGCAGGATCAACTTCATCTTCCTTTAGACGAATGCCATCTACATATAAACAGGAGTTCTTCATTGTCACGTTGGCACCAGCATTCTACAAAGTATGCATTCTAGTTAACAGGGCTTTTCTTATCGTTTGCTATGGCAATGTTGAGATTGCGAAGTTGAGTTACCTTCATAAAGACAGCCTTGACCCAACGAGAAGCAATGAATTTTACCATAATCGGTCGGTTACCCATTGTTTTGCCTAGTCTGAATGCCTCATTGAAGGCTAAATCCGGCATTTGTAAACAAACCTTCTCAAAGGTCGAGGAAACAGTTGCGAATAAATCGAAATTATTCTCTTGATCGTCAGTCAAGTTGAAAATTAGTAAATTTTTCGATGCTTTATAATCCTTCTCAATAACTTTGAATTTATCCGATAGAAGGTCCATGTTTTGACTGCAGATGATGAGGCTGTACAGGATGCATTTGCATCCGAGATTAATCTGCTTTGAGATTCTGTTAATGTTTTAATTTCACTCGTTAACTGAGAGATAACACTAGACAGATCAGAATTCATCTTAAAAGAAAAAATCACTTCTCACTTCACAAAAAGAGATAGGACACCTCCACAGAAACACTGTCAATATCGAAAAGATAAATGTACGAAAAAATTTACCACAAAGTTTGAAACTATACTTAAGCAGAATAAAGCTATAAGGAACGTTTCAAAACACGACTGTCCTCGACCAAATTTCAAACGAGACTCGACTCTCCCCTATATATATATATATATATATATATATATATATATATATATAAATAAATACTAGGGGGGCTTCGCCCCCTGCGCGCTTCGCGCGCCAACCCCCCGTGATTTTTTATTTTAAATTCGTCCTTGGTTTTTAGTATTATTAACCTTTTTCGGATTATATGATTTTGGCAAATTTGAAAATTTTAATTTAAACCAATTTAGCATCTCACCTAAACTAAAAAATATTTATTAAAATTATTTATTATGTAAATATATTAAACAATTAATTAAAAATTTAAGTAACATTTTTTAAAAATGTAACTGTTGTTTTGTAATAAACTTTAACCAATTTTAAAGTTGATTATACCTCCTCGTGGTGCATCTTGAAAACAAATTTATTAAAACTCAATTTTAAAACAAATAAATGTAATTACATGTATGCACTTACAATTTTTGAATTGTAAGTGCCCCCTCTTTGAGGGGAAAGCTCTGACCTGTAGGTTAAAAACAGTTCAAATTTTGACGTAATGTAATAGCCCACATTGAGGCCCCTTTTAAAACCAGTAGCTCAAAAAATAGGTAAAATTAAACATGAATTTTGACGTAATGTAAATGCCCACATGGAGACCACTTTTTGATCTTTAGGTAAAAAAATAGGTCAAATTAAACATAGATTTTAACGTAATGTGAGGCCGTCATTTATCCTCTTTTTGACCTATAAGTAAAAAAATAGGTCAATTTTGACATAGATTTTAACGTAATGTGAGGCCGTCATTTATCTTTTTTTGACCTATAGGCCAAAAAATAGGTCAATTTTGACATAGATTTTAACGTAATGTGAGGCCGTCATTTATCCTTTTTTTGACCTATAGGTCAAAAAATAGGTCAATTTTGACATAGATTTTAACGTAATGTGAAGCCGTCATTTATCCTTTTTTTGACCTATAGGTCAAAAAATAGGTCAGTTTTGACATAAGTTTTGACGGCCCCTTTGGGATAGGGCGCCCTTAGAAATCCTGACTCTGCGGCGGCGAAATGTTTTTATATAATAGGGATTTAAAGCTCTTAAAATTAATTCTAAAAGAAATTGAAAATTTTTCGTTTTTATACGATACAAAAAATGTAAACTATTAAAACAAGAAAGGAAAACAGCACAAATTGAATGCATTTACACAAATAGCGACAGAAATAATTCGAAAAAATAAAAACTATTTCTACATAACAGGTAATGGAACAATTATTCATAACACAGGCACACAAAAAAAAGTTGTCTGTTTTTTAAACCAAACATACATATCTTTTAGTATTTTTGACCGCTGAAAACGAATCTGAAGTCAGAATTGCTCCATCACCCTCAGTTTTTTTTAAATCGAGAAAACTACCCTTCACTTCAAATTTTAAAGTAAAAAAATTGAATAACAGATTTCTCTTTAAAAGAAAACAATAAATTTATCTTGTTCTGCTACAACAACTCAGAAACAATGTCAACATTGCTTAAACACCCTTTGTTTTTTATTAAATCGAAAAAACTACCCCTAAAGTATAAAAATTCAAACTTATAATAGAAAAACCCACATTGGTTTTCAAAACAACAAATTAAATTTATGTACTTCTCTTTCAACATTTCAAAAGCAATATAAAAATCACTTTATCATCCACTGTGTTTTCATATTAAAAAACCACCTCTAATATGTAAAAATTCAAAATTTTAATATAAAAACAATGAAAAACCACATTGGTTTTCAAAATACAACAATAAATTTATGTACTTTTTTTTAACAACTTAAAAGCAATGTTAAAATTACTCCATTCCCCTGTGTTTTTTTTAAAAACCCACCCTTAAATTTACAAAATAAAGGTTTAAATTAAAAAAAATGAAAAACCACATTGTTTTTCAAAACAGAATAAGAAATTTATCTATTTCTTTTTTAACCACTCGAAAGCATTAGCAAAATTGCTCCATCACCCTTTATTTTTTCAAATTGAAATAACTACCCCTAATATGTAAAAATCAAAATGTCTAATAAAAAAATGAAAAACCACAACAAATTGGTTTAAATTATATTAAGAATTAAAACATCATAATTTGTTTTTGTTAAATTTAAATTTAACGTAAAAAAATTTTATTTTATTTCTTTCAGCGGGCAAAAATACTATAAGATATGTATGTATAGTTCAAAAAACAGATGACATTTTATATTTAGTTAATATAAACATAAAAAAGGCTTTGTAGAGTTTATTAAATGCATTTAAAATAGTATTGATTCAAGAAAACGATTTTCTTGACATAGTATACTTGGTAGGAGAGTATATGTTCTTGATCCAAGAAAATATGGAATTCAGTCAAGAAATTAAGTTACATGAAAGAAATGCAGATTATATTAATTCAAGAATATTTGTGTATCAAATCAAGAAAAAATTTTCTTGATTTGAGAAAATTATAGATTTCAATCAAAAAAATATTTTCTTAATTCAAGTAAATTATTTATTTAAATTCTCCCCCCCCCCTTACCCCCATCCCATCATTTCTAATACTTATGTCAAACATTTTTATTATTTATATAATTAATATTTTAATTTTTTATTTAAATAATTAAATAATTGTTATTTTACATACATATTTACATTTAATTAATACTTAACACAAATACAAGAAATATACCTTGAAAAAAAATTTTCCTCGGTCGGAGGAATTGAACCCGGGTTGCGCGCATCACAAGCTGTACCGTTACCACTATGCCATCCAAGCCTCAATGGACAGTTTTCAAAAACTGCTATTTAAGTTGCACATCCATTTGAAGCGAAATATTTTCTTGGATCAAGAACACCGGCATTGTATTAAGTAAAAAAAAGTTTCAAATCAAATGAATGAAATGATTTGATTTAAGAAAAAAGATTTCTCCAGACAATACTTTACTATTTCACTTAAGAACATAATATTCTTGATTCAATCCTTTTTGGTACTTCGGATAAGTAAAATATTTGATTTGATCAATAACATATTTACTTTCACCAAATACTGAATTATTAATTCAAGAACTCTATCCAATGCTAATAATTACTTGGCACAAGAAAATAAATTTCTCTCCTCAAATAAATATGGGATGGATTCAAGTAAACTCTGCCAAGTAAATGCATTTACTTGGTTCAATTACAATTTTTTTCAGTGCACACTTCTTAACGATTCTATGACTATGATAAAACATGAACTGAACGAAGACAACAAACTAGATCTATGTCTTTTTTTAGCCGAAAAAGACAGCGACAAATTTTGATTATTTGTTTGTAATAATCGTTACACCCTAATAATCACTAATAATGACTGATACAGACATGATTCCGTTCAATGTTGCTAACAAATATTGATAGTTCGGCGCCATCTATTAAAAAAATCGCCACAATCGCGAAATGCGGGACATTCAAAAAGTTAAATATTCAACTAATTACCCAATAATTCAATAAAATTGTTAGGAAATGAATATTATTTTTCTTTTAATAAATATTTTTAATATTAAAAATTTTAAGATCGCCAAAAAAACGCAAATACTGTCAATACTGATTCGGCTTCCTACACAAATTTAATAAGTGAGTGGCTTTACCCCGAATGTATTTCTTACATTTCAGAATAAATTTAAATAAATCTTTATGAAATAAAACAAAACTACATATATATTTCGAAAAAGGACATCCAATAGCATCAAAAAAAATTTGTCGAATAAATTAAGGGTATGTCCAAGTTGCAAAATGTAAACAAACCAAAATGTAAACAAACAAAGCACTAAAATCACCTTTTTTAATACATCTTTTTCTCTCACAAAAATTAATATTAGAAAACTTTTTTTACAAAAATGATAAATTAGAGTGTCAAAGTTTCCAAAAAAATCATTTTTGAGTATGTTCAATAAATATCAATTAGTAAAACAACTAATTCAAATGACCTGTAAAATAGCATTTTTGACGCGTCGCGAAAAATAAACTGTTTGAGTATATCAACAGCACTGACGATGAAGTCTCATATCAGCGATTGGACCTTCAACATGTGGAAAGGGAAATTTTTCCCTTTCCTCCATGAAATTACAAGTAGAAAGGGTAAAAACTTCTTCATCGTCCGTGCGGTTGATATAGTCAAACACTTAAATTTTTCGCGATGTCAGACGGTTGCTCTCCGCGCACGCGCAGAACGTGCCAAGAAAGCATTGACAACACTATGCAGAAAGACACATTTTGTTTTACTTTGAAACTCACTTATTTTCACATGCTTTCAGGTATACTAGGTATAGATACCAAATTCAACACTTCAATTTACCATTTTCATAAAAAAACTGTAAATTTCTATTCATTTACGAAAATGTGATGGTCGAAAAAAGCAGCAGCAGAAGACCGAATATTGAGGATTTTTTGGACCATCACATTTTCGTAAATGAATAGAAATTTACAGTTTTTTTATGAAAATGGTAAATTGAAGTGTTGAATTTGGTATCTATACCTAGTATACCTGAAAGCATGTGAAAATAAGTGAGTTTCAAAGTAAAACAAAATGTGTCTTTCTGCATAGTGTTGTCAATGCTTTCTTGGCACGTTCTGCGCGTGCGCGGAGAGCAACCGTCTGACATCGCGAAAAATTTAAGTGTTTGACTATATCAACCGCACGGACGATGAAGAAGTTTTTACCCTTTCTCCTTGTAATTTCATGGAGGAAAGGGAAAAATTTCCCTTTCCACATGTTGAAGGTCCAATCGCTGATATGAGACTTCATCGTCAGTGCTGTTGATATACTCAAACAGTTTATTTTTCGCGACGCGTCAAAAATGCTATTTTACAGGTCATTTGAATTAGTTGTTTTACTAATTGATATTTATTGAACATACTCAAAAATGATTTTTTTGGAAACTTTGACACTCTAATTTATCATTTTTGTAAAAAAAGTTTTCTAATATTAATTTTTGTGAGAGAAAAAGATGTATTAAAAAAGGTGATTTTAGTGCTTTGTTTGTTTACATTTTGGTTTGTTTACATTTTGCAACTTGGACATGCCCTTAAGTCACAAAAATAATAATCGAAAAACCTAAAAATCCGAAGATCATTTTTTCTTTTTTGCACTTCTAAAAACAATTGACCGTCTCTGATTCTATGACGAATTCATGAAACTAAACGAAAGTTCGTTAACATTAGTTGTATGTTAAGTACTATTCACAGTACAAATATCTCCATCTTAAGTTGAGTTTATAGCGTCAAATCGCTAGTGACCGGGTTTACCCTGTGCGCGGGTTTACCCCAGTCTCCTCTACTGTAGAATTCTCGACAATTTTCAGAATAATATACCTTTATTTGCAATTCTGCTTTTATATGATCTACTGTTAAACGATTGCGAGTGTTTGTCCAAGAAGCAGAACACATTGAAAATAACCGTTCAGCGTCAGCGTTTGAACCAAATATAGAAAAGACCAATTGGACAATCGTAAAAACATTTTTTAAATCAGGATTTAGTTTGAAAATAGATGTCAACTTTTCAATAGGAGATGTATTTTCAGATGCAGCCAGTAATTTTATTGATTCCTTAATTGTAGAAAACTCTTCGTACAACAAAAGGTGATTGTTTTCCGAAAGATCAAAATGTGATTCTAGATAGTTAAGAACATCACAATAAAATTTCATAATCGTTCATTAATTGTTTATAATAATGATAAAGGTTACAAAGTTACAATTGTTACTTATGTTTTATAACTCGGTTATCGTTGAAATAAGAGTAGCAAAGTCGTTATAATGATTGGTTCTTAAATTGGCTTTGTTCCAATTAGTTGGAAACTAACAGTTTGTTTTGTTACACTTATGTAACTTTCACAACTTTATAGTTCTTTTGCGTGAATTTCAAGAGTTTTCACCGTTTCTAAGCGTTACTTTATGTCACTTATACCAGTTACAGAAAGAAACTTGTTTCTAAGTGCGAGAAAAGCAACTTGTACAATAATCGGGTACAATTCGAATTGTAATTGCCGATTAATGAAAGTATATTGTATTTCAACCGATGGGTCGCTCTGCAATGATTATTCAAGCTAGTAATCATTAATTGAGTCGATATTTGCTATATTCAAACATTGATATATATCAGATCGACAATCGATTAATCGATTTATTTTCTATTCAATCAATATGAATATATTTAAATTAATGTCTTGATAATAAACGATGTATATTAATAATCGAACAATGACTTGACTCATTAGTCAAGCAATAATTGTTTTTATTAATATTAAATAATTATATTATGAACGCGTTTATTCTTTTATTCTTTTCTTTTTTATTATGCGTCATCTTTTTCATTCATGGCTTGACACTTGTCGTAATGAGATAGGTCGTTGATTCACCTTACACTTTCATTCGTATGAGTAGTAACATGTGTTAATGAATAATGCATTAAAATATTTAATTATAGTTTCTATTTTATGCTTTCT
The DNA here is from genome assembly GCA_032872475.1 of Leptopilina myrica (nomen nudum). Classification (NCBI taxonomy): domain Eukaryota; kingdom Metazoa; phylum Arthropoda; class Insecta; order Hymenoptera; family Figitidae; genus Leptopilina; species Leptopilina myrica (nomen nudum). The sequence goes on from CM065464.1 coordinate 27,400,978, forward strand.
AATTTAAGATTTGTGCTAGCAATATAATATTTCGAAATTTGTTTTTAGATATTGTTTAAATGTTACCTTTACTTAATTGATTATTTGAATAAATAACTAAATTTATGAAAATAAGGTAAATTTTAAAATACATGGAGAAACCTTTAGGCCGTTAGCATACGCAGTGAGTCGAAATTCTTTGTGCTAGTGGCGCTCCCACAACGCAGGAACTTAGATTTCCCTCATAGCGGGCGCGTAGCGTCACCAGTTTACTGGGACGATGATTTGTCTAGCAGACGAAAAATAAGAAAGCCCTTTCAACGCGATCGAGTCTACGGATGAATTTGTTTTTGTTGTGAGATTTTGACAGAGATTTGAATTTTATAGTATACAAAAACAATTAAGTATTATATTTTTACATTGCATTTGGTATTCATCTTATTTTGTGTTAATAAATAATGAACTAAAATGGAAAAATTTTTGAAAACACACATGTTTAAGGAGTTGCGGTCCGTATTGGTAAGTAAGTGAAAATAATATATAATATGAATAAAAAAACGAATTATTAGTAAAATTTATTTTTCTAAAACAAAAATAAAATTTTTTTATGTTTATGTGCTTATAAAGTTTGAACACGCAATATTTTTTTGTGAAAGGCATATTAACATAACCTAAAATATCTTTATTGTAAATTGGTAAACTTTGTAGAATATTAAATATAGAAATTTCTATTTTTTAAATGGCTTGTATACATTTAATGCACAATGTTATTTTATAAGTTCAATATATAATATTATTAGCATATTATATAAACATTTACAGGTGATAAAACGAAAATAACTTTTGTCATTACTTTGCATGTACTGCATGAATTTAATTATAAATATTCATTATATTCATTATTATAAATATTCACCTAATACTTTCTACTTGCATTAAAACTTTCTCTTTGTTATTGTACTAATTAATCTAATAATTAACCATTTTTATTCAGGTTGAGGCATTGTAGATGATCATGCATTTTTTTTATTAACGTTAGATGAAATCATTTCTATTTTGAAGAACAGTCTTCAAATTCTACAATTTGTTTCAAAGTTTTATTTCGAAAGGGGATTTTTGAAAAGAGAGGGGTTAGATATTAGATAGAATAGTAACATCACAAAATACACTGAGAGAAATAGATTATATGATTTAGATTATACAAAAACAGACAATACCGTTTATTAACTGAAATTATAGTATTTATAATCTATTAAAATTACCATATAGTAACGCTTCGTAAAACAGGTTACAAAATAAATTTTTTAACCTTTTGTATATTTTTTTCTTGACAATAATATTCGGAATGAAACTAAAATTTGATTATTTAGAAACTAATTAATTTATAATCTGTTATTTTTTTTTACTAAAATGGAAACATATTTAATAATTTACGTTAATTTGAAGAACAATTTTTCAGGTATATTTTTTAGATAATTCATTTTACTAACCGGATTAATTGTCGTAAATTCAATGTACAAATATTATAGGAGGTATTAACCAGATAATAATTTGTACAATCCAGTTTTCTCATTGTACAAGATAACATATTTGGATTTTAAAATCGATGATTGCTATTGCAAAATTTTTATTAAGTTGCCCAAAAAGTTACAGTACCGTCCGAAATTGTGCGAACGCTAACATCTCGAGCTATTAAAAAACACACCCGCGCAGAAACTGTGATAACTCGGTTAAAAATGAAGCTAGATGCTTTTTTTAAATTGCATTGGAAAGCTTATTAAATTTCCAATGAAATGCCACTATTTTAAGTTGTATTGCATAAATAGGAAGCGAGATATCATGTTATAAAGTCAAAAAAAATAATTCTATCCTTGCATTAAGCCTCTACCTAGCCAAAATTCCTTCCCCACTTCTCCCCCCACTTTTACCCTGGACCTCATATCCGTGTAGAGTTTCTTGACCCGCTCTTTTATCCTCTCCTCTATGCCTCTCCTCTCCAGTACTCTCCACAATAATCCCCTGTTAACCGATGGGAATTCAGCCTTAAAATCCACGAAGAGCGCTATCAACTTCCCTCTCTTTTTCCCCAAATTTTTGTTCACCATATAATTCAACGTATAGATATTATCCATTGTCTCCATCCCTGTTCTGAACGCCGTCTGATTATGTGGAATACCTCCTGTCTTCTCCACTTCCTTTTCTAGTCTCCATCTCAGTGCCTGCGTATATACTTTATAACTTATCGACATTAAAGTAATTCCCTTGTACTCTTCCACTGATTTTTCCTACCCCTTTTTTAACAAGTGGCCCAATCAGACCCGTCTTTAATTATTAAATAGGCAGTTAATTTGTTTATAAAAGTAAGGAATCGTTAGTAGGTTGGTTTATTCTTCATTATTGTTTTAGTTGCATAGTTATTTTTTTTAAATCGAAATAATGAGTTATGTTCTTAGTTTGAGAAAGAAAATATTCAATCTAATTTTAAATACAAATAAAGAATATTGAAGTGGATTTCGTTTATTGTAATTTAGTCATTAAAAGGACCCCGCACAAAATGCATTGGAATTGGCTTACCGTTAATTTTGTTCAAATTTTCAGAATTAGTAGTTCTAAGTGTCCTAATTAAAGATATAATTTTGTTAAACTCAAAACTTCACTTGTTTGGCTGAAAACAGGGGGTGAAAGTACCCCCTGTCTAAGGCATGAAATGAACATTTCAGTGCTTTTAGCCAAATAAACCATTATTTTTGGTAAGTTTAATGTCAGAAGTCACCAATATACATAAAGAGAGAACTCTTAATGTTAAACAAATAAAAATGTAAAATATCAACCCTCAAAAACTACCCCTTGTACAGTTAAAACCATATAGAAAAGGAAAAAACTATTTTAATCACAGAAAATATTTTCATAAATAAAATATTGACTTTTCATTTACTAATACATATGAAATGTCATATTTACCCTTACAAACAACCCCAACAACAACAACAACAAAAAGCAACCCCTTTTATATTTTAAATAAATCCAGTAAACCAGATAAATGAACAGTTTAAACAGAGAAAGACTTTTGAAAATCGACTGGAAGTAATTATTTAATCTTTCGTGATTTTCAGTGCAATGTTCAAAATAAAAAAGTACCCTTATGAAAAAAACAATCCCTTAAGATTTAAAGTGAAAAAAGTAAAAAATCCATTTCAACCAAAGAAAACTATTAAAAATAGTAAACACTTTATTATGTTTGTAGTTGTTAAAGAAACTACCTCCTACATGTAACAAAAATAAAATATTATTTTAAATATTCGACGCTATTTATAATAAACATCCCTCTAAGTATTAGGCTCATAGAAAGAAAATAACTCATTGAAGATATTGCATGTCTTTAGGCTTGTGAAAACTCTCAAATGTTTTGTTTCAATCTTATTATATTGTTCAAAAACATGCCTGCATTCGCTAGAAAAACATTTTCTACCCAGAGTACGCCACGTGGAGGCTGCAGGTACAAGATTTTGTACTCCTTTTCTTGTTAAAAAAAAAATCTCACCTATTTACATATCTCACCTATTTACATATATACAAGTTGCACTTAGTAGCAAATCTTATTTTAAGGACTTTGCTGCAATGCATCCAAAAAAACTATTCATTGACAGGGTTGTTTCTGTTTCCTGCATCTAACACGCTGTCCAAAAGATCCGTCCAAGGGTATTTCACGTGTTCTTCGTGACGAGCATATCCGAAGTACCATAAAACACTTGCAACGTGAGCACAAGTACCTAAAGTTCTTGCACCCGACTTACAAGTGCAATAGTAACCACGGATAGGTTGCTGCTGTTCACCTCTATTTTCTTCAAGATCATAAAGTATCCATAGCTGATGTCGCGTAGCATTTCGAAATCTGGAATAAATGCGCATTCTTATTAAACCAGGTTCATTCATCAAAGCATCTAGTTGTAATTCTTCATTACCATCTCTATGGACTTTATCCTGAATATAAGATGGTGCCAAGTTTACTTGGTATACCCCGAATGTCAAGTGACGCAAATACTCCATAGAAAGATGAGGAAAATATGGAAGATCGTTTTCGTTTAAATGCACCCACTGTGCGTTTCTTCGGAAAAGTTCCTCTTCTTCAACCCTTGTTTTTAATTCATTTGCTGTTTCAGCTTTTAATAACATTTCTGTTGCTAATTCAACTGTAGCTACTTCCATTTCTATTAAACCACGATATTTATTTATTATTGCGCCAGCAATGCGATAAAAATCACCAAGATGAGGAACATGTGTCATTGATATGGGTTTACCAAATATTTTAAAAATAGATTGCAAGTGCCCGTTTCGCGATTCTACTAACCATCTTATTTTTGTGATTAACCGAGCTTCGTTCGCATCCTCAGTAGAGAATTGTCGTTCATTACGACCCAACAACGGTGGCATTTTGGGTATTAAACCCATCCGTTCAAGAAAAGGAATCGCATCGCGATACCCTCTATCAACAATAATTATATCGCCTTCGTCTAACCATTCTCTGATTTGAGCACCATCTCTTTCACATTCTTGTATTAAAATGTTGGCGTCGTTATTTCGTGCGTCTGAAAAGTATGGTCCGTGAATGTCAAGAATGTATCCATTCGTTGACACCAAAATAATGGGCTTAACAAGATGACAACTCTTGTGAAGATTAAACGATTGTCGTAAAGCTTGAAAATTGCTAGATTTCCCAATTTTTGCGTAAGTACCGTCGATGATGACAATTGCTTTACGATTTTCTGGTGTCGGATTGTATAATGTATTTGCAAAATCAGGTACATATCTCTCTATGAATTCTTGTCTCGTTATTGCGTTAAGTCCAATGTTTTGAAGAACAAATGATTCCATTAAAAATATTCTTACTTTACTAACAGCCATACTAACACTTTGTCTGCTGGGATAATTAAAAACAACTGAAAGAAATTCATCTGGTAGACCTTGCCGCATTTTGCATAAAAATACTAAAAGGTCTTTCTTTGAAATATATCTCTGACCTGGTACCAGTTGCGCTGGATCGAATAGAGAATATAAATCTCGAAATTGTTCCTTAGTTATTGGAGACAATGATTTGAACTGATCGTCCGAAAAATCGCTTTCATCTACGAATTTTTTTTTCGAATTTTTTTTCACAGAACCGCTGAGACCATTTAAAAACTTTAATAACTGAGGACCTTTAATACAATAAAATCTATTCATAAAACGAAGATGTTGCATGAGATCTGCAGGGATGAAACCGTGTTCATCTAAATGCTCTGGACAACACCTAACATTTTCTTGAACGTAAATGTCTTTCAGGACAAAAATGTTAACACGACATTCGTCTGAAAGTCGTACTATATTATCTATCCGATTGCAAATAAGGCACGTATGGCTCGATGTTTGCGTTAAGACATTAAGTCTTAAACAAGATGGATTATTTTCATTTTCATTAACTTCAATATTAATAAGTCGCTTGCATGTTATGCATACACGTGTATTAATACCAATTGCAAGCGGTGGAAAGCCTCTTTCTTCTCGCCAACGAATTGCAATTTCGCTCTTATCAACATTTTCTTCTCCTTCAATAGATGACATTTGTCTAGGTTGAAAAACTGCATTACAAACATAGCAACGCATTTTGTTTATATTATTATTTACTTCAAGGTAGGAACACCAGTGCAATTATCGAAATGTACAATAGTATAAAGTAAGTATTGCAAAATACCCGCAATCTAAAACAACGATGCTATGCTAATATCTTTGAAAAATCAATCAAACTCTAAAAATGTGTTTAAATAATGTACTCTACAATATTTTAAACAATGATTAACATATTCTTAATCCAGATATTGTAGGATATACAGTAAGCTGGTAACAAATGTTGCCTTTCAAGCGATGTCATGAGCTGATGAAAGAAATCATATATGTGACGCTCCAAAGCGAAAGGGACCATCTTCAAAATAATATCAGGCGCAGTCTTCCGTGCGCAGAACACAACACAAAGACGGAGCCATATGATATTAGGAAGATTGTATGTACTGCTTATGCTATACTTACTTTATACTATTGTACATATCGATATTCGCACTGGTGTTCCTACCCTTTGACCATTTGGCGTCATTCACACGAAAACACATATATAGTCAATACAGTTTAAAGGCAAGAATTACATACTATAAGATTTTTAAACATAATAAACTGTTTACTATTTTTAATAGTTTTCTTTGGTTGAAATGGATTTTTTACTTTTTTCACTTTAAATCTTAAGGGATTGTTTTTTTCATAAGGGTACTTTTTTATTTTGAACATTGCACTGAAAATCACGAAAGATTAAATAATTACTTCCAGTCGATTTTTAAAAGTCTTTCTCTGTTTAAACTGTTCATTTATCTGGTTTACTGGATTTATTTAAAATATAAAAGGGGTTGCTTTTTGTTGTTGTTGTTGTTGGGGTTGTTTGTAAGGGTAAATATGACATTTCATATGTATTAGTAAATGAAAAGTCAATATTTTATTTATAAAAATATTTTCTGTGATTAAAATAGTTTTTTCCTTTTCTATATGGTTTTAACTGTACAACGGGTAGTTTTTGAGGGTTGATATTTTACATTTTTATTTGTTTAACATTAAGAGTTCTCTCTTTATGTATATTGGTGACTTCTGACATTAAACTTACCAAAAATAATGGTTTATTTGGCTAAAAGCACTGAAATGTTCATTTCATGCCTTAGACAGGGGGTACTTTCACCCCCTGTTTTCAGCCAAACAAGTGAAGTTTTGAGTTTAACAAAATTATATCTTTAATTAGGACACTTAGAACTACTAATTCTGAAAATTTGAACAAAATTAACGGTAAGCCAATTCCAATGCATTTTGTGCGGGGTCCTTTCGTGGATAATATAGTAGTTCCATGTTATATTGTAACTTTGATTAATTTTGCTTCCTCATAAGGAAGCTTTGCATTCGTGACGATTTTCAATTTTTCAAAACATGGTTATATGGACTCATTTTCAACTAGGATATATGTATATTAAATTCTGAGCAAATGTCCAGATGTATGTGTGCGTGTGTATGTCGCAAAAAATTGTGTACAAATTATCTCAAACAAATTTTAATGGATTGTCCTGAAATTTTGCAGGTTTATTACAGTCATTAATACCTAAAATCTGACACCAGGATTTTCAAATTTATTAACAAAATTTTTTTTATACAATTTTTTCAAAATTAAATTTTTTTTTTTAATAACTTTTATTTCTTAATATTTTCATAAATTATTCTCAAAATTACATTCCTTACAAGAAAACGAATCGATTGATATATACAAAGTGCACATTTCATCAAAATTTATAAAATTAATCAATATTTTTCTTTTTCACAAAAACTCAAATTTTGCGTTTTTTGAAATATTACCTTAACATATTAAAATTAAATTAAACAATTCGTTTTTGATATTTTAAGGAAGCGAAATGGTCAAGAAATGAACAACTTGTTAGTGATACATGTTTACTGTCTTTTTTGTTTGGAAAATTTTGACAAATGTTTTCTTTAGTTTTGTCTTGTATTAAAAATTACTTTTAAAGCATTATTTGCAAATATTCACATTTTATAAATTAGTCATAAACCTAATCTGACAAGAGCTTGAATGTCATTTGTTATATTAGTATTTCAACTTGAAATTTCGATGGTTATGCAATAAAATCATAGTATTCCATATTTTTATAAGAAGGTAAAATAACGGAAGGTGTGGGAATTTTGTTTTTAAGAGTTACATTAATCTATTTTTAACCCTTTTTTAAATATTATTGTTTTTATGAAGTTTAATTCAAGCTTATTTATAAAAACAAGCAAATTATTTACAAGCAATTTTACTTATATTGTTAATTTTTGATACGATGATTATTTCCTGACAAACGATATTCAATCAAATTTACTCATATAACACTTGCATCATTTTAAATCTGTAAAATATTTTTTAAAAAAATAACCTTCTACTTCTGTTATAGTAAACATTTATAAAGCATTCATATCTAGTATATATAAACACTAGCAATATTTTATTCGCTCGCTAACGCTCGCTCGATTTGTTGTTGTTGTTTTCTGTATAAATTCATTTTAAATGTGCACTGAAAAAAATAGATTTTAATGTGTTTCTATGAGTTTTGATTACTCGCCTGAAACTAGCAGTCGTACTCAGCATCAATGTTTAGGCGTCATCTATCAATATGTCTCTCCTTCAAATTTAGTAATACTTCATAATTTAAAAAAACCACCGAGTACTGTTATTTGAGAATCAATATCCACTAAATAGCAAATATAGTAAGTTTCTATTTATTAATTTCATTAATTAGTGGTTGACGCCTAAAGATTAGCGCTGAATATAACTGCTAGTATCATCCGGCTGTTTTGAGTTGCAGTAAATTTTATTTTACAAAAAGACTACTATCTCCAATGCCAAAGATTGGGAGGGGCACAAAGACTTACGCTTAAAGAAAGTTAATGTGAAAAAATACAAAAAGTTAAAATATTTTTTTATTCTGTTTATGTAAAAAAAGTCATTAAAATTATTTCAAATACAATTAAGTCTTATCATTCTAAGAATAGTTGTCATAACATACTATGAGAAATTTTTAATAGACGTAGATTAGAATTTAGTAGCACTGCTGATCAGACCAGAAACGCTGAGGTCTATTCTAGACGATAGCGTGGAAGTTTCGTTTCAATTCTGAACAGCCGCTCGACAAGACCGTCTGTCCTTGGTCTAGAAAGACGTTAGGCGGTCTCTTAAGCGCTTGGTCAGCGCCTTAAAATTTTTCCACACGGGATTATATTAAAATGTTTCCTTCGTCCTCAAAATTTTTCGTCCAACGTTTTCTATAAAACGTATACTAAAAATAAATATATACATATATACATATGTATTATCATTTATAATCACACATATGCACAGAACACATATACGTGTATACTTTTTAAAAAAATGATAAGATTCGCCGGAAACTATTTACAGGGGAGTTTTTTGGGGTCGTTGATAACGAATATGATATTGGTTTTTCAACATTAAAAATTGCGCATCCTATATAGCGGATGACTTTTTGAAAAAATGATAAGATTCGCCGAAAACTATTTATAGGAGGGTTTTTTGGGGTCGTTGATAACGAATATGATATTGGTTTTTCATCATTCAAAATTGCGCATCCTATATAGCGGATGACTTTTTCAAAAAATTATAAGATTTGCCTGAAACTATTTACAAGGGGGTTTTTGGGATATAAGTTGCATCCAATCAAGGAAGATAAGACTCAAGACATCTGACCAGTTAAAGTAAGATGTGTGTTGCATCCAATCAATGAAAATAAGACGCAAGGCATCTGACCAGTTAAGGTAAGATGTGAGTTGGAAATAATCTATTTAAAATTCTTTGTCTGATTCTTCTGACTCATCTGATAGTATATCAGATGGAAAGACTTGGTTTTCATGTATTCCAGGATTTTTCATGTCGTGAAATCTTCTGTAGCTGAAGTACCAAATTATCAGAGTTACATGAGAACAACATCCATTAACTCTGTTACCAACTTTGCATCCGCAGCTGTGACCAATATTTGATTAGAGACCATCAAGTGTTGTATGTAAAAGGACATACACATAGTATTTGACGTTATTCGAGTGCCTAGAGCGAATTTGTGCTTTAAACAACAAACTGTTGTGAAATTGAACATTAATTCCATATTTTATGAAATCTATCTTCGACCTCTCTTTCGCAATTTGACAATGAAAGTCTCCATTACTGTTAACATGGTCAGCAAAATATACAAAGAAATATTCTCGTTATGAAATAGATTTATTTAATGATACGTTACATGTAGAACAAAAACAAATGAACAGCAGTACAGGTGTTGACAAATTATTCCCTTTAAGACATGGATATAGTCAATAATACGTTGCATGTAGTTTAAAAACAAATGAACTAGAACAGATGTTACCAAAATATTATCTTTAAGAAATGAATGCAGTAAACAATACAATAAATGTCGATAAAAACAAATGAGTTACTATAATGATGATGACGGTAATGAAATATTCTTGTTAATTGAAAAGTGATGTGCAGTATGAGTCAAATAGTAGATATTAGTAGTTTTAAGCAAATTCGATGACATAAAAAACTATTCAACCATATATTATCTACCATTTTTAATTTTGAAAAACTTATATCAAAACTTAATACACTGAAAAAAATATATTTATGATTCTGCCATAAATATGGTCAATAGTGACATATTATATTTGTGGATATGGAACAGCCATATACAGTATTGCTGTTTCAGCTATACGCAGTGTAGAACAGCCATATGTATGTGAAAGACAGTAATATGAATGTGAAGAACACCAATACTGTATAAAAATAGTTTGAGGCAAATCTTATCATTTTTTAAAAAAGTAATCCGCCATATTGGATCCGCCATTTTGAATTTTGAAAAACCAATATCATATTCGTAATCAGCGACCCCAAAAACCCCCGAGTAACAATTTTCAAGCGAATCTTATCATTTTTTTTAAAAACTCATCCGCCATTTGGATCCGCCATTTTGAGTTTTAAAAAACCAATATCATATTCGTAATCAGCGACCCCGAAAACCCCCTTGTATCAATTTTCAAGCGCTTTGGATTTATTTTTTTAGATGTTATGAATTTTCATAATTTATTGGAATTCTGGACTTAGGGGTAGTTTTTTTACCCCTTTCCCTCCACAGTACAACTTTTTAACTATCATTTTTGCTTTCAGCAGGGTTCAAACTGTTGAAAACTATTATGCTTTAAAATTCCCTCATGGGCAAATTTTGGCCCTTTTTGGGCACCGTTCTTTTAAAAATTGTAGGTACGCGAAATAATAGTTACGGTACTGAATCTTGCGCGCGCGTCGCCCCTCCAACAGGCGACGATGGTCCTATTCTCCCGGCGGCCTATATAAGCCAGAGCGCGACGCGAATTCACGGAAACGGAGTGGTTTTATTCCAGAAAGCGGTCCTACCGCGGAAGTGGTCTTACCACGATGAAGAGGTTCTACCTCAAGCGATTCCACCGCCAACGAAAGGGTTTCACTCTAAGTGGTTCTAATTTTTTTAAATTCTTGACATTGTTGTATAAAGTGATTGTTATTACACTCAGATGCATTAAGGGGACATTCCAGTTTAAAACAGTAAAAAATTCGTCTTTTTGGGTATTTAATTAAAAAAATTACCACATCTATTTATAATTTGTTTTTACATATTATAAACAATTTTTTTAAGAACATAAAAAAAAATTTTTTTCTAACACACGCACCGAAAGTACACCATTTCCTACGTGTTTAGCGGGAGAAAAGTGTATGATTCCCTGCGAGCGGGAGGGAATGTACATTCCCTCCCGGCTAGTGACGTCACCGGGAGGGAATGTAACATTCCCTCCCGGTGAGGGAGGAAAAGTAACTTACATTCTCGGTAATGTTGTTATTAGGAACGAAGTATAAATCAAAGTATGACCATTATGTTAGTAATGTAACTTACGTAACTAGAGTAACTTACGTAACTAATCGATTTTACGTAAGTTACGTCACTAACCGATTTTTGCGTAATTTATGAAATTAATCAAACTTACGTAAGTTATTTTTGTTTCGTAACTAACGTAAGTTTTCTAGTTACGTAACTTACGTAAGTTGTTTAAGATTTGTATATTCTCGACGAAATATTATTAATAATAAAGTTAATAAGTAGAAGTTAATACTTGTCTTGCTAATACTTGTTAATACTTGTCAATGCTTCTTTAAATATTTGTACTTTCGGTATACGTGCGTTAGAAAAAATAGTATGTGCAACTCGGGAGGAAAAATGATTTCCATTTCCCTCCCTTGATGCACAATCTACTATTTCACTTTAAGTCCAAGATGGCGGCTATGATGACATTTTAAAAATGTCTATTTCCCCTGGTAAGAACGATTCCAAGAGTTCTAAAACAGATAGAGACATGAACTAAACGACATTCTCTTCGTTAGATATTTCTCCAGGGGTGGAACCTCAAAAAAGTAAAATTTTCCTTCCCTTCTTTTTTTAGGGCACTTTTTCCCCAAAACATGAAAAAACACATGTTTTTATTCAGAATTTCTCTTATAGGAAAAAAAGGTGCCACAAATTTCCCAGATTTTAAGGTTCCACCCCTAGCCATAATGGTAATGAATCAAACGCAGTTTGGTTTTTCAAAATTGGTTCAGTAGAACTCGAGCTAACACTTTTACCAGTTCAAAAAAGTTCATTTTGAGAAAAACGCATTCAAAGTTTTTATTCATAAGTTTCGAAATTAAAAAAAAATTCATCGGATTTGCTTGAAAATCGTTACTCGAGGGTTTTTGAGGTCGCTGATTACGAATATAGAATCAGATTTTTATAATTCAAAATGGCGGATCCAATATGGCAGACATTTTATTTTTCAAAATCATTGAATTTTCTTGAAAATCGTTACTGGGGGGTTTGGGGCCGCCGATAACGAATATGACATAATTATTCCAAAATTAAAAATGTCGGATGCAATATGGTGCATGAAAAAAAATTAAAATATAAAAATTCTCTTTTTCGCCATATTGGATCCGCCATTTTGAATTTGGAAAATTTGAAATCTAATTTGTGATCAGCAACACCAAATACATTTTTGTTTGTCTTTTTTTAAAAAATGCAAATAAGAAAACATTTAAATCATTCGATTTCTTATCTGCATACAAAAACATCTTTGACATGGCGAAGAATAAAAATGTATAACTTTTGTTTTACTTCGAATTTTGCAATAATATAATAGGAGAGTATTCTTGACACTATAAGAAATCCGAAAATAAAATTTTAAAAAAATCGATTTTTTAAACATATTGAACTAGAATGTCCCCTTAATGCTTTCCTTCCTGTTTAAACGAATTTTGAAAAGTCGTGTCATTTCTATCAAATATTCTTAGTTCGTGACATACGAATGTTCTCATATGTCATGAACTGAAAACATTTTGACAGAAATCATGCGACTTTGCAAAATACCGTCAAATCGGAAGGACAGCATTAATGCATCTGAGTGTACATAAAGGACAAACAATTGAACTTTTTAGTATTTAAAAAAGATTTTGTAGTATTGCTCTTGTTTACATGTTAATTTGTTTTATTTAATTTTAAAGGTTAAGCTCCTAACTTTAATTTATCATTCGACTCATAATTCAATGTTTCTAAAATTTGACACCTTTGTGTTAAAAAATATGACATTTGCTCAAAAGAAGGCATATCACTCCCAGTATTCGATTTTTCACACTCCTTTTTAGTTTTTTTATCTACCTTTAAATTAATCAAATAACTTAAAAGAGTATTATTATTATTTTCTCATTATTGTAGCGATCGTTCAACAATTTCCACGCGACAGTATAATTGCTCTCAGAAGTTGTTAGATGTTCGATTATACGCGCAGCATTGTCTTTAAAATAATTATGATTTAAGAAATCTCAAATCTTGTACATTCATTATACGGCTATCATCATATACAATCGCTTTGAATGAATCTTGGAACCCTAATCATTCTTCATAGTCTCCTGAAAAAGTAGGGAAATCTAGTCTAGGAAGGGGAAAATGAACTCGAATGTTTGTAGCTGATGATTCACTACTTGTTGGCTCCTTGCGAAGCTGAATGAATCCCAAAAAAATTTAACTCGATCGGACAAATAGTTTATGCATAATTCCATTTGTTAACTAAAAACATGTAATTTTGCAACGGAATTTAAACACTTTTGGACCTGCGAATTTCTTTTTTTAAAGGGTAAGACTTCGTCAGAAAAAAAGCGATTTGCAAGTGGTCTTCCGATTTCTTTAAAAACTTGGGAAATAGAGGTCTTATATGAGTTAACTTTTGATTTTTTATGAAAATGTGTTTGTATGCTATATTTATCAACATTTATCACTGTGAATGTGAATTTTATCAATTTTTAAGTTTTATGACGAATAATAATGAAATAGAATTATTTTCAAAATTTTGCCTGTCTAATACATATCCAAAAAGTATCATTTTTGACAAAAGGACAAAGTGCAAAAAAATGTATTATGTTTATGTGATCCTGAAAAATAATTAATATTAAATAAACAACTTAATAATACGTTATTTACATTTTTTAATAATTTTTTTAGTGAATTTTCGTATGGTGACCACCTTGGGGCCACTTTTTTAAAAGTCGAATTTTTAACTTTTTTTAAAAAGTGACATAACTTTTTTTTTAATAATGAAATGAAAAAACTTTATGATAGGAAGTTAGGTAATAAGACAAAGCTTCAAACGCCGTATAATTGATCTTTATATATAATTCCATTTGAAATCTACAGTCGTTCAAAAGATGGGTGACCACCTTAAGGCCCTCTCCCCTACAATATTTTTAGTAATAATAAAAAAAATTATTTTAACAACAAATGATTATTGTTATTTATCATATTTAACAAAAAATTTTTTTACATATTGTTCCATTAATATGATAGTAATATTGTCACAAAAAGAAATTTAAATTATATGTATATAAGTGGGTAGCATCTTCATCTTAGTACAATTTGCGAATTAAACCGGCGTTCATATGTGCACGTGATGATACTAGCTTATATACAATTAATTAAAAACTTTTTTCTTTTTAATATTATTTTTAACTAAATAGAACAATATGTACAAAAATAATTTTTTGTTAAATATGATAAATAAAAATAATCATTTGTTGTTAAAATAATTTTTTTTATTATTACAAAAAATATTGTAGTTTGAAAAAATATAAAATCTTTCTCGCATTCAACATAAAAAAATTTATCAAATTAAAAAAAGACAAATTAAAATCGGTAAATAATTAACGAAGATATAAAGATTTTTGTAAATTTGAACAGCTGATTTTAGTTGTAGCGTCGAGAACACACACTTTCTCCAATGCTTTTCAAACTTCATGAATTTTTCCCAAACGTAAATCTATTTCTTTAACTCTCATTGATCGAACAATTTTAGAATCTAAACATTTATCAATAAATTTTTTTTAAAGTATTAATTTTTGCTTGCATAGTCGCTTATTATTTTTTAAAAATTCAATCTCTTTGGAAAGATTTGAAACCTCATTACCGTTGTCAGTCGTCTGTATCAAGTTAAATTAATTTTAATTTTAAATTAATTACTTTTTTTTCAATTTTAAATTAATTAAATTATTCACAATATTTCGAAGCTAAATGCAATAATATTTCTGTTACTTGATGTTGTCGTTTTACTAGGCCTTAAGACTTTTATTTAATTTTTGTTATTTTGATGATCTCTATGCAAAGAATCACTGCAAAACTTGTCGATGATGACTCGAAAAAGCAGCAAAGTGTAGAAAATATTTTTTCTACCAACCCAGATTATATTGTGAATTTCTCTTAGATTTTTGAATTTTCGTTATACTCCGCTTCTCCAACTTGTTATGAAATTTTCTCTTGAATGAAATCGTCTATGAATTTCTGGAAGGTTTATTATCCAACAGATACGAATGGTTCACAAAGGTGAGTTTCCGACACTAAAAGTTCACTCTCGATTTTTCACTTAACAATTTACTAACTTTTTGTTCACTATTTGGCTCGAAGGACCATGTTAACCCATGCTGTCTAGACTTAATTAAAAATTCCTTATGTTTCTACACATTAAAATCCTTGTAATGATATGTACATTTATTGATCACAATAATTCACATAGCGAGTGTTTTATAACGAGTGAAATAATAATTTCTCCTTTCGTTAAAAACAATTACATTATGATATAACAATTAAAATAAAACCATTCCTCACAATCAAAATTATTATAGTTCATCGCTTGAGAGCTTGTCGGAAACTGAAATATCAAACATTCAAATCCGCGTCGCAGATGGCGCTATTTTTCCAAATATAATACAATATTACAATATAATAAACTGCTACGCAACACTTATAATTTAGGATGTTATACATTTTTTAAATATTTTTATTTACATTATTATTCTATCTTAATATTATTTTTACTTACCAATGATTTAATTTAATTTTTTATTAATGGTTTTTTATTAATTGTTAACTTCTTTATTAATAATAACAAATATAGGTATTTCTATATAATTTTTTAAAATTTTAGAGAAGAATGTTTACTTTAAAAAAGGAATAAATAATATATTTTTATTGGAAATAATAACAATTCCCTAAAATTATGTAAATTTCTCACAAAGTATTTTTAATTTTTTCCAGTCAATATTGCGCTAATACTAGACTTCCTTTACTGGCACTATGATATTGGCCCTGTACTGATGCATTGATACAGCCATTACAGCATGCCAGTGTTGGATAACAAGGCTGGTGCGTTACTGCGACAATTGTCATCAATGGTACTGATTCGGAAATTTTTTATTGGGACAATACTTTTAAATGTTGTTTTAGGTTAATTTTTTTATTTTGTGTGATAATAATAAGTGAAATCTGCACTTATGTATTCATCAATTCAGCAGACATTTTTTGCTTACTGCGCATGTTCATTCTTTTGCGAAATAAGGTTAACTGTCCATACTAGAAACGATTGATTTTTTCTCGGTGTTGTTTTTCAAGTTGTTTATCAAAGTTAAGCGACATTGCTTGCGGTCATCATTAGGATGGGTGACCGTTTGTGGATATAGCTTACAAAATTTTAAAAATTTATATGTTTATAAGTTCCAGATTGATAATAATGTGAAGAGAAGAGAGTGTTAAATAGTTGATACCAGGGCAGTTCCATACGAAAAGCAAATGTTGGATCACCGATTTTTCTTAAAGTTCGTAATTTTGTAGTACTTGGGGTACTAAATAACTGTGCCAAACAGTTTTGCAAAAAAAAAATTTTTTGCAAGATATTTAGATATGAAAAATCGGAAACTGAAAAAAATGACTTTTTTGAGAATTTTTATTTCGAAAACTATTGATTCTACAAGAAAAAGTCATTTATTCAAAATTGTAGAGAAAATGTCAATTTTTTTATAATATTAAAAAAAAATTTAAGAAAAATTAATTTTTCAATAATTTGTTTAAACAATAATTTTTTATTGTTAAAAAAAAGTGAAGGACATCATGGAATATTCTAGAAAAAATATTTTCTCAAAATTTGAACCTTCCTTAATAAGTGGTTAAATTTTTAAAGAAGTGTTTTTTGGTGTCTTTGAGAAAAAAATTTTTGAAGTTTGCGCTACGAGTTTTTGTGCGTTGCGCTAACTAAGCAGCGCCTATATCAGTGTATTTTAAAAGATGATATGACCTTTACTGCTCGCCCCGAATACATTTATTAATCATATACCTATATATTATTATTATAAACAGTTTAACAATATATTTTTAAACATTATTTTTCTTTATTAATGTAAAAAATCTTTTCCTTCACACTTTACCCAGGCTTAGGACTGGCAACATATATTTTATTTTAAATGCTGGCGTGTTTAAAAAATTTGTGTTTAATTATTGCAAAACACTTATGCATTAGAAACAATGTTTGAAAAAAAAATTATTAGAAAAATGTTTTAATTTTTTAAAAAATTTTACATACATATTGCAAATAAATTATATAACTGTGAATACAATACCAAAAGAATTTCAATTAATTACATGATGTTTAATATTTGGGAATGGGTGTCGTCGAAATTAGAAACAAGTTTACATTTTATTTCTTTATTTTAAATTGGAACAAAAGAATGGAAACTTCTTGTACCGGTGATTGTTCTACAAGATTTAAATCGTTCAGATATTTCTAATTTTATATTTTGATGGTCTTCAATGGAACAAAAGTCAAACGTAATTGTGTCAAATTTATTTTCCACTAACTGAAAAAATGCTTTAGAAAGAAAATTAATTGCTTTAAGAAACTTTCACGTCGTACAAATCTCTTCACTGTACCACCAAGTCCATCACAAGCATTTTTTCCATGTGAAGTCGCAAAAAATGCCATTCAGCTGCTATATTAAAATCATCAAAATGATGTGTTAAATTGATAAAATTCTTTTTATTTTTGTACTGCGATGCTGCACCGTCGGAGAAATAATAAATTTTTTTAATTCATCTGAACTATACTTTGTTTACATTAATAAAGAAAAATAATGTTTAAAAATATATTGTTAAACTGTTTATAATAATAATATATAGGTATATGATTAATAAATGTATTCGGGGCGAGCAGTAAAGGTTATATCATCTTTTAAAATACACTGATATAGGCGCTGCTTAGTTAGCGCAACGCACAAAAACTCGTAGCGCAAACTTCAAAAATTTTTTTCTCAAAAACACCAAAAAACACTTCTTTAAAAATTTAACCACTTATTAAGGAAGGTTCAAATTTTGAGAAAATATTTTTTCTAGAATATTCCATGATGTCCTTCACTTTTTTTTTAACAATAAAAAATTATTGTTTAAACAAATTATTGAAAAATTAATTTTTCTTAAATTTTTTTTTAATATTATAAAAAAATTGACATTTTCTCTACAATTTGAATAAATGACTTTTTCTTGTAGAATCAATAGTTTTCGAAATAAAAATTCTCAAAAAAGTCATTTTTTTCAGTTTCCGATTTTTCATATCTAAATATCTTGCAAAAAAATTTTTTTTTGCAAAACTGTTTGGCACAGTTATTTAGTACCCCAAGTACTACAAAATTACGAACTTTAAGAAAAATCGGTGATCCAACATTTGCTTTTCGTATGGAACTGCCCACCAAATAAATATTTTTTTATTTAATATTGATCCTGATTATTTATTGCTTTCTCATACTGAGGAAGTATTGTAATACCAACATTTTTCAGGTTCGATTATTTAACATATCTTTATGTTATTTGACCTCAGAAGTTCAAAAATGACATTTTTACAAAATGTCATTCCGTATGTGTGTGTGTAAACATCACATTTTCATAAATATCTCCAAATTATAAAGAGCTTTTGGGCTGAATTTTTTTTTAAATTGTAGGTTTCATCTGCGAACATAAAATGAGAGTACTTTGAGATAGATTAATAAAGTTTAACTATTTATTTTTTGATTTTTAATTTTTCAAAAAACGTTTTTTGTCCATAACTTTAAAAAACTGATAGGACACCTATAAATGTTTTTCTTCAATTTTTTAAAGTTTTTTTAGACGCATCTTTTCAGCCCAGAATGAACATTTTTCGTTCATATTCACCGGAGATATTAAACTTTTAAAAATCAAAAATTTTGGAAAATAAAACTTTTTTGAGAATTTTGTTGAAAAATGTAGAAATAACATTAAAACCATAGTTACCAACTTGTAGAGCATTAAAGAACCCTTCGATTGACCTATTTTTGAAGCTATTTCGATTAGAAATAAAGAAGTTATTGATATTTTAAAAAACAGAAATTGTGAAAAAAAAAATTTTCATGTGAAAGTATTAAATAAAGAGAGAAAAATATTACAGCACTTAAGAATAATTGTTCAAAATTTATACTTTATTGTTATTAACATCTCTATGAGGAAGCAAAGTGTTCATGAAATAAACACAAGATTTACGAAAACGAATGAAATGAGCACCAAAATTATAACAAAAATTTATAACTTGGCAGCGGTTTTTACATTTATTAAACGGAAAGTTTGTGAAATTTTTCAAATAAAAGGAATGAAGGAAATATTTAGAAGTTTTCTGTAATTTCTTAGAAATTTTTGTCAAATGGTCCGTTTGGCGTCAGTTGCTCTGCAGCATTTGCTAGAGAAGCTAAGTCCGCGCGTGAAGATTTTATCGTTTTTACAGTGTTTTTAATAAAAAATGTGGTTTTTAATTCAAATTAAATATATGTGTGGTGTTGTATTTTATGAATAGTGAACAATAATGAATTTTTAAATGAATTAATCAGCTAGTGTGCATTATCAGGAATATCGACTATTTTGAAAAATTTCTCGTTATAAGTGGTTTAATGATAAGTGTTGATTATGACTAATCTAATATAATAACCCCACTATTTTATTATTGTTTTTCATAACTGTTTATTATAATAAGTGAAAAAATATTTTGTAATAAAACATATTTTTAAAAATAAAATGAAACTCTATAATCTACAATAAATTATTGTTAAAAATGTTATTATCCAATTTTTTAAAATTATGAATGAAAAATTAATAATTCTACTTCATCAATTAAGTATTTTCTCAAAATGATTAGATAAAATTATCATAAATTTTGTATATTTTTCCTAAAATTTCATGTGTATTTTTACACATAAATTTGAGTAAAAGTACAAAAATTTGTTTAATTTTACCTAAAAATTTTTGGGTATTTTTTCCAAAACCTTAGTAAAAGAGACCAAAAATTTTGTATTTTTACCCAATAACTTTTAGGTATTTCTTCCAAAACGTTTCCGTAAAATCACTAAAAATCTTCTGTATTTTTACCTAAAAAATTATAGGAATTTTTTCAAAAAGTTTTGGGTAAAATTACCAAAAACTTTGTGTATTTTTACCCACAAATTCTTGGTGAAAATTACTTCCAAAACATTTTTGGTAAAATCACCCCAAAAATTTTTTACAGTGTATATATGGGCAATTCCACGTGTGATTTTAGTCGCCCTCTTAAAATCGGCCAAAAATTTTTTTTTTCTATTCTGTATCGAAAAAAACAGATACGCATTCTTTTATTTTTGTTTAATTTGTTTATAAATTTTTTTAATTTTTTTAATAAAAAATTTAAAAAAAAATTTTTTGTTTTCATTTTTTTAAAATCGAAAGAAATCTAAAACTTTCGTTCTTTGACAACTTTTTTCTAAACTCAATATTTTCGGACTTATAAGCTACTGAATATAGGTTTACGATAAAAAATGCAAAATTTCGAAAATTCATAACTCGAAAATTTTGACAATTAAACAAAAATAAAAAAATAAGTATCTGTTTCTTTCGATACAGAATATAAAAAAAAATTTTTGGCCGATTTTAAGAGGTCGACTAAAATCTCACGTGGAATTGCCCATATGTATCATATACTAATATCACAAATTTCTTTTTTTTAAATTTGTGCCACAAGAATAATGTATATAATATATTTTACGCCTAATCTTAAATTTAATACTCATGTTAACATAATTGTGTGTGAAGCTGGTAGGATTTTGGGGTTTTTATTCAGAACCTGTAAACATTTCAAAAATGAATATGCTTTAAACATTTTGTTTTATTCTTTAGTTCGGTCCAAATTAGCTTTTTGTTCAGTAGTACACTGTAAAAAATTTAGGGAGTTAACGGACTGGGGAGTTAAATTTTTTTAATTAAAAATCAACTCCAAAAGAGAGTTAATTTACTAACTCCCTTCATTAACACCCGTGCGAGTTATTTTTCCCTGGGGAGTTAGCATTTGGGTGTTAAATTTTAACTCTCTTTATTTAACTCCCCTGGCATTAACTTCCCAATGGGTGCGACTTTTATAGAATCCCCTGGGGATTTATACACTACAAAAAACACGGTATATATAGATACCCCCTGGATCAGACTATGCACAATTGTGTCAACGTTTTAATGAAAACTCCCTTGAATCTCGAAGAACAATTTGATACAGTGTTGTTTTTATTCAACATTATTACCGGTTTAATTAATAGCTCATATTTGTTATCTGAGATTCCTATTGCTATTTCTCAGTTCTTCTTGCGAGGGTCTTATCCATTTTATACGGGAGTAAGAAATGTAAATAGAACAACGCCAGTATTAAGTATGTGCAATGAGTTCAATAGCATATATAATTATAATTCCACAACTTTTGACATTTTTAATCAATCACTTGATTCTTTTTTTAAAATCAATTCTCCACTTTATCAAGGAGAACCCGATGCTGTAATTATTAATTTGTTTTGCGCCATTTTCGAAATTAAAATTATAACCGATTATCCTGTAATTGGTCTTTGTGGGCGATGTCCAAGTTAGTCCCGTGAGGGGAAGCAGCTTATCCCCACCATGCGGCACACCAATACGCCAGTCGGTGAGTGCAAAAAGTGCACAAAAGTGCAACCTGAAAAGTCTTAATAGTTTCTTGTAGTTTGGGGGCCCCATATAAGAGCCCCATGGTTGGCTCTCGATTTCCGGTTGCAAAAAATAGTGTAAACAATCGTCAAAGTTCGAGAAACGTAGTTTTTCGATGACCCTTGCTTTCGGTTAAATTTTAGAGAAAAAAGTTGTTATTGAAAGTTGTAGAGCCTAAAAATACCTTTCAAATGACTGGTCATACGTTGAAAAAGGTTTATTAGTTTAGTTGCAAATGAATTTAAACCATTAAAAATAGCACTTTTTTAATTGTTTAATTACTTTGTTAAATAATTACCGAATTTGTTAATAATTCAGCAGGAATATTCTCCTTGCGAAGCTGAATAAATCCCCAAAAAATTCGACTCGATCAGATAAATGGTTTATGCATAATTCCATTTGTTAACTAAAAACATGTAATTTTTCAACCGAATTTCCCCACTTTTGGACCAACGAATTTCGGTTTTTTCTTTTCGAGAGTACAGTTTAGGAGTCAAACTTTCATTCCATTTAAATGGGAAATTGATTTTTTTTAATTCAGTGCATAATAATGGACGTTAAAAAAGGGTATGTTTTTTTGACATAAACAAATGGAATAACTCAGTCAATTTTCACTTTATCGATTTGGTGTAAAGGGCATTTGATTTCATTTGTTTTCACAAAAATTTTCCAAAAAAAAATTTAACCTAGCTTCAAGGGGCATCTGTGCACTTATCATTTATTTCAACATTAAAATCATATTCATTTCAACACTGTCAACACATTCATTTATTTAACTTCTGTTTACTCGATGCTACACGGTCACTGGTAAATAATTTCAAATTTTTTTGTCCACAATATTGTTTCAAATTAAATGGAATTATATGTAAGAAAAAAATTTTTGGTTAAATATAATAAATAATAATAAAAATTTGTTATTAAAAAAATTTTTTTTTTATTAGTACAAAAAATAATTTATTTAAAAAAAAGTAAATTCATTTTTGGATTCAGCGTTGGAAATTATATGAAATTAAAAAAAAAGATTAAAATCGGTCAATAATTAACAAAGTTATGACCATTTTTGCGAATTTGAACGGCTGAATAGTTTTGCGGCGGGCGAGAATCTCGCGCCTCCGAGTTCCCCCACTCCGCTGTCTAAAGGTGGAAAAAACTATGCAATACTTTAACTTGATATAAGTGCAAAGTAAAAGCACAAAACCTTATGTTCAATTTTTTTTCATAAAATACATATATTGAACTGTAAGTGGTGTGAATTGCAATTAAAAATATTGATAAATAACTAGTCATGAATTTTTTGAAAAAAAAATAACTCTCCCCCCCTTGAAGCTAGGTTAAATTTTTTTTTTGGAAAATTTTTGTGAAAACAAATGAAATCAAATGCCCTTTACACCTAATCGATAAAGTGAAAATTGACTGAGTTATTCCATTTGTTTATGTCAAAAAAACATACCCTTTTTTAACGTCTATTATTATGCACTGAATTAAAAAAAATCAATTTCCCATTTAAATGGAATGAAAGTTTGACTCCTAAACTGTACTCTCGAAAAGAAAAAACCGAAATTCGTTGGTCCAAAAGTGGGGAAATTCCGTTGAAGAATTACATGTTTTTAGTTAACAAATGGAATTATGCATAAACCATTTATCTGATCGAGTCGAATTTTTTGGGGATTTATTCAGCTTCGCAAGGAGAATATTCCTGCTGAATTATTAACAAATTCGGTAATTATTAACAAAGTAATTAAACAATTAAAAAAGTGCTATTTTTAATGGTTTAAATTCATTTGCAACTAAACTAATAAACCTTTTTCAACGTATGACCAGTCATTTGAAAGGTATTTTTAGGCTCTACAACTTTCAATAACAACTTTTTTCTCTAAAATTTAACCGAAAGCAAGGGTCATCGAAAAACTACGTTTCTCGAACTTTGACGATTGTTTACACTATTTTTTGCAACCGGAAATCGAGAGCAAACCATGGGGCTCTTATATGGGGCCCCCAAACTACAAGAAACTATTAAGACTTTTCAGGTTGCACTTTTGTGCACTTTTTGCCCTCACCGACTGGCCTACAAGTCGAAACTGAGTCCCGAGCGACCCTCGCAGCGGGGGCGCTCGGACCCTCAACCCTCATTAAGGAAAACTCTTAATGACTTTTTATATAAAAATATAAATTTTTTAAATATTAACATTTTTAATTTTTTATTAACATATTCAAATTCCTTATTTTCTCACAATTTCATACATATGTTATAATACAAAAAAATGTTAAAATTTAAAAAATTCATTATTTTTATCAATTTGATGCTTTTTTTTAATATAGAATGGGAGTGAAATTTACTTTCTAGTTGGTACTAGAAGATACCCAACCCATAACCAACCCCCCCTACAACATTTAAAAAAAAATCTATTTTATATTATTTTTATCAATTTAATGCTATTTTTTAATATAGAATGGGAGTCAAATTTACTTCCTAGTTGGTACTAGAAGGTACCCAACCCATAACCAACCCCCCCTACAACATTTAAAAAAAAATCTATTTTATATTATTTTTATCAATTTAATGCTATTTTTTAATATAGAATGGGAGTCAAATTTACTTCCTAGTTGGTACTAGAAGGTACCCAACCCATAACCAACCCCTCCTACAACATTTAAAAAAAATCTTTTTTATAAAATTTTTCCCTTCACATTTTTTTCAGGCTTAAGACTGGCAGTAATTTGTTAAATTTTAAAATTTTTTTGTATTATAACATATGTATGAAATCGTGAGAAAATAAGGAATTTGAATATGTTAATAAAAAATTAAAAATGTTAATATTTAAAAAATTTATATTTTTATATAAAAGTCATTAAGAGTTTTCCTTAATGAGGGTCGAGGGTCCGAGAGCCCCCGCTGCGAGGGTCGCTCGGGACTCAGTTTCGACGTGGTGTGCCGCATGGTGGGGATAAGCTGCTTCCCCTCACGGGACTATCTTGGACACTGCCCGTCTTTGTGACTGTTGGATTTATTGCAATAAAGTTAAATTAAATTAAATATAATAAATTTAAAAGCATCTTTAATTTAGTTGTTAAAACATTGCTCTTAGCGCCAGGTGGGAGACCTGCGCTCCTACCGGAATTTTACAAAATTTTAATAAATAATTGTTGAAAAAATTGTTTAAACTTTGGAAAAATTGGCTTTTTAAATTTTTGGTATCGCACTCTCATTTTGAGAGGAAAAAATCTTTCGGGTTAATATTTGGAGAGGTGATAGAAGAAGGCTCTTCGATGTACGCACCTTTCCGTTTTTGCAATCATTTTTCAAGGAAATTATTTTATTAAGGATTGAAATTCGACTAATTTGAGGATAATACACCGAGAAAAATGAAAGGTTAAATATGACCAAGTTTTACTTAAAAACAACCGAGCGATACTGCTACCCACATAGCACAAAAACTTCCAGGAAATACAATAATGTCCACAGGTTAGAAGCTTCCCATGGAAACTTCCTGGAAGCTTCCCATAGAAACTTCCTGCAAGTTACCAGGAAGTTTTCAAAAATTTTATGAAATTTTTTTTTAGTGAAATTATTATTTTAAAAAATTAGTCATAGAAGCAGGCACAATGCGCCTACATCATACGGTTTCGTGGCCTAAAATTTCAAAAATGATGATAATGAATAAATAAAAAAACCAAGGATTATCATAGTAACGGTTGCTATATGGCAAACATTAACATAGCAACGGTTGCCATGGCAACGGCTATTATGACAAACATTAACATAGCAACGGTTGATATGGCAACGTTGCCAAAAACTACGGACGGACACTGAAGTCTCGCTCTAAGGGTTTTGGTCCTTGGCCACGAAATCCTAAAAAGGTACTCGAACCACCATAGGCCTCAAAAGTGTGCTGCTGGGATAGCGCTTTATGCGCTCAACCAAATCGTCACTTGACTTCACAGGGCTAATTTATATATTATATATTTCATTATATCTTTAAGGATTTTTGGAACCTTCCTGGTAACTTCCAGGAAGTTTCTAGGAATGTTCTATGGGAAGCTTCCACCCACATAACACAACTTCTCACTGTAAGGTTACCTGATATGACATCTGTAGGGCTTGTAAGGTTACCAAGTAAGAGTGTGGTAAACCCGATGAAGTCTAAAAACTTTCGCCTTACTGTAAGCTTACACAGTAAAGACACTGTAAGCTTACACGTAAAATTACTGTAAGTTTACACGGTAAGGTCACTGTAAGCTTACATGTAAGGTCATGGTAAGGTTATACTGTAAGGTTGTGGTAAGGTTATTATTAAGTTGTAAGGTTGGGGTAAGGTTGTGGTAAGTTTACAAATTATGGAAAATGTTAACAAAATAATTAATTATCTAATTAAAAAATAAATTTAAAAAAAATTAAGTTTGTTGCTCTTCTAAACTTTGAAAACCTAACATGAAACAGAAAATTTTGAAAACAAATTTTGGGGCACTAGGATTTAAACCCGGGATCGACGCGCATAAACCTAACACTCTAAGTAACTGAGTTAAGTATATATCTTATTCATTTTTAATTACTATTTTTTAACCGAGCTACTTCTACCACTTGGTTAAACGCAATTTTTCTTAGGGTGCGATCCCATGAAAGCAGAATAGTTTTTAAATATTTTATTAAAAAATTACTTCCAAATTTTCAGAATATTCTTTATCCGCACGAATCCCCCTAATTATCCTGATGAATCCGAACAATATCTCCCTCATGGCCTTAAAATAAATTTTTCTAATTTGCAAAAATTATTTTTTAAAAGAGCTCATTTTCTTGTATTTTATTATTAATTAATTAATTTAATTTAATAAATTGAATAAACACTAAAAAATAGTCTCCTACCTTTCAACAGTAAAGGCCGTGATGGTGAGAACAGTGGCATTTGCTGATGTTTCAGCAGCTAAACCGCTGAATACGCAGAAAATTTCACCAAATTCATACGGATATTTGTACCACATTGTGTACATTTCAGATGGTAAACCGGAAACCAATAGTAATAAATCAGAAACAGCTAAACTAAAGAGATAATAATTTGTCGCTGTATGCATTGATTTATTTTTTGAGATCACAACACAAGTCGAGATATTACCTATTAAACCGGTGAAAAAAATGGTGACATAAACAATTGTTATCGGCAGGACAATATACATTGGATCACGATATTCATCAACAATCGTTTTTACATATTGTTCAACTGGACTATTATTCCTAAACTCAATAGTCGGAGAATAGTTTATCAACGAATCATTCATCATGATTTTTTTGTATGAGTTTTCAAAATTTAATTTGTCAAATTCACTATATCACTTGTTTTATATATTTAAATAATTTAGTACACTTTTCTTTAATTGTAAACATTGACGAATGTATAAAACATGTTCAAATTAAAAAATTTTGCTGTAAATACGTTTAACTTTTTTATTTTCTTTGAAGATTATTAAAATGAAAGTTTAATTATTGTTCATTTTGAACAAGTTGTTATTATGTTAGTGATTCCTTTAGACGTATCAAATATTAAACGTTTTCAACTGATCGTCTTGTTCTATTAAATTTTCCACCAAAATATGTTATCGTCCCTTTCGAACTTGCTGATATTCATTTAGGAGACGTCTGTTGTTACATTTTGTTCAGAACATGTTAAGATTTTTGATGTACGAATCTTTCAATAATGTTGACACTTTGGTTTTTGAAAATTCGACATATTTGTTTCTAAAATACATTTTAACTTATGGTATAGGTAAATTGACAATGCCAAGAATTTATTTCCTTTAAAATTCTTTGACATTGATTGTTCCTTTCAGACAAGTTCCATTAGGAGATAATCGTCATTAATGTTTCACATGAATATAACTTTTTAGTTTTATTATTAATTTTCTCCTTGAACATGTTAGTCCTAATACGTCACTTCCTTTTTTAAAGTGTTAAAAAATACCTAAAGTCAAGACTGAACATTCACTTTTTTGGTAAAACATTACAAAACCAGACATGTTCACTTAAAAATTGCACACAAATCGAAAAAATCTTTCGTTCAAGTCTTTAATTCCTCTTTAATCACTTGATCAAAAGTTGTTTGAAAATATTTCTCTTTCTTTTTTCATATATGAAATAAAATAAAAAGACAAAAATTTGCCCTTGCTTTTAATTAGTGCGGCTCAATTAATAATAATAAGAAGAGAAAATAACTTTTTGGAACGTTTGAGTTTTTATCCCTTGAACACACCCAAACAATGAATATACTCCGGAATCAAACATCAATTTCAGTGTTTGTCTTTAATTTATTTGTCATGTAACACTTTTATTAAATTGTGTTTATTTTTCAAAATATTTTCGATAATATGTTGTTTTTTCTATTTTTTGTAATGTTTCGATTTTTTATCGAGAGTGGGACGGGGGGATAAATTACTACAGTCTGTAATTATTTTTGGGAAGTTAGTAATTATTACCTCTGAGATTATTATTCCATGTGTAATCAACTTAATTTTTTTCACTAATTTATACTTTTTTATTTATTTATTTATTATTTATTTTAGTATTGTATTATTTTATTTCTATTTCATCGCTATTTTTTTATTTTAATTTATTTATTATTGATTTTCTATTTTAATGTTCAAAAGACAAAATTAAATTTCAATTATATTTCACTATTCTCTTGTTACTTGTACACAAAAAAAAATTATGAGGAAAAATTGTTTCCAGAAGGAAAAAAATTCATCTTTCTTCGTGCTATTAATAAATCACACACGTTGATCTATATTTTTCGCCTCAAACTGAACGCAACTTTTTTTCTTTGTCGCACTAATTTTCAACTCAATGAAACAGTATATCTTTCATCACTAAGAATCATCACCGCAACGTTTCCTTTCCTCTTCTCCTATACTTCAGTATCTTGTTCCACAACTATTCGTGCTTCTTAATGACTTTTTTATTATATTGCTTGTTATCGTCCCTTTTGTTTTTTTCTCTCTCAAAAGTTTTGCTTTTCATTTTATATAAATTCTTCGCCTTCCTTGTTTCTCATTCTGTTTCATTACATACATTATTTTCTCAAATTCTTCTTTTATTTAATTTTCCTTTGCTGATTATAGTTTTTAATTTCTCTCCATTTTTTTTAATATCCTACTCTTCGGTATTTCTTGATGTTTTCTATTTGGCTTTTTTTCTTCTTGGGAAGAATTCTTCTTTTAATTTAATTAGTTCAGGTAATTTTATTCCTTTCTTATTTTCATTCAACTTTCTCTTTTTGTTCTTTCTTCTTCATTTAAAATTCCTTTTTTTTAATTTTATACACTGTTTTGAATTAAAAAAAAATTGTTTTGAATTAATTTATCTTTTCGGGGAGTAAAACGGGAGATGAGATCAATGCGATATTCTCCACAAAGAGTGTTTGCATTGATGCGAAACAAGACTGAAGAGAACAGCCAAGTACGGTGGGTATAAGGATCTGCTTACCACGATCTCTTGGTATGTTTCACTAAAACCAATAGAAGGAGCGAATTCAAAAGAAACTCCGACATACGTGAAATTCAGCATCCCACACACCGAATATTGGTCCAACATCTCCCACTTTCGGCATTTTTTGCCACTTCTCCTTCGACACGTGCCATCTTATAACGCTCGCTTCTTTCTAAATCCTGAAATCAGAGGAAAAAAAGAGAAAGGAAATTTAAGTTTAGATATATCTGAATATACAAGTATAAATTGTAATATCAAGTAAATCCTCTTCTCTCTCTCCACACTATGTAAGTTCAAGGAAAGAAAAAAATTCCTTGGCGTCATTGGTTAAAAAGAAAGACAAAAGTCTTTCTCCCAATATTTTATCTTTTTATTTGTTTAAGTAACTACCTCGCTAAATAGAAGTTTAGGAAAAGAAAAACATTCAACACATCAAGTTCTCTTTGTTTTTCTTCCTTCTCCCTCTCACTTTAAAAATTCTTGAAAAAAAAATTTAAATTTCTTCCAATTTGCATTTTTTTCAAGTCGAAATAAAAATTTTAACTAAGGGGAGAAAATTAATACAGAAATATATTTTAAACAAAGAAAATAAAATTTTTGAATTAAAAAACAGTTTTTAAGGGACAACTATTAAATTTAAAGAAAGATATTTTAATAGTAAAATTGGTCCTTGCCCTACCAAATATTAAAATGAGGCCTCTTCTCGATAATAAATTTAAATAAGCAAACTGATCAAATATTCTTAATCGTAAAAGACCGAAATATTATTCCGAAATAGTTTTTAAATCTATTTCAATGTTTATTTTATTAGACAGAAAAAATCGATTTCAAAATATATACATTGATTAAATGTTTGAATATTTTTCCTTTTTTTTGTAACGAAAGAAATAGATTATTATTTTTGCATTGAAAAAGTATTTTACAGTTATTAAAAAATAATTTAATTTCGTTAAACAAATTTAATTTGTTTAAATTAGTTTTATGAGGCTTTTAAAAGGATTTGACAAAATATTTAAAAACGGACGTGAGATTGCTTGAGAAACTTCTATTTTTCGAAAAAAAAATTTAGTGTTGACAAAAAAAATTTGAGTTTTTATAGAAGAATGTATTTTTTATAAAAAAATTTACTACTGTTCGGGATTAAAATTTTGGAAATTTAGATTGACTTGAACAGACCGGTTTGATAAGTATTGTGCAATAACAATAATTCTTTCTACTTGAGAGTATTTTTCCTCGCACTACTGCGCCTCCCTTGACCTTAGAATCATGATTTTCTACGACCTATTCGTTTTATTGAGTGATTTAGAAGAATTTTATTCACAGTATTTTTTGGCTTCTTTTAAATGTATAAAAATAATCATAATAATAAACTGTTGAAAAATATACTGAGTATTATTGGGTCATGTATTATCGGATGGTATAGTTATGTACTTTTATTTTAATTTTTTATGTTAATATAGTGGATATTGTAGACCTTATTGTTAAAATAGAGGTAATATTTTTGTGGCCTTTGGTCTATTAAATAAAAGGAACGGTCTTTTTGTTCACAAAATAATTTTTATATATTTAAAAAATTCGATTTCATCTATGCATTTCGTCGTGATATTACGACTCTTCAGGACTGAAAAGAATACAAATGACAGTTGAGAAAAAACAAAAAATCAAAGAATAGAAAAAAACATACCAGCAGGAGAATTACGAAATAAGAATTTAAATTATGGATCAAACCATTATTTACAAAAAAACATAAATAAAGTAAGAACACAGTATAAAAAAATGACAAGAATTTTAACAAAAAAAATTTTTGAGGTTAGAGATGTTGTTTTTCTCAATTATGTATAAATGCATGTCGCTGAGTGTGTAAAAAAACATAAAGAACACTCAACATTAAATAATACAATTCAACATTAAATAATCAAAATTCAACATTAAATAATAACCACACAAACAACACATTATATAAATTATACATTAAATAAAAATAAAATGTGAAAATGTGATCATGCTGTCATCATATGGCATAGAATGTTCTCCACAAGGATAGAAAACATGGAGGTAACTTACAATGTGTCTATACGCTGTGGGACGAGCTTAATAGTTACGGAGTACAGATGTTTGAAATATGAACGCGCTAGATCCGAAAAATACAATGAGCGTAGTTATTCGTTTTTTTAATATATATAAGAAAATGTACAATATAAAATATGTTAATTGAAACAATTTTTTTTAAATATATAATATTTAATTATAATTAATAATAATATAATAATAATTAATATTTTTTAAATATATAAAAATTATTTTGTGAACAAAAAGACCGTTCCTTTTATTTAATAGACCAAAGGCCACAAAAATATTACCTCTATTTTTTATGTATGGGCCATGGACTGTCAAGGGGTTAAAACAAAAAGTATTCACGGTGAGCAAAATGTATTCACCGTAATCCGCCAATACGGTTTTGTCGCGAAAACGCATTCACCGAACGTCACCACCAATACTTTTTTTCTATTCTGAATACTTTTTTTTTACTGGGCGTGGTAAGGCTATACAACAGACAGTAATGATAAAGTGCCAAAAGGAATAATAATTATTATATTATGAATTACTGGATTAATAACTAGAAATCCAGTAGTTCCTTCGCTCTCAGAACTAATGAATAAAATTACAAACAATAAATGTCAGAATCAATCATTTTAATATAATATTAGTTTTTATTGACACAAATAGTTACACTTCAACTCTCAATATTTCACTCTTTTTATTTTTACTTCAACCGATTTTTTGGCTATTATTTTGGTAATTCCAAAAGCTTCCTTTATAATATTCATTTGATTTCCTAGATTCCTTTTACAGGAACCAAAAGTAAATTCAACCAAGTTTTCTTTGGTTCATGAAACCCACGGTGGTCTTGAATCAACTTTGAATGAAATGTCTTAGCACATCATTTTTTTGGTTTAATTTGGGTTATTTGCACTCTAAATAATGTGTAAAAAATGTATAGCCCATAACTTGTCGAGCCGTTTTTATATTTATTATATATAACCTTTTCGTTAATTTTTTTTCTGTACAGTAACTGGTATAATTTCCGTAAATTGGCAAAAATATGTGCCTTAACATGTATTGTAATATTTAAACAAAACTGACTTATTGTGTCAGAAATATTATTTAAATTGTTATATTATATTATTAAAAATTAAAGAAAAGTATTAGGGTCAGTTGGGGTAAATCCGGACAGAGGGCAAATACGGACAAAAGGTGTTGGATCTTAATTTACAAATTAAAAATTCAGTTCGACGTCAATATTTTAAGCTCAGATCCTTTAAAAGAGATTCTGACTACTTCCATGATTTTATCTCGACAATTGTCAACAGGATAATTTGAAAACTTAGGGTAAATCTGGACAGAGCTTCTATTACATTTTAAAAAGTGGTGTAAGTAGTGTAATTCGATTAATCTTTAAAAAAGTCCGGCATATTGGATCCTGCATTTTGAATTTTCAAAATCTGACTTTGTATTCGTATTCAATGATCCCAAAAACTTTTCTTTATCAAGTTTTATTAAAATCCATTAAAATTTGTTAAAGCTATATATGTTTTTGATTATTACTTTTTGAATCGTTAATTGATTAACTTTTATGATACTACAACACTTAACTGATTCAACTTTTGTACATCTAGTATGAATTTTTTTCAAGTTGTTCTATCCCTTAATAGAGTAGTATACTTAAGATAACTTTATTTTAAACCTTTCTTAGAAACCAGGCTGTCAGGATTAACCCAAAATTTAAAGAAATTTTCTAAATCTTGGGGTAAATCCGAACAATAAAATGTAAAAAATTAAATATAAAATTTTATAAAAAATAAAAAATTAATCTAGGGAACTCAAGAAAAAATTTAATGCAGTATAAAACGAAAGAATTTCCTTTTATTATAAAAAAACTTACGTCATTTGTGAAAAATAGGTATTTTGTCCGGATTTACCCCAACTGACCCTATTTTAATTAATATTATGCTTAAATCCATAATTTGATACAAATATGTAACATTTTAAATAAAAAACTGATGATTTTTTTTCAAAATGAGTTTTCTCAAAAACGGCTCGACAAGTTATAGGCTATAAATTTTTTACACATTATTTAGAATGCAAATAACCCAAATCAGCAAAAAAAAGGGATGTGCAAAGACATTATATTCAAAGTTGATTCAAGACCACCGTGAACCACCAGAGGACACATAAATAAGTTGTTTATTCCACGAACATTTAGCTTCCTCTATATAATATACACCAATTTTTCAATCTTTTATTACATAATAATTATTTTAAAGTAAAATTTTAACAAGCTCAAGAAATTCAAAATTTTACCTTTTTTGACAATTATAAATACCCTGTAAAAAAAGTATTGGGTGGTACGGGATTCCGCATTGCGAGTGCCTACCTGTCAATGCGGTATTCGCGAAACATCGCATTGGGTGTCGTGGTGAATGCGGTAATCAAGGGGTCCCAATGCGTTGCAAGTTTTAAGCTTAAAAAAAAGAAAATACTTGACAGGAATAAATAATGAACGGCAGAAGAGAAAAATGCTTGGTTAAAGGAATGAGAAAATACTAATAGTGAGTGTAAAATTTAACTTTAAGAGAAAAATGTAAGTTGAACTATCAAATATGAGTCCAATGCGGCATAGGCTGCTTTCAATGCGCCACAGCAAAAGAACTTTAACTGGTTTGTATGATGTGAAATAGGTAAACAAACATTTTCTAACATTTGTCTCCGAACACAGGCACTTTTCACTAAATCTGTCAACGTACAATTGGTCAGCATCTTCTAAATTACAATAATCGAAAATATTGTTTAAATTCATGCAGAAACGCGGTTATAAAATAAAAAATTGGAAAGTAATGTAATGCAAATCGTATGTCAGCTGGGCCACTGTGTTCGCTCGATTCGCTCTGCATGCTTCTGCCCTCTACTGGCGACTTGCACTATGTACCGATTGTGTAATGAATTGAAAGCAGCCTAGGCCGCATTGGATTCATATTCGACAGTTCAACTTACCTTTTTCTCTTAAAGTTTAAATTTGACACTCACTATTAGTATTTTCTCATTCCTTTAACCTTGAATTTTTCTCCACTGCCATTCATTATTTATTCCTCTCAAGTATTTTCTTTTTTTTAAGCTTAAAACTTGCACCGCATTGGGACCCCTTGATTACCGCATTCACCACCCCAGGCGGAAAAGTCGGACGAATGCCGGATCATCCAACCATCAAGGATCCGCGCCGATTTATTTGGAGAGTTAATTCCGGTACAGGCAGTCTGTACCGATTCGGGTGTTAATGTCTGCTGGCGCGGTACAAAGACGGATCCGACCACCGGATCAAAATTTATACTGTGTTATAATGGCTATGCGTCCGGCTCGGTACAGATTTCATGCCGCCGAACAACCGGCGTTGTACTGGCATTTGTCCGCCTAGCAAATGGAGCGGTGCAGGTATTCTACTGGAACGTGACTATGTGTTGTAATGGCTGTACGTCCAGCTCGATACAAATTTGATGCCGCCTAACAACCGGCGTTGTACTGGCATTCGTCCGTCTGACAACCCGAGCGGTACAGACATTCTACCGACTGCGGACTAATATCATTTATGTTCTTATTATTAAGATTTCAATTAATAATAATATGCTAAGAATATGTGACGCTCCACGAAAGAAGGGACCTATCCCCGAAATAACATTAGGCTCAGTTTTCATGCATTGTGTACGGAAAATTGAGCCTAATGTTCTTTCGGGGATAGGTCCCTTCTTTCGTGGAGCGTCACATATGGCTATCGTCATTGTTTTTCTAAAACAATTTAATGTTTTCTAAAATAATTTTTTTTTTAATTAACACATTATTCAGAATTTTCAGAAATAGATTTTTAACAATGCAAAAATTTAGCTATAGTCTTATTGTTTCAATAAAAATTAATAAAATAATAATTATAGTAATCAAAATTTTTAATCTATTATGTTGTAAAAAATTTTTGTAGGAGAATTGTTTAAAGTTTAAATATTAAAAAAAGAATTTACAATACAATAGAATATAAAATTTAATTTTAAAAATTAATGAATTTGAAAAATAGGTTTTAATTATATTTTTATTTATTAATTAACAAATAAATTAAAGAATTAAATTTTTTTGTTATAATCAAATTTTTTAAATATTTATAAATAAAGTGTACAGATAGTTATTTATAAATATAAAAAAATGAATAATAAAAATAATAAATAAATATAATAATAATAATAATAGAATAATTAAAAAAATAAAAATTTTAAAATATTGTTTTAAAACACTAGATTTATTTACATAATATTCATAAAATGCTAAAATATTCCAATGTATTTGTAAAATTATTATTTATTGATTGCTTCGTAGCGGTATTACATATCGACATTATTATGCTCAGATCCGCATGCGAGCGAATAGCGTAGTGGTTAGCGTGTTAGACTTCGGTGCTTCGATTAGGAATAGCTTGGGCTTCGTATCCCACTTGCGAGCGTTTAGAATTTTAATGTGTAAAAAAAATGTAGAATGTGTTAAAAATGCTAGAAATGATCTATAAATAAATATTAATTAACATGCACCATGCATAGTTAATTAAATATTTTTTTTAGTTTATTTTTCAATAGAAAATATAATTTAGTCCGGCTAGACGGACGAATGCCAGTAGAACGCCGGTCCGCTGAAGCGAGTCGTCTTTTGAAAGAATATTTGGCCCGCCGCGGTTGCTAGAGCGGACGAATGCCGGTACAACGCCGGTTGTTCGGCGGCATCAAATTTGTACCGAGCCGGACGCGCAGCCACTACAACACATTGTCATGTTCCAGTAGAAAGCCTGCACCGATCCGGTTGTCTCGCGGACGAATGTCAGTACAGTCTTACCGACGTCTGTACAGGCGCGGTACGATGCCAGTGGTAAATTTCCGCCTGGGACGACACCCAATGCGCTATTTCGCGAATACCGCATTGACAGGTTGGCACTGCAATGCGGAATCCTGTTCCTCCCAATACTTTTTTTTACAGGGTAAGGATTACTTTTATACATTTTGATGAAATATATACTTTATATGCATCAATCGATTCATTTCAATGTCAGGAACGTAATTTTGATCACAATTAATGAAAATATTATTAAATAAAAAAGTTATTTCAAAAAATACAAATTTTTTTTTTCAAATTTTGAAAAAATTGTATGAAAAAATTTTTGTTAGTATATTTTGCACACAATATTTTGTGACATATACGCACACACATACCCATATACAAACACTCATACACACATACATCTGAACATTTGCTCAGAATTGAATATACATTATGTTCTAGACAAAAATGAGTCCAAATAACCTTTTGAAAAATTGAAAATCGTCACGAATGCAAAGCTTTCTCATGAGGAATCAAAATTACATAAAAACACTATAGCATAATTCATTTACAATAAAAAATAAAATATAAAAGTTTAATTTAAAAAAACAACAACCAATTGAACCACAATAAACTTTTATAATTTATTGTTTATTGTAAATGAATTACGCTATGGTGCTTTTATGTAATTTTGATTCCTCATGAGGAAGCTTTGCATTCGTGACGATTTTCAATTTTTCAAAAGAAGGTTATATGGACTCATTTTTGTCTATTTATGAAAAATAAATTACGCTGTGGTGTTTTCTGTATATTTTATGTGTCCCTGGTAGTTTTATGAACCAAGAAAAACTTGGTTGAATTTACTTTTGGTTCCTGTAAAAAGAATCTGGGAAATCAAATTAATATTATAAAGAAAGCTTTTGGAATAACCAAAATAATAGCCAACAAATCAGTTGAAGTAAAAACAAAAAGAGTGAAATATTAAGAGTTGAAGTGTTAGTATTTGTGTCAATAAAAAATAATATTATATTAAAATGATTGATTCTGACATTTATTGTTTGTAATTTTATTTATTAGTTCTGAAAGCGAAGGAACTACTGGATTTCTAGTTATTAATCCAGTAATTCATAATATAATAATTATTATTCCTTTTGGCACTTTATCATTACTGTCTGTTGTATAGCCTTACCACGCCCAGTAAAAAAAAGTATTCAGAATAGAAAAAAAGTATTGGTGGTGACGTTCGGTGAATGCGTTTTCGCGACAAAACCGTATTGGCGGATTACGGTGAATACATTTTGCTCACCGTGAATACTTTTTGTTTTAACCCCTTGACAGTCCATGGCCCATATGTGGCCACAAAAAGTCGTGCCACCTTTACGTCTGTGGCCATATATGTCCATCTCGAAAATAAAATACTTAACATAATTCGATTTCAATGACCAAGTGCATACTAAGGTTTTTGGGGTCTCTAAATCCGAATTTCAAGTCAGATTTTCAAAATTCAAAATGGTGGACCTAAAATGGCGACTATGAAGATTTTAAAATTTATCAAATACGCTTGAAACTCGTTACTTGGGGGTTTTCGGGGTCGCTGATTACGAATATGATGTCAGATTTACACAATTAAAATCGTGAATCCAATATGGCGGATAATTTCAAGATTCATGCAATTTCGTCGAATTTTAGGTCCGCCATTTTGGATTTCAAAATCTGACATCGGATTCGTAATCAGCGACCCCGAGACCCCCGAGTAACAAGTTTTAAACAATTCCGTTGGATTTTTTATTTTCTCGACCGCTGTATTCGTTCCGCCATTTTGAATTTTGAAAATCTGACATTAGATTCATAATCAGAGACCCTGAAAACCCCCGAGTAACAAGTTTCAAGCAAATCTAATAAAATTTAAAATTTTCGAATTCGCCATTTTGGATCCGCCATTTTAAATTTTGAAAAACTGACTTCAAATTCGAATTTTGCGACTCCAAAAACCTTAATTACAATGAAATTACAGTTTTTAGAAACTTTTTTTTCTTGGACCGTTTTTCGACCACAAGCGATTTTTAGCTGGACTGCGAAGGGGTTAAACTCTCGATTTAAAGATTCCTAAGCAAAGTTGAGAATATATATGAAGAGCGTGAGTAACGTGATGTATAAAAATGGCTATTGCGAGAAGGAAATAAGAAATTTTGAGTAAAAACGAAAAATTAAATGTGAAAAAAATGTCAAATGTTGATCGATTACCATATGCTTTACTATGCCTACAATGCATGACAGATTAAAGGAAGCATGACGTTACCGGCAGAAAGTTACTAGGAAAGGCATAGTAAAGCATATGGTAATCGATCAACATTTGACACTTTTTTCACATTTAATTTTTCGTTTTTACTCAAAATTTATTATTTCCTTCTCGCAATAGCCATTTTTACACATCACGTTACTCACGCTCTTCATATATATTCTCAACTTTGCTTAGAAATCTTTAAATCGAGAGTTTAAAACAAAAAGTATTCACGGTGAGCAAAATGTATTCACCGTAACCCACCAATACAGTTTTGTCGCGAAAACGCATTCACCGAACGTCACCACCAATACTTTTTTTCTATTCTACACGAAAAAAAATTATTCAGGAAACATTCCTGAATTAGTTCAAGAACGGTGGATATGAGAAAAAGTCGACAATGATACTTTAACTTTAAGTGAAATAGTTGAAAACATTCTAGAATTATTCCTGACCTTAAAAGAAAAGATTTAAATTAGATACAGTATAATAGAAATAGAATATACTAATGGTAAGTTCAAGACAAAGTTTGAAAAAATTAATAACGGTTCTAGATTTTTCGAGAAAATCACATTATTTTGAACAAGATTTCTAGTATTACCAAACAGTAACAATCACTGCTTGTTGTGCCTGAAAAATTCCCGAACTCTAAAAGAAAATTGGAGTGCGCAACGGTTACTTTGCGCAGAACAGCAGAATGTATTCAACAAGTTTAACTTATAGTGATGGCTATAGCTACATTTCAAAAGTTTGGATGTAAAATGTAAATTTATGCCAATACAATTTGTACTCAAGATGTATACAATAAAACCATTTTATTTTAAAAAAGATGTCTATTTCAAATGCAAGTGTCAATCAACTTCATAAGTGATTAGTTTTGTAATCTCATCCTAAAATTGTTTTAAAAATCATCAGTTTTAATATTTAATTATATTTGAAATTTAATTTTTTATATTTACATTTTATAAATATTAGATTTAAAAAAATTTGTGAAAATTAATCTTTAAATTATAGGTTTAAAATGTTTCTAAAACTTTTGATTTTAGAAAAGTTTTCAGAAAAATTAATTATTAATATTTATATTTCAACTAAAATAATTATACTAATTATTATTGTTTTTATTATTTTCTTTTTGTAATTTAATTATTTATGTTTTATTTAATTATTGTAATTTATCTTTCTTTTAATAAATTAATTTAAAATGAATTATACTATTATTTATTATTTTATTAATCAATAATTTTTATGTATATTATTTTAATTATAATAAAATGTAAATTAATTAAAAACCTTTTTTTTACAATTTCTCTTGTTATTAACAAAACAAAGCAATCCAAAAGTGGCGAAATATCCTATACGTTAGTATATAAGAAAATTCTAAACCACTCGTTCACAGCG
Source organism: Leptopilina myrica (nomen nudum) (assembly GCA_032872475.1). Taxonomy (NCBI): domain Eukaryota; kingdom Metazoa; phylum Arthropoda; class Insecta; order Hymenoptera; family Figitidae; genus Leptopilina; species Leptopilina myrica (nomen nudum). The sequence continues at coordinate 27,441,035 of CM065464.1, forward strand.
ATCTTCGTGTAGCGCGTGCGTGCGATATTTCGATAAACGTTGTAGTTGCGAGCGTATATGTATGTTACTAGTATAGGTTATATTTATAACCCCAGTAGCACGTAATATTACAGCAATATTGAGAGAACTTCCCTAACATTACCAATATTGCCTTAATATTACCAATGGTTCTAGAATCATGTTGTAATGTTAGTAATATTACGTGCTACTGGGGAAGTATAGTTTGTGTTTATATGTATATTTAGATGTGTTATATTTGCAGTGTATCTTGTTTGAATGTATGTTGGTTGGTGTATGTAATAATAATACTGTATTTCTCTTCATATCTCTGAATTTTTTTTTTCTTGAATTCACCCAGAAATTTTCCCGAACTCAACAAGAGTTGTTGTCGTACGGTTCGTATAGTTTCACTAAACATGGCAATAGATTCTTAGATTTATCTTATAGTTTCTACTGCTTACAGTATTGGAAATATTCAATCAATTACTTTAGAGTTTCTCTTGAATTATTAACGAATTTTTACAGAAATTTAATTATTCTTTCTTGAAATGTCTATATGATATTTTAAAACTAGTTAATCCGTAAATCTTAGCGACTTTTTCTCATATCCATCGTTCTTGAACTAATTCAGGAATGTTTCCAGAATAAATTTTTTCCGTGTAAATACTTTTTTTTTACTGGGCGTGGTAAGGCGTAACCTTACCATGGCTGTCAGTTGTATGCTTATACTATGAGTCTTATTTGTAAATTTACTGAAAGGGGGAGATTTTAAAATCATCTTATGTTTTCTGCAGGCTTATGAGGTAACGTTAGAATTTTTCAAAAAATTCAAAAAAAAAATTTTTTTTTCAATTTTTGCAGATTGATATAAATTTTTAAATTTATTAATAATATAAATTATTTTAAAGATATATAGAAAAAATAATTTTTTGAATTAATAAATAATACTAATATGAATAAAATTATGAATTTTCAAAAAAAAATAATTTTTTTAAAATTTTGACTGATTGCAGTAAATTAATGAGTTATGATTTTTGTAAGATATATATAAACAATAAATTTACAGCTTTTAAACATATTAATTAAAACGGGAGATATTAATTTTCTTCAAAAAATTTAAAAAATTTAAAATTTCCAAATTTTATATTCTTGAATGTATAACTTTTAAACTTTTTGTAATTAAATATTACATGTTATTTAGTCATATTTTAGCATAATTTTGAAATAAATACTACCCTATAACTATATCTATAAGATGGAAGTAAGTATAAAAATGTTTTTAATATCAAAAAATTGGAAAATTATAATTGACTGACCAATAAATTACTATCAATAAGCTTAATTCAGTAGTATTTTTGGGGTCTCTGATAAACTTTTGACATCAAAATAATGGAATCTAGAATTATTTGTTTATCTAATTAATCAAAAATTTGTTAATTGCAAAACTTCGAAAATATTAAAAATGGTAAATGATGTTAAAAAATATTAATTCATAGCATTAAAATTATTTTTTAATTAATAAAAATGGAGACCTGTGTGATACGATACTTGCATTATGCTACTGGGAAAAAACTTTGGTAGTAAAATGTTTTGTTATTTTAATTTCAGAGTTAACTTTTAGGGATGTTTTGAGCATTGTAAAGGCAACAGTTAAACAGGGTGTCCATTATTATTTTTGTTTAACAAACAATATATGGCAATATATAAGTTTTATTTTAGATTTCTGTAATTATGATACAATTACATAGTTCGAATTTGACTTTATTATGAATCTAAAAATTATTGGAAATTTTGAATTAACTTATAACTCTGGGTAATAAAAAAATGGTCATGTTGTGTTTATTTAAAAATTTTTGTGTTTATTGAAAGTTTGGGTGTCAGTGAACAAGAAAGTAGCAATACATTTTTTTAATTTATTCAAACCCCTAAAATAGGGGATTGATTAATTAAAAAACGGTATTTTTTGTCCTTTTTGAAGACCTGTAAAAAGAAAATGGAAAGACATAACACAGAAAAAAAGTAGTATAAATTTTGTTGCGGGTAATTTTAACCAATGCTATTTCACATAGACAGTGGCGCCCTCACTAAGGTGAAATTTTGTTGCAGTGAATTTTTGCCCCAAAATTAGGTTAAAATTTATACTTTGTTTTTCTTGTGAAAAAGCTCTAATATGTCTTAAAAGAAAGCTCAAATCTTTGTCTTTAAGAACCAAAACTGAAAAGTAATGTAAAAAATGCAGGGGACGTGTATTTACCGAGTACCCCCCCTAATATCGTTAAATCTCGTCTCGTTTTAACAGATTCACTTTTATTCGATCGATACCGAGAATATTCAATTTAATATATTAAGTAAATAACAGTAACAGAGGGTTTAAATTAATTGGGACTAATAACACTGGGTAACAAAAAATGGTCATGTTGTGTTTATTTCAAAATTTTTGTGTTTATTGAAAGTTTGGGTGTCAGTGAACAAGAAAATAGCAATAAAATTTTTTTAAATTTATTCAAACCCCCAAAATAGGGGGTTGATTTATTAAAAAACGGTGTTTTTTGCACTTTTTGAAGACCTGTAAAAAGAAAATGGTAGGACATAAAAATCTCTAATATGTTTGGAAAGAAAGCTCAAATCTTTGTCTTTAAGAACCAAAACTGAAAAGTAATGTAAAAATTGCAGGGGACGTGTATTTACCGAGTACCCCCCCTAATAATTCATACGCCCTGGTAAAAATGACTGGGAATCTAAGCATTGGTGCATATCAATTGTTCATCATCGGGTTGGCTTCAAATTTGTTACTCGGAGGTTTTTGGCTTTAAAGCCAATCCGATGATGAAAAATTGATATGCACCAATGCTTAGATTCTCAGTCATTTTTACCAGGGCGTATAAATCATTAGGGAGGGTACTCGGTATATACACGTCCCCTGCAATTTTTACATTAGTTTTCAGTTTTGGTTCTTAAAGACAAAGGTTTGAGCTTTCTTTTAAGACATATTAGAGCTTTTTATGTCTTCCCATTTTCTTTTTACAGGTCTTCAAAAAGGACAAAAAATACCGTTTTTTAATCAATCAATCTCCTATTTTAGGGGTTTGAATAAATTTAAAAAATTTTTATTGCTATTTTCTTGTTCACTGACACCCAAACTTTCAATAAACACAAAAATTTTTAAATAAACACAACATGACAACATTTCCGGTCAAATTAAATTCCCCACTATTTCCAATTTTTTGAGACTATAGTAGACACACTATTGAATGTATTTGAAGAAACTAAAACCCGTCGAAGACGGGTACGACAGCTAGTACTTAAATATTTTAAGAAGATATTTGAAGGCTATATTTTTGAGTTATAAATTTTCAAAATTTTTGACTTGTAATTGTAGACCTATAGATAAAGTTGTTAAAGAATTAAAGTTTTAGTTCTACTTCGAATTTTAAAAAATTTTTTTAAAAAAATTTATAAACAAATTAACTTTTCTTGTTACTTTGGGTCGGATTTTTTTTATTCTTTTAAAATTATTTATACCTTATAATATACAGAAGATTTTCCACAAAGACTCAAAATGGGACTGATGCATTTAGTACGTTAAATTTTTTTTTAAATCACGTGCAAGCCTCACAATGGAATTTATTTACGCATTTAACTTTTCAAAAATGTCTACAGCATATACTTTTTCAACTATTTGACTGTCTCTCTTATCGCTTGACGCGTAATGGAAAATCAACCTGACTTTTCTACTTAAAAGTGCTCTATTAAAAAATTAAGCATGGTTAACCCTCTTGAAACTGTTTTATATTGTTCTATTAATTTAACTCTACAATATACTAGTTTTTTAAAAAAATTGTAAGAAAAGTTTGTCAGCAATTAAATAAAATATCACATTTTCAAATGCTTCACGTGGAATCCTATTCAAATGTTGAAACTTTAAACTTGAATATTTACGTTTTTAGCATGGTAAGGGGTGTTGAGGTTTTTGTCACTTATAAAGTATACAAAAATAAATATTCTCCCAAAATTTGGTAAAATTTCGAAGAAAATTGATTTGCCGGAGAATCTCCTAAAGTTAAAGTGGAATAATTTCTCAAGATATTCTTACATGCAAACTTTGAAATATTTAATTGTTTAAATAATTTTTTTTCAAAGTAAATTAACAAATTAATGCTGCCTTTTCCTATAAAAATAAACGTTTATTTTTGTATTCCGTCACTGCACATGTTCTAAATCAGACGATTAGTTCAATACATTATTTTTGACTTATAATTATCAAAAATAAATTACATTCAATTACAATTAATTATACTTATTTGTTATTTTGTTTCTAATAGTTTTCTAGTCAAAATTAACTAATATTATTTTTATCCCACATGCATAATAAACTGGCGCTTTTAGATAGCTGACGACAGAGAGTATAGTCACTCATTTGTTCGACCATATGAAAATGGCGTCCATTTTCTCCCATGTGCAAACAGCGTCGTATCGATAGCGTCGTCTGCTATCTGAAATCGACACATTTGTGCATTAGGTAGAGACTCATAATTTTACAATTATGGTGCGTTCTGACATCGGAAATTCATTTGTTTAAGGTAGAGATGTGTGAAGAACGTCTTTTTACAGTAAAAATATATTCATGTTCGAAAAATGCTCTTGAAACATTTTAAAAAGTCTCATTTTACATCTCCTTCGATAACATATTCTAAACGTTTTGTGTAATGAGAACGTTTTTAGATTAATTTTTATATGAATTATATATTTCCATTTTGAAGTGCATTTCAGCATTCTTCTGAAATTTACTGACCATTTATAGTAATATTCCTTCATATCACATTGATTTTCTATGGTGGCCCGACCGTAACGCCATTTTCTTTTTTTTTAATGTTTATAACTTTTCCAATTTTTGTTCAGAAATTTTCTGATGTACAGAAGAAACATTCCACTTTAGAAGATCTTTCCAACCATATGTCAGAAAACGTGAAATTCGGCCTATAACGGGAGTTATGGGCACAAGTCAAGAGGTGTCCCGACCGTAGTGACTCTCCCCTATTACTGCTTTGCTAACTTTGCATAAAATTTCATATTTGTGCCTTCAAAAAATTAATTTAAAAATGTTTTGATAAAATTCTTTATTATAGACTTTAATTTTAGGAAATTTTAATGATTCAATAAATTATTTATTTTTGCATTTAAATTATTGAATTATATAATAAAAATAAAAAAAAAATGAATTTCAGTTAAAGTTTTACATTTTAATATTAAAAGCATTATAGCATGAATTTTAGAAAACAATTAAATATTAAAATGGTTCCAAACACAATTCCTTAAAAATTTGTATTTTTCATACTTATAACTAACAATTCTGTAGAATTAATTATTGTAAAAAAGTTTAATTTCATTTTTTTCTGAAATTATTTGTTGTTTATTTTTTAATTCGTATTCAGTTGAAGAATATCTTAATAATTTAAATTTCGAAAAATTAATTTATAAACAAATAGATTTTAAAATTTTCAAAGAACTATTTTCAAAAATTATTAAAGATAATTTATTCCTGTGGGGAAATAATATTGATTAAAATTTATTTAAAAAAGAAGTTATTGATGTTTTTAAATACTTTTAGAATTAAAGAAACTCGTAAATAAATGTAATGGAACATTTTTTAGAGTATCTAATCATTTTTATAGTGAATCAGAATATTCTTTAGAGTCAGGGAAGAAGTCAAAATTTTGACAAGTAATTAAGTTTTTCATATTATAAAAAAAATATTTTGCAGGATTTACATTTGTTAATTATCTAAAATGTTTGTTACAAAATGTTAATTTTTTAGAAACAAAGAAAATAATGAATAATATACCTAATAACATTAATAAGTTTTTTAGATTAATAAAAATGTTTTTGAATTATTTGAGAAATAAAAATAATATTATTAGGGGAGACTGGGACGAAAGGTTCAACTGACAAAACAGTTAAAATTCATTATCTTTTGAACGAAAATAGTTAGAGTAATGCAATTTTCATTATAAAAGAGTATTATCACCCTAAATAAATGTCCGGAGTTATGAAAAATTCTGTTAATTTTAGTGGTGCTCATATTTAAATATTTTTTCACCCTCCCGTGTGGAAAAATTTTAGGGCGCTGACCAAGCGCTTAAGAGACCGCCTAACGTCTTTCTAGACCATGGACAGACGGTCTTGTCGAGCGGCTGTTCAGAATTGAAACGAAACTTCCATGCTATCGTCTAGAATAGACCAGCGTTTCTGGTCTGATCAGCAGTGCTAGTAAATTCTAATCTACGTCTATTCAAAATTTCTCATTGTATGTTATGACAACTATTCTTAGAATGATAAGACTTAATTGTATTTGAAATAATTTTAATGACTTTTTTTACATAAAAAGTATAAAAAAATATTTTAACTTTCTGTATTTTTTCACATCAACTTTCTTTAAGCGTAAGTCTTTGTGCCCCTCCCAATTTTTGGCATTGGAGATAGTAGTCTTTTTGTAAAATAAAATTTACTGCAAATCAAAACAGCCGGATGATACTAGCAGTTGTATTCAGCACCAATCTTTAGGCGTCAACCACTAATTAATGAAATTAATAAATAGAAACTTACTATATTTGCTATTTAGTGGTTATTGATTCTTAAATAACAGTACTCGATGGTTTTTTAAATTATGAAGTATTACTAAATTTGAAGGAGAGGCATATTGATAGATGACGCCTAAACATTGATGCTGAGTACGACTGCTAGCTTTAGCCGAGTAATCAAAACTCATAGAAACACATTAAAATCTATTTTTTTCAGTGCACATTTAAAATGAATTTATACAGAAAACAACAACAACAACATAGCACATTATTATTCACATAAAACAGAAACCACAACGAATACTAAAAATCACAAAGAAAATGTACCATACGCTGACTGACCTAACGACGCCAAACAATGCGACGCCATTTCGCGCCATGTTACTTAACAGCTGGGCACACATCGACGCATGTGCATATAACATCCTAGACCAAATCTAGACGGTCTTAATAACACCGTACTAGACGGACATATTTGACTTAGGTTTCTTATTCTTTATTTTTCCACATGAGTAATTTTACTTTTTCATTTGGTCAATTATTTTTTTAGGTTATGTTTTGTAATTACAATACGATACTTACCTCCACTATTTAAAAACAAGGAAATTTACAACATAATTGGATTGTGAAATTTAAAAAAAAATTATGTATTCGAACTGTAATTTAATTTATATAATATAATTACAATATTTGGTTGAAATTCGACCATGTGTAATATCAACTGATTGTTATGCACGCCAACTGTAAACTGTCATAACTTATTTCGTCTTGCAAGTCACTGGGTTTAATTCTTTAAAAATTATTTATTTGACATCAGGCAAGTACAGTGTCAAAAAACAAGACCGCTCACGTCAGAACTTATCAGAAAATAGTTTTACTGGGCTAAAAATAGAATTTAACATCTAGCCAGAGCTACTTAACTTTTTGTCCCAGCATGGGTCGAAAAGTTAAAAAAAACAAAAATTTTAAAAAAGCTACACGGTTCCATTCAAGTTATCGGCGGTCGGTAAGGTAGATTTCTTAAGAGCTCACTTTCAGGTGGATTTGAAGGTGTTTTTTACCTTACTGACCGAGTACCGGCTGCCACCGCTCAATTCAAACCCTCTTGGTGGTGTTACGTCCGTAACTTATTCCTAATATACTACATTTACTTATAATAATTACGTGTTTATTCTCTTTTTAAATATTGAATCTTACCTATATATTGTAAGATATTATTATTGTTATTAAAATGCTTGTTATTGTATTAATACAATCTCTACATATTGCTGCATTATATTCAGTATTTTTTATGGTCATTGTTATAATATATGTCTTACAACGAACATATAAATTATATCAAATACAAGAAAGAAGAGTAATATTTAGAAGTATGTAAAAACCTTTGCCACAGACAATATTAACCTTGAATAATATAAAAAGAATAACGATAGTGCATCAGTTAAACGACCTTCAAAAAATCTTCGCCACATGAAGGAAAACAAACAAGGCAACGCGCGACTCGCCCCTCAACCTAACTAAAAAAACAGAAGAAGAGTCAACAGTCGCCCCGTATGGCAGCAGCATTGCCGTCGCCCGACACCCCCACTTAAAATCTGACCAAAATCGACACGTGCTAAAGAAGAAGAGACAACAATTCCCCCCGTATTGCAGCAGCATTGCCGTCGCCCGACACCCCCACTTAAAATCTGACCAATATCGACACGTGCGACAGAAGAAGAGTGAACAGTCGCCCCGTATGGCAGCAGCATTGCCATCGCCCGACACCCCCACTTAAAATCTGACCAATATCAACACGTGTGACTTAAAATCCACACTTGAATGATTCCAAAGCATTACATTAATGAAGACAGTTTTATATAAAAGGGATACAAATTCTGCAGAGAACAGAGAGTAACCATTTTAGAAATCAACCTGAACACATCGTTCAGTACAAGAGATAGAGAGTAATTTTTGGAAATCAGCAGTATTCATCTAATCGGCAACAAGTGAACAGTCTCCCAGTATACCTTTGAACATTATTCAAAAGTGAATTCCCAGTATACCTTTGGACATTATTAAAAGTGAATTCCAAGTATTAATTTAAACATATTTCATTACAAGTGAATTATTTTCCAAATATTAATTTGAATTCAGTTTCAAATCAACACTCCATTCATCGATTTTCGAAATATAACTTATATCAATTTCGAAAAATATAAATTTGGAAATTCTTTCGAGTATCTACAAACTCTAATATTGAAGTATCACATTCCAAATTTCGAAATATCGAAATTTGCTTAGGAGGCGACAACCGTCTGGAAGAAAGCAGATATTTTCACAATACAATACACTATCTCATTAGTGTAAACAAGAGGATTAAGACCCAACCATTAAGGACAACAAACGGAAGGCCCCTTTTCATCTACCGCTCAACACCATTAAGATAGACAAGAGATTATCATCACACCAGTAATCGTTATTCTTTAAGTAAGACTCATAATTTTTGTACTCATTGTAATTTTGTCAACTCTTTTCTTTCTTGTTGGTTTTTAAATAAATTATTCTCTCACAACATTTAGTAGGCTCATTGACTTATCCTCATCCCAAATTAGATTCATTTATGAAACTAATTTAAAACGAGGAACGTTAGGTATATTTATAAAGGTTTCTCGTTTTGACGTAACAGTGGGATAATTAAATTTTTATTTTTTAACTTTCAAATGGGTTAGAGAGGATGTTCTGTTTTACTGACATCTAAGTTTTGGCTGCTACCGAGAGATGGCGCCACCGGCGAACTCCTTCTCGGGATATTTTAATTTTTAAAGTGGTCTAAAAGGGATGCTCTACCTTACCGACCAAGTGCCGGCTGCCACCGCTAGATGGGGGCATTTTATATTGCTTAAATTAAACCTCCTTAGCTGAGAATTTAAATTTTCGAATTTTGAAGTGGCTTAGAGGGTGTGTTGTTTTTTACCGAGTACCGGCTGCTACCGTTAGATAGTGCCACCGACAAACACCCTGGGCGGAATATTTAAATCTTCAACCAACATTAAAGTAAATCGGCATGTTGTAATAAATATTTACAGTCTGTCACAATTTAATTTTTTTATTTCGCTTGGTTCTGTTAAAATAGTAAAATATTAAATGTGTCCTTGTAGTATTCCTGGTTACCCGTGCAGAAATTAAAATGTGGGCCTGATAGGGTACTGAACAGTTTTCCCGATCTCTGGTGTGGCTCTGGGTAGAGAAACTGACTAGTGCCCGACTAGTGTGTGACGCTGTTCCCGACTAATGCCCTACTTAGGGAAAAACTGGTCAGGGCCTCGTCAGTTTTTCTTAAAATTGCCCTATTTTGTGAGGTTAATTTTATTCAAAAGAAATTACAATAAAATTACGGTACTTAAAAATATTATTATATTAGAAACATAATGAACATATTCATTATATATACAACATATTTATACATAACATAATGAGGTATTATAGTCATTTTGACTAATTTAAAAGTAAAAATGATAAAAATAATATAATTTCAAGAATAGAAAAACTTAAAAATTTTTGAAAAATATAATTTTTGGTTTTATGATTAATTCATTTTTCTTGTGGAGGTTGTCGCTCCTTTCTGCTTCCTTAATTTTATACTATTAATAAAGATTATAATTTTTGTTTCCAAATGTATAAGTAATAATTAATATTTATTTAATAAATATTTTATTCAAATTTATTAATTATGTTTAAAAAATAGTTATTAAATATTGAAGGTGTTAAGTTTAACAATCTCTTCGAATCATTTTCTCACTTTAAGCTAATAAATATAAAATAATTATATATATTAAAATAAGATAATATATATATACAAAGCAAATGATAAATTCATCCTATAAATTAATAATTATTAAAATTCATTAAGTATAATTTATTAATAATTGTTTATTAATTATTATTTTTCAAATTCATAATTTTTATTTTTAAATAAATGTATAATAATTAATTATTTAATAACTATTATTATTCGTTATTTATAATTTAGCTGTTATTATTAATAAATAAACTTTATTATAATATTGTACTTAAAGAAAAAAAATTATATGTATTTTCGTTTTTTAAATATATTACCATAATTATTTTATAAAGTGTTTTAAAAGAAAACACTTTTTAAATTTAATAACTGTTTTAAAAAAGTTAATTTTAAAAAATTAAATTTATTTACATGCCTTTAAAACGAGGAAAACTGTCGAGGCCCTGATCAGAGCCCTATTTCATATCTAGTGAACACCCCACTTAGGGTTTTGGCCAGAATTTCTGGTCAAACCCATAAGATAAAAAAATTCTTAAAAATGTAGTATAATTACTCCGTTTAATTAATTTTTTCAATTGTTTATCATTTTATTATGGGAACTAATTTAAAAAACTTAATTCATTTACATTTTATTCAAACGAGGAAAACTGTCGAGGCCCTGATCAGTACCCTATCTAAAACCTAATGAACACCCTACCTGGGGTTCTGGCTAGGAATTCTAGTCAAACCCCTAAAATAAAAAAATTTTTAAATAACTAAAATAATGATTGCCTTTCATTGTTAATAGCTTCTACAACAAAAAGGAATTCTAAAAACTTTATTAAAAAAAATTTTAATAGGGAAAACTGACAAGGCCCCGACCAGAACCCTGTTTTAAATAGGGCAAAGTGGGGTATTTTCTGCACGGGTAATGATTGAAAATTAGCTTTCATTTCATAAAATAGAATACTGACATTGATCAAAGTTTAGGCTCCTCGCTGTTTGAAATCCAACAGAATGGTTTCTCTAATTGTGTTGATGTTTTAATTTGCCACAAGACTTTTGAATTTGTGAGAATTAAAGGATACTTATAAATTTCCCAAATCCTCAAACTTATATGGTTTCTGCGAAGAAAAATTGCTGAAAGTCAACTATATAGATGTTTAAAAAAAGTTCTCAAAACTTGTAGTAATGATGTCTCTTGTTAAAGTCCCTTGGATTCAATAGCTTGCACAATTGTTAGATAAGAAAAATGTGATATGTAATAATGTTCAAGTAACGTTAAAATAAGTTAAAGTAAAGTTAAAAGAAGTTAAAATAACGTTGAAGTATAGTTAAAAGAAGTTAAAATAACGTTGAAGTAACGTTAAAATAACGTTAAGATTAGTTAGAAAAAGAGAAGGTAACTTAAAATAACATTAAGGTAAAGATAAAAGGTGAAATTGCTTTGATAAATCAGCCAATAGTTGCATAAACAACTGCAAGAAGAAAAAATGATAGTGAAATGATAATCATTTTGACAAGTTTAAAGATTATGGAGCTCAAGTTACATAACAGTTAAGTTATAATTAGCTTGTCTCAATTTTATTGATTTAAAAAAATATATTTTTTCATCAAATTCTATCTGAAATGCAATATGTAAAAACTTGACAATGTTTCTAAACTTTGAATAATAATAATAATAATAATAATAATAATAATAATAATAATAGTAATATAAAACAACTACTTAAGAAACAAAAAAATAATAATATAGAAGTAGAGAAAAGTATTTTAGAATTTGTACACTGAAAAAAATATATTTATGGTACTGCCATAAATATAGCCAATTCTGACATATTATATTGGTAGATATGATACTGCCATACAGTATTGCTGTTTTAGCCATACGCAGTGTAGAACAGCCATATACGTATATGAGAGACAATAATATGTATGCGGAGAACACGAATACTGTATTTTAAGAACAGCAATACGGTATTGCTATTTCAGCTATACATTCTAACCATACTTGTATGTCAAAATTAACATTATCATTTTTTTCAGTGTAGAAATTCAAAAATCTGTATTCAAACAATAATAATTAATTCTATTTAAAAATTTATTTTTAGATGTTTTAATTTATTTTATGTGATCAGACTGTAAAAATATACTAATAAACCAATTTTCAGCTCATTAGGTCAAAAAATGTGGAAATTAGAAAAAAAAATTTTAATTAACCCCTTCGCAGTCCAGCTAAAAATCGCTTGTGATTACGTATCTAATGTCGAAATTTCAAAATTCAAAATGGCGGATCGAATACAGCGATCGAGAAAATAAAAAATCCAACGGAATTGTTTAAAACTTGTTACTCGGGGGTTTTCAGGGTCGCTGATTACGAATCCGATGTCAGATTTTGAAATCCAAAATAACGGACCTAAAATTCGACGAAATTGCATGAATCTTGAAATTATCCGCCATATTGGATTCACGATTTTAATTTTGTAAATCTGACATCATATTCGTAATCAGCGACCCCGAAAACCCCCAAGTAACGAGTTTCAAGCGTATTTGATAAATTTTAAAATCTTCATAGTCGCCATTTTAGGTCCACCATTTTGAATTTTGAAAATTTGACTTGAAATTCGGATTCAGCGACCCCAAAAACCTTAGTATGCACTTGGTCATTGAAATTGAATTATGTTAAGTATTTTATTTTCGAGATGGACATATATGGCCACAGACGTAAAGGTGGCACGACTTTTTGTGGCCACATATGGGCCATGGACTGTCAAGGGGTTAAAAGAAAATTATTTTAATTTTATTTTTTTAGATTTTTTAATATATTTTTTGTGATCAGACTAAAAATATACTAAGAAACCCATTTTTGGTTAATTAGATCAAATAATGTATAAAATAGAAAAAAAAAATTTCAAAATTTTTTTAGTTTTTCCTTGACAACGCTATGGCCATTATTACACAGCAAGTTCTCTATATTTTTCCTGTAATATTCGCGTTAAAATACACCAGTATGCCAAATTTTAGCCCTCCATGTTGAATAGTTTAGAAGTTAAGGGGGGGGGGGAATGGTCACTTTTTGTGCATTTTTGGCCAAAAATCTTGTTATTTCCTTGACAACGCTATGGCCATCACCTCTAATCACATTCTTTATATTTTTCCTGTAATCTACGAGGGAAAATACGTATCTGTACCAAATTTGAGCTCTCTAGGTCAAATAGTTTAGACGCTAGGGGGGGGACACGAATTGACTACGGACACAAGAGACTTACCAATAGGGTTCCGTCGGTACACGGTATGTGTACGGAACCCTGAAAACAATTTGTTTATAAAAAATTTATCAAATAATTATTAAAAAATAAACTCTTTACAAAAAAATTCATTTTGCCGTAACTTTGATAAATTAATCAGAGAAACATATATGAGCGATTCCATGTCAAGTGATCAAGGTGGAGAAAAATTTTTCTCCAATCGTAGCAAAACTTGGGGCTTTTGTAGTACTCATAGATAGTAATTTTTTGTGAAAATATTTTTTTACCTAGTCCAATATTTTCCGAGGGGGAGGGGGTTAAATTTTTGTGTTTTTCAGTACATGCTTATTTCAAATTTTTTTACTCTTAAACAATTAAACATTCAAATTTGACAAAGTACATTTTGGAAAGGTTTTTTCATCCTCTTTCGATTCGAAATACGCATTTTGAAAAATAAATTTTTTGACCCAAAAAAATCAAATTAAAAATAAAATTCAATTTTTGGGGGAGAGATACGATTTTTTTTTAAACGAAAGCTGAGGTTTTTTCCTGAAAGGACATATAAATGATAAAGTGGGACTAGAATGTTTAAACATTAAATTGGTTTCAAATTAAAATAATTAAAAATAAACTTTTAATCAAGAGAAATCTAACACGACCCTAATTGTGTTTATAGAATTCAATGTGGGAACGGTTTGAAAGATTACATTGGAGAAACGAAAAGACATGTATTAAATTAAATTAAGGAGCACAAAAGAGACATAACTAGTAAATTAAAAAATACTGGTTTGTCTACTCATGCTTATAATACTAAACATACTTTTGATTTCAAAAATGTTATTTTGATTCTGATACTGTAACGAAACAAAATTTACTTCCTATTTTGATTCTGATACTGTAATACTGCAATTCGGTTTTCTTATAAAAACAGAAATTGATTCGAATTCTATTTCAGATTTCATAAGTAAAAACGATATTATCTTCTGATGTATTTGACATTTGCAACAAAATTTAGGTTCAATCGCACTTCTACATGCGCAGTATTATTTTATCAAAATTAAAACAAGAAAAAATTTTGATTTTGATATTAAAACCAAAACGAAATAGAGTGGAATTTTGATTTTGATATTGGAACCAAGACAAAACACAGTTGAATTTTGATTTTGATATTGGAACCAAAACGAAATATAGTGGAATTTTGATTTTGATATTGGAATCAGAACTAAATAGAGTGGAATTTTGATTCTGATACCCATATCCGAATCAAAACAAAAGTATTGTTTAATTTTGTTTTGATTCGGTGACGGTCTCTGATATAAATATATTTTTAAAATTAAATTAAATTCCTGCTTAACGTAATATATGATATATATAATTCCTACTTCATCATCTTTAAATTTAGCCTAAATTTTTTTTTTAAATTAACCTAAAAATTTTAACGTTTCTCACATAGTGTTCATCATGTTCACCATGATTTATATTATGTTGTTTTTTACCATGAACTTTTTTACCATCATGTTTTTCAAAAAAAATTGGTTTTCAATCTTTTATTATATGATTATTAATGTGATCAAAGACAAGGTGAGTTTTTTCTCCTTTATTTTGTTTGTTTTTTTCAAATATTTTTTCTTTGGTGACAATTAATATTTTATATTAATTTTGATTACAGATTTGTTTTTTGATTTGCTTATGTTCGTTTTAAGATTTAAATTTTATTTTTAATTATCATTGAGAATTGCGAATTGCCTGATGAGGACTTAATAAAGTCGAAACTTGTAGCAATTTATACAATATTTTATAATAAACGAACAACTTCAACCGTGAAAGGCCTCTGAATACTACTATCAATATTATTAAAAACGGTTCTAAAATAAATTTATTAATTTATAATTTGGCCAAAAAACACAATATTAAAACATCTTAAATTACTATCATTTTCTTTAATTCTTATCAACATAAGCAATAAGCCAAACATCTATAACATCAGTATCATTCAACATCTCTAAAAATGAATTCAACATCTTTATTTTCAACATCTTCTACTTTAAACATTGAAGCAGTTTCTAACATCGGAACTAACGATCTTCAGGAATCATCAAAGTCTTAGAAACGACTCATCTTTATTTTCTATAAAAACAAAACCAAAGAAGGTTTTTATGTAGATGTTTTTATTTGAATTTAATACCTACTCACATAGTTAATAATACTAACATCAATATTAATTTTTTCTCAAAAAATACCTGTTATAAAATAGAAAAATCAATACGTTTTTTTGCTTTCAAAACTGTCAAACTTGAAATAACAGATATTAATCAAAAAATTGTATAGGGGAGAGGACCCTAAGGTGGTCACCCATCTTTTGAACGACTGTAGATTTTAAATGGAATTATATATAAAGGTCAATAATACGGCGTTTGAAGCTTTGTCTTGTTACCTAACTTCCTATCATAAAGTTTTTTTCATTTAAATTATAAAAAAAAGTTATGTCACTTTTTAAATAAAGTTGAAAATTCGACTTTTAAAAAAGTGGCCCCAATGTGGTCACCATACAAAAATTCACTGAAAAAGTTTTAAAAAAATGTAAAAAACGTATTATTAAGTTGTTTATTTAATATTAATTGTTTTTCAGGATCATAGAAACATATTACATATTTTTTTGCATAATATTAATTATATTCATTTGGAATATTATTGTACGATATATAAAGATAATTATAACGATTTTTACTAATTTAAAATAGCCAATTTCGATGCTTTTAACACACTGAGAAAAAAATTTCTCGATCATTTAAAAACAGAAATTTTACAACGTTCACGTTACAAAGAGACTCATACGACTATTTACCTCAAAACTTTACTAAAATCTTTGTCTTCTCAAATAATAACAATAACAGAAAATATTTGAAGATACTAACTAATATACAAAAATTTTCTTAGGGTAACCACCTTAGGGCCCTGACCACCTTGGGGCCCTCTCCCCTATATTAATAACACAGGTTTACAAATTAAAAACTTTTTTTTGCCCATCGAACAAAACATTTATTTCTCGAATAGTAGGTGTTTTTTAAGTAAGAAAATCATAGTTTTAATTGTTTTCCCTCGTACAATTTTTCTGTAGCTTCAAATTTTGCATTTTCGAGATGCGACGCGACTTAATTTAACCTGTAGGAAAATTAGCTTGTCAAAATATAATGACTGAGGTATCATTGCAAAGGTAATTAAATTACCTTTCGATCCATAGGTCACAGAATAAAATTCAACAAAAATTGAGAGAGTTACAGTCGATTAAAGATGAAATTTCAAGACAATTTTGATAATTTTTAGACATTTGAGTAATTTGTACTATTTTTTTCCACATCAAACAGGAAAGAATGTTTGGGTTTTAATTTTTTTATTGATAGACAATATCATTACATAAATTTTGAACCCTTGTGGACTTCGATTGGATCAAAAAAGGCAATTCTAAACTAAATTTAGTGAACGAAACTACATTCTTCATTTTTGGTATCTCTTAAACATTTGCAGCAAAAATTGAAGTAATAGAATTTAGTTAAGCTCTGAAGTTACTAAAATCACTAATCACTAATTTAAAAAACTCGTTCATTATTATGAATCCATCATTTTTAATTTTTGAAATCTGACATCGGATTCGTAATCAGCGATCCCGAAAACCCCCGAGTAACGAATTTAAAACGAATTTAATCGATTTAAAAAAACTTGTCCGCCATATTGGATCCGACATTTTGAAATTTAGAAAACTAACATTGCATTCGAAATCTACAATTACCGAAATCTTTGATTAGTGATTTTAGTATCTTCAGAGCTTAACTAAATTCTATTACTTAAATTTTTGCTGCAAATGTTTAAGAGATACCAAAAATGAAGAATTTAGTTTCGTTCACTAAATTTAGTTTAGAATTGCCTTTTTTGATCCAATCGAAGTCCACAAGGGTTCAAAATTTATGTAATGATATTGTCTATCAATAAAAAAATTAAAACCCAAACATTCTTTCCTGTTTGATGTGGATAAAAAATAGTACAAATTACTCAAATGTCTAAAAATTATCAAAATTGTCTTGAAATTTCATCTTTAATCGACTGTAACTCTCTCAATTTTTGTTGAATTTTATTATGTGACCTATGGATCGAAAGGTAATTTAATTACCTTTGCAATGATACCTCAGTCATTATATACTTTATATATACTTTATCATCTTTAAATTTAGCCTAAAATTTTTTTAAATTAACCTAAAAATTTGAATGTTTCTCACATGGTGTTCATCATGTTCACCATGATTTAAATTATGTTGGTTTGTACCTTGAACTTTTTTCCATCATGTTTGTCAAAAAAAATTTGGTTTTTAATCTTGTATTATGTGATTATTAATGTGATCAAACACAAGGTGAGTTTTTTTCTCCTTTATTTTGTTTGTTTTTTTCAAATATTTTCTCTTTGGTGACAATTAATATCTTATATTAATTTTGACTACAGATTTGTTTTTTGATTTGCTTATGTTCGTTATAAGATTAAAATTTTATTTTTAAGATTTAAATTTTATTTTTAATTATCATTGAGAATTGCGAATTGCCTGATGAGGACTTAATAAAGTCGAAACTTGTAGCAATTTATACAATATTTTATAATAAACGAACATCTTTAACCGTGAAAGGCCTCTGAATACTACTATCAATATTATTGAAAAAGGTTCTAAAATAAATTTATTAATATAAAATATTGTTATTTATTTTGAATATACGTGTTTCACTGAATGTTAAGGTTAGTCTACTACAAGCAGTCCAGTGTGATTGTCAGTCAAACGTCGGCGCAGCGCTTGTCAAGTTCTTTATTCTGGATAATTAATTTGATAGTCTAGATGTACTAAATTGGAAATATATAATATTTTAGGAAGATATTATTTTTGACTTTACACATAGTACATTTGATTATAAATGTTGTAACTATCAATTTTTCTCTGTGTGACATGCAGCATAGTTAAAGTATCATTCAAATAAAGTTAGAATTAGACAAAATAAAATGTAAAGTCAAAATGTGAATTTATTTGAACTCCGAAATTCACACAATATTTGGATAATACATTGATGTATAGTATTGGTAAGATTGGACCAATGTAAAGAGAAAAAAGATAAGTTACTTTAACTTATTTTAACTTTTTTTAACATTACTGTAACTTACGTTAACTGTACCCTGCCGGAAGAATGGACTGAAAATGTACTGAAAATGTACTGAAATTTTACTGGCCTCCAGTACAATTTCAGTTCGTTTTTTTAAATGTTTCGGTAAACATTTTTAAAATCCTTTAACAATAGTTTTAAATGTAGGTTATGTCAACAAACCATTGTTAATAGTTTGGAACGAAATTCCCGTTAAATTTTAAACTTATATTGCAACCCCTGCTTTAACAATAGACCCGAAAGTGATAGCGAAAGCTCATTGTATGGGTTTATAATTTTATGGCTTAACAAGTTTAAAATTTAAATAATTCAATTTTCAAAACAAAAAATTTGAATCTGTGACGTTTTATGATTACAAATATATAAAATTCATTATAAAAAATGTTTATTTAAAAAGTTATAAACTATCTCGCAAACTCTAATTGTTACGTAAAAACGGATATTATTTTTGAATTTAGATCAACATGAATATTTAGCATGCATAACAATTACTTGTAAATAATCTGAGTTCATGAATTACAAATATAATGTTGAAATATAAATAAAAATTATTTTTAACATTAACAAAGAAATATTCGTCCTTCAACTTAATGACGGCCAAGCCATAAACATCACCGATAGCGACCCTTTTGAAGGTAATTTTTCCCAGTACAATTATTTCAGTGCTGAAACGCAGCTCACTGAAATAGCACTGAGCTCTCAGTACTAATTCGCCAGTACAATTTCAGTCCATTCTTCCTGCAGGGTACTTTGACTTATTTTAACATTACTTTAACATTACTTTGACTTATTTAAACTTTTTTAACATTACTTTAACTTATTTTAAAGCGTTACATATCTTTTCGACAACAAAAAGAGTGATTTTCATAATTATTTTTAGAGTTATCATTTAAACTTTATTGAAATAATGTACATTGTTGATACTACATGTTGTCATGAAATTTTAGCAACTTTAAAACTGAAAAAATATTAACATTTGTGGGAACTGTAGCTGTTTTATCAAAACACTTTTTTTAAGGTGGCTTGCGGTGTGCACGATTAAACGGTAACAACTTAACTCGAATCAAAAGCAAAGGAAAATTTGTTTGTTTACTATGTTATCTGGTTCGTAAACGCAGGGTTTTGAGAGAATTTTTTTTCTAGAAATGGCAAATGATTTCCCCCGAAAATTAAATTTTCAGGTTTCAAAAACTGGTTTTTTGACAGAAAAAAATATAAATTTTTAGACAAATTAAAATTCCTTCGTTCAAAAACTAGCTATTATATTTGTAAAGAAACCCTGTAAATATCAAGCTGACCGCTTTAGCGGTTTTGGAGAAATCATGCACACCGAAACAGTAGTTTAACAAAAATTTGATTAAGAGATAATAGCGTTTAAAGTTTCAAGTTAAGTTCTGACCTCTGAGGAGTACCGCGCTAAAAATATCAATAACTTTGGATCTAATGCACCGATTTGAAAAAAAATTGGGAAAACATTCTCAAAAATATATGTGACCTGGAATGTAAAAAGGGACCTTAGTTCAAAAAAATCGATTTTTAGTTTTTTAGTGATTCTTATAGAAAACGATCTGCTCCTTTCAACACAATAAATCCAACACCTCTAGCTTTATTAGTTTTGTTATAATTGCGCTTCAATGATGGACGCAATTCGTTAAAAAAAATTAGAAAAACATCAGCACAAAAAAAATGTATAAAAAGTGATCAAATTTGCTTAAAACTTGTTACTCGGTGGTTTTTGGGGTCGCTGATTACGAATCCGACATCAGATTTTCAAAAATTAAAATGTTCGATAAAATATGTCGGACAAAAATTTAAAATTATTTAAATTTGCCTAAAATTCATTTCTCAGGGGTTTTGGGATCGTTGATTACACATCTGGAATTAGATTTTTAAAATTTTTGTCCGCCATATTGGATCCGCCATTTTGAATTTTGAAAATCTGAGGTCAGATTTGTAATTAGCAACCCCAAAAACCTCTAAGGACTAAATTTCAAGCAAATTTTGATAATTAAAAAATGTTTGTCCTCTTTATTGGATCCGTCATTTTGAATTTTGAAAATCTGGTGTCATATTCGTATTCAGCAACCCTGAAAACATTTAAGGAATGAATTTCAGCCAATTTTAAATAATTTTTAAATTTTTGTCCGCCATATTGAATTTTAAAAATCTGATGCTAGATTCGTTATCAGCGACCCCAAAAACCTCCTAGAAACATGTATATAGTAAATTTGATAAGTTTGCAAACTGTTTCAAGCGAATCTATTCGTTCTTATATTTTTTGGCGCCATATTGGATCCGCCATTTAGCATTTTGGAATTATGATAGCAGAATCGTAATCAACGACCCCAAAAACCCCCGAGTAACGAATATCATGCCATTTTAGTATGCAGAAATATGAATATCGGTTTGTTAACTATTTAAAACCGTTTTTCTCGAAAACTTGATTTTGGACTTAAGGTCCCTTTTAACATTCCAGGTCATATATACTTTTAAAATAAGCAATACCATTTTTTTCGATTTTTTGAGTCCCTAAAAGTTATATAACCCCTTAACTTTATTTTAACATTAGTTTACCCAGATAACAATCGTGCGTCGCATCTAAACGCATGTTTCTTGCACTAACTGCGACTCACCAGAAGAGTCAGTCCATATTTGCATTTTATTGTCATTAGTGCCGATGGTAGTAGTGCGAGTGTTGTGAACTGCATTTCATAAGCGCCTCTGATACAAAGTGTTAAGCATGTTCCGTTCACAAGTGCGAATCGCCAGAAGATTCAATCCATGCGCAATTTACCATGCACAGCGCGAATGCGTGTCCAGTGAACTACACTTAATAAGCACACAATTAATGATGCGTAACCATCAGAGTAGCAACCACGCATTTTATAATGGCGACTTGACGTGACAACAGCATATTCTTTGTGGTGTGGTTGAAAAATAGGTTTTTTTGTTATTAGTTTAATTTTTTTATGAGTAAAAGTGTGCAGTGCATTGTGAGGAATCATTGCGGTTTCGATTTTTCTGCACTGCAGTAAAATAAGTAAGTTAAATTTTGTTCAAAGTATATATATATTTTTGTTGTATTAAATATAACCTTAAAGAAAAGAATTTGGAAGCTTTTAACAATTTTAGTTCAAAAATTTTATTGAAATTTTAAGTAAAAATAATTTTTATAAATAACATCTTTTTTTAAGAAAAAATTACTTGCATATAAAAAAGTAATTTATTGAATAAAATAAAATGTCAATAATCTTTTCTTTTTATTTAATTCAAATGAGGCTGAAGTCCGTAACGTTTTGAAAAGCGAAAATATAACATTTTAAAATAATGTTAAAATATTGTAAATTTTATGCTTAAATTACTTTCCGAAAAATTAAAAATTAAGAAAAGCATGCAAAATACACATTTCTTCTGTATCTCACAGAAAACAACAAAAATTCTTCCATCAGGTGTCATTCAAAAATACGAAAATTTTTGTTGTTTTTATTTCCAATGTTTTTAAGCTTTTCTACAATTGTGAAAATAGAGAAATTCTTATGCTCACGGACGGTACTGTAAATCAATGAAAGGTTCATGATTTTTTATATATACGGTCAATATTGTTATATTTTTTAGCAGCAAGCTGTGCACATTACTCTTGGGCAAAAATCGGATGAAGTATCATTTGGAGATCAAACTTCAATTAAGGAAATATTAAAACCTACATCTGTCCCTCTAGTGCAGAAGCATTCTGAGAAAGAGGATATGTTAAAAAAACCTTTTGAAATAGAAACGCATGTTGATACTGATAGCCAAACTTTAAAAGAGAAATACAAGTGCGTATTCATTACTGAATATCGAAGTTTTAACATATTAATAAAACATATATAACGTTTTATGAAGATCCATTAAGAATGTGAAAATATCAATATATTTATATGATAATTATATTTATTTCATGCATTAAAATAAATATAATCTATTTTAATTTTCTATTGCAACTATTTTGTCAGTTTGTAATGATCAGCTAATTAACTTAAAAATACAAAAATGTATAGTGTATGGTTTGAAATATTATTAATGTTTTGTTTAATATTTTCTTTGGAATGATGAGGCTATACATACACAAACACATGTTCTCATGCACAGTGATTATGCAGAAAAGATATTTTCAGAAAAGCAAGCATCAGTTGATGCTGCTGAAGCCTTTTATAATATATATACAGCGTTGATGAAAAAAATGGAGTAAGTAAAACATATTACTTTTAAAATTGTCATATGATTACATGATATATATGAAATTTTTATACATTGAAAATTAAGACCTATTACTCTGAAAAAAATTCAATTCAAATTTAATAACATTCTTGATTTTATTTGCGATTTAAAATGCCCATAAAATGTTAAATAACTATTGCACAACATTTTTCATCCTATATCAATCAGCTATTTTAGACTTAAAAACCGGACAAGTCATTTTCGATGTATTTTCTCAACCTCAATCCAAAACTGGCATCGAAATTGCTCTATCACGTCAGGATTCTAAGATATTCTAACCTAAAAGAGTAAAAAAGGCCATTTTAAGGAACATTCGTCTCTTAATAAAATTTACAAAAAAATTTTTTTAATATTCAAACGTCTTTTAAAAGAAAGTAACATTATTCATCATTCAAAATTTTCTAGACCCGATCCGATTCGACTTTTTTTTCTAAGATACAACAATTTAAAGTTTTGGGTTACATGACCTACCAACTCTCAAAAAAACAGCTCGGTTAGACCTAGTCCAGGAAAGTTCTGTTTTATTTTAACATCGTAATCCTTGTAGTTTACCTACCTGGCGCCGGGGAAGTTCCCTAAAACGGGTCATCGATGTTACATTAAAAGTACGAAGTGTGGAATTTATAATTCGGCAATTCAAATCCGTAAATTGCCATTTTTGCAGCGATTCGCGGATGAGAACCGCAAGGAACTTATGTTGCATTATACATTAGTTTAACTTTACTTTCTTATTTTAAGGTTGCTTTAACTCTTCTTTAATAAATCCTGACTGTATTTTAACGTGATTTGAACGTTTCTTAAACTTCTCTTAAGGTTACTTTAACCCTCCTGCGCATACGTTTCCACCCACAAAGTCGCTTGCAAATGCATACATTTTTCAGAATATAGGATTTGTACAGCGATCGGTATCTAGGGGTTTTCGGGGTCACTGATTACGAATCCGGGGTCATAATTCCAAAATTCAAAATGGCGGATCCAATATGGCGGACAATTTTAACAATTAGAAAAAATTCTAATCGTTCCGTGTATCTCTATCTAGGGTTTTTTGTGGTCGCTGATTACAAATATAAAGTCTAAAATTTTAATATTCCAAAATGGCGGACCCAATATGGCAGACAACAATTTTGAAGAAGTTTTCAAATCGACCCATCTATCGATATCTAGGGGTTTTTGAGGTCACTGATTAGAAATATAAAGTCAAAAATTATATCAAAATTCATACACTATTTTTAATTATTATTTTATATTTTTAATCAAAGACTACAATAGGAATAAATTTTTCAATAAAAAAATTTTATTAAAACTGTTTTTTGACATATAGAATTGGCCATTTAGATTTTTTTAATTTAGGCTCCATATTTGTAATCAGCGACCTTAAAAACCCTTAGATAGCGATAGACTGGACGATTAGAAAACTTTTCCATAATTTTCAGCGACCTCAAAAACCCCTAGATAGCGATAGATGAGACGATCAAAAAACTTTTTCAAAATTGTCATCCGCCATATTGGATCCGCCATTTTAAATTTTGTCATTTTGACTCCATGTTTGTAAGCAGCGACCTTTAAACCCTTTGATAATAAGTTTTGGTAAAATTCTATGAATTTTTTTAAAAGTCCTCTTTTAAAAAATATAATTGTCCGACATGTTAGATCCGCCATTTTGTATTTTTGAATTTTGACGTTAAATTCGTAATCAGCGCACCCAGAAACCCTTTGATAGACAATTTTTGGAAAATCCGATAAACAAACAATAATTTATAAAACAGAAATTTTTCACTTTTTTAAAACATTTTATATGTAATATTTATTGTTAAGTAAATAATATATAGTATGCTAAATAATTCAATTAGCTTCGTTTGTTCATTGAAAGCAATTTGCAAATTGTCCGATGTCTTAATATTTATTTTAACAAAAGTTATTAACGAAAATGTTTGGACGAGTATACTCGTCCTCATACATACGGTAACGGTCCAGTTTGGACGAGTATACTCGGCTTTATGCGCAGGAGGGTTAATCTTACTTTAACTTATTTTTTAAATACTTTCGCATATTATTTTAACGATACTTCATTAACGACAATGAATAAAATATTTAACCAGAGGAGAATTAAAGTTAAGTAATATGTGCTGTGATTGCTAGTAAAATATTTTATAAATTCCTAAAAAATAAAAGTAAATATGCAAAAACCTATCCTCACTTTATGTGAACAATAAAAAAGAAGAGAATAAACAATTACAATGTAAAAATATGGGGGTCGGGTTTGGACCACCCCCACTATTTTCACAAAATGTTTTGCCAATCACTTTATATCAATGGAATCAATTTAATTTGAATGTTGTGCGTTGAAGTAAAGGTCATACACAATCAAAATTATTTTCGTAAAAATTTTCCAGTACTCAAAAAACACTGTTAGCTCTAATTCCGTATAGGTCAAAAATAAATCTAACCAATGCTAAAATCTAATATTGCTTGAATCTCCAAAATGAAATCAAACGCATTGACAAAACCTGTGGCCCAGTTGTTGGTGTTGTGAAAGTGTTCCATTTATGGTACTGACGAACTTTTTAGTGGTACCATCTTTAAGAAACATAAGGGGGTCGTATGGTACGGGGGATCGGTATGGGACCACCCTCCCCTATAATAATAATATTATAAGTTTCCAGAAGATACAAACGTGGATCGATAAAGATGAGGTGAATAACCCATCAGTAAACAGAAAACGAAAAAAAAATCAAAACCAAGAGAAATGTCAAGGTAACCTAGATAAGAAAAGAATGAATGGAATTTCTTTTCCTCCAAAAAGTAAATTTTTATAATTATGAAGATCTTGTGTATCATCTTTTTTATTAACTGAATTATTTTTCAAATTAATATGAATCATCTCAGAAATTAGTCGTTTTATGTAATTAAATTCTCATTAATGAGAAGCACATCAAAGAAATTAATAGTATTATTACTCTGCGTCTCAAAAGTAAATTGCAGTCTCTCATCATAGCTATTAAAGACATCAACAATTTAATTGATTTTATTCTTTGGAACGCAAGTAATAATATCATCTACATGTCTATAATAAAATAACGGTTTAAAAGAATGTTTATCAATACAAGAAGTTTCTAAGTCATCCATGACTATGTCAGAAAATAAATAAGAGATAGATTAACCCATAGGAGTACCATATATCTGTTTAAAATATTTATTATAAAATTTAAAGTATAGAAAAAGAATCAATCTTGTTTATAAAATCATAACTGTTACGTATACAAGATTTTGGTTCTTTATAGACTTATTACGAAGTGTAAATAATTGTTTAGATAAAAAATGAGTTGTGAGCCAATAGTAGAAGTTAGTTTTTCTTCCCTTTGTTCTTGGATTATATAAAAGGACATCTACTTTTCTCAAAAATTTCCATACTCTAACTATTTCAAAAAAGAATAATAAAATGAGCCATAATTTAATCATCAAGGCTAAAGATAGCAACAGAAAATCTGATAATGTCAACACTGTTTGCAAAATAAGTTGTAGAAATTGTTCTGCTTCTTATGTTGGTTAATCTAAGCGAATGGTAGGTGTTCGTATAAATGAACACGGAAATTTTAAAACAGGAGTGATTACAAATCATAGCAATTCACTTAACCATTCTTAGATGTCGGTAAAACAAAACATCCCCTCTAACCCATTTGAAAGTTTAAAAATAGAAATTTAAATACCCCTCCAAGAAGGTTTGATGTGGGGAATTGACACTATACGATCCTTCCCATACCCCTTAGCTAGAGAGTGGAAGATGAGTGCGTTGAGTGAAAGCGGAAAATATTGCTTAGTGTACAGTGAGAGAGTAAAGTCGAGTCTTGTCAATTTCATACATATTGCGCATAATTTATGTAATGCCAAAAATATATATAAGTAAATCTAAGTTGTGAAATATAATTGTCAATTGTCACAATCGAATTTCTTAATTCTGTATAACAAATAAAAAGTCCGGGAATATTCTAAGTTCGCATTTAAAAAGTGGGGATTGTCACAATTCGGTCACTGTAACTCAGGAGTTTAGTTCCAACAACCAATTCTGCCTTAACCAAACGGTTCAGGTTGAAACAACCAAACTGCGTAGGTTGAAATAACCATACCCTTTGGTTCTAATAACCTATCTAGCATCAACCATACTCAGGTTGGTTATTGGAAACTAACCATATTAACCTATCCACAATAATATTTTTAATTCTTATTTTCATTATAAACGAGTTTAAAAACAATTTTTAAAAACCCATTTACAGAACTGTGTAAACCTGATTTTAAAAAAAATACTAATTTTTAAAAATTGTCACATGACCCTTTTTGTCATGCCACCCCTCAAATAAGAAAACGTATCAGCATTAATATTTGTATAACATATATACAAAATATAATTATTTTTTGTAAATAAAAATTTAGTTAACTGTAGATATTTTCAAAAATTTGAGTAAAAAAATGATAAAAAATGATATTTTGTCAATAAATAATATAATAAAGTTGTTAAAATTGTTTATTATCAAAACCTATTTTAAATCTGATTGTGTTAAATTATAATTATTTTCTAATAATTCATGAAATATTTATTTAAATTTAAAATTGCACTGTAAATATCAATTGTATGAATTGATTTCATTTTAAAAATTAACCAATAGATATTGAAAAATAATATTTTTTAGTACCTATTAACTTCAATTTAATACTAAAAATATCTTTGATCGACAATGCGTCGAGATTGTCCACTTTATAACGAGCCGAACGATATTTTTGAATTAAAAGACGATCACTTTTATCATTATGTGTAATTTCTTGATCGTCTTGTCCGACATGCATCACTACCTATAGGTCAAACAGAATCCCCATAAGGACTGCCTAAGTACAATAAGTCAAAATTGACATATTTTTTAACCTACACGTCGAAAAAGCAACTTTATAAGGATCCGTCAAGTGATTGTTCTCTTACATTAAAATTTAGGTCCAATTTGACCTTATTTTCGACCTACAGATTTGAAGGAAAGTCATATTTAACCTAAACTTTAATATTAAGTTTTTATCAGTAAAAGTTGTTATAAACTGAGATCTGTTTTAAAAAAAATCATTTAAAATTAACCATTTCAATAAATTCAAATAAATTTTAAATTACATATCAAGAAATGTAAGAAAAAGGGGTTGGCGCGCAGGTGGCGATGCCCATCTGGTACACGAGGCATTATTATTGAACTGCTCCAGAAAAAAAAGAAATTCATGATGTCTGCATATGTCGAGGTCAATTTTGGTTTTCGAAAATATAAATTAAATGGAAGAAAACTGAATATTCTTGATGCTAGAATGTAAAACTCTTCAGTTTTACTGCCATTCAGAGTTTAAATGTCTTCCACAAAAGATTAGTAATTTTGCAAAAATTAAGGCACCGGAATGTCGTTAATTTTTACTGTATACTGCACCCGCTGTTCTCAAGAATATTTCTTTAGACGATCATTATCTTTATTTCATAATACTGCATACTGTAATCCCAGATAACAATCGTGCTGCGTACGTAGCGAGCACTAGATGCGAGGCATTGTCGGTGCGCAATTCGTTGCTCTGCCGGCGTGCTTTAAGGCCGTGTCCAGAACAGAAGTTTTAGTGAACAGCAATGCGTAAGTTGCATGCAACTGTGCCCGCAATTGTCAACCACTGAAAGTAGAATACTTGTTGGTTCGTTACGCCTGCTTCAATTTGTTTACTTTTACATAACCTCCAATTTTTGACAATTTTGCAGGCTTCGCACTAATCTACTGAAACCTACAAATATTTACTACTTTTTTTACATTATGCTACTATTTAGGTGCTTTTTTAGATATCAGCCACTAAAAGCAACTATTTCTGCTTTTTTATTATTAACACTACTTTAAATACGCTAATACTAGAAATAAAAAAACTATTCGCAAAAATTATAATCGAATACTTTTCAACAATTCAATTATATTTAAAAAATATTCAAAATTATTTTAAATATTTTTTAATTTCATAAGATTTTGGAAAAGAATTCAATTATTTAAAAAAATAGTTGATAAAATTTTATCAAAATTTAATTATTACCGTAAAAAAAGCTAAATTCGCTCAAGTTTTCAATTTTTTTTAAATAACTTCGGGAAACGATGAACATAAATATTGGTACAAAAAATATATAATCTCTAACCCTTTCTCTTTCCTATTACTGCATAAAGAATTTAAAATATGTAACAGACAATTATTTATAAGCCGTTTTGTTGTGAGCAACTTTACCTTTAAATGAGGGTAAATTTGCTCACTATTATTATTCTGGCAAAATATATTATAATTTGCAAAAATAAAACTAAATATTCCTTAGAATCAATAAAGAAAAATGTTAAGAACAATGTCCAATGTTACTGGAATAAATATTTAATATTGTTTTATCAATAAGTAAATATACAGTGGAACTTAGTTAATACGATCCTGTTTAATACAATTTTCCGCTTAAAACGATCATTTATGATGGCCCCTGCAATTAAAGAAATATATTTTAATACCCGCCTAATACGTTTTCCCGCATAAGACGCATTCTTAGCGCGGTCCCTACAGAATTGTATTAACCGAGTTCTACTGTATATTTAATGATTCAATTAAACATACTCATAACCATAAAAATAGGGTTAAGTTTCACAGTTTAGTGCTTAAACCGTTTTAAATCGTTTAACTTTCAGTTATAAGAGTAATATTATTAAAGAAAATCGAATTATAAATTAAAATAATTAACATACTTAAAATACCTAGGCCTAAACATATTTTTTGTATACTTATTTCGGAAACCACTATCATATCTCAAAACAAAAAGGAAGCCTTTTTTTGTTGACCTGTGTTATTAATTCTTCGCTTGCCTATTCGCATAATATATCTAGATTTATTAATATATATTTTAAAAAAAATGTCTTTTTTGCATGTCGACCTCTTTGTGATAAGAGCTGGGCAACATAAATAAAATTTTGTTAACGGCTAACGGACGTGGAGGATAAATATAATCCTTAAAATGAAACGAGTAAATATGCAAATTAGGTAAAGAGATACATTCTTATTGACATTGCCTTTAGAGAAAGAAAGAAAGGTAGCCGTTACCAGAGAAACCGTTACCGTCGCCGTTACCCAGACGTTATCGAGACCGTTATCTATGGAGTTATATATACATCAATCTATGAGTGCGAAGAAGACACTCTTATGCGCCTTTAAAGGGACGCTCGCTCGCACTCACACTTAGCGCTTACCCCCAAATAAGGACGAAATTTTCAGTTTATCGAAAGTGGTAATATTGTAGAATATTTTCTAAGTGTATGTGACACGTTTCTTATACGTTACGTATAACATTCAATTAAATTTTTTTATTTATCATTGTTAGTAAATTCACTCACTATACGTGAGTGAATATAAAGTGTAATAAGTAAATTAGTGAATTGTGATTTAGTGAATAGTAAGTGTTAGTAAAAAAATTGTGAATATAAGTAAAGTGTTAATTAATTAAGTTAAAAATTTTGTGAAATTTGAAATTTGGGATAAGAGATAAAATTTGAAATTGGTTATTTTGTATAACAGGAATATTGGATAAAAGAAAAAATTAGAAATTGGTTATTTGCATAAAAGAAAAATTTGGAATTGTGTTATATTTAAGTATATTAGTTAAATGTGATTTAGTGAATAGTAAGTGTTAGTAAAAAATTTGTGAATATAAATATAGTGTTAATTAATTAAGTTAAAATTTTTGTGTATTTTGAAATTTGGGATAAGAGATAAAATTTGAAATTGGTTATATTTGGAATTTGGTTATTATTGGATAAAAGGATAATTTGGAAATTGGTTATATTAGATAAAATTGAATTTATTGGATAAAAGGATAATTTGGAAATTGGTTATATTAGATAAAATTGGATTTATTGGATTAAAGGATAATTTGAAAATTGGTTATATTACATAAAAAGCAAATTTGGAAAGTGATTATATTGGATAAAAGGCATACTTAAAAATTGGTTACATTGGATAAAAGGAAAATTTATAAATTGGTTAAATTGGATTAAAAACAATTGGAAATTGGTTAAAAGGCAAACTTGGAAATTTGGTTAAAAGGCAAACTTGGAAATTGGTTATGTTGGATAAATAAAGCTGGAAATTGGTTAAATGGGATAAGATACAAAATTAGAAATTTGTTAAATTGGATGAAAGGCAAAATTGGAAATTGATTATATTGGATAACGAAATATATGTAAATATTTTTCTAAAATAAAAAGAACAATGTCTAACAAAGGAGAAACTGTTAATTTCACTACTCATGATTTAAGTATAGTTGGCACTGAAGGAGCAATGCTAAATAATGATCATATGTATGAATTTCAAAAGCTATTGGGAAGACAATCAATTTTTTTTTATAATATGCAAAATACTTTGTGTTTACAAACACTTGATTTGATAGTTCCAATCGAGAAAAGTAAGCAGCACATTCAAATACTTTTTAGTGGATCTTATAAATTTGGTCATTGGATCTGTACTTATTATGATGGAAGATGTCTTTACATTTTTGATAGTCTTAATAAAAAATGTTTAAATCATGATCAAAGAAATTATTTAATTAGATTATATCCTTTTGAACCACCAGTAGTTTTCACCATTGTTGATCAGCAACCAGAATACAGTCTTTCTTGTGGAGTATATGCAATTGCATTCGCAACATCGTTATTTTTTAATATTATGCCCCACTCTGTTCATTACTATTATTGTAATATGAGAAATCATTTAATATTAATGTTTAAAAGCAATAGTTTAAGTGAATTTCCCTCTGAACAACTTTCTAATAGTAGATCTTGCATAGTTGTGAATGGCTGGAATTGCCTTTTAAATGAAAAAGATATTCAACTTAAGTATGGAGAATCAAACTTTTCTAAAAATTCTATGAAGAAAGAAATTTCTTTCCCGAGAATAATAAATAAAATAAATAAAGGGAGTATTGCATCAACAACAGTTAAACAAAGTAGGGCTGAAATTCAGAAAAATTATCGCGATAAGCAAGAATTGAAGCGTGAAGTTGATAATGCAAATTATTCAGAGAAAGCACACACTTCCCTTTCTTTTCCGAGAGCAATAAATAAAATAAATGAAGGAAATGTTTAATCATCAACAACACCTAAACAGAGTAAGGCTGAAATTCAAAGAAATTATAGCGAAAGGCAAAAATTGAAGCGTAAAGTTGATAATGCAAATTATTCAGAGGAAGTACACACTGTCCTTCCTTTTCCGAGAGTAATAACTAAAATAAATGAAGGAAATATTGAATCATCAACAACACTTAAACAAAGTAGGGCTGAAATTCAAAAAAATTATCGTGAAAGGCAAAAATTGAAGCGTAAAGTTGATAATGCAAATTATTCAGAGGAAGAAAACACTTTCCTTTCTTTTCCGAGAGAAATAAATAAAATAAATAAAGGAAATATTGAATTATCAACAACACTTAAACAAAATAGGGCTGAAATTCAAAAAAATTATCATGATAGGCAAAAATTAAAACATAAAATTGATAATGCAAATTATTTAGAGGAAGCACACACTTCCATTTCTTTAACGAGAGTATTAAATAAAATAGATGAAAAAAATAATGCGTCAACAACACTCAAACAAAATAGGGCTGAAATTCAAAAAAATTATCGTGATAGGCAAAAACTGAAATGTAAAATTGATAATGTAAATTATTCAGGTGAAGTGCACACTTTAACTAAGAAAAAACTTCAAGGTGAATTTAAAATAGAATATGCTCAAAACCTTAAATTAAAAAATATAAACAGTGATAGAAGTACTTTGTCAAAAACAAAAAATACTCTATGTCAAAGAAATTATTGTGAAACAGTATGAAATCATCAAATTCAAAATGAGTTGAAACTGGTAAATAATAGTATAAATTCAAATTTGAATATTTCTGTTCCAAAGAAAATATTAAATATAGATTTAGATGATAATAAAACATTTAAGTCAAATAATGTTGAAAATTATCTAGGTCCAATGCATTATTATTGCACACATTGTCAAGCTAAACATTTTAAAGATGAACAAGTTGCTGGTAGAAAAGTTAGTTTTAATGACTGTTGTAGTCATGGAGGTGTTGTTTTAACTTCCATACAATATCCAGATGAATTAAAGCTTTTGCTAGAAGGGCTTCATGAAAAATCTGGTCATTTTAAAAAGAATATAAGGCTGTACAATAATTCTTTTTCTTTTGCATCTTTAAATGCTAATGTAATTAATTTTAATGGGAGAAGAAGAGGACCATTCTGTTACAAAATTCAAGGTCAAATTTATTATCAAATTAATAGTGCTTTATATCCGGATAAAGGTGAAGATCCATGTTTTGGTCAATTATTTATTTATGACCCTGAGGAATCAATCAGATACAGATTGAAAAGTAACGACAATTTGGATGAAGACATTTTAAAATCTATAGAAAATATTATGAGAAATTCTAATGCATACACAAAATCTTACATGATGATGTCAGTGGTAATTAGAATAGAAACTGAATTAGCAAGACAAAAAAATGAAGAAATTCCTGAATTAAAATTGGTTAGCAATTTAGATCCCAATGTTGAACCATGGATTTATCCTATATTTTATCCACTTGGAAATAAGGGTTATAATATTAATATGATTCGTAGTGATAGTGATTATAGAAGTAGAAATCATACTATTTCTAGATCTGCCTATATTAAATACAAAATTGCTATAAGAGATGATGAATTTAATCCATTTTTATATGGGGGTAGATTGTTTCAACAATGGGTGGTTGACAATTATGTAATAATAGAAAAAGATAGATTAAGATTTTGTGCAAATAATCAAGCTCAATTAAGAAGTGAAACATATAAAGGATTGATCGATTATTTACACAAATATGAGTTGGAAAATGATGTACACGTGGGAAAAACGCTTATATTGCCTTCCACTTTTATTAGATCACCTCGCAATATGATGCAACAATATCAGGATTCGATGACTATTGTTGCTCGTCATGGTAGACCAGATTTATTTATTACAATGACGTGTAATCCAAATTGGAAAGAGATACAGGAAAATTTATTACCCCATCAAACTGCTGCTGATAGACCTGATATTGTAACTAGAGTATTCGCATAAAAAGTAAAACATTTACTTAAACATATTGTTGATAATAAATTATTTGGAGAGGTCAAATCTTATGTTTATGTTATTGAATTTCAAAAGCAAGGATTGCCACACATTCATTTGTTAGTTATATTGAAAGAAAATTCTAAAATATTAACAGTTGAAAGTGTTGATCGTTATATTTCTGCAGAGATTCCCGATGAAAATAATAATCCTATTTTACATAAAATAATAATGCAAAATAATATTCATGGTCCTTGTGGAGATTGGTGTTTAATTGATGGAAAATGTTCAAAAAAATTTCCAAAAAGTTACCAAGAAGAAACTACAATTGAAGAAAATTGTTATGTTCATTGTCGTCGAAGAAATAATAATAAAGTGTATGAACGACCAAATGGATTTATTGTTGATAATTCTAATGTTGTTCCGTATTGTCCTAAACTTTCAAAAATATTTAATTGCTATATTAATGTAGAAATAGTTTCGAGTATCAAGTCTGTTAAATATTTATATAAATATATTCTCAAAGGGCATGACGCTGCATCTATTATTATCACAAATGCGAATGGTGATGCAACTATTAATCATAATGAAATAAATCATTATGAAGAAAATAGATATGTTGGTCCAGTTGAGGCAGTTTGGAGAATTCTAAGTAAACCTTTAGGAAAAAAGAGTCATAGCGTTAATCGCTTGCCCATACATTTGCCAAATGAACAGAATGTTATTATTCGAGAAGAAAAAGATAGTAACGGTATTTCTTTCGATTTAAATAAAAATACAAAACTTCTGGATTACTTTAAACTTAACCAACGGGATAGTAATGCTCAAAAGTATTATTATTCAGAAATACCAGAGCATTATACATGGGTAACAAAATCTCTTGAATGGAAACAAAGAATTCGTAAAGAAAAAGTTTTGGGAAGAATGTATTCAGTTAATCCAAATCAATTAGAGTTATTTAATCTTAGACTATTATTGCTTACAGTAAAAGGAGCAACTTTTTTTGAAAGTTTGAGAACAGTTAATGGAGTTGTTCATGAATCTTTTACATCTGCTTGTTTGGCATTAGGACTTGTAGAAGATGATAGTGAGTGGATTAGAACAATGGAAGAAGCTGCATTATGGATGATGCCTCATTCACTTCGCCAATTATTTATAAGAATTTTAATTCATTGTCATCCTGTACAACCGGATAAACTTTGGGAACAATTTAAGGGTCAAATGTCAGAAGATTATTCAAAAACTAACGACATTGATGCTGAACAAAGGGCTTAAAGAAATATTAAAACAATGTTATTTAACGAAGGATATAATTTAACTGACTTTCAGGGACTGTTAGATATACAAGATGAAATTCTTACTCAACAAGTTAATGATATAAGTATTGCAGAACATATTAACATAGGAGAACAGAATTATGCTAAATTAAATGTAAAACAAAAACTTGTAGTTGATTATGTACTTGATGCCCTAAAGGATTCTTCTTTTAATAGTTCTAAGTGTTTATATGTTGATGGTTGTGGAGGATCTGGAAAAACATTTTTATACATTACGCTATGGCATTTGTTAAGAAGTAAAGGGATAAATGTTTGCAACATGGCATTTACAGGTATAGCTGTGACTCTGCTTCCTAATGGAAAAACTGTTCATAAAGTTTTAGGTTTACCCGTTCCATTATACAGTGATTCATCTTCAAACATTAAAGTTCAATCTAAAGAAGGCCTTTTTTTAAAAAATATAGATGTCTTTATTTAGGATGAAGCACCAATGGCTCCAAAATATGCTTTAGAAATTATGGATTATCTATTAAGAGACATAATGAATTCCAATGAACACATTAACAGATAATATGAGAGCCTTACCACAAGAAACGGAATTTGTAGATTTTTTACTTAAAGTAGCCAATGGTGAATTAAATGATGCAGATGATAATGTTATATTACCAGAACATATTATTCAAAAAGGGAATATAGATATTGCAGAAGAAATGTATTGTCAGTTCATACAACAGAATAAATTTCAGGAGTTGTCAGAGTGTGCAATTTTAGCACCTAGAAACGTTGACGTTGATGATATTAATAAGAGAGTGGTGCGTCTCTTAGATAGTAAAGGTGAAAAAATATATAAAAGTATTGATTCTACTGAAAATTGTGATAATGGAAAATTTTCTGAAACTTTATTACCAGAATATTTAAATACTCTCTTTCCACCTTCTTTACCACCACATGAATTACATTTAAGAATTAATTCCGTTGTAATGCTTATTAGAAATCTTAGTATTAATAAAGGATTATGTAACGTGTTTTAGATTTATCACATAATGTTATTAAATGTCAAATATTAACGGGAGATAAGAGTGGAAATATTGTCTTTTTACATATAGTAACTTTATATTGTGAAAATTTATATCCGTTTACTTTTAAAAGAAGACAATTTCCTATAAAATTAGCTTTTGCAATGACCATTAACAAGTCTCAAGGACAAACATTTAACAGAATATATATAGATTTAAGAAGAGATGTATTTAATCACGGTCAGATGTATGTTGCATTATCGAGGGTACGTTCATTTGAATCCGTAAAAATATATTTAGGAGATACTAGAAGTAATATGTATTTAAAAAATTATGTTTATAGTGAAATTTTTGAATAATTAAGGAGTCGGATATAACACCTGCCGCTACGCGCCGCCGTAAAAGACCATACCAGTCAGTGAGCAGTGAGCGCTTCTGGGCCTCTCACTGCTACCTGGCTGGTATTATTTCGTGTAAAAGCGCGTAGCGGCAGTTGATGCATCCGGCCCTTCAATTTTAATTAAGTTTAATTTGCTATCATTATGTTTATCGCAATTTTCAATGTGAAATATTTACAGTACCGGTCAAAATGTAAGTTCATATATTTTCAAAGGAAAGAAAAAAATTTTGTAACATAAAATTTATGAAAACTAAACTTTTTTCGGTATACATATGTAATATAAAAAAATATGTTTTAATTTTAAAAATTATTTTTCTTTTAATAAGATTCAACAACCAAATGGATTATATACAAATGTTTAAAAAAGCTGAGAATAATATTTATTAGCATAAATTTATTATCATGCAAATAGAATATGTGAATTTTTGGACTGCTAATCGAAATCACGAAGGGTTATTAGTGAAGAAAATGACCACCATCATTCTCCTTAAAGTAATAAAAATCCCATGCGTTATTTTTGCCCAAGGGAGACAACGGCCGCCATTTTCATATAAGTCGAACAAGTGAATGACTTTTACTCCCTGTCGTCTGCTATCTGAAATCGACACTTTTGTGCATAAGGAATAAAAAATATCGTAAGTAACACGGGAATAAAGGCAGCCAATTTGTTTACGATGATTTTATTTATTAAAGTACTAAGTTTTAAAGTTTGAACAAGAATGTGAGAGTGTCAAAAATTAATAAACATAAATTTATTTCTTGGTTTTTTCTCATATTTCATTAAAAGAATTGAACAATTTCAAATTTACTATTTGAAATTTTTAACCTGTTAAAATGTAATCGAAAGTATACTGATTTGAAATTAACAATTTTACTTTAAACGCAATAAATGTAATATCTAACGTTGCTTCCATATCTCAGAACCAGAAAAAGCTACAGTGAATTTTTATTAGAAATTGTAATGTTAAAATAAGTTAGTGTCGAAGAATAGGAGATTTTTTCCACTCTGAACATAGTTTTTTGTAAAAATTGTTTATAATATTGTTAAAAAAATGTTAAACAATTATAAACAAAGATTTGTCTCTCTAAAATTTATTCTAGTGTCAAACCAAGCAAAATGTGAAAAAAATTCTTTTCACTCAAAACTTCTTTTTCTATGAAAATTGTTTATAATATTTTTAAATACTGTTAAATAAATTTAAATTAAAATTTGAAACATTAACAACATTTTAATTACAAGAGAGCGTAATGTAATTTAAAAAAAATTTCTGCGAATTATAACATTTTACTATAAATTTGAAATTGAAATTTCTTTTTAGATTCTGAAAGAGGACACTCAAACCATTAAAAAAACCTATCTCCCGATTTTGTTTGAAAATTGTAGCTCGTAGAACGGAAAGCTCGAACTTGTGCTAAGAAATACGGACATTTGGGACTAAATGGGTTAATACAATTGAGGAGTCAGTAAGAAGAACTCGCCGAGCAATCCAACGCATGCGTTAATACCAGTCGGCTAGCAGAGACAGGCCCAGAGGCGCTCACTGCTTCTTAGATCGAAGTGTGGATTCCCCAATAGAGTATACGTTCCCGCGCTCGGCGAGTTCTTCTTCCCGCCTCCTCAATTACTCTTCAGTATTGCACCAGCGACAGAGTTGGAGGGCCAACCTCGAAGGCTACAGTCTTGCGACAGTTCCGAGGGTGGGTGAAGGGCTTCAAAAGAAAGGTTACGGGTTTTAGTGGGTCGGGGCTGTCAGTAAGTCGCTAGCTTGCTAAACAATTTTATATTCTTTTATTTTACCAACCCCACATAACCTTGGAATGAGGAATCCAAGGTATCTGTATGCAGATTTCCCAAATTCCCTAAGCAAAAAAAATTAATTATTTAATTCAATTAAAGAAATGTTAGTCTTAATTAAATGAATGAATTGTGCTAAATAATTGGATATTTGATACAAATAAAGATTTAGTTACTTAAAAAAATTATTTTATTGATGCAAATAAATATTTATTTCATACCGTCAAATAAAATACTCAGATCTAATAAATATTTACTTGGTTAAAATAAATATTTATTGCATAATCGACAATTAAACTATTTAATTGAGTAAAGAAATTTTTATTTGTTTCAATTAAATTATTTTTAGTGTACAAATTATGCAAATTACTTCCTGAAAGAAAAGAATGAGTTGATGAACAATATTATAATTGAGACATAAAAATTATGCATAAAGTAAGTTTTTTCTCTATTTGTTAATCATAATTTTTTAATAATTAAAAATTTCTTAATATTTTTTACAAATAAAAATGATAAAAAATTGAATAATTTAAACATTTGAAGCTTGAGGCAATTTTATACTTAAGATTATATAAGCATGTTTCAAGATTGCTAAAAAATTGGTGCAATTTAGGAATACAAAATTTAAAACAAAATTTAATGGTTTCAGATAAAATTCTTTTAATAAATATGTGTTTATCTTTAGAATAATGCTAGAAACTTTTTTAATGTTAAAATATTTTCATATTGAATAGCAGAAAAAAAGGCGCGCGTAGCGCGCAAGTAAAAGTGACTAGTATTGTTCTAAAGTCAGATTCGTATTCAGCATTCTCAAAAACCCCCGAATGACTATTTTCAAGCAAATACACTTACTTTTTAAAATGCTGTCCGCCTTTTAATATATATTAATAAATCTAGA
This sequence comes from Leptopilina myrica (nomen nudum), assembly GCA_032872475.1. Lineage (NCBI taxonomy): Eukaryota > Metazoa > Arthropoda > Insecta > Hymenoptera > Figitidae > Leptopilina > Leptopilina myrica (nomen nudum). The sequence goes on from CM065464.1 coordinate 27,480,617, forward strand.
TATATTATGCGAATAGGCAAGCAAAGAATTAATAACACAGGTCAACAAAAAAAGGCTTCCTTACGCTGAACACGATCCCGGGTCCAAAAATTGGCCATCACGCAGGATTTTGACAAAAGTGGGAGTAAAGACCCCAAAAACGTGTTTTTGAGCGTTTTCAATATTTTTTTCTCCTAAACCTGACGTGCCAGAAAGTTCTACATAGACTCAAATTAAAGCTTGAATTGTCCACTACAAGACCCATATCTGTAAAACCAAAAAAAAATAAAATTTTTTTCAAAACATTAGGAGGAAGTTACCAAAAATGTGTATTTTTGGGTTACTTTAATGGATTTTTTTTAATTGTCTTGGATTTGTTTGAAAATTGTTACTCGGGGGCTTTTAGGGTTGCTGATTACGAATCCGATATTAGTTTTCAAAAATCCAAAATGACGGATCCAAAAACCCCCGAGTATAAATTTTCAAGCGAATCTGATCAATTATAAATTTTGACATCCACCATCTTGGATCCGCCATTTTGAATTTTAGAAAACTAATATCGGATTCGTAATCAGTGACCCCAAAAACCCCCGAGTAACAATTTTTAAACGAATCCAAGACAATTTTTAAAAATCCATTAAAGCAACCCAAAAATACCCATTTTTGGTAACTTCAACCTAATTTTTTGAAAAAAATTTTAATTTTTTTTGGTTTTACGGATATGGGTCTTGTAGTGGACAATTCAAGCTTTGATTTAAGTCTATGTAGAAGTTTCTGGCACGTCAGGTTTAGAAGAAAAAAAATATTGAAAACGCTCAAAAACACGTTTTTTGGGGTCTTTACTCTCACTTTTCTCAAAATCCTGACGTGATGGCCAATTTTTGGACCCGGGATCGTGTTCAGCGTCAAAAAATACTTCGGAAACCACTATCATATATCATAAAAAAGTAAGCCTTTTTTGTTGACCTGTGTAACAAATGAATATTAAAAAAGTTAGTCTTTTGTTTTAGATTAAGTATTTGGTAAGCAAGAATTATTTCACTGAAATTTTAGTGAAATTTCACTAAATCAACAAAAATCATTCTTCACTTTCCTGTTCGCATAAAACATCTAGATATTAATAGGTAATTGTTTTTTACTAATCGAGAAGATTATTATTCCAAGAAATACTTGTAATTTATTATTTGCATAATGTTGAGAGCAAAAAGACACAAAACAGTTCTATAGTAGTAAAGAGATTGATGTAGAAGAAGATGAATAGACCATGGACATACAATTAAAAAATAGGAGCTTGTTGTACGTCGGCCTCCGTCTGGTAAAAGCTGCATAACGCCAATTAAATTTTGTTGACGGCTAACGGACGTAGAGGATAAACATAATATTGATCTGAAGTCAGATTCGTAATCTAGAATCCTCAAAAACACACGAATGACCATTTTCAAGTAAATGCAATTACTTTTTTAAAAAATGTCCCCCATATTGGATTCACCATTATAAATTTTGAAAAAGCAACATCAGATTAGTCAAGAAAATCCAATCACTTTTCAAAAAATATGTCCGCCATATTTGATCCGCCATTTTGAATTTTAAAAAAGTAACAACAGATTCGTAATCAGCGACCTCAAAAACCCCTCGAGTTACCATTTTCAAGCAAATCTAACCACTTTTTAAAAAATTGTCAGAAAATTTTTTCCCGGCCTTTTGTATTTTAGAAAAATGGCCATTTTTATATCCGCCATCTGGAATTTTTAAAATAGTAATCATGATATCTTGTAGCTGAGAGTACGAGGAGGTGATATTTTGTCCTTTTTTGACCATATTCTTTAGTTTTTCATGTCAAAATAATATTTGAAAAATTTTTTTTCGTAAAAGTGTGTTTTTATAGCAATAAATTTGTAATAAATTTTTTTAAGATAAATAAAAAAATTCCTAGCTTCATATTCCGAAAGAGCGATAAATTTAAGGTCGGTAATGGTGTTTTCTAAATTTTGTAACTAATACAAAATTTGAGACATTTTAAGATTCGTGGTCAGTGGTACCAACCGAAATTTGAATAAAAAATTTTCGTTTTCCACGTGAAATATCACTTAGAATAACTACTTTTCTAATGTCCATTTCTATTAAAACACATATAAACTTCTACATAATTTTTTATTACAGCAAACAGATGCATTGGAAGATTCAAAAGAAACTTGGAAAAAGATTTTCAATGGCTCCAAGCGTCACTGAAATCCAAAGTGGGCATTCATTTATTCCTGTTGGTAATAAGCAGTTGGTAGTAAAACGGTACTCTGGTGCAGAAGACAATCTTTCTATAATTCAATATTGAATTTTTAAATAGAAAGATTTTCAACCATCCCTTTTCAGGGCTAATACATGGCTTCCAACTCTAAAAAAGCAATCAACATACATTCAGACGTTTTTTATGGCTAATCAATAGATTCCAACATTATGATATGAGTCTTGAAGTGGACAATTCAAGCTTCAATTAAAGTCTATGTAGTAGTTTCTGGCACGTCAGGTTTAGGAGAAAAAAATATTGAAAACGCTCAAAAACACGTTTTTTGGAGTCTTTACTCCCACTTTTCTCAAAATCCTGACGTGATGGCCAATTTTTGGACCCGGGATCGTGTTCAGCGTCAAAAAATACTTCGGAAACCACTATCATATCTCATAAAAAAAAGTAAGCCTTTTTTGTTGACCTGTGTAACAAATGAATCGTAATCAGCGACCCTGACAACCTCAGAGTAAGAAGTTTCCGAAATTCGACCTCCATATTGGGTATATATATATGTAGAAAGGTAAATACCAGGTCCACTACTTTTAAAATACATAAATAGTAATTTTGAGGAAGGATGCATCATCTTGAATTTATTATAATGCATCCTTCCTCCAAAATACTATATTAATAAAGTATTTTGGCGGAAGGATGCATTATAATAAATTTAAGGTGATGCATCCTTCCTCAAAATACTATATTAATAAAGTATTTTGGAGTAGAGTGGACAAAATTTTGCCCTATATGTTTTCGAAAGGTTTTTTCCTCCTCTTTCGAATGGTGTAAACAATTTTTTTTAATTAACAATTTAAGTTAATTTTTTCAAAATTAAAAATATTTTTGACTTTTTTTGAAAATCGGCATATTTTTTTTCTCTTTCTTTTGCCTTAAAATAAAGCTTATTATATGTACTTTCCATACCCCTTTAGTAAAAAATGCCGTTTTTTTGTTTTCGAATTATTAATTAATTTATTAATAAAAATCAGTAAAAAATTACTAAAAAATGAAATACTTTTCAAGCAAATAAACTTTTCTTAATTATAAGCTGATCATCGTAAAGCTGACTAAATTCCGCATCTAACAAATATAAATACATATATTTTTATAAATAATTGTTAAATAAATAAATAATCAAAAATTTATTTATTAATTTTTTGAAAAAAATTACATTTCTTTCTTCTTTATTGCTTTAAAATAAAGCTGAATATGTGTACATTCAATACGGGTTAAGAAAAAAATGCCGCTTGATTGGTTTTCAAATAATTAATTATTTTATTTATTAATTAACTAATTAATAGTAGTAAAAAATTACTAAAAAATTAAATATTTTTCAAGAAAATAAACTTTTTTTAATTACGAGTTTATCATCGGAAAGCTTACCAAATTCCGCATCCAGCAATCATAAACTCAACTGTTTTTTATATATAATTATTAAGTAAATAAATAATTTATTATTTATTTATTCATCAATTATTTATAATAAAATATATGTATTTACACTCGTTGGATGCGGAATTTAATCAGCTTTACGATAATAAGCTCATAATTGAAAAAAGTTTATTTGATTGAAAAGTATTTCATTTTTTAGTAATTTCTTACTACTATAAATTAGTTAGTTAATAAATTAAATAATTAATTATTTGAAAACCAATCAAACGGCATTTTTTTCTTAATTGGTATTAAATTTAGACATTTATTGAGCTTTATTTTAAAGCAATACAGAAGAAAGAAATGTAATTTTTTTCAAAAAATTAATAAATAAATTTTTGATTATTTATTTATTTAACAATTATTTATAAAAATATATGTATTTAGACTTGTTAGATGCGGAATTTAGTCAGCTTTACGATGATCAGCTCATAATTGACAAAAGTTTATTTGCTTGAAAAGTATTTCATTTTTTAGTAATTTTTTACTGATTTTTATTAATTAATTAATAATTCGAAAACAAAAAAACGGCATTTTTTAATAAAAGGGTATGGAAAGTACATATAATAAGCTTTATTTTAAGGCAAAAGAAAGAGAAAAAAAATGCCGATTTTCAAAAAAGTCAAAAATATTTTTAATTTTGAAAAAATTAAATTAAATTGTTAATTTAAAAAAAAATTTTACACCATTCGAAAGAGGAGGAAAAAACCTTTCGAAAACATATAGGGCAAAATTTTGTCCACTCTACTGTATTTTAGCTACATTAGCTAAAAAATCCACTGTTCACACGTTACCAAAAACTTTAACCCCCTCCCCTCCTGGAATTTTTAATAAAATATTTTAATATTTTGTGAATAAAGTACTCTCCTATAGTACTAAAGATTGTGAAAAAATCAGCCCGATTTGAAGACTTTCAATTTTAAGTTAGGACAATTGAGAAATTTTGCCCCATATGTATGTATATATATACCGTATAATCTAGGTATACAATATGGACAATACAAACCTTTCAACAATAGGGTCTTCGTTATTGAGAAAATCTTTGAGGACTTTCTCTTTCAGGTAATATTTTCAAAATAGAAACTAACGATTTAACGCTAGTCCTTTCTCTCTCTATCAACAAAGAATAATATAAGAACTTCTTCGTCTAAAATTGTTTATCCTTTTCTACACAACTGCAACTGCCATAAGAATCTCTTCGTCTAAAAATCTTACTGTTCCTTACTTCGTCTTTTAATAAAACTGACATAAGACTATCTTCCTTTAAATTTAACCATGAATTTCTTTCTCTTTTAAAAGTATAGTCCATAAGAATGTCTTCTTTTACATAATTTGCATATCTACTCGTTTCAAATAAGAATAAGACTCGTGAAATCATGGTACATTTTGCGTCCTGGTAGGCGTTAATGGGTTAATTCATAAAAAATAAAATAATATATAAAGTTTATTTAATTTTTATTTCAAGAATTTTTATAAATATGAACGATATATATATATATATATATATATATATATATATATATATTTATTTCATTTATTTATTTGTTTGGGATTTTACAAATCCATACAAAGAAGTTCAACCTATTGTGGACCATTATATAATGGTAACCAAGGATATAGTCTGAGAGATGAAGAAGTCTGGAACTTCTGAATGTCTCTTTCAAACAAAAAACGTTTATATTTCAATAAAATTTCTTTCTTATTTTCCCGAAGAGTACTTAGAGTCAAATTATTACAGGTTTCTTCCTCGTCAATATCAATAAATAGATTCCTAACCTGAAGGGCCCAGTTATATTTAATTTTGTTTGGATTTCTAAGAGAAAGAAATTTTAACTTTTCGAAACAGATCCTCGGATACCGATCATTTTCCATCTCCAGAATTCTCTCAAGCCAATTTAGAGTCATCTTCAGTACACACAACGCTAGATGTGGATTACCCGTTTCTAGACGTATTGCATAGTTTGGGGTATTTTTGAGGGACGCTAAGTACAGACTTGTAATATTTTGTGTGTATTTTTTCAATACTGTCCAGATAACGCAAACCCCAAATCTGTGCAATATATAGACCATTATTGGCTACTAGACTCTCGAACAATTTATCTACCGTGCTCCAAGAATCAGGGTTTAATTTATAAAGTAACGGGATGGTAGTCCCAATGGCCAAGTTAGCTTTGCTCGTGAATGAATTAACCGCTGATAGAAATAGTTCAGACTCAGAAAAAGGAATCCCCAAATAAACGTAATTATTTGTTATCTGTATTTTATCTTTTCCAAAATAGAGTGTGGGATATCCCTTACTATGTCTATGACCTCCCCTTCGGAATACAACGACCTTCGTTTTTTGTGTGTTAACCGTGAGTTGATTTTGTTGCGTGTACTCAAAAAGGTGTTTTAATACTTTCATCATATCTACAATATTATCCGCCATGATTGCCAAATCATCTGCATATGCCAACAATAAAATTTCAATCGCGTGGTTAATTGAAACCCCCCTTATTCCTCTATTAATTAAAAACTTTTCTATGTCAGCAATAAACAAGTTTAAAATAGTGGGACTCAATGTTTCTCCTTGTAACACCCCCTGGTTACTTCAATTGGTTCAGTAAGACCCTCAGCCCCTTCACCGAGACTTTTGCTTTTGAATACAAACTCATTAGAATTTTGATAAACTTCGATCCACTTCCTCCTTTTTACAATTTTTTCCATAGGAGTTTGTGTGAAAGGGAGGAAAAAGCCGTTTTAAAATCCACGAATAGAACAAAAAGTTTGCCCTTTTCCCTATTTAATCGATTCTGGATCATTGCATTTAATGTAAAGATGTGATCTATACATCCTCTTTTTGCCCTAAAGCCAGCTTGTGATTACGGAATGAGTCCTTCAACTTCAGTCCAATGATTGAGTGTACAAGCTAAAACTTGCGTAAAAAGTTTAAGTATGCAATTCAATAGAGCAATGGGTCTATAGTTAGAATGAAGTGACTTATCCCTTTTTTGTAAATCATTACATTGTTGGTATGAGACCATGTCCGAGGAATCCTTTCAGAGTCCATTATTGCATTAAAAAGTTTCTCCAAATGGGTAATCCAAATTTCTGGTAGATTCTTGAAGAACTCATAAGAAATCTCATCTGGCCTCGGGGATTTATAATTTTTAGATTTTACAATTGCGTCTATTACCTCTTCCTTCGAGATGCGTTCATCCAGATAAATATTTCTTGATCCAAAATCGAGAAATTCTGTTTCGTAAAAACTTTGTACACGAGGAGGATAAAGTTACTGAAAAATTCATACCACGAACCCAGGTCTACCGAATTTGGCAAAATTGGTTTGCGACGGAATCTGTTAACCGATTTCCAGAAGGCTGTAGGGTTTTTCGTTATTGTTAACATATCTAACATTTTTTTATTATATTCTACCTTTTTTCTTTTAAGTATTTTCTCATGCAACCTCTTACACTCAATGTAGCCCGCTAATTCATTTGGGGAAAAATCCCTGAGTCTACACAATTTTAATTTTTCTTTTAAACGATGTTTACTCTCTAGACATTCACTATCAAACCAGACTTTTAAGTGACCCAGGTTTACATTAGATTTTGTTTTCATCCCCAGATTGCTAGCAACATTTTTTATTGTATTTATTAAATTGTCTGCAAGAAAGTCAATATCATCTGTATCAAAATCAATATTTAGATTCAAGGACATATCTTTTATGTAATTATCAGCTAAACTCTCTTTCCATTTAAATTTAGTTTCCACATAATTTACACTTTTTGGAGTATCTAATGAGAGAACCAAGGGGAAGTGATCAGACCCAGAGATCAAATCTGCTACTTTTAAGCTTTTTATAATATGCGTAGAGATTAGTCCAATCCAAATCAAATCTATAAGAGATCTACCGCAAATTGCATTCAGAAAAGTAAATTTAGCTGGTATGTCCCCCTAAGTCCTCCGATTTAACAAAATAAAGCCTTTCATTTCCATATCTTCAATTAAAATATCCCCTCTCTTATTAATTACATTATCTAAACTAGTTCTACTATTATTAATGTTATTATTAAACAATTCAATTTCTTCGTCGACTTGATTAGAATTTCCTACCCTACAGTTAAAGTCTCCTCCAATAATGACAGGGAGATCTGGATAATTCTCATATAGAAAATCAATTATTGCATTAAAACTATTTAAACTATCTGTTATGTTTACAATTGGATTGAAGTAAAGCAACCCCACTATAAATTTCAAATTAAATTTTTCAACTTTAATAAAAATAATCATACTCAGTTTAAATAAAAGTTCTACCTTGAAAGTTTTTGATTTAAATAAAATCATCAAACCTCCCTTTGGTCTACCTCTGCCTTCTTCCTTTGACGCCGGTGAACAAATAATTTCATCCTGAAGATACCCCAGTGAAGTGACAAGTTTTGGAACAGACACGGCCCAAGTCTCCGAAATACAAATTATATCATCCTTTGTAGCTGTTTCCAGTAAATCTGGGATGTTCCTGGTACCTCTTGAATTCCAAAAAATTATCCTCGTTGAAGCCACGGGGTTAATTTGTCATGGCTTACTGTTTTTTGAGTTCTCTTTCAAGATAAAATTCTTAAGGGGGCCTGAAGATTGGCTCCTTGTAGGTTTTCTTAATACTCTTAGGAGATTTTTGTGAGCCTGGCGTTCTACCTCTTTTTCGGTTAGGAGTTGAAACAGTAGGTAGAGTTGAATCATTATTCTCCGTCCCCTCATCTCTGTCTCTCTCCTTGGTTACAGTCATACTCAAACTTTGAATGTATTCGTGAGCCGTATATGAATCATACAGCTTACCTTCACACAGCAGGTTTGTGTTCTTGACGGTGACAATTTTTCCAATTTTCTTGAGCCTCTGTTTATAAACGAAAAGTTTCTTTCGAATCTCAGTGCGTTCAAGTCGTTGTTCTTTTGAAAGGTCGCTGGTGACAATCAAATTCTGTTGCTTGAATTTAGAGACGTTTTGAAAAACCAGAGATTTGAAATGAACGTTACTAAAAGATATTAAAATGGGTCTTGTTTTTTTATTATCAAAACCCAGTCTTTTAACAAACTGAATATCTTCCTTTTTAATGTTCAATTCTGCATTTGAGAAAATTTCCAGTGCTTTATTAAACGCGTTCTCCTGTTCCAGTTCCTCTGCACCAAAAACAACAATATTTTTTGCTCTCTCAGATTTTAGCAAAAAAACAATTGCGCGCTCTGCTCGTTCTAATCTATTGTTTAGTTGAGTATTATCGCGTATTAATTGTTCGCACTTTTTTTCACAATCTTCCAAGTTCTTTATAATTTTTTCATTTGTCTGTTTCACACTTGCTAAGTCTATCACTACAATGTCCAGCTTTTTTTGCTATTATTTACTTCAGATTTGATATCTAGCAATAAGCTTTTTAAGTCGTCATTAGTGGTCATACGATCCATAATTACATGTTACACTAACACAATTTAACCAAACACAAACAAAACTTGACGGGACGAACGAAAACACGTCTGATCAGTATAAAAGCCAAAGGCGAACTCCCCATATATATATTTATTAGTTAATTGAGAAAACAATTTATAAGTTAATTGATAAAACAAAAAATAAATTATAATAATATATAATCCACATTTTAAATTTTAAAGTGATTAACATTTGAACATTATTAACTTATTTATAGTAATGATCAATTTATTTGCTCTTTCTTTTATCACAATGATCATTCTAATCCATGGATGAGTTTTACAAGAAGTAGGGGAGAGTGGGGCAAAATGTGGTACCTTTTTGTAATTGGCTGTTTTCAGAGAACCTAACGAATAAATCTATTTAACTAAGCTTTAGAATTATTTTTTATACACTTAGGTTTGAGAAAATTATGATAATAGCGGAGAAAAAATTTATTTAAAAATCTCATATCGTATTTTCTGAGAGAGTGATATCAAATAACTATACAAAACATGAAATATTTTTTTTAATTTGTTAAATTCTTCTGGTATGAGATTATAAATACAAACAAGAAATAAGATTGGAAATGTTAAATATCTTCAAAAATTATATGTATTTACAGTTTGAATATCTGAGGATGCCTATCGTCGACGGGCGAAAGCTCATAAATAAAAATATTTTTTTTAAATTATAAAAATTATGGATTTTTATCAAACACAATAAGGTCATACTACAATATTATAAATCCAAACAAAAAAACATCATAATAAAGAAATAGGATTATTTATTATTATAAAAAACAAGTAATATTTAAAAGAATTTAACAAAAAACATACATAATAAAAAATATTAATATAATTATTGATAGTGAAACATTGATATTATAAATACCTCGAAACAAAAATATCGATTCTTCTGCGGAAAGTTTTTAAATATGACTTATATAATGTTTTTAAGTTGTTCAATGAAACGACGTAGCACCCGGTATGCCCCAACATACCGGGTACCCTATTCTGCCCCAAACTATATATTAGAACAAAATGCAATGTTTCCAAGTAACTGCAAACAATTTAACAATTTATCCTACTGAAAATTACTCTAGAATAAGTACTGAAAAAGATCCCAAAATTTCCAAATTAAATAGATTAGCCCAAAAAGTTTTATAAGTACTTGATTTCGAAAAACATTTATACTTTTTTTGCTTAAAACTTTAAAGTTGTATAACATTCAGAAAAAAATTTTTCGTAGTTTCTTTATAATTAATAACATTTTCTTATCAATATGAATTATATATATCGAGGATAAAAAAATTAGAATTACTCATCCTGGAAAAACAGGGGTACCCCATTTGACCCGCCTACTCCATTTTGCCCCACTCTCCCCTATAAAGAATTTTATATATTTATAAGTTGATTAATAAAACAAAAACTTAAACTTAACATGTTTGTTAATATTTTTTTGAATGTTGACAACTTCTTAAATTAGATGATTCTGTTTTACCGGCTAACGTTTTGTTGCATAATAAAAATTATAAACTTGGAGGATTTAAAAAAAAAAATTTTTATAGGAAAACGAGTTGTACAAAAAAATTCATGATTACCGTGGCACGACTAATCTATTGAATTAGACACCATTTTCTTCAATTGATACTATTTTTTAAGAGTATATGTGGTACGAATGATCTCTAAAGAGAAATTAATTGTTGTGAATTATTTTGCAAATAACGTTAAAAAATGTGTCAATTGTCAGTACCATGGTATAACACTAAATGTCTGCACTGTGGCATTGGTGACTATAAAATTAGGAAACGCGCTTTTTCCGTTGTTGATTTACACAAAATGTTATTTCTTAACCAAACAGAAGAAAAAAAATGCAATATAGCAATTCCATGGTAAGTGATAATAGAAATTTCCACTAGTATGGGATTTGGATGAAATTGAGCTTTATTGTTCTCTTGAATACCACTAAAAAAATAGTGAAACTTTTTTGGAAAAATATTCATAAACATAGGAGATATACACCATTAAATTTTTTTAGATGTTTTTCTTTGAAACCGCATAACTTTTTTTTGGTTAAAGATATTGAGATCAATTTTTTTTAAATTGTCAATTAAATAAATAAAAATATTCAATGCTGTCGGTCAAAATTCTAGCTTTACATGAAAAAAACGAACATCACTAGCAAGATTTTGAAGTTAAGCCATATTCGTATTGTATAAAATTAGAGTTTTGACTTACGGAATTAAACATTTTTTTTATTTCTCGGGAAGTTATGCAGCTCCCATTTTGAAACTCACGCAGCACTTAGAGATAAGTATATACTAGGACCACAAAAAAAATTAACCAGAATAAAAGTGGAATTTTTTCAAAAATAGAAAATAAAATATTATTTCTTCAATATTAAGAAAGTATCGAATAATTTTGCTTCCGAAATTTTTTAAATTAAAAGTGCATCTTTTAATTGACAATTTAAAAAATAATTGACCTCAATATCTTTAACTAAAAAAAGTTATGCGGTTTCAATGAAAAAAGGCTAAAAAATTTCAATGGTGTATATCTCCTATGTTTATATACGGTGGAAGAAATCCTTCCGGACATAGAGATTTTCTTGAAAAACGTGGTTTAAATTAATCCGTGGTAAATGAGACATTTATTTTTTGTTTATGCAACCTTATAAAAATTATTAACTATTTTATAAAAGTAAATAACATATACAATGAAAATTTGGGCAATACAAAATATAAAATAATGTATAGATTTTGATAACTTTTGTTACTCGAAGATTTTTGAGGTCGCTGATTACGAATCAGGTGTCAGATTTACAAAATTCAAAATGGCGGAACCAATATGTCTGACAAATTTTCAAAAATTGCATGCAATATACACGGAACTTCCGAAGTCACTGATTACGAATCAGGTGTTAGATTTTCAACATTTAAAATGTCGGATCCAATAAGGCTGACGAATTTTCAAAAATTGCATGCAATTTCACGGAACCTGTTCTTCGTTTAAAATAAATTGTTTAAGGGTGTTTGGTGTTGCTGATTATAAATCCAACGTTAGGTTTCAAACATTACAATTGAAATCTTGGTTTTGATACATTTTCAAAATTTTGGTCATCATATTAACGACAACAATTTTTTAATTTGACATCAAATTTGGATTTAATGACCGTAAAAAAATTTAGTGACATTTTAAATTTTGAAAAGCGGACATCAAATCCAAATTCAACAGTCCCAAAAACCCAATAAAAAATTTTTTGATTAAATAACATCATTCTTGAAATTATCCGTTATTTGGAATTTTTTAAATCTTACACCTGATTCGTAATCAGCGACCTTGAAAACCCCCGAGTAACAAGTTTCGTGTAAATTGCTTGAAATTTTTGAAAATTCGTCAGCCAAATTTATTTTAATTTCATTAAAATAAAAGTTTTACATGAAAAAAGTAATTTTCTTATTTGTTAATAACAATGTAAATATTTATACAACGTAAAAATTAAATATTAGTTTTCACAAACCATTTACAAATTTAATTAGAATTATTTTAAAAAAAATTTTTAAAGAATTGAAAATTGTTGTCTCTATGCTATTTTGAAGATAAGCACATGTGTATTTTGTCAAAATGTGCTAAGAAACTGAGAATTTTGGTCATTTTTCGTATTGGGACATGAAAGGAAAGTGAGAATTCAGCAGACACGGAAGGAAATGTTGTAGTTAATTCTACTTAACATGTTTAGTAAGTCTGTCTGTAATAATAATAACTGTATATTCAGTTACATTTAAAAAACATCATTTAGTTTCATATCCCACCATGCTACTGCTTTTTTCTGAGTTCTTTGGTAATTTTGAAATTATTAATTAATTTTTTTTATTTATTTTTATTATGATAATTTATTTTATTAATAAAAAAAAATAATTTAAAAATTTAATTTAATAATTTAAAAATAATTTATTTTTATTCTTAATCTGAAAAATAATTTTCAGATTAAGCAGGTAATTTTATCATTATTAAGCGTAATCTCTCCCCGTTACGCTCGTAGGCAAGCCGTGTGGAGAAATACGCGTATGCGGAGGTGCTGCACGTAGAAACTATCTAAGCGATATCCGTCATTTATACAGAATAATAAAATTACAAAAATTTTTTTTACTGTTTTTGAAAATATTTATATGATACTTATTTAATGCAAGTTTAATAAATATAATAATAAAATCAGTATTACTTAAGTATCTTCTATCATTGCCAAACATTTGTTTACCAATAGTAAAGCAGTTTTCTATATTTAATTTGAAAAATAATTTCTGTAGTGATGACAGAAAAAATTAATAAAACCTTTTAAAAATATGCAAATGAACTGCTCGAAATTTTTGTGATAATTATGTTTTTGTTTTCTGTTAAAATATAAAAATTTCTAATATCCCATTAACGCCCAAATGACAAAAATTTTTACTTGGACTTCATATTGAAAAAAAAATAAGTGCATTTTTAGAGTTTCGTACACCTACGGTGTACCGACGGAACCCTATTGGTGAGACTCTTGTGTCCGTAGCCAAATCGTGTCCCCCTCTAGCGGCTAAACTATTTGACCTAGAGAGCTCAAATTAAGTACAGATACTTATTATTACACGTAGATTACAGGAAAAATATAGAGAATGTGATTGGAGGTAATGGTCATTGCGTTGTCAAGGAAATAACAAGATTTTTGGCCAAAAATGTATAAAAATTGACCATTCCCCCCGTAACATCTAAATTATTTAACATGGAGAGCTAAAATTTGGCATACTGGTATATTTTAACGCAAATATTACAAAAAAATATAGAGAACTTGCTAGTCCATAGCGTTTCAAGAAAAAATTAAATTTTTTTTTTATTTTTACATTGTTTGTTCTAAAGAGCTGAAAATTGGTACACTAGTGTATTATAAAAGTCTGACGACAAAAAATTTATTTAAGAACCTTTTTGAAAAAAAATTTAAAAAATAATAAAAAAAAATTTTTTTTTATTTTTTTATTTAAAACAAGTGGCGTTACATATTTTAAAAAAGGATAAAATTTTAAGAGATTAAATGAGAGATTGTTTTCTCCATTTAATTTTGTTACTAAAATTTTTTTAAAAATTGGACAAGTGCAAGTGCAACTCGCGCTTGTCCAGTTTTAAAAAAATATTTTTATTCATATCTAATAAAATTTTTAAAACCTTTCATAAGTATGGTATTGTTTTCGGGTTTGCTGATGACAATTCCGATATCAGTTTTTCAAAATTTAAAATGACGGATCCAATATGGCGCACATTTTTATAAAAAAATTCGATTCGCTTGAAACTCGAAATTTTTTTAAAAAAATGTCCGCTATATTGGATCCACCATTTTGAATTTTAAAAAACTGTGTTACATCCCTAGATATAACTTTTTAATTTTAATTTTTAGTAGTAAAATAAGGTAAATAATTCTTTAATAGGTTTTAGATATTATTATGTTCATTAATTCCCTATTATTATTTATAGGTAAAGCTTACAAATAAAGGGCATGAGTATATGGGGGATTCCGCGTCAAGTGATCAAGGGGTCTTTTGGTGCAATGCTTATTTCAATAATTTTTTACTCTTAAACAATTAAACATACGAATTTGGCAAAGTACATTTTGGAAAGGTTTTTTCATGCTCTTTCGATTGGAAATAAGCATTTTGAAAAAAAAAAATTTTTGACCCAAAAAAATCAAAATTAAAAATAAATTTCAATTTTTGGGGGAGAAAGACCCAATTTTTTTTTTTTTTTTTTAAACGAAAGCTGAGGTTTTTTCCTAAAAGGACATATAAATGGTAAAGTGGGACAGGAATGTTTAAACATTGAAAAAAAGAGTTTTCTCCTAAACGGAGCTTAAAACTCTTTTTTTCAATGTTTAAACAATCTTGTCCCACTTTACCATTTATATGTCCTTTTAGGAAAAAACCTCAGCTTTCGTTTAAAAAAAAAAAAAAAAAAATTGGGTCTTTCTCCCCCAAAAATTGAAATTTATTTTTAATTTTGATTTTTTTGGGTCAAAAAAATTTTTTTTTTCAAAATGCTTATTTCTAATCGAAAGAGCATAAAAAAACCTTTCCAAAATGTACTTTGCCAAATTCGTATGTTTAATTGTTTAAGAGTAAAAAATTATTGAAATAAGCATTGTACTGAAAAACACAAAAATTTAACCCCCTCCCCCTCGGAAAATATTGGACTAGGCAAAAAAATATTTTCACGAAAAATTACTATCTATGAGTACTACAAAAGCCCCAAGTTTTGCTACGATTGGAGAAAAATTTTTCTCCACCTTGATCACTTGACATGAATTGCCCCATATATATATATACACTACCGACCGAAATTGTGCGAACGTTAACATCTCGAGCTATTAAAAAACACACCTGCACAGAAACAGTGATAACTCGGTTAAAAATGGAGCTAGATGCTTTTTTAAATTGAATTGGAAAGCTTATGTAGAATGTACTTGGTAAAATTAATTTTCGACACTTTTTTCACAGACAAGTAATTGACTCAACGGCGAATTAGAGAAATCGATGATTGAAAATTCTGCTTTGCACGGTCCGACTCTTTTTGTAATATCTCCGGAACCCGTAAATATTTTTTGCTGTTCTTGGTCTCTATTCAAAGCTTAGGTTACAAGGAATAGTCTGTAAAAGTAACAATTTTTTTAATAAACTTTGCTAAACTGTGCCAGGAGTCAAAGTCAGAGTAAGAAATTCCGAAAAAAATATAATTGTTTTTTTTGTCTTTATAACACAATATCTCGCTTCCTATTTATGCAATACAACTTAAAATAGTGTCATTTCAATGTAAATTTAATAAGCTTTCCAATGTAATTTAAAAAAAGCATCTAGCTTCATTTTTAAGCGAGTTATCACTGTTTCTGTGCGGGTGTGTTTTTTAAAAGCTCGAGATGTTAGCGTTCGCACAATTTCGGACGGTACTGTATATATATATATATATATATATATATATATATATATATATATATATATATATATATATATATATATATATATTGATATACATAGAATGAATGTACAAAGCCTGCGTGATAAATTAGTAAGTTGCACATATGAGTTACCATATAAGACAATTGAATTCATAATCGACCGATAAGTGGTCGGCGGTCGGTTCATTGCCTACGCGCATGGTAATTAATCGTCTGCCACTCGCTTATCATAAGCGGCGCAAGAAGATAAAAGCGTCTGAAAGTTCATAAGTCGTACACTAGAGACTCAGATTTAAATAATAAATATGAATGTATGCATAGATGACTAACTGCATGAATGTTATAATAAATTATTGTAACAGCGAGTGTCATTTTACTTCTTTAAGATTGAATGATGTATTTATATAAAAATTAATCCAATTAGTACGTGCTTATAACATTTTAGTAAGAGTACGTGCTTATTACATTTCAGCACAGATACGTGCCTTTGGACCGTCTCATTCCCAATCAAGTAGACGTTTAGCTACTATATAAACCCCTAACTTTCTTAGAGCAAATGTCAAATACTCCGGTGAGTTTCTGCCTGAATAGTGTTGTGAGTCGGCCCTTCGATCGTGAAATTAAATGATTAAATTTAGTGTTAAAAGAAAACTGGTTTTCTAGTAAGGAAACAAATTGCACTAAATAACGGTAATTTTAATAACACTTTCGTCGTATAATAATTCAATTTAATATTCTCTTTCTAAATTTTATAAATTTAGTGCAAGTTCTTTCCAAACACTAAGAAAACAAGTTTTCTTTTGTATCAAGGTACAGTGTGTGAATGAACACTTAGAGTTGTTAAATAATTGTTCATAATAATTGTTCTTTTGTGCTCTAAAGTGTGAAAAGAAACGAACTGAAAATCTCATAATATCCTGTAACCTGTAACGCTACAACGCAAAACTGGTAGCCGCAACGTCATTGTAACTTCCATATCCACTTCAAATATTGTAAGTAACTATAATTGTTTAAAATAATTGTTAATAATAAATAATTGCATGAAAAGGAATAAACATATAATTTATTTAACGGAAACCCATAGTTTCTTTAAAGTCAAACAAATCGACACTTAAAAATAAATGTCAAGTCTTACCAACTTGACAAATCAGCAACTTGTCTCCAATTTTACTAATAAATTAGTAAAGTAACGTAATCTTAGCTTGGGTCGTAACAAACTGACATCGGATTCGTCATCAGCTATCCCAAAACCCTCCGAGTAATAATTTTCAAACGTATCCGAATTAAAAAAAAAGTCCTCCATATTGGTTCCGCTATTTTGAATTTTGGAAAAAGTGACATCGAATTCTCTATTTTATATTTTAAGAGTACAACTATTTTGCCTACCAATACCATACTTAAGAAAGGTTTAAAAAAAATTTTTTAGATCTGAAAAAAATATTTTTAAAAAATATACTTATTTTTTTCTTTTTTTCAAAATAACCGCTATATTGCATTTTGTGTTAATCGAATAGCTATTTTGACCGCAGAATCTGAAAGAGCGCCCCCCAAAACCCCCTACTTTTTATTGCTGCTGAAATTTACTGTCTATAAATACTTCAAATTGTGTATTGAAGTCCAAGTAAAAATTTTTGTCATTTTGGCGTTAATAGGTTAAATATAATTTTTTTTAAAATTTAATGTAAAAAACAATTTTGAAACAATTCCTGGAAGTTTCTTATAGAAACTTCCTAGAAGTTACCAGGAAGTTTCCAAAAAATTTTTAGTGAAATTATTATATAAAAAGGTTTTAAAAAATTTAATTTATTGAAATTTTGCATTATTTTAAAATAAAAAAGGGTGTTTAATTAAAAAAATGATCTTTACAACTACAGCACACATGAGGGTAAGGCGGATTCGAACCACCATAGGCCTCAAAAGTGTGCTGCTGGAATAGCGCTTTATGCGCTCAACCAAATCGACACTTGACTTTACAGGGTTAATTTATATATTATATATTTTATTACATCTTTGAGGATTTTTGAAAACATCCTAGTAACTTTCAGGAAGTTTCTATGGGAAACTTCCAGAAAGTTACCATTTTAATAACAAAAGGAGGAAAATATAAAAGCATATTTAAATAAATGCGATTTAAGAGTCAAGTAAATATCAGAATAGCAGAATACTTGACTCTTAAATCGCATTTATTTAACTCTTACTGTATCTTCACTGTCATTCCTAATACAAGGAAGCTTAACTGACCCTAAAAGTTAATCAGATGTTTAAAGTCACATAATAGCACCTCAGAATTTCTAAAATGTGAGTACTCTACGCATTTATATTTTCCTCACTTCTATCCCGTGTAACTCGAAAAATATTTTGTCTGGGGAAATTTGCCCCATACATAATTTGTTCAGAACCTCCCAAAGAATATCTTCCTGAAGTTTCACTCAATTTGGCCGAAAGCCAATTTCTGTACTTTTTGTGCGTTGTCCTTTCTAAAAAGTAATTGGAAAATTCCCAGTAAACTTGCGCACAAATAATTAAAAAGTCAAAAGCACTTAGCAGGATGGAACACTTCAGGTAGGCTAAGTAGTGACGATCTTACTGAGACACTCATTGTGTATCATTGGATCGACCGAAATGTTAAGAGCAAGATTCTTAAGAGTCGAGATGAGACTAGCCCTAACTGACGGTAGTGACGTGCCATTTAGCGACCATGATAACCTCGGAAATTCTGGTAAAATCTCATTTTAAGAAGTTTTCTTAGAGCCAGAACCTAGCTCGTTTCGTTACACGAAGAAGGGATGGTCAATCTTCATCTGCGGATGATGAAGAGTCAGATAATAATGCGAGCCAAATTTATGAGGGCAGTAGTGCCAGAGAAATTATAGGTAGTGAGGGAAATAAATCACGGAATGGGACAGCGTACAACCGAGAACATCCAAAGAGCGTTGCGTTTACACCAAAATTGACTCTCCTGCCCCCAGTCATGTCAATAGCCAGCCTAACGAAAGTTTCTCCCACCACTACTAATGCTCAATTAAGTATGACAAGGAGCACTGTCATAACATCGCCTCACACTATCAAATCGGCCACAATGGCTCCAAATGTCTAGAGCTTACGTGATTCGGTGGGGCGTTTGGGCTTGTCGCCTGAAATAAAAAAGAACATGGAATATGTCGAGAAAATGGATTACCAGTATTCTGGAGGGGGTGGGAGTTACAACAAAGTTGATGTAGAAACGAGATTTATGAACAGCTCAGGCCAAAGAAGAATGTGAAGGAGAGCCAAAAATCAATCTTGATTGACTCAACTAGTTAGTCAGATTCTGAGAGTGATCTGATCCAATGCCAGAGTAGTGGGGGAAAAACAAAGAAATAAAGTCCGGCCTGAGGTTCAAAGTGATCAAAAGACTGAAGGACTGGAACTAAAATTCTTTGGAGATGACAACAATGCCGAGGCATTTTTAGAGCAATTGGAGGACTGTAAGGCCTGCTCAGATTTTTCCGACCAAGAATTATTACAGACACTGCCAAGTATTCTCTGGAAAAATTCCAGCAGTTGGTTTAGGTTGTTGCGCCGGGCAATAAATTCTGGGAGATCATTCCAGAGGGCCTTCAAAAACGAGTATTTGGTGACGGTCGACGATGATGATGTCATAAACGAATGAAGAGCTAGGATATAGGGCAAGAGAGAAAAAATGTCACTACATCTGACAAGTTTTACTGATTTTGGGATACATTAAGCGACCTCTTAACCTGAAAAAGCAAGTCAAGATTGTTTATAAAGGTCTAACGCCATCCAACTGAGAAGGCGAAGAAAAACTAGAGATCATCGGGCCATCTGACAGCCGTTAGAGGAGTGCGCCAATAGTTACGAGAAGAGGAGATAATGATTTTAGACAGTGTAACGACTACAGAGACGTTAACAAACTTACGATCAAAGATGGGTATCCACTATCGTCAATTGATTATATTTTGGATAAGCTTCGGTAAACCAGATATCTGTTGAAAGTGGATTTTATGATGGCATACTACCAAATACCAATAGCCGAAGAGAGTAAGAAATACACTGCCTTTCACATATCTGGGTCAGGATTATGGCAGGTAAGGGTTTGAGGCCGTATCTGCACAAGACAGAGCCAGTACGGACCTATCCAGAGCCAAAGAACGTGAGACTACTAAGACGTTTCTTAGGCATAGTAGGGTGGTATTATCGGTTTATTCAAAACGAAAGCGAGATCAAGATACCACTGCTAAAGTTGTTATACAAAGGCTGGACGTGGACGGAGAACATCCAATAATATACATTAGCAGAGTCTTGACAGAGCCAAAGGGGAACTACAGCCTTACAGGAAAGGAGTGTCTGTCATTGTTGTGATCGATCAAAAAGTGCAGGCCATACATTGAGGGGTACAAGTTTCATTTGGTTACCGATCACAGTTATTATGTCAAATGAGATTTGTGGAACTTTCATGCGTCCCAGGCAGAATTACCTCTGAGCGAGAGAGAAACTCAGAGGTGTTAAGCATATTTTGAATCGAGTCAAGTTTTATAGTTTATTAATTAACTTTTTAATTAATTGGCGCCTGGCTGAGCACGGTGCGCTAAAGGAAGTTTAAATAAAAATTAGTTGGCAGTTAAAAATTCTTTTTGATTACGAATCTCATATGAAAAACAATCATTTTTCAATAGGTTTTCAAATCCTTTTACATGGTCGATTTGATAAAAATTAAATTTTTCTATTCAGACCGGTAAAAATCACTTGAATTTATTCAAAATTGATAAGTCAGAGTAATTTCGATCTCCGATCAAAATAATGTACTTGATGTACTGTAAGTTTGTACCAAATTTTATTGTTATTCATTCATTATTGCAGAAAATATGATAGAAAACGTGATATTGACACTTGAAAGTAAATTTTTAACGTTTTTGTTTTTTTGTTTTATTTTTTTCAAAAATAATCGTAAAAAATTTGTGTATGTCAGGTTTCGAACTTAGAACATTTATTTTTAAGGAACAATAAACAATTTTTGTCTAATACTTACGGTATTGATAAACAATAACAAAATATTCAACAAACACCTCCGGGGCGTAATGTATCACTGCGGCCGGGGCGTATTGGCTCGCTTATTCCACTAATTGTAAGAAAAACCTAATATTTTTGAAAGTTTAATAAAATAATCCTATTAAGTTTAATTTCTTGCAATTTATACATTAATAAGTACAAATTATAACTTTTTAGTTAACAAAATGGAGAATATATTTTTTAAATAAATGTAGTTTGTACTTCGCTTCAACTTTTTTAAATTTAATAATTTCACGAAAATTGTTTAAAGTTCAATATGTTCCATTTTCAATATTTTTTATTATAAATTGACACTAAAAACAAAAATGGGCAACATTATAATAATATTTCATGATCTGAATGCTTTTAAAAATCCAAAAGTTTGTAAATTCATATCTCGAAAATTTTGTCAATTATGGAAAAATAAAAAAATACGTATTTAATATTTTTCTATAAGGAACGAGAAAAAAATATGTTTAACCAATTCTAAAATGTCATAGAAAAATTTCACGTGGAATTGCCCATATGTAAAATTAGAAAATACGTAATTATTTTATCGTTTATTACAGTATTTATGCACAAAATTAATTTTTGCTTACAAGAAATAAATATTTTTACAGAAAATCTGAACTTTTTTTCAAATCGTTCACGTAAAACGATTTTAAAACCTATTGAAAAATGTTTGTTTTTCATCTGAGAATCATAATAAAAAAATTTTTAACTGCCAACTAATTTTTATTTAAACTTCCTTCTGGCGCACCGTGTGAGAAGTTTATTAAGTTAATTTTTAAAATATTTTATTGTTCAAAACGTCAGATTTTGCCTGAAGTAAGCAGAAACTTAAAGCATAATCTTTAATTATATATGTGTAACAGCACAGTATAATCTTTAATTGCTTAAAATAATACGTCACGATACTTATATATTAATTTTAGGATAGTATTTTTTGCAAAATTATGCTAAAATGTACCTAATTACATGTAATACTCAAGTATAGAAATTTTAAAAGTAATCCACAAAAAATGTAAAATTTTGAATTTATCGATTTAAAAAAAAAATTAATATCTACCATTATAATTCATATTTTTCAAATCCGTAAATTGATAAACCTTCCTTGGGTTAATATCTAACAATGTGCCTAATTTAGTTCAAATCAGAAAATGCGTTTTTGTGCGATTAAGGTACAAAGATTTTGCGACAGACATAAATACACACTGAAAAAAAGTGCTGTTGAATCAAATAACTCCATGCTATTGAATTTCCCGTTATTGATTCAATAACACATTTATTAATCGAACAGCATATTGCTTAAAACGAAAAAATGAAACTGTTTAAATTAAAAGTACGGTATTGTTAAATTAATGATATTCTACATATTGTTTCTATAGTTCATCTATATATAGCAACAGAATAATTTATTGCTTCTTTGACATTATTCATTTGAAGCATCTAATAGATAAATTTGAAGAAAATGCGTGTAAATTTGAATCAAATGAAAAGTTGTTTGCTCCAAAGAATCGCGCTTTTGAAAATGAAAGCATATGCACTGCAAAAAATGGCGTCTAAAAATAAGACGTTTAGACGTTTATGTAAATAAGCGTCTTATTTGAGCGTCTTGAATGAAAAACATAGCCTCCAAATACATGCATTTCAGAAGGCAAATAAGACGCTTATAAACGTCTAAGAAGTGACCACGTAAACGTCTTAAACCAAGACGCTCTTTTTTTGAAGTGTGCTTTCGTTTCAATGAGTGGTGCTATAGCGGACTGCCTATAGCATATGCTATAAAAATAAGGACACTATGTGTTTAAGACATTGACAGGTGCTAAATTTATTGAAATACTTATCCACACATATTTATATGTCGTTTTTGAAATTCTTATATAAAAAACTATTATTTAAATTGTTTTAAAAAATTAAGGACTAGTTAAATATCAATTCCCTATATAAATTCCCTTATTCACGAGAAAAATCTCGCGCACGGTATTTAACTACAAAGTAACTGCTCAATGTCAGAAGCGAATGTATTACATTGCAGCGCGGCAGTTCTCGTCCATCACGAAAGTTAAGCACGTTTGGTCGCGGTTACTACATGGATGGGTGACCGATTGGGAACAGCGTATTTTTCAGACTCAGAATAATATAAAGTGTGTTTAAATGTGTATGTATGTGTGTTTGTCGTTGGAAAAAATGAAAAAATAATAAAGATGTGTATGTTAGTGTGTAAAATTGAAAAAAGATGTATTAATTAAAGAATTGACTTAACAGTATGGTGTTATTCAATCGATAGCAACAACTGAAAAAATTAAAAGTACAAATTTTTGATTCATAAAAATGATGCTTTTAAATTTAAAAACTATAGTCATTGACTCAAAAGCATACACTGTTAAATTAAAAAATTTTGATCGTTGATTCAAAAGAAATACCTTCAAATTAACATAGTATGCTGTCAATTTGAGAAATATGCTTTTGTTTTAAATCCTTGTGTTAGATTTTAGGTATTAATGACTGCAATAAACCTGCAAAATTTCAGGGCGATCCATTAAAATTTGTTTGAGATAATTTGTACACAATTTTTTGTGACATACACACACACACATACATCTGGACATTTGCTCAGAATTTAATATACATATATCCTAGATGAAAATGAGTCCATATAACCATGTTTTGAAAAATTGAAAATTGTCACGAATGCAAAGCTTCCTTATGAGGAAGCAAAAATTTACGTAAAAACGTGATATTTAAAAAATCTGTATCTTTTAAGCCGCTTCATGAAAAATTTTTAAAAAATCATGGTAGCTCATTTCAACGAGGTCTAAAAGAAAAAAAATGTTTGAAAAAAATTTGAGATGCAAAAGCAAAATAATTTCCCATATGGTGTAGAAAGCCCCATATATAAGTAGAAATAAATAATCAAAATATTAACCGAGCGAGTGTTAGAGAACGAGGAATATGTCGCTATAGTACAGTCAATCTTGTATTTTTTGTAAAAAAAATATTTTACTAGAGATTTTATAATAAATCGTTAGTGGAATATGTGACAAGCTTAAAACTAAAAAGTTAGGACCATCACCCCTGGGGAAGGGGGGAAAATCAACCTTTTTTGGATTCGATTTTGTGCGAAAACCGTAACTCGTAGTTAGAAATTTCTCAAACAAAACTTGTAGAGGAAAAATTTCTGTACTGTTTTTATTGGACCACTACTGTACATCTACGACGCAGAGCCTCCTTAGAGGATTACAAAGTTTGAAAGAAATTTATAATTTAATAAAAATCTTTCACACACGCGCTATTAAAAATTAACCTCGTAACTCACCAATCATTTGTCAAAATTAAATAAAAATTTATTCAGTTTATTAAATAAACTTTTACATTTATAAATAACATAATTAATATAAATTGTTACACTGAAAAAAAATTGTAATTGAACCAAGTAAATGCATTTACTTGGCAGAGTTTACTTGAATCAATCCCATATTTATTTGAGGAGAGAAATTAATTTTCTTGTGCCAAGTAATTATTAGCATTGGACAGAGTTCTTGAATTAATAATTCAGTATTTGGTGGAAGTAAATATGTTATTGATCAAATCAAATATTTTACTTATCCGAAGTACCAAAAAGGATTGAATCAAGAATATTATGTTCTTAAGCGAAATAGTAAAGTATTGTCTGGAGAAATCTTTTTTCTTAAATCAAATCATTTCATTCATTTGATTTGAAACTTTTTTTTACTTAATACAATGCCGGTGTTCTTGATCCAAGAAAATATTTCGCTTCAAATGGATGTGCAACTTAAATAGCAGTTTTTGAAAACTGTCCATTGAGGCTTGGATGGCATAGTGGTAACGGTACAGCTTCTGATGCGCGCAAGCCGGGTTCAATTCCTCCGACCGTGGAAAATTTTATTTCAAGGTATATTTGTTGTATTTGTGTTAAGTATTAATTAAATGTAAATACATATGTAAAATAACAATTATTTAATTATTTAAATAAAAAATTTAAATGTTCATTAATTAAATAATAAAAATGTTTGACCTAAGTATTAGAAATGATGGAATGGGGGTAAGGGGGGGGGGAGTTCAAGTAAATAATTTACTTGAATTGAGAAAATTTTTTTTTATTGAAATTTATAATTTTCTCAAATCAAGAAAATATTTTCTTGATTTGATACACAAATGTTCTTGAATTAATATAATCTGCATTTCTTTCGTGTAACTTAATTTCTTGACTGGATTCCATATTTTCTTGGATCAAGAACATATACTCTCCTACCAAGTATACTATGTCAAGAAAATCGTTTTCTTGAATCAATACTATAATACTCTTGGCCGTATTCAATCCCACCATTTGCTTCAACCAAGAAAAATTTTCTTGGTTCAATACTATTTTTTTTCAGTGTATCGAACTTAAGGGGAGGCACCACCTCCAACTTTGACCCCTTTAAATTTGAGTTATTAAAGTAGGTTATATTTTTTTTCTTACACCACTTTTAACCCTAAAATATAAAGGATGGTCAAAAATTTGAAATTTTAATTTTTGAAGAGGTTAGAATTTTTATCTTTTCACTAATTGCAAATTTTTGAAAATCCATGCGAAAGGTTGTTTAAAACTATAAAATAAGCTTAGAAAAAAATTTGCGTTAAAAAATATTGAAAATTGTAAGAGAAGATTAATTTTGAATGTTCAAATTTTACAACTTGTGACATATTTCCAAAGTCCTAGATCAATAATCTTTTTGAGAATATCAGTTCTTACAAAAATTTATTCGCTAAATGCAAAAACCATGTTGAATAACTTATTTACTAGGTTAATATTTTAACGTCTGTCAAAATTATTTTATTTTCTAGGTTAAAATTTTGACAGACGTTAAAATTTTAATCTAGTAAATAAGTTATTTAACATGGTTTGATTTTCCCCCCTTCCCCAGGGGTTGGGGTCCTAACTTTTTCGTTTTAAGCTTGTCACATATTCCACTAACGATTTATGATAAAATCTTGAGTAACGTATTTTTTCATAAACATGATTTGTTCACGTCAGATTGACTGTATTACTAGTATTAAAAAATTTGGAAAAATAATATAAACATGTGGCTTTTAAACAAATAACCTATCATTATTAGTCACCTGTCACAACTTACAAAACTGATTCATGCGCCACTGACTGGAAGTTTTGAACTACGGTTTACTTCAGATGCATAACTAATCGGTTTTATACAAACATAGCATTTTTGTCTCCTGTAGTCTATTCTCCATGGTTGTATATTTTGTTACTTTTTATCAATACCGCAAGTAGATAGATGTCAACAATTTACAGACTCTGCCCTCAAAATTTAGGTCAATTTTAAAAGCAGTTTTCATATACACGTCAAAAATTGACGATTAAACTCCCTTTGATCCGACCTGCCCTCAAAATTTAGGTCAATTTTAATGTCATTTTTGACCTATACGTCAAAAATTGACAATACAATCATTGATGGTCCAGAATTGTTAGTTAACTTACTCGGTTACCGTAGTAACTTAAAAAGACTACAGTAATAATTATGACCTTGCACGAAAAGAAATCTGATGCACCTGTGGACTTATTCTATCGGACGCCACCACCACTTTTCAGTCCAGAGTCATATCATTAGTCCATAGCTGCGCAGAATTATTCCACGTATAGAGATGGAAATTTGCAAGTAATTTTTAATAATAAATATTGAAAAACGTTATTATAATAGTTGCATTTTTGTCGAAAGTGAGAGACAATATGGCGGGGAGAACATAGACAAGTGGTGGTCAAGGAAGTGATACCAATTCTCGTTAGTGGTCGCAGCTTGAACTGACAAAACGTCTCAACCTCAAATTACTCCACATTCAATTGTTCATAAAATAATTTCCTTGCAAAATTATTGTAAAAACGGAGAGGAGCGCGACTCGGAGAGCCGAAATATTTTATTTTCTCAAAATGAGAGCGCGATACCAAACCGTTAAAAACTCAGTTTTTCTAAAGTTTAAACATTTTTTCAATAATTATTTATCAAAATTTTGCAAAATTTCGAAAAGAGCACCAGTCTCAGAGCGTTTATCTACATATACCAATGGTAAATAAATATTTTTATTTATTTAGTGTATAATATTTATATTAATTATATAAGATTCATATAAATAAAGTTAAATTATATATTATTTTTTTATTGCACAGTGTCAAATTACACAAGCCTGCAAAGAAATAGAAGTTGCCGTTGTCTGAGATCGAGAAGACCTTTCCCGCAGTATTTGGTGCGCTAAATCCAAATCTGGCAACGAAAATCTCCCATCACGTCAGGATTTTAAGAAAACTGGTGGGAAATTTCAAAAATCATGGTTTTCGCTGTTTTCGAAAATTTCTACCGGGTAAATATGACGTGCTAGAGACTTGTCATATGAGTCAAATTAACCACTTGAGCGGCAGGGCGTCAGAATTGGCGTCAGCGTGCAACTGACAGAAGCGGCAAAAATGCGAAAAAGGCGTCAAAATTTAACTACTATTTTCTCATTCTGTAAGGAGATTTATAATATCACAACAAAGTATTTTTGTTTTTTAAAGTGAAAGAACAGACCTGTAAGCAAAAAAAATGTTTTTTCAAATATTTAAATAAGTTTTCAAGGCTCAAAGTTAACAATAATTTTTTTATGGTAGAAACTGAAACGCCACTAATATAAAACTATTAATTATTGTTAACTTTGAGCCTTGAAAACTTATTTAAATATTTGAAAAAACATTTTTTTTTGCTTACAGGTCTGTTCTTTCACTTTAAAAAACAAAAATACTTTGTTGTGATATTATAAATCTCCTTACAGAATGAGAAAATAGTAGTTAAATTTTGACGCCTTTTTCGCATTTTTGCCGCTTCTGTCACTTGCACGCTGACGCCAATTCTGACGCCCTGCCGCTCAAGTGGTTAAAGCCTGAACTTTGAACTTTAAGAAAATAAAACGATATTGCTGACAACAAACTAAATTAGCCGTCAACAATATTTTTTTTAACAGTTGGCAAGCATAAAAAATTGACTCTCACAGTCCGTGAATACAACTGTTTTAAAAAATGATTGGATTCGCTTAAAATTTATTACTTTGGGGTTTTCGGGGTCGTTGATTACAAATATGATGTAAAAATAAAAAATCTGTAGTTCGATTCATAATCAACGACCCCAAAAACCCCTGAGTAACAAGTTTCAAGTGAATTTGGTCAATTTTGAAAAATAAGTCTGCCATATGAATCCGACATTTTGAATTTTTAAAATCTAACAACATATTCGTAATCGGCGATCCCAAAAACAAATTTTAAGCGAATCCAATCATTTTTCAAAATAGTTTAATTTACGGACAGTGTCAGTCAATTTTTATGCTTGACAACTGTTAAAAAAATCATTTTTTAAGGCTAATTTAGTTTGTTGTTAGCAATATCGCTTTATTTTCTAAAAGTACAGGGTTCAGGTTTTAATTTGACTCCTATGACAAGTCTCTAGCACGTCAGATTTACCCGGTAGAAATTTTCAAAAACAGCGAAAAACAAGATTTTTGGAAATTTACCCCCACTTTTCTCAAAATTATGACGTGATGGGAGATTTTCGTTGACAGATTCGGATTCAGCGCACCAAATACTGCAGGAAATAACTTCTCGACCTCTGACAACGGCAATTTTTATTTTTTTGCAGGCTTGTGTTATTATTTACAAAGTTCAAGACTTTCGTTTATCTGAAAAATTTTCAGTGGTCAAAAACTTACAGAGTAAAAAATGTTTATTAGGGTGTGATAAATATAATTTATGCCAAGTATTTTTACATTAGGATTAACTGCTTAGTAAATATTATCAAAATACTATTTTTTATCAAAGGTGTGCGTCCTTGCGTCTCAAGTGTATAACGTATGTTACATTTTTATATAATTATTACAGTATTGGTCTTTCGCGCCTGTGAAGATCTCTCTTAATTTGAATCACTTAAAATCATGGTTTTAATTGCGACTATCAGTAACTAATTTTTTTCTTCTAAATCAGTTAAAAACAACCCATTTTCAGTTAAAAAAATAACTGATTTTAAGTAAAAAAAATAATTGAAAAAATATTTAAACTGGACTAATTAAATCAGTAAAAAAAATTTGTTGAAACCTCAGTTATTTTTAACTGACAATCAGCTATTTTTTAACTAATTGTCTGTAGAAATACTACTATTCGAAGTGATGACTGACTTTTTGTTTCTAAATCATTTATTTCTAACTGATTCAAATTTAGAGAGCACTGTCAAAATTAATGAATTAATCGGAATGAAAGTTCTTAAAAATTATAACGTTTTTTGTGATGACAAGAAACTGAGAATCAATTCGAGGGATAAAATTTAAGATAATATTTTTTAAACAAAATTTAAATTAATGTAATGATTATTTTAATCTTTGTAAAATACAGTTTAAATTTGTGTTTAAACGCTTAAAAATAATATTTAAATATACAGTGTCGTCTAACAGGATTTGTCCACTCTATCACTATTAAAGGTGTTACAAAAAGTTTTATATGTTGATTCCTAGTAAAGATATCGATGTTTCCAACGTCTCCTTT
This sequence comes from Leptopilina myrica (nomen nudum), assembly GCA_032872475.1. Taxonomy (NCBI): domain Eukaryota; kingdom Metazoa; phylum Arthropoda; class Insecta; order Hymenoptera; family Figitidae; genus Leptopilina; species Leptopilina myrica (nomen nudum). The sequence continues at coordinate 27,510,344 of CM065464.1, forward strand.
TAAAGCTTACATATGAACTTTTTTTTATTTTTATATTTATGAATTAATAAATTTTTTTACTCTTTAAATCGCTTTCCTTGCATTTAATATTAATTTTTCTAAATCACGACCATAAATATTACTGTATTGAAATTATGTATATGAGCGATTCCATCTCAAGTGATCAAGGTGGAGAAAAATTTTTCTCCAATCGTAGCAAAACTTGGGGCTTTTGTAGTACTCATAGATAGTAATTTTTCGCCAAAATATTTTTTTACCTAGTCCAATATTTTTCGAGGGGGAGGGGGTCAAATTTTTTGATTTTTCAGTACAATGTTTATTTCAATAATTTTTTACTCTTAAACAATTAAACATACAAATTTGACAAAGTACATTTTGGAAAGGTTTTTTCATCCTCTTTCGATTGAAAATAAGCATTTTGAAAAAAAAATTTTTTTTGACCAAAAAAATCAAAATTAAAAATAAATTTCAATTTTTGAGGGAGATGGATACGATTTTTTTTTTTTTTTTTTTTTTTAAACGAAAGCTGAGGTTTTTTCCTAAAAGGACATATAAATGATAAAGTGGGACTAGAACGTTTAAACATTGAAAAAAAGAGTTTTCTACTCGCCGGAGCGCTCTAAACCCGGTTTTTAGCTCTGTTTTGGAGAAAATTCTTTTTTTCAATGTTTAAACGTTCTAGTCCCACTTTATCATTTATATGTCCTTTTAGGAAAAAACCTCAGCTTTCGTTTAAAAAAAAAAAAAAAAAAAAAATCGTATCCATCTCCCTCAAAAATTGAAATTTATTTTTAATTTTGATTTTTTTTGGTCAAAAAATTTTTTTTTTTCAAAATGCTTATTTTCAATCGAAAGAGGATGAAAAAACCTTTCCAAAATGTACTTTGTCAAATTTGTATGTTTAATTGTTTAAGAGTAAAAAATTATTGAAATAAACATTGTACTGAAAAACCCGAAAATTTGACCCCCTCCCCCTCGAAAAATATTGGACTAGGTAAAAAAATATTTTGCCGAAAAATTACTATCTATGAGTACTACAAAAGCCCCAAGTTTTGCTACGATTGGAGAAAAATTTTTCTCCACCTTGATCACTTGAGATGGAATCGCTCATATACATATGGGCAATTCCACGTGAGATTTTAGTCGACCTCTTAAAATCGGCCAAAAATATTTTTTTTCTATTCTGTATCGAAAAAAAACAGATACGTATTTTTTTATTTTTGTTTAATTGTCAAAATTTTTGAGTTATGAATTTTCGAAATTTTGCATTTTTAATCATAGACCTATATTCAGTTGCTTATAAGTCCGAAAATATTGAGTTTAGAAAAAAGTTGTCAAAGAACGAAAGTTTTAGTTTTCTTTCGACTTTTAGGAAATGAAAACAAAAAATTTTTTTTTTCATTTTTTATTAAAAAAATATAAAAAATTTATAAACAAATTAATTTTTTTTAACTTTGGGTATGATAAATTTTTAATTTTCTTTTTTTAAAACATACCTGTAAATGATAAGAAGGTTTTGCAAAAAGTTTCAGAGTGGGCCTGACAAGTTTAATGGGTTAAAAAAAATAATTAAGCTGTCCGTGCAGGTCGAACGCTTGCTGCGCAATGGGATTTTTTTACAATTTACTATTAAAAATTGTCTAGAGCCTTCAAATTTTTTTGGATTTTAATTATTATTAGATTTGAAGGCTCTAGACAATTTTTAAAATTATTTTTAAAAATATTTTTGGCCGATTTTAAGAGGTCGACTAAAATCTCACGTGGAATTGCCCATATATATATATATATATATGTAAAATTAGAAAATACGTAATTATTTTATCGTTTATTACAGCATTTATGCACAAAATTAGTTTTTGCTCACAAGAAATAATTATTTTTACAGAAAATCTGAATTTTTTTCAAATCGGCCACGTAAAAGGATTTTAAAACCTATTGAAAATTTAAAAAAAATTTGTTCAAACAAATATTTTATATTTTAATCTACATAAAGAAATGAATATTTTATGTCCTAAATTTTTTCTAAAAAAATTAAATATATATGAATTTTCTTTGAATATAATGTATTAGATAAAAATATGGTAACAAAAAATTTGATAAAAATTTTTTTTATATTTATTCTTAAATCTACATAAAAAATGAACATTTTTTGTCTAAAACTTTTTCTATTAAAATGAACCGTTTTCAAAATACTAATTATTTTAAAAAGGGCTGTTCTTTAAACAAATTAACTTTCTTAACTTAACTTTTTTTAACTTTCTTAAAAAATATGCTACGACAATGTTTAAAAAAGCATTTTAAAGGTGATAAAATAAACTTTAAAATGCGTCGTGTACAATTAATTTGTGATGACTTGTTAAAAGCTATATTTGTTTGAAATCTTTAAAAAGATTGAAAAAACTATAAAACTTTTTGTAACACCTTTAACTGTGATAGAGTGAGTAAATTCTGTTGGGCGACACTGTATGGTTTATTAACATTTATTTTTACATTAAGACATGCTAGGAAACCGATAATTTAGGATTTAAATGCTTATTTTTTGCAACAATTATTTTTTAAAACCGGGTAACATTTTGTAGCATAATAGAAAACATTAAGCACTACATTCCCCATTAAAAATAATATTATTTCTCTCAAAATAAATGTAAAAAATAACCTGAAACATCATATATTCATTATTTTGTAGAACCCGTATACAGATTTTTATAAGTAATTATAAATTTTTATTCCGATTATTTATTTAAAATCACAATTGCTTATCCTGTTTTTTCGTAAATAAATAAATTGTTATAAATTAATACCTAAGTATTAATTTATTTTATCATTAAACTTCAGAAAATTATTATTCCTAATTATTTGTTAGAATTTATCATTTTTTAAAAAGATAATAAAAAGAAAAAATATGATAAATTTTAAATGTGTAAAATTAATTATTTCTTTTATTGCATAAAATGATTGTGAATATTGTTTAATTACGCACTAATATATTTTTAAATGAATCTGAGATTTTATTCAGTGGTGCATGATTACTAAAAAGGGGGCGTATGTTTACGATAAAAAACAATAAAATTAGTTGTTAAATGAATCATGTGTTACGTATAATTACATCCAGAACGCAGTCAACTGTTAACAAATGCTCGTACATAAAAACGGTGGACACCCAATACTGTTTTACACAGGTTCCCATATTTAGAAAATTCACTTATTTGTAACCAAATTCTCGTTTCATTCAATTTACATATTATTTTTGTATATGCTTAAAATTAAATTACTATATGTCTTTAAACTCTTTTCATATAAAACTATATATTTTGAAACAAATCAAAAAACGAATTTTCTAATACTTTCATTCCAACTAAATTTTATTAACATGTTAATAATAATAATGTTGATAATAATAATATAATAGTAGAATTTAAAATATAAAAATAAATATATAAATTATTTAATTTTTGTAAATAATATATGGGTAAATAAATTACATAAAAAAATAGAATGAAAAAAAATAGAAAGAAATGACAAAAAAAATTACGCTCATGCAGGTTTATACTTCGCTCAACAGAGAAATAGGGTAAATGTGGGTATTATCGAGGAATTATGTATAACTCATACTTCCAAGTTGTTTAAAAATTATAAATGAATATATATGGTTTTGTTTTTTAATTTAAATGAACATTAAAGCTTTTTTTTCTTTAAAAAAATTTCCAATGTTGTAGAAAATAGTTTTAATGTTTAAATAAATAATTAAATACAAGACTCATATGCTTGTAATCTCGTAGAACTTAGTATGACTTAAGGGTAATTTCGCGTGTCAAATATCGTGGATGAGTCAATTATCGCACGGTAAATATCGCGGATAATTTATTTATTGCTTTTTGGATTTTGGTAATAGTTACTTAATTAAAATATAGTAAATGTAAAAAATTTAAAGGAATAATAATAGTTCGAAGGCGGGGAAAACAGTGATTTTTATTTTTTGTCACGAATTTTTCAGAAATCCTAAAATATAAAATAAATTATCATCGAAAAAAAATCAAAATCACTGCTTTCCCCGCCTTCGATCTTCTTGCAAAATTTTTTAATGACTTCTAACATTAAAATAAATAATAAAGAAACGAAAAAAATTGCTTCCGAGGGGTGGAAATTATAAAAAAAATTAAAATTACTACTTTTCTTGCCTTGGATCCTTTTGCGATTTTTAAATGGCTTCTGTTATTAAAATAAATATAATTACGAAGTGAAAAAACATGCCTTTACTCAACTCAAGTTTCAAATGTAATTTTTAAACGTGTAATTTTCTCATGAAATCCCTCAAATATTTTTTAAGCTCATATAAATGTAATAAAATTCAAACTTAAAAGATTTCAATTATAATGTCTGCAAATATTTTAATTTTCATTCTTATGTTTCTAATAATGGTTCCGGTGCAGTTTTTCTAAATCGTATATTTTCAACAAAAAAATTTTCTAATAAAGGTGATTTAAAAATTTTTCTGTCTTCTAATAAAGCAAATTTTCTAAAAATTTATTTTGCTAATAAAGGTAATTTTCAAAATTTTTTTTCTAACAATATTCTATTTTTTTAATCACGATCAATAAGTACATATGATTAAAAAAGGAAAAATTTACAAAAATTTGTTAATTCTTTAAAAATATACTTGATATTTCGTTAAAAAATTATAATTAAAATTATAAATTATGCAAATTACTTAACAAAATTTTTAAATAATCTAGTTAAAAATCTTAATTAACAAATTATAGGGATTTTTTCCCTAAAGATATTTAAAATTTTCTAAAAAATTTTTTTATTAATATATTAACTTTGGAAATTGTGATAAGATATAGTAATTTTATAAAAAATTTTCTTCATTTTCAAAAAGAAACTTATAATTTTGTAAACAGAATTGTTATTGAGAAACAGAAAATTTAATCTTTATTTTTAAACAATTTTCTAATTTTTATCAAAATTATGGAATTTAAGAAATTTTAGGAAAATAAACATTAAAAATTATAACTTTTTATAAAAACTTTTTTCAGAAAACAGATTTAATTAGAAATCGCCGTTTTAGACAAAAAGGTTTATATAATTATATAATTATATAATATTATATAATTTATAAGTATTATTTTTTCTGAAATAAATTAAGTACCCGATTCTGCGCGTAACCGGAATGGCAAGAGTATCAAAAAATTTAAAAAATGCGGAATTTTTTTTTAAGTTTATTGAATTATCATTTTATAGGAGACTGAATTTACCAAAATAAATAAAAATTCTAAAGATTTAATTAAAAACACTATTTTAATCTAAAAAACATACTAAATATTTAAGCTTCATAATTTAAGTGTCTTTAATCAATTTATTTTTGTCAAACAAAAGTGGCAAATAAAATTTAGTTCACTAATTGTATAATATTGTAAAAAAATTGTTCAATGTTAGAATTTAAACTTTTTATCAATACCAAGCTTGAGAATTTCATTAAATTTATAAGAATTAACAAAATAATAGAGAATTCTTGAAAAAATACATGTAAGGGAGAGTGGGGCCAAATGGGGTACCTTTTTGTAATTGGCTGTTTACAGAGAACCAAACGAATAAATCGATTCAACTAATCATCAGAATTCTTCTTTGTACTTTTAGGTTTGAGGAAATTATGATAATAGCGGAGAAAAAATTTTTGAAAGAACTTATATCCCATTTTCTGAGAAGGCGCAAAAACCCCATTTTGCCCCATGGGTGGGGCAAAATGGGGTGGTATCAAATTACCATACAAAACTAGGAATATTTTTTCAAAATTTGTTAAATTCTTGTTGTAAGAGATTATAAATACAAACAAAAAGTAAGATTCTTTATTATTATGAAAAAACAAGCAATATTTACTAGAAATTAATAGAAAAACATCGATAATGAAAAATTTCGATATATCGATAGTGAATCATCGATAGCATAATACCCCGAAACAAAAATTTGACTTTTCTGCGGAAAGTTGTTAAATATGCATAATATAACGTTTTTAAGTAGTTCAATGAATATTAAATACCACCCGGCATGGCCCAACACATAGGTACCCCATTTTGCCCCGCACTGCATATTACAACAAAATGTAATGTTTACAAATTGTTGTAAACAATTTAACAATCTATCCTATTGGAAATTACTCTAGAATAAGTGCTGAAAACGATTCCACACTTGCCAAATTTAATAAATTATCCCAAAAAGTTTTATAAGCACTTTAATTTCGAAAAAAATCGATATTTTTTTCGCTCAAAACTTTAATGTTGTATAACTTTCAAAAAAAAAAAATTTTTTCATATTGCTCTCATAATTAATAACATTTTCTTATCAAAATGAATAATGTATATCCAGGATATAAAAATTAAATGTACCCATCATAGAGAAACAGATGTACCCCATTTGACTCGCCTACCCCATTTTGCCCCACTCTCCCCTATTTACCATTTTTAACATCAGTTGAATAGAGGCATGTCATGATGATTTTTCTTTTATTTGTAAAAAAATTTCTTTTTATCAAGTGGTTATCACACATATGGGAATACTCATAACCAAAATTTCTATCAAAACATTAATTACTATAGAAAAACAAAAGACGACACTTTCTATTCACGGAATAGCAAATTATTATTATGTATATGGACGAATTCAATAATAGTAAACTAGTATCACAAGAAGTATCTTTATACTTGGTTTTATTATAATTATTTAATTATTATGTGTTTAATGTAAATGATCTTGGGAAGGTGAGTAGAATAAAAAATTCAATAGTTTATCGTCATAACACGACGTTTCGTCGGACAGGGTATGCCGACCTCATCAGGCTATATTTATTAAAAAAAGACACAAAACACTTCAAAAAAACTGCTAATATTAAAAATTAGTTAAAATTAAAAATGAAATTTATACCTTAATAGTTAAAACAATTAGTTAGAAAAATTATATTAACATGTCAAATTTTATAAAATTATAGATAAAACGCAAAATAAAATAAACCGCGTACATTTCTCGTCAATAGTTCGGAGACAACTGATAAATGAAGGTGATAGAGAGAAGTCAAAATGTATGAGTATACGAAAACGACAATAAAGGCAATGACCGGAGATTAAAACAATATTCTGGGAAAACGAAAATTATTCTCTAATCGTCTCATGGACACGAGTCAAGACGTCTAAGGAGAGGAAAGAAAATTTTATTCAGAGTTAAAATATCTTCCTTCCTATTAATGGTTAATTCATTCGTTTTTATGTGAATCATTTCTGAAATTCTTCTTTTTTCAAAATTATACTCACTGTCCAAAATTCTCGTATTTGACCAATCAAAATCATGTCCAAAATTAGAACTATGTCGATAAACTACAGAATTTTTATTTACTTTCTTATGTTCTTTTATACGTGTTTCAAGAGAGCCTTTTTGTTTCACCTATATACGTAGCGGAACAGTCTTTACAATTGAATTTATACACTACATTTGTTCGATTCCATTTTTTAGACAGATCTTTACCTAGTCGAATGATCGAATTTGAATTTTTTTTAACAAGAGGAATCGATGCAAGATTAAATTCTTTAAGTACGTTAGACAATTTGAAAAAACATGCTTCATTAAAAGGTAAACAAACCTTTGTTATTTGACTATAAACGTTGGCTCTAGCTTTGCTATTAGTATTATTATTAAATTTTAATTTATTCATTCGAATTTTTATATGTTTATCAATAAAATCTAAAGGATAAATAAATAAAGAGCTTACATCCAATGAAAGAAAAGTAAAATCGTCGTCCATAACACAATTAATCAATTTATTTTTTAATTCAATACTATTATTAATATGCGATCTGGGTAAAGAAATACTATTTTTTAATTCGTTATATAAAATTTTGGACATTATATATGTCGGACTGTTTATTAATGAAATAATGGGACGAAGCGGAACATTTTCTTTATGTATTTTAGGTAGACCGTACGCTTTTGCTAGAACAGTATCTGTCAATGTCAATTTATTATGTTGATAACGTTTGTCCAAAAATTCGTTGTCATTTAAATATTGTAAAATGTTTCTTTCTGAACGTTTCTTTCTAAAGTTTTTTTAAAGGATTCTTTTGTACAAGCTCGTAAGTAGAGGGATCAGAAACCATATTCAACATTTTTGAATTATAATCGTCCTTTCTCATACAAACAGTTAAATTACCCTTATCCGCAGGTGTGAAAAAAAATATCCGAATTATTTTTCAAAAAAAGTTGAGTATTCTTTAATTTTTTTGAGAATGATCTATTCTGATTAGAAAACTTTTGTTGATTATTTAAATTATTTACTAAGATATTGGAAAATTTGTCTCTCAAAACATCCTTTGACTTTTCATCAATCTTAATATTAGATATTGACGATTCCAAATTTTTTATGGAATTTATAACATCTTGTTTTGAAATATTTTTTTAATTTTCTTTATTAGATGAAAATTGGATGGACTATTTAGCGATTAAATTATTTAATTTATTTTTATGAGTAATATTGCAAGAACATAAAATACTAACAAACTTTTTTTCAGAAAATTCGAAAAAGTTTTTACAAGACGTAGAATCAAAATAAGAATCCAATATACACTTCTTAATTTTGTCCAAAGACATTCTTAAAAAATTCACATGTGAATGAATGTCAGTTGTGTTATGGACGACGATTTTACTTTTCTTTCATTGGATGTAAGCTCTTTATTTACAAATGTTTCTTGCGATTTAGTTATTCAAAGTTTAGACAGACGTTTTGTTTCGATAAATCAGAAATGTAAAATTCCATTTAATGATATAGTTGATTGCACAAAATTTGTGTTTAATAATACGTTTTTTTCTTTTGACAATAAATACTACAAGCAGATTTACGGTACTCCAATGGGGTCCCCTATTTCTCCTCTATTTGCTGATATTGTAATGGAGGATCTGGAAACTGATTGCTTAAAAATTTTAAAGGATAAATATAACTGTGTTCCATTGTTTTATTTTAGATACGTTGACGATACAATTTTAGCTGTAAAGAAGGAACATGTCTCTCTTATATTTAACGTTTTTAATTCTTATATATATAATCACCACTTGATAAAAAGAAATTTTTTTACAAATAAAAGAAAATCATCAAGACATGCCTCTATTCAACTGATGTTAAAAATGGTAAATAGGGGAGAGTGGGGCAAAATGGGGTAGGCGGGTCAAATGGGGTACATCTGTTTCTCTATGATGGGTACATTTAATTTTTATATCCTGGATATACATTATTCATTTTGATAAGAAAATGTTATTAATTATGAGAGCAATATGAAAAAATTTTTTTTTTTTGAAAGTTATACAACATTAAAGTTTTGAGCGAAAAAAATATCGATTTTTTTCGAAATTAAAGTGCTTATAAAACTTTTTGGGATAATTTATTAAATTTGGCAAGTGTGGAATCGTTTTCAGCACTTATTCTAGAGTAATTTCCAATAGGATAGATTGTTAAATTGTTTACAACAATTTGTAAACATTACATTTTGTTGTAATATGCAGTGCGGGGCAAAATGGGGTACCTATGTGTTGGGCCATGCCGGGTGGTATTTAATATTCATTGAACTACTTAAAAACGTTATATTATGCATATTTAACAACTTTCCGCAGAAAAGTCAAATTTTTGTTTCGGGGTATTATGCTATCGATGATTCACTATCGATATATCGAAATTTTTCATTATCGATGTTTTTCTATTAATTTCTAGTAAATATTGCTTGTTTTTTTCATAATAATAAAGAATCTTACTTTTTGTTTGTATTTATAATCTCTTACAACAAGAATTTAACAAATTTTGAAAAAATATTCCTAGTTTTGTATGGTAATTTGATACCACCCCATTTTGCCCCACCCATGGGGCAAAATGGGGTTTTTGCGCCTTCTCAGAAAATGGGATATAAGTTCTTTCAAAAATTTTTTTCTCCGCTATTATCATAATTTCCTCAAACCTAAGAGTACAAAGAAGAATTCTGATGATTAGTTGAATCGATTTATTCGTTTGGTTCTCTGTAAACAGGTGGCGTGTTCGTTGACAGAAAAAGCAGGAAGCAGCGAGGAAGAAGCCGGCCGGTGTTCGAGTATTAAAATAGCCTCCACTGGAATTTAAAGTGTATTTTTGTGTGGCATAAGAATGTACTGAGCACATGGCAAGAGACGCCGGCTAGTGTGTGGACAATACATTTGCGTCTGAAAAAAATTTATTTTCTGGAAATTTCTTTTGGCCATTTTTATTTAACTTTGGACTGCGAAATTTTAAATAATTGAAATCCTGTTAAATTGTTAAATGTGTTTAGCTTTTTGTTGTGATTTATTTGTTTATTGTGGGTCTTAAAAATAATTATTTTCATATTAGTTTAAAAAAAAAATTGTGAAAGTTAATTTCAAGGACTTGGTTGCTGACACAAGGTGATGTTTTAGGCGGCAAAGGACAACGCACAAAATGTACAGAAATTGGCTTTCGGCCAAATTGGTTGAAACTTCAGGAAGATGTTCTTTGAGATGTTCTGAACAAATTATGTATTGGTCAATTTGCCCCTAAAAGAATATTTTTCGAGTTACAGAGGGTAAAAGTGAGGAAAATATAAAAACGTAAATTACTCACATTCTAGACATTCTGAGGTGCTTTTGTGTAACTTTACTCATCTGATTAACTTTGAGTATCAGTGAAGTTTAGTCGAAGTAAAAATTACAGTAAAGAATGAGTAAGAGTAAAATAAATGCGATTTAAGAGTGAAGTAAACGTCAGAATGACAGGATAGTAAAACAGTTTAGATTGATATGAATATTAAGTGAAGTTACAGAACTGAACTTCTGTTACTGACGAAGCATATTTTTAATAAATGTTTTTCAAGCATATCAATGTCTTTAGAAATATATTTTTTAAAAGATATTCTAAAGATATTTTAAAGGCAAACTTAAATATGTCTTACTCAAATTCTATGTCTGTCCTGAAGACGTTTAATTGCATCATATGTATATTTTCAGGATCTTACATTACTATCTAGTCATTCTGACGTTTATTTCACTCTTAACTCGCATTTATTTAACTTCACTGATGCTCAAAGTTAATCAGATGAGTAAAGTTACACAAAAGCACCTCAGAATGTCTAGAATGTGAGTAATTTACGTTTTTATATTTTCCTCACTTTTACCCACTGTAACTCAAAAAATATACTTTCAGGGTCAAATTAACCCATACATAATTTGTTCAGAACATCTTAAAGAACATCTTCCTGAAGTTTCAACCAATTTGGCCGAAAGCCAATTTCTGTACATTTTGTGCGTTGTCCTTTAGGCCGTAAGAAAATTTTAAGCGTTGCTGGCAGCCTTTGGAATTTTTATTTTAATTAGTACAAATTTTTATTAATTTAATTTGTTGTTGATTAGATGCGATTTGTTTATTGTTTGCATAATTTTTTTTTGTGTTTATGCAATTGGAAGGAAAATAATTTTTACATTCTCATCAAAAATGAGAAAGTCTTGGATTTGTGCGATTTTGAGCATTGTCTAATTTTGCTAAATCTTTACGTTTCATGACCCCCTGATTCCAAAAAAATGGTTTTTAGAAAAGTGTCTGTCTGTTGTCTGTCTGTAGAAAAATTTATCTCGACGATAACTCGAACAACTTTTTCTTTCAACACTTTTTTGTATTTTTTTTTTTAAGTTTTTGGGCCAGACTTTTTTTATAAGTTTTTAGGCCAGACTTTCCTTTTTGTTTTATAAGCTTTAGAGTTTTTATTTTTGAATCAAAATATTTTTTTAACTCTTTAACTTGATTTAAATGTATCCTTGTTGATGTTAAGGAGGTTCCCTCAATTTACTGAACTAGTCAAAGCAATAGCCATTTTTGTCTGATTTGACTTGCTCGGTACTTTGAAACGTCTGGCAACACTGCAACTCACTGTGTGTACGTTGTCATCAGCTGTTGTTTTGTATTGTCGCGTAATGTATATGAAAAATGGGGAAAATTTACAGTTTTACATGAGAAAAGAATAATAAGTTTTTCTTTAATGGTAAAATTTTAAATAAAGCGCGCATAACCTCAAAATTTTTCTTTTTGGAGAATGTCAGGCTATAAATTCGTAAGAATTCTGTGCAATTTTTAAATTTATATTTGTTTAAACAAATTATTAATATTATTGTTAATTACTAACTTTTAAAATATTATACCTAGAGAGGTGTATTTTCTTTTAATTTTGCAATTTACCAGAGCTAAAATAAATACCAATGCATGATTTTACTGTTTATGGATGACTATAGCCAACAATTTTAAACCGATTAGAGTGTTTTTTGTTTGAAATAAAAGTGGACATTCCTGGAGGCAATTAATAAAACATAAATTATACAAATTAATTTTTTCTTTCAAAACAGTGCCAAAAATGAATTATCTCAATTACAAGTGTTGTTCCTTCTGTGATAATCTTCAAATCAACACATATTTGATGAGAATATAAACCTTAAAGTCTTAGTAACTTTAAGACAAATAAATATTGTAGCCTCTCAAAAAAAGTACGGCGTGTCTAATACAAAGTCGCAGTTGATTAAATTCGAAATACAGCGAAATATTTTTTGTGGAGGAGTCAGGAATTTGAATTTTAACTTTTTTATAAAATATATCTAATAGAAATTTAACGTATAAGCAGAAATAAGATGAAGAACGCAAATAGTGTACAACGTCCGGAAACCATCACGAGCGCAGCGAGTCACTTGCGCGCGAAGCGCGACAACAAAAGTTCGCGCCCCGAGGCGCGCTGAAACTAGCGAGCACCCGCGCAAAGCGCGGACGAGAATGTGTCCGCCCGGTGGGCGGACAGATTTTTTTATTTATTATTATTTTCTCTCAAAAATAATTTTTACATTCTCATCACATGAGAAAGTATTAGTTTTGGTCGAAAATTGACTTTCGCTAATTTCATGAAATCTCGACGTTTTGAGGTCCCCTGAGTCCGAAAAACATGGTCTAAAAAAAGTGTCTGTCCGTATGTCTGTCTTCGTGTCTGTCTATAGACACAATGGTGTCCCTACGATAACTCTTGAAAAACTTATTGCATCAACTTGCAACTTTGCATGCACAAATTTAGTGTTAAAATAAAGATCGAGTTCGTTAGCCAGACATTTTCGTCAAAAACTACGCAAACTACAGTAGTTTCAAAATTTTAAAAATTAACTTTTTTCAAGTTTCATTATTTTTAACTTTATATTACTTTAGACTAGAAAAATACAAACAACTTTCCTCTACAACATTTTTTCATAGAAAGTCAAATTTCGAAGTTATAAGCTCTTAAATAGTAAAAAAATACTCAAAAATACTAAAAATAACGCTAAAAATCAAAATTTCTCAAAGAGAAAAAAATTATTACATTAATTTCCACATATTCTCACCCCATTGTGCTCAAAAAATGCCCACATGTACCAAAAATTAGTAATTTCCGGAAAAACCACCGTATATATATATTTTTTTTATCATTTTTTTAATAAAAAATCCATATTCCGACTCAATTATCTCCAAAACTATTGCCTATGGGAGCTTGCTACCAGAGACTTTTTTTCTCGTCTTACCATCAGCTACAACTTTGCTGTTGACAACTTTTCACTAAACTTAAAACTTTTCGACTTATTTGCAAAAAACTAATTTTTTATTACATTCTCATCACATGAGAAAGTATTCGTTTTGGTCGAAAATTGACTTTCGCTAATTTCATGAAATCTCGACGTTTTGGGGTCTCCTGAGTCCGAAAACATGGTCTAAAAAAAGTGTCTGTCCGTATGTCTGTCTTCGTGTCTGTCTGTAGACACAATGGTGTCCCTACGATAACTCTTGAAAAACTTATTGCATCTACTTGCAACTTTGCATGCACAAAGTTAGTGTCACAACCCGTATTGTACTCACAAATGATGTGTAATAAGGCCCCGTCTAATGCACCAGGCAAGAGATGGATTATTCGTTGCCGACTGAGGAGAACTCACTCCCTAATCCATCTCATGTTTGTGTTGTTGGTGAGGAGGACTCACGAAGTTGTGTGGGAAATTCGTGTGTGCCGAGTGAGGAGAACTCACTCTGTGATGTTAGTAATTCGTGTGCGTCGAGTAAGGAGTACTCACTCTTAAAGTTGGTAAATGTGTCAACATGGATTTAGGCACATCCGGTAGGGAAAGGTGTGAATCATGCTCAGGTCGTCGCGGGACCTGGGAAGTTTCTGGTGGAACTAATGGCTCACCGATAGTGGCTACCGGAAACAAGAGTAGTGACTTTGGTCAAATGAATAAGGAGAACTCATTCTTGGTGGGCCAAAACGAAACTTCGGTTTCTGCGAGAATTTTTGATGAAGCCCATAGTGTTAGTGGGATTAACAGTGTTGAAAATGATTCAACACGTAAAGTCCAGGAGAGGGGAGAAGCTGCAGTAAATGCAGCAGGCTCTCCCGATTCAAACGAAATTGTCGATGGGACAAGACCCAAAAATAGGTATTTTTTAAAAGTAGTCATTGCGGATCGGCCATATTATGCGTTGTTCGATCCAGGGGCAAAGGTTTCTGTAATTGGTCCCAAGTTGGCCCAGAAGTTTAGAGAAAGGTTAGAGCAAGCAGATACAGCGATCCAAAGTGCCATTGGGGGATCCACTAAAACTTTAGGGAAATTAAGGTTATGGTTGACAGTCGACGGATATGCGGAATGCAATTGAACGTGATCTCAAAGCTAATCCTAAACAATTTTGGAGTTTTGTTAACAACAAGCCAAGGTCGAGTATACCAGACTGTATGTCATATGATAACTTTGTTGTGGATGAACAACTAGATATTGTCAATGCAGTAAGAAACCTTTTTTCCAAACATTGTCAATCTTATTATAATAATCCTGTGTCGGCGTTTAATTTTAGTAAATTTAGTAATCAGAATTATTTTTGTAATACTCCTTTTTAATTAACGAAAGAATGTGTCCTAAAGGCCGCAAAAGCCTAAGGAATAATTATACATCTGGTTTGGTTAACGTTCCGAGTTTTCTAATTAGAGATTGTGCTTCTGTTCTATGTGAACCACTCATGTTTATATTTAATATCGCCTTAACAACCGGCGTGTTTCCACAAGAATGGAAGTCATCGAAAATAGTACCATTTTATAAGAGTGCAGATAAATCATTGATTAAAAATTATCGTCCTATTTCCAATATCCAGAATTTCGCAAAAGTTTTCGAACGATCTATATTACATGCGATTCAGGCATATCTCTATTCAATTATTATCGATGAACAGCACGGAAGTATTAAAGCAAGATCTACAATTACTAATTTAACACACTTTTCACAATTCATAAACAATGCATTACAAAGGGGCTTACAAGTCGATGTTATTTATTTAGATTTTTCAAAAGCATGCGACACAATTAAACATGACATACTTTTTCACAAAATGAAACTTTTAAATTTACCGAATAACTTATTACAATTATTAATGAACTGCCTATCAGAAAGATCACACCAAGTGTCTGTCGGGAATTTTTTATCAAAACCTTTCATTCCTACATCAAGAGTTTCCCAAGGTTCAGCATTGGGATCCCCTTTATTTTCGTTATATATAAGGGTGATTTCACGTTCAGTGATCCAGGCCTCATTCGATTACACGTCATACATTGCTGACTTATAGTTTATTTTTAAAAAAGGTGTGATTTTCACAAAATATGTTTTGGAAAGGTCTTTTTGTATACTTTTCAATGGTGATTTTAGTTTATCAAAACTATTTGACCTAGAGAGCTCAAATTTGGTACAGATACGTATTTTCACTCGTAGAGAACAGGAAAAATATAGAGAATGTGATTGGAGGTGATGGCCATAGCGTTGTCAAGGAAATAACAATATTTTTGGCCAAAAATGCACAAAAAGTGACCATTTCCCCCCCTTAACTTCTAAACTATTCAACGTGGAGGGCTAAAGTTTGGCATACTGGTGTGTTCTAACGCAAATATTACAGGAAAAATATAGAGAACTTGCTATGTAATAATGGCCATAGCGTTGTCAAGGAAAAACTAAAAAATTTTTGAAATTTTTTTTTTCTAATTTTCATATTATTTGATCTAATTAACTAAAAATGAGTTTATTAGTATATTTTTACAATCTGATCACAAAAAATATATTTAAAAATCTAAAAAAAATTTTTAATAAAATTTAAAAAAAAGGACAAGTGCGAAAAAAAATTATAAAAATATTTATTTAATAAAATATGTTCGCACTATTTACATAAAAGATACTCTCTAAATCTGAATTAGTGCGGATTCGTTTACCAATTTGAATTATTAACATTTTTTTACTAATTTGTAGTATTTTGTTACTAATTGCTAGTAGAAAATTACTAATTCAATGGAGGAGCTAGATGCTGTAATGTGTTACGCACCATTTACTTAACATGGCGCGTAACACATCATAACATCCACCCCCTCAATTAACAGAACGTATGTTTTTATATTTCTTATTAGTAAACTTTCTACTAATAATTATTTAAAAAACTACTAAAAATTAGTAAAAACAGTTACTAATTCAATTGGTTAACGAATTCCCACTATTTCATTAGTAGAAAACTTCTAAGTAAAAAAAATTAATAAAAAATTGCCGATTTAAAAAAAATGAAAATTAGTATTAATTGTTTAATTTTCAAGGTTACATTTTTTTTGATAAACTAAAATCACCATTGAAAAGTACACAAAAAAACCTTTCCAAAACATATTTTGTGAAATTCCCCATAAACGATATTACTAATTACATCTCATCTGAAGCTTTAATTTTTGCTGATGACTTAAAAATGTACAGAGTGATTAACTCTCTCGATGATGTAAAAGTATTGCAGTCTGAAAAAAATTAAATTGTGGTCAGAAATGAATAGTTTCACTATATATTGAAAAATGTAATTTTATGACTATTTCTAGATCCTCCAATCGAATCCCTTCTATCTATAAAATTAACGATATCGAGATAGAAAGAGTTGTATCAGTACTGTAAGTTCGGCCTCGAGGGCATTGGGGTGTCTTATAGGATCATGCAAGGCTTTTAATAATATGTCTTCACTAATTACCCTGTATAACTCTCTAGTGCTTTCGAAAATGAACTACGCTCTATTTCTTTCTAATCCTTATTATTATGATAAGTATAACGATGAATTGGAAAAAATTCAAAAAAAAATTTTTAAAGTATCTAGCTTTCAAAACTGACGGTATTTACTGTCCACGAGGATGTGACTATGTTGCTCTTTGTCGTCGATTCAATTTTTTAACTTTATCACAGAGAAGAATCTATTATGAAATATTATTTTTTTATAAGACTCTATCATTTCAAATTAACGCTCCACAGCTTTTGCGCCAAATTCCATTTAGAATACCCAAAATTAATTCACGAAAATCTGAACCTTTTTATTTGACTCCTCCACAAAGTATAATTGGTGAACTTGCTCCTATTTATTTTTCATGTAAACATATTAACAACATGTACTCTACGTTAAAGCCAAATCTCGATTTGTTTTTTTTTTCTGAGAAAGAGTTTAAAATAATCCTTGAGAAATATTTGGACACGTTGTTGTAATAATTTACTTAAAAGTAGGTATGAATTGTTTTGTTTTTGCTGATAGTGTAAAGCAGTACTTGCGCACGAATTATAATTATGATTGCTACTTTTTGTTATATTTTTATAAATTAGTTTTCGTTACCCATGTATGGTCCAATTGGACTGCGGAATATTTTCATAAATAAAATAAATGAAAATGTTTTTACTCTTAAATTTAATGGATTAGTGCAAAAATATAATTTTGTTACCCAATAAACGGTGGAATAAATCATGTGGAAGCTAAGGACATAATTCTTACTACACACAATCTGCGTTATCCATGTTTAACCAGTATAAAAGTTTTGTTATCAAATTTAATTTTATCAATCAGATTAACTTAATTTATTCAAATTTTAGGTTATTTTTATTTTAAACTATTAAAACTTCAACTGTTAAAATAAGCAATAATACAAAATATTTGACAAATTTTGTTTTATCTGTCAAAGTTAAAGCTTCGATTTTTTATTATTTCGTCAACTTTGAGAGGTAGCCATTTTGTAAAATCCATATTTTTTAAATCCTTCTTTTAAATACTAGATAATGTTTCAATAAATAAATACATTTTGATTTTGGCGTACCAGACTTCTATAGTGTTGGTCACCCCAAAACCCTGGTTTTTGGATCCGACATTTTGAATTTTTGAAAACTAATATGGGAATATGGGAAAAACTTAGAACTTTTTTTTAGAAAAGTTCAATATTCATTAAAGAATTTGTAGGTGTTTTTCTAATGGCTTGGAAATAAATTGTTCTTGACGCTGCGACTGAGTACTTCAGTCACTGCGCGCTGAAAAAGTCTCGAACTATTTAAGAAAGAAGACGTAGCGTAACAAAAAGGTATACAGCGCCACTTGGTTTTAAACGCTTTAAATCATTTGAATATTTATGTAAAAAATCAAAACTGTTTATAATGTATTCTGATATATTAAAATAAATGTAAAATAATTTAAAAAAAATTATTATTTACATTTTACAGAAGTATCTATTTATCTATCTACCACGATTTGAACTCTCAGTCTTATAGTGCTGTCTATGCGTAGGTTTTTTTTAATGGAGCCTTCAACCATTTGGAGCGCGCCTAGAGGCTATTATCCGTGATCAGTGGATAATAGTTCAAAATTGTTAACGTCGTGGCAGACGTGGATATTATCATAAGATAATATAGTGAAGAGCCTGTTTAGGGGACTGATACGTATACTCTACGCGAAGCAATTCGTGCGCGAGTGAGGTATTTCTTGCCATTTAGCAAGAAATTGGAAAACTTATAGAACTTTCTTTTATAATTCTCTAAATCCCAGATAGATGGCGAGAAATGCCTTTCTCGCGCACAACTTGTCTCGCGTAGAGCATATACGGAAAAAATCTTGGGTGACGTGCCGTTCCAAGTAGACCGAAAATTTATGAATGCGATACAACTTTAGTTTGGAGGAGCCGCACCTCCAATTCGGGCGTGCTGAGCGCCCAAAATGCGGCTATTGCAGTCTCAAGGTTTTGAGTCTCAAATCTTGGGTGTTCAGCGCCACCGACATGGGAACGTAGATTTCCCGAATTGAGAACGTAGCACATCCAAACTATAGTTCTCCCACTTTCCGACGATTGGGATTGCACGGTACTCAACATTTTTTCCGTGTAAGTATCAGTCCCCTAAACAAGCTCTTCACTATATTATCTTAAATGATAATATCAACGTCTGCCACGACGTTAACAATTTGTAATCATTATCCACTGATCACGGATAATAGTTCACAACTCCAATTCTTTGGGAAAATTAAAAATCATTTTTATTATAACACGAGATTTAAACTCCTCCTATTTTAACATTGCTGTTTTCATATTCGTTTCTCCATTTAAAAAATTGCGAGAATATTTGTTTTTAAATGTAACACAAAATGTATTTTGTCAAATTTGTATGTTTAATTGTTTAAGAGTAAAAAATTATCAAAATAAGCATTGTACTGAAAAACACAAAAATTTAACCCCCTCCCCCTTAGAAAATATTGGACTATGTAAAAAAATATTTTCACAAAAAATTACTATCTATTAGTACTACAAAAGCTCCAAGTTTTGCTACGATTGGAAAAAAAAGATTTCTAATAATTTTTATTATATAATTCTTTAATATTGTTTATAATAGGGGAGAGGGCCCCAAGGTGGTCAGGGCCCTAAGGTGGTTACCCTAAGAAAATTTTTGTATATTAGTTAGTATCTTCAAATATTTTCTGTTATTGTTATTATTTGAGAAGACAAAGATTTTAGTAAAGTTTTGAGGTAAATAGTCGTATGAGTCTCTTTGTAACGTGAACGTTGTAAAATTTCTGTTTTTAAATGATCGAGAAATTTTTTTCTCAGTGTGTTAAAAGCATCGAAATTGGCTATTTTAAATTAGTAAAAATCGTTATAATTATCTTTATATATCGTACAATAATATTCCAAATGAATATAATTAATATTATACTTTAAAAAAGTTTTTCATTAACGTTTAAAAAATTGTGTCTTGGCCCTAAGGTGGACAGTTTTTTGGCCACAAGGTGGTCACTTTTGATTTTTTATGAAAATGTGTTTGTACGCTATATTTATCAACATTTATCACTGTGAATGTGAATTTTATCAATTTTTAAGTTTTATGATGAATAATAATGAAATAGAATTATTTTCAAAATTTTACTGTCTAATACATACACAAAAAGTATCTTTTTTGACGAAAGGACAAAGTGCAAAAAAATATGTAATATGTTTCTATGATCCTGAAAAACAATTAATATTAAATAAACAACTTAATAATACGTTTTTACATTTTTTTAAAAACTTTTTCAGTGAATTTTTGTATGGTGACCACCTTGGGGCCACTTTTTTAAAAGTCGAATTTTCAACTTTTTTTAAAAAGTGACATAACTTTTTTTTTATAATTGAAATGAAAAAAAAACTTTATGATAGGAAGTTAGGTAACAAGACAAAGCTTCAAATGCCGTATTATTGACCTTTATATATAATTCCATTTGAAATCTACAGTCGTTCAAAAGATGGGTGACCACCTTAGGGCCCTCTCCCCTATATTATACACTGATTCAAAAGAGAATTTCATGAGCTTTTTATTGCTATTTTTATTATTTTTAATTTTTGACAATTTCGTAGACAAATTGCTGTTTGAAATGTTAAACTCTTAATATCTCAAAACACTTCTTCGCCGATTTTTATCAAAATTATATGAAAATAAAGCGTAAATTTCCTACTTTCTATGACCATTTGATATATTATGGACATTTGATGGATTTAATAGAAAAAAAATTGTTTAAAAATAGTGTTTTATAAAATTTGACAATTAATACGAAGTTGAACCTTAACCCATACAACTTACATTCAACTTCGTACTATTTCTCAAATTTTATAAAAACACTTTTTTTAAACAATTTTTTTTCAATTAATTCCATCAAATGTCCATAATACATCAAATGGTCATAGAAAGTCGGAAATTTACGCTTTATTTTCATATAATTTTGATATTAATAGTTCAACATTTCAAACAGTAATTTCTCTACGAAATTGGCAAAAATTTAAAACAATAAAAAAGCAATAGAAAGCTCATGAAATTCTGTAGTTAATTCTTTTTTCTTCCGTTGTTGAAGTTTATTAATCCTTTTTTAAATCGATTATCGGAAGAGTGATAAATGAAACAATGTTACATTAGTTTTGCAACGTTTCGGTGTCTTGGTTTGACACCATCATCAGGCCACTAGTCGTGTCACAAAATATTTTAATAAATTATTTAAATAAATAATTTGTTACATTAGTTACATTTGTAACACGTCTTAAAAACATAAAATACGTCCGAAAATTAAAAACGAATAAGTTAAGACAGAACACGGACATCTCGTACGAGTGACAAAACAAGACCGATAATCGATTTAAAAAGGATTAATAAACTCATGAAATTCTCTTTTGAATCAATGTATAATATATTATCAACAATTAAAGAATTATATAATAAAAATTATTAGAAAATCTGTCTCCTTGCGATTGTTTTTTGTCGGTGGAACGGTTTGAAATGAAATGCTTCACATACTTATTATCTTACGAGGAATACTTTTGATGTATTCTATAAGTGAATTTTCACTTCTTTACATTTAAAGAGTAGTATATAAATACACATATCGGATTTTTTTCTTTTGTAATTAGTAAGAAAACGTTAACTAATAATTATAAATTAAATGTGAAAAAAAAAAATTTATTCATATACTTAACAAATGGTTAGAAAAGTCAAATTTCGAAAATTAATTAACTACCTTCCTCGGAAATATTTCCTATAAATATTGGAAAGAAATCCGTAAGGCCCGGAATATTCTCCGAATATTGAGGAATTATTTCCGTTTCACTGTGGAAGAAATATTTTTCCATTTTTCTTGGAAATATTTCCGAGAAATATTGGGAAATAATCCATCATTTTCGGAAAATTTTCCGAATATTGAGAAAGAATTTCCATTTTTTTGTGGAAAAAGTATTTCTCCTCCTGATTTTGGAAATATTTCCTACTAAATATTCGGAAAACCGTAATTTCCACCTAATTTCGAAAAAATACCATAGTTTTTTATCGAAAAAAATTCCGACATTTTTTACAGTATACTGCCAGATTAGGGGAGATTCGGGTAACCCCGGACAGTGGGTAATCCCGGACACTTTTAATTTCTTATAGAATAATGTGTTATTACTATTGAAATCAATTACAAATGATTTACAATACAGTTTAACTTCTATTTTTGAAATATTTACTAAGTTTTTTCTTTTTCTTTTATTAAAAAAATTGAATTTTGAAAAAATCTGAAAGTTTCCGGACACTTTAGGAAATGTATGTACGTCACATTGAACGTCTTATAAAATCTTTTTTATGTTGACTTTCTGTGAATATTAAATAGATTTTTTAATTTATTTCTATTACATGGTCTATTTTCATTGTAAAAAATATAATTTGATGTTAGTTTATCAAGTTTAATAATTAAAATATAAAATATTTTCGCGCATGTCCGGGGCTACCCGATAAATTGTTGAAGGTTGGAATTTTAATACTCATATTTTTCCTTATTTTTTTCCTAAAAGGTTGGATTATTTTACAAATAAATTTAAGCTAAAAGTTAAAAGACGCATTCTGTTCGATATAAAAAAATGTAATTAACATTCCAAAAATATAAACACAAATTATTTATCAAAAAGCTTAAGTGTCCGGGGCTACCTGAATCTCCCCTATATGCTATCTGCCTACGACATATATTTTGAACGACGCACAGTGGTCGGAGGTACACTATTTTATGCGAAGAATGATAATTTTTAAATTGCGTTAAATTAAATTAGATAAAGCGATTATTACTCATAAGTATCCCTAGATTTCAAAACTGATCGATATTTACAATAAAATTGATTGGGAAAGGCGATATATATGTTTAAAAAGCGGTTTTTATAAGTGGAATTTTTTACCCTTTATAATATGAGTTTTCTTAACAAGTTTTCGTATTTGAATAATTGTTTTTAAAAAGGTATACAAAAAAGTACGACCGAATACGATTCTAATTCTTTTTTACAAGAGTAGTCTAAAGTATCTTTTAATGATCTACGAAAAAAACAGCTGCGCAAACTTAAGCCAAATTTTTTTTTGACATTTTTGTTTCATGAGTCCGATTACAACAGTGGTTCAAAATGACAAAAAGTGGATTATAACATTAGATATTTAAGTAATTCATGGTAGGTATTTTTTATTGTGTGTCTTGATAAATGTGAAATTAATATTCAAAATTTTTAAATGGCGGTTCCTATATGGGGTCAAATTTTTTTTTAAATTGTTTAATTTCTACGAATCTTGGTATTCAAAGGTTTTTCATATATTTGTTGATGAATCTAAAAGATAGAAAGTAATATGAAAATAATTTCTTACATTTTAGTCCTAAAAAATATGTTATTATTAAATTACTTTCATCCATTTTAATTGTTAATTTATTTTTAAAAAGAAATTCTCTTCAAGTAAATTAAATAATTAATTCTAATAAATAAAGATATTTTTATATTATGACATATACAGTGACCTCGTGTTTTTACACAAAAAATGTGTTTGTTGAATGAAAAATCATTACTTCATAAAAAAAATTATTAAACTAATATCGGTAAGTAAATAAGATACTTTATTAGTATTGTTTATTACGTATTTGACTTAGATTTTAATATATATTTGTGAATATTGTAAACAAAAACACGACCCAGCTTAAAATCCCCGTACAGGATCCTCTCGGGATCCTGTACAGGAAACTTTTTAATTTTTTTAAGTTTTTATATGTTAAGCAACATTTGACATACATAGACTTCACATTTTAATATGTTAGGCTCGTATATCAATTTTGGACAGAAAAATGTATTGCGCATTCGAGAAACTCATAGAAAACTACTGCGCAGGAGTTAAAAATATAAATAAATTAATTTAGGAAACCGTGTAGGATCCTTTACGGGTTCCCTACAGGATCCTTTACACTTAAGTACCTGCAGTTTACAAAACTGCAAAGGTTCCTGTATAGGATCCTTTACAAAGTTTCCTGTACTGGATCCTGCAAGTGTTCCTGTACAGGAACATTTACAGAAATCTTTGATAACTAAGGTTCCTGCATCGGAACCTGAAGAGGAACCCTGTCCCAAAATCCCGTATAGGATCCTGTATGGGATCCTGCACAGGACCTGTACAGGATCCTGTACGGGGATTTTAAGCTGGGGAGTAACCTCAAAATTTTACTTTGAAAAAGAAACTTTTACTTTAACTACTTTAACATTAAATAAATGTAATATAATTTTCAAAAAAACTATTAATATATAATTATAAAAAAACAATTTCTATAAATTGAGATTATTTTATTATAATAATAATTGTATATTAAATGTTTTTATAATTTCAACACTAATCGTTGTATGAATGTAAATCTACATTTCACAAATGTATATTTATTGTGAAATATAATATTTTTTTTTATAATTATATATTAATAGTTTTTTTGATAATTATATCACAATTATTTAATGTTAAAGTGGTTAAAGTAAAAGTTTCTTTTTCAAAGTAAAATTTTGAGGTGACTTGTGTTTGTTTGCAATATTCACAAATATGAAATATATTAAAATCTAAGTCAAATACGTAATAAACAATACTAATAAAGTACCTTATTTACTTACCGATATTAGTTTGATAATTTTTTTAATGAAATAATGATTTTTCATTCAACAAACAAATTTTTTGTGTAAAAACACGAGGTCGAGGCAAGTGGATGTTTCTAACCTTTCACAACACATCTGCAGACAGAAAGTTTGCGCAGACGCGAATATATGCCCGCGGAGCATATATTTTTGTATATGCGCGCGCGAGCATAAATATAATACTCGGTGTAAACTCTCTCTATATTATTCTGCAAATAGGTAAGGGAATTTGAACACCTACCATTCTCTTAAACTGACCCACATAAGAAGCAGAACAATTTCTACAGTTTATTTTGTAAACTGTGTCGACATTAGCAGATTTTCTGTGGTGGGTTATTCACCTCATCTTTATCGATCCACGTTTGTATCTTCTGAAAACTTATAATGTGAATTAGTGTCTAATCGTATGTGTTGAGAAGAGGACGTTTCCTCTTTTCTTTCTTTTTCTTAATATGTATTTATAGTACAATTTCTTCACAATTTTTAAGTTAATAATTTGATTAATGTTATTTTATTTTAATGTTGTAATAAACCTATTGTCTAAATTTATTTAATAAACTTATAGTTTCTGAAGAGGACAAATTTGCTGTAGAAAACGTTAAAGAAATTGTTTTAATTTATTCCATTGTCTTGACTCGGAGTAGTCGTTAATTTCAACACTTAATTACTATTAATTTCGTTAAAAAACTATATATCATTCGAATTTTGTAACAGAAAAAATCTTTTTCTATAGAAAAACTGATATACATGAGCGATTCCATCTCAAGTGATCAAGGTGGAGAAAAATTTTTCTCCAATCGTAGCAAAACTTGGGGCTTTTGTAGTACTCATAGATAGTAACTTTTCGTGAAAATATTTTTTTACCTAGTCCAATATTTTTCGAGGGGGAGGGGGTTAAATTTTTGTGTTTTTCAGTACAATGCTTATTTCAATAATTTTTTACTCTTAAACAATTAAACATACAAATTTGACAAAGTACATTTTGGAAAGGTTTTTTCATCCTCTTTCGATTGAAAATAAGCATTTTGAAAAAAAAAAATTTTTGACTCAAAAAAATCAAAATTAAAAATAAATTTCAATTTTTGAGGGAGATGGATACGATTTTTTTTTTTTTAAACGAAAGCTGAGGTTTTTTCCTAAAAGGACATATAAATGATAAAGTGGGACTAGAACGTTTAAACATTGAAAAAAAGAGTTTTCTACTCGCCGTAGCGCTCAAAACCCGGTTTTTAGCTCCGTTTTGGAGAAAATTCTTTTTTTCAATGTTTAAACATTCTAGTCCCACTTTACCATTTATATGTCCCTTTAGGAAAAAACCTCAGCTTTCGTTTAAAAAAAAAAAAAAAAAATCGTATCCATCTCCCTCAAAAATTGAAATTTATTTTTAATTTTGATTTTTTTTGGTCAAAAAAATTTTTTTTTTCAAAATGCTTATTTTTAATCGAAAGAGGATGAAAAAACCTTTCCAAAATGTACTTTGTCAAATTTGTATGTTTAATTGTTTAAGAGTAAAAAATTATTGAAATAAGCATTGTACTGAAAAACACAAAAATTTAACCCCCTCCCCCTCGAAAAATATTGGACTAGGTAAAAAAATATTTTCACGAAAAATTACTATCTATGAGTACTACAAAAGCCCCAAGTTTTGCTACGATTGGAGAAAAATTTTTCTCCACCTTGATCACTTGACATGGAATCGCTCACATACATATGGGGCAAAATTTCTCAATTGTCCTAACTTAAAATTGAAAGTCTTCAAATCGGGCTGATTTTTGCACAATCTTTAGTACTATAGGAGAGTACATTATCCACAAAATATTAAAATATTTTATTAAAAATTGTAGAGGGAGGAGGGGGTTAATATTTTTGGTAACGTGTGAACAGTGGATTTTTTAGCTAATGTAGCTAAATTACAGTAGAGTGGACAAAATTTTGCCCTATATGTTTTCGAAAGGTTTTTTCCTCCTCTTTCGAATAGTGTAAAATTTTATTTTTTTAATTAACAATTTAAGTTAATTTTTTCAAAATTAAAAATATTTTTGACTTTTTTTTGAAAATCGGCATATTTTTTTTCTCTTTCTTTCGCCTTAAAATAAAGCTTATCATATGTACTTTCCATACCCCTTTAGTAAAAAATGCCGTTTTTTTGTTTTCGAATTATTAATTAATTAATTAATAAAAATCAGTAAAAAATTACTAAAAAATGAAATACTTTTCAAGCAAATAAACTTTTCTCAATTAAGAGCCGATCATCGTAAAGTTGATTAAATTCCGCATCTAAAGAGTATAAATACATCTATTTTTATAAATAATTGTTAAATAAATAAATAATCAAAATCTTTATTTATTAATTTTTTGAAAAAAATTACATTTCTTTTTTCTTTATTGCTTTAAAATAAAGCTCAATATGTGTACATTCAATACGGATTAAGAAAAAAATGCCGCTTGATTGGTTTTCAAATAATTAATTATTTAATTTATTAATAAACTAATTAATAGTAGTAAGAAATTACTAAAAAATGAAATACTTTCCAAGAAAATAAACTTTTTTTAATTACGAGTTTATCATCGGAAAGCTTACCAAATTCCGCTTCCAACAATCATAAACTCAACTGTTTTTTATACTCGTTAGATGCGGAATTTAATCAACTTTACGATAATCGGCTCCTAATTGAGAAAAGTTTATTTGCTTGAAAAGTATTTCATTTTTTAAGTAATTTTTTACTGATTTTTATTAATTAATTAATTAATAATTCGAAAACAAAAAAAACGGCATTTTTTACTAAAGGGGTATGGAAAGTACATATAATAAGCTTTATTTTAAGGCGAAAAAAAGAGAAAAAAAATATGCCGATTTTCAAAAAAAAGTCAAAAATATTTTTAATTTTGAAAAAATTAACTTAAATTGTTAATTAAAAAAAAAAAATTTTACACTATTCGAAAGAGGAAAAAACCTTTCGAAAACATATAGGGCAAAATTTTGTCCACTCTACTGTATTTTAGCTACATTAGCTAAAAAATCCACTGTTCACACGTTACCAAAAACGTTCTAGTCCCACTTTTTCATTTATATGTCCTTTTAGGAAAAAACCTCAGCTTTCGTTAAAAAAAATCGGGTCTCTCCCCCCCCAAAAATTGAAATTTATTTTTAATTTTGATTTTTTTGGGTCAAAAATTTTTTTTTAAAATGCCTATTTCTAATCGAAAGAGCATAAAAAACCTTTCCAAAATGTACTTTGTCAAATTTGTATGTTTAATTGTATAAGAGTAAAAAATTATTAAAATAAACATTACACCAAAAGACCCCTTGATCACTTGACGTGGAATGCCCCATATAAGCAACTTTTTAAAGATTTAAAAAATATATATTTTTAAAATTTTTTAGAAAAAAAAATTATTTTTTAATAAACAAATTAATTTATTTTTAATATTTTCATTAATTCTGGTAAAAACTACATTCCAAACATTGAAACGAATCGATTGATGTATATAAAGTATATATTTCCTCAAAATGTATAAAAATTAATCGCTATTTATATTTTTCAAAAAAGGTAAAATTTTGAATTTCTTGAGATTGTTAAAATTTTACTTTAAAATAATTATTATTCAATAAAAGTTTGAGAAATTGGTGTATATTATATTAAGGAAGCTAAATGTTCGTGGAATGAACAACTTGTTTTATTTAGTTATACATTTTTAAATGTAAACGGGACTCTCTCCTAGAAATTTTAGTTTTACTTCAATTTAATTCAAATTTAATTTTAATATAATTTTTGAATAGTATATATAATGAATATTAAATAATTTAGCTATTTAAATTTATGAAAACCTTTTTAGCATATAAAGTTAGTATGAGAAAACTTTAATTAGGGGAATTTGGATGGAACACATCAAAAGTTTTGCTTACATTTATGGAAATTAAAGGCAAAGGCATCACTGGCATATTTTGATAACATTTGCTCTGTCTGGATCGTAAAAAGAAGAAAGACACTTGCGGAAGATTGTACAAAAAATCCCATAGCATTTTTTTGTCACACGTTTTTATGACTTTTTAATAAAATCATACTCAGATTTTTAATTGATACCAAAAAGAAGTGTAAATGTTGATTTATACTCTTCTTCTTTCCTCTCTAAAGCAATATTATGATTACAAAAAATTTTATAGAATTTTTTGTAATCATAAATTTTCTCTCGAGTGATTATTTTTTTTAATGTAACATGAGCGATATATACACCTGTTGCATACGAACACTGAAAAAAAATTGTAATTGAACCAAGTAAATGCATTTACTTGGCAGAGTTTACTTGAATCAATCCCATATTTATTTGAGGAGAGAAATTAATTTTCTTGTGCCAAGTAATTATTAGCATTGGACAGAGTTCTTGAATTAATAATTCAGTATTTGGTGGAAGTAAATATGTTATTGATCAAATCAAATATTTTACTTATCCGAAGTACCAAAAAGGATTGAATCAAGAATATTATGTTCTTAAGCGAAATAGTAAAGTATTGTCTGGAGAAATCTTTTTTCTTAAATCAAATCATTTCATTCATTTGATTTGAAACTTTTTTTTACTTAATACAATGCCGGTGTTCTTGATCCAAGAAAATATTTCGCTTCAAATGGATGTGCAACTTAAATAGCCGTTTTTGAAAACTGTCCATTGAGGCTTGGATGGCATAGTGGTAACGGTACAGCTTCTGATGCGCGCAACCCGGGTTCAATTCCTCCGACCGTGGAAAATTTTATTTCAAGGTATATTTGTTGTATTTGTGTTAAGTATTAATTAAATGTAAATACATATGTAAAATAACAATTATTTAATTATTTAAATAAAAAATTTAAATGTTAATTAATTAAATAATAAAAATGTTTGACCTAAGTATTAGAAATGATGGAATGGGGGTAAGGGGGGGGGAGTTCAAGTAAATAATTTACTTGAATTGAGAAAATTTTTTTTTATTGAAATTTATAATTTTCTCAAATCAAGAAAATATTTTCTTGATTTGATACACAAATGTTCTTGAATTAATATAATCTGCATTTCTTTTGTGTAACTTAATTTCTTGACTGGATTCCATATTTTCTTGGATCAAGAACATATACTCTCCTACCAAGTATACTATGTCAAGAAAATCGTTTTCTTGAATCAATACTATAATACTCTTGGCCGTATTCAATCCCACCATTTGCTTCAACCAAGAAAAATTTTCTTGGTTCAATACTATTTTTTTTTCAGTGAAGTACTTAAACTGTTATACTTAACATATCAATGGTTTTATGAATTGTTTACTCTCTAAATCTGAATATGTGAAATTTCACTTATTATACGTTATAAGTCATTTTCTCGATCAATATACACTTATAAATAAGTGAATTTTTCACTTATTTTGAGTAAAATTTTACTTATTACGAGTGTATATGCACTTATTGATCGAGAAGACGACTTATAAATTAAAAGTAAGTGAATTTTCATATAATCAGATTTAGAGAGTATGGGAAATTTTTTCCTTTCCTTCGAAATATAAAATTTTCGATGGAATTAATCTAAACTCACCGCACGATTATTGTACTTATCGAAATAAAGAAATTTTGAGGAACGAAGAAGTTTGCACCCAAAAAACGATAAATATAGAAGACAAGCACAAAAAGAGTTTTTTGTTGTTTGTTTTTTTTATTTGAGAAAGAAAAGAGAATTTTTTCATTATCAAGGTGATTGAGTATAATCGATAGGTTAGAGAGAACAACCGAACACTAAACAAGTCAGAAACGTTTTGACTGGAATGATATTTGGATCTAGTCTCGAATACGAACGTTTACGTTTCAGAGAAAAAATCGCGGCGGGGGTGAAACTTTACGCGCCAGCGCCGCTGAGTATATTCTTTCAGTAGGAGATAAATTTGTGCTTGTAAACTTCCTTATCCGTTCTTTGAGAAAAAAAGTTTATTTAACGGCATTTCATTAAGTTGGTAAACATTAACGCAAAGTCTTCAGTCGAAAACAGTTTATTACTATTAAGTAAGGATGGAAACTTATTCTGTTTGTAAAATATACAATGAAAAACGAATCTAGCTTACGTAGAATACTGCCTATACTATTTTAGTATAGGAATATACACGCTTCAATTGCAAGAAATCTACCACAAAAGATCGTTTTTCCGTGTACTTTCAAATAAAAATGAATTGCATTTATAAAAAAAAAACATTGAGCGAATTGTAAGAAGAACTCGCTGATATTGTGACACTTTTCACCAGCAAGCAAACAAATAATTTTGTAATACTAGTTTTTCTACAATTTACAGTAAAAAATAGTAAAATTACTTAACCCCTTAACTGCGGTGACAAAGATTTTACGGCCAAAATCTTCGTCATCCGCAGTCATTTTGATTTTTCGAAAAATTGTCTCTAGTAATTGGAGTCTACACTGAGAGAAATTTCTGCACATAAAATAGTATTGAAAAACTCAACGTGCTTCGCATGTCCTCTGTCGTGAATTTTTATTACAAAAACATACTGATAAATCCGCTGAGCAACAGGATCATACCAAAAAACCGTTATTCCTACAAAATAAGTAAATTGTTTTTACCAATAGCGTATGTCATATAGATGTGAAAAAACTATGACTCCAGTTTATATTAATTTATGCAGAAATTTCTCCCAGTATATGTCAATAATAAAGTTAACTTCGTTCAAGAATAGGGGAGATTCGGGTAGCCCCGGACATTTAGCATTAATTCATTTGTAAAATAATCAAACCTTTTAGGAAAAAAATAAGGGTAAATATGAGTATTAAAATTCTAACCATCAACAATTTGTCGGGTAGCCCCGGACATGCACGAAAATATTTTATATTTAATTATTGAACGTGGTAAACTAACGTCAAATTATATTTACAACAATGAAAATAAACTATGTAATAGAAATAAATTGAAAAACCTATTTAATATTTACAAAAAGTCAACATGAAAAAGATTTTATAAGAAGTTAAATGTGACATACATTTTTTAAAGTGTCCGGATACTTTCAGATTTTTTAGAAAATTCAATTTTTTAATAAAAGAAAATGGAAAAACTGAGTAAATTTAAAAAAAATAAAAGTTAAACTGTATTGTAAATTATTTGTAATTTATTTCAATAATAATAAGACATTATTCTATTAGAATTAGAATTAGAATTAGAATTAGAATTAGAATTAGAATTAGAATTAGAATTAGAATTAGAATTAGAATTAGAATTAGAATTAGAATTAGAATTAGAATTAGAATTAGAATTAGAATTAGAATTAGAATTAGAATAAGAATTAGAATTAGAATTAGAATTAGAATTAGAATTAAAATTAAAATTAAAATTATAAGATTAGGATAAGATATCAAATTTCAAATAATTCAAAATTTTTTCTATTTACTTATACTGTTAATATTTTTGAGAACTAATTGTGAAAAATTACTTGAACCAAGTAGCCAAAAGAGAACCGTTTTTTAACAGAAGGGAAAAATTAAAAAATTTTGAAGTAATATGATAAGAAAAATAAGGGAAATTAAAACCCTATTGAAAAAATTCAGATAGAAATTCAGACGCAAATCCATTCGTTAATTCTCATGTATTTTCCAATAAAGATTTGAAATTTTTCCATATGTAAATTCACGTGACTTTCTATGTGCATTTTACGTTACAAAAGAGAAAAAAGAGTCCAATTGAAAATCCACGTGGAATTTTAAATTAAATTGATAACACAGAAATAGAAAATTAATGTCAATTTTTATTCAGAGTTAAAATGTGATATACTGAAATACTTCCATACAGAATTCCCTATTAAAATTGACACTTGTGATAATACTTTGTAAACAATGCACGTAAGGATTAATCAAAATTCACATTATTTCAATAAAATTTATTAGCTTTTAAAAATATTACTAGATAATCTAGATATGCAAAATAACATTAAAATTCCATCTAGTAATTATTTCTGACTTCTATATAAATTAGAATTTATAAATCCACATTTAATTTTTGGTAAGAACTAAAAGTTTACTCGAAAATCAACGATTATGCAACTGCTTATTAGAATTTCAGAAATAAATAATAAAATTGTTTGTTTTTGACTTTATTAGTTTGTTAAATTTTAACTAGGAAATCCAGTTGTAAATTCACATGAAAATTCCATGTGGTATTTCTGTATTAATGTCAATCAGAATTTAGAAATCCATATGAAATTTTTAAAGCAAAATAAAAGTTTACAGGAAAATCAACGTTTATGTAACTGCTTATTTGATTTTAAGAAACAAATTCCAGTTTTTCTGACTTTATTAGTTTGTTAAATTTTTACTAGGAAATCCAGTTGTAAATTAACATAAAAATTCCATGTGCTATTTCTAGATTATATTTCATGGAGAATTTGAAATGTATGTGTAATTTTAGCTAAAAAATAGAAGTGTACAGGAAAGCGAACGTTTAGCAAATGCTTATAAGAATTTAAGAAATCAATTTCAGTTTTTTTACATAAATAGTTTGTAAAATTATTACGAGGAAATCCAGATGTAAGTTCACATTAAAATTTCATGTGGAATTTTGGATTATATTTCAATCAGAATTTCCAAATCCATATGTAATTTTAGGTGAAAAATAAAAGTATACAGGAAGGTAAACGTTTATTCAACTGCTTATTAGAATTTCGAAAATAAATTAAAATTTTCCAGACTTTATTAGTTTGTTAAATTTTTTGTAGGAAATCCAGATGTAAATCGAGACTACATAAAATTCCATGTGGTTATTCTGAACTATAATTCTTGCAAAATTTAGAAATCTACACGCTAACGCTCGCACGGTTTATATTTTATTTATTTATTTTTTAAATATTTTTATTTGTTTTTATTAATTATTTTTTTCTAATTATAATAATATTTTTAATTAAAAAACTTATTTTTTTATTTTTTTTAATTATAATATAGTATATAATATAATAGGGGAGAGTAGGGCAAACCGGACCCCCTAACGGTTTTTGACTCTTGTGACTAAACGAATCAACCGACTTCATTTCTCGATGGCTTGTTTGAAAGATCATTTACTTGCGCAACTTTTTTCCAGAGAAACCTACATTTAATCTTTTCTTGTTTAGTTGCTGTGTTAACTTAAAAAATTTTTGCAAACGGTCCGGTTTGCCCCACCCCCTGGGGTAAACCGGACCCCCCATGGGGCAAACCGGACCGTTTGGTTCTTTATTTCTTTATTAATATTGCATTTACATAATCTATAATAATAAAAAACATAAAGAATCATGTAAACAATGGTTATAGTAATGAAAATAGTAATTCGGGATTGAATTTTAATTGAATAAAGATTTTTTTAAATAAAAAAATTAAAATGTTTGTCATTATCAGATAAACATAATTAAAGGGTCCAATTCTAAATTGGAAGACAATTATTTTTCATTGTAAGTAAATATTTTAATGAAAGAAACATTTTATTTAAAAATAATTTTTATGAAACTTTAATTTAATGGAAATATCCTATGGCCGGTTTGCCCCACCGAAAACGGTCCGGTTTGCCCCACAGGCCCATTTTGAGAATAAATGTTTGTCAAAAAGAAACGCTTTGCAAATTCGTCAAAGTTTTTGGTAGTAAATATTCCTGAGGTGTGTACCTTCAAATCCCAAGACTTTAGAAAAATTACACGATTCCTCAGAATTTTCTTAAGAAAAAATTCAGAAAAGTGTAGAAAAAACTAAAAAAACACTTTTGCTCCCAGCATTGCACAAACAAAAGTAAAGAATGTCAAATTGAAAAAATAAGGTATACTACACAAGGTTGTTTCAAATTTCTAAATAGAACTTTTGACAATTTCGCTATTTCGGAAATATTGAGGGGGGTCCGGTTTACCCACCGGTCCGGTTTGCCCCACTCTCCCCTATATAATATAATATTATCATATAATAATATTATTTTTTTTTATGTTTATTTACAAATATTTATATTTCTGTATAATAAAGAATATTTTAAATTATAATAATTTTAAAAAACTGCCTTATCATACGTGTTAAAATTATTGATCAAAATAATGTCGCTAGACTAACGTTAGCCTAACGTTAGTTAGGCTTTTATATTATATTATATTATAGTATATTATATTAAAATGTTTCCTTCGTCCTCAAAATTTTTCGTTCAACGTTTTCTGTAAAATGTATAAACTAAAAAGAAATATATATATGAGCGATTCCACGTCAAGTGATCAAGGGGTCTTTTGGTGTAATGTTTATTTCAATAATTTTTTACTCTTAAACAAATAAACATACAAATTTGACAAAGTACATTTTGGAAAGGTTTTTTCATGCTCTTTCGATTGGAAATAAGCATTTTGAAAAAAAAAATTTTTTTGACCCAAAAAAATCAAAATTAAAAATAAATTTCAATTTTTGGGGGAGAAAGGTACGATTTTTTTTTTTTTTTTTTTTTTAAACGAAAGCTGAGGTTTTTTCCTAAAAGGACATATAAATGGTAAAGTGGGACTAGAATGTTTAAACATTGAAAAAAAGAGTTTTCTACTCGCCGGAGCTCCATGTCAAGTGATCAAGGTGGAGAAAAATTTTTCTCCAATCGTAGCAAAACTTGGGGCTTTTGTAGTACTCATAGATAGTAATTTTTCGGCAAAATATTTTTTTACCTAGTCCAATATTTTTCGAGGGGTAGAAAATTCTTTTTTTCAATGTTTAAACATTCTAGTCCCACTTTATCATTTATATGTCCTTTTAGGAAAAAAACTCAGCTTTCGTTTAAAAAAAAAAAAAAAATCGTATCCATCTCCCTCAAAAATTGAAATTTATTTTTAATTTTGGTTTTTTTGGGTCAAAAAATTTTTTTTTTTTAAATGATTATTTCCAATCAAAAGAGCATGAAAAAACCTTTCCAAAATGTACTTTGTCAAATTTGTATGTTTAATTGTTTAAGAGTAAAAAATTATTGAAATAAACATTACACAAAAAGACCCCTTGACGGAACCTGTTAATTTAGTGCGAGTGCAACTCGCACTTGTCCAGTTTGTTCATTTTTTATTTAAAAAATAAAAAAAAATTATAAACAAATTAATTTTTTTGAACTTTGGGTATGATAAATTCTTAATTTTCTTTTTTCAAATCATACCTGGAAAAGATAAGAAGGTTTTGCAAAAATTGTCAGAGTGGGCCTGACAAGTTTAATGGGTTAAAAAAAAGTAAGCTGCCCGTGAAGGTCGCACGCCCGCGGCGCAATGGGATTTTTTTACAATTTACTATTAAAAATTGTTTAGACCCTACAAATTTTATCGTATTTTCATTATTATTAAATTTTTAGGCTCTTGACAATTTTTAATAGTAACTTGTAAAAAAGTCCCATTGTGCCACGGGCGTGCGACCTACACGGGCAGCTTACTTATTTTTTGTAACCCATTAAGGGGAGGCACCACCCCCAACTTTGAGCCCTTTAAATTTAAATTATTAAACTAGGTTATATTTTTTTTCTTGCATCATTTTTAACCCTAAAATATATAGGATGGTCAAAAATTTGAAATTTTAATTTTTAAAGAGGTTAGAAATTCATCAAATTTTTAACCTAGAAAATAAAATAATTTTGACAGACGTTAAAATGTTAACCTAGTAAATAAGTTATTCAACATGGTTTTTGCATTTAGCGAATAAATTTTTGTAAGAACTGATATTCTCAAAAAGATTATTGATCTAGGACTTTGGAAATATGTCACAAGTTGTAAAATTTGAACATTGAAAATTAATCTTCTCTTACAATTTTCAATATTTTTTAACGCAAATTTTTTTCTAAGCTTATTTTATAGCTTTAAACAACCTCTCGCATGGATTTTCAAAAATTTGCAATTAGTGAAAAGATAAAAATTCTAACCTCTTCAAAAATTAAAATTTCAAATTTTTGACCATCCTTTATATTTTAGGGTTAAAAGTGGTGTAAGAAAAAAAATATAACCTACTTTAATAACTCAAATTTAAAGGGGTCAAAGTTGGAGGTGGTGCCTCCCCTTAAACTTGTCAGGACCACTGAAACTTTTTGCAAAATCTTCTTATCATTTCCAGGTATGTTTTTAAAAAGAAAATTAAAAATTTATCATACCCAAAGTTCAAAAAAATTAATTTGTTTATAATTTTTTTATATACATTCGTACTTATACAACATCTTCAACCCCCTGCCTTCTCTACAATTGTTTATAAAATTTTATAATACTTTGTGTTTGAAGTATTTATGCATAGTACTAAATACTGTGAAAATATTAGCCGGATCCAACAACTTGTAATTTTGACAGTGGTACACTTGAGAAAATTTGCCCTATATATATGGAACATTCCATGTCAACCAGATCATAATTCTATGGACTCAATTATAACGTGTAAGGTCTTAAAATGCTCGTATTGAAGTACTCTATCAATTACGATCTGGTCTTTTTAAAAATCCAAAATGGCGGACAAGTTATGACACATTATATGACTGAAAAGTAGAATATGTCTAATTGAAACATCATTTCAGAAGAAAAAAACTTTCCAATTGGCATTACACGGACCACTTACAGTGTTGGAGGTTTAAAAATCAAAATATGTTGAAATTTTTCAAAATTTTTAGAAATACAAAATGATGGATACAATATAGTAGACTATTTTTTAAAAAAAGACCCAATTTACTTAAAACTTGTTACTCAGGGTTTTTTGTGGCCGCTGATTACAAATATGAACTCCATTCATAAAAATAGAAAATGGCTGACCCAATATGGCGTACTATTTTTTGTTTAAATGGCCCAATTTACTCGAAACTTGTTAATCCTGAAATTTTAACACTTCTCCGAAGATCCAGGAATAGGATAGAAATTAGAAGAAGTCCGGAGGATTTTCAACGCTGCTTCAGAAAGTGAAGATGCTGATCCAAGTCCAGAAAATCTAACTAGTGAGCAGATCAATACTATGAAAAGGTCGGAATTAGTCATTACTCAAAGAGGACCTAGTTTGAAATTACGATAAAATTTCTTGAGACCTTCCCTTCATGAAAAAATCAACTTTAAAAAATAATTGTTTACACAAATTTGTCGAAAAGTTAAAAAAAATATTTTTTAATAAAATATTATTAAACTTCAATACATTCTCTTCACTTTTTATCTAAAACATTTTTATCTAGGACCAATATTTTACAAGATAAAAATTCCTAAAAAAAAGTAACCAAAAAGTTTAATTAACAATATCTTGCAAAATAATTAAAATTATCAAAATCCTTGAGTGTACTTTTTAAGCATCCTAAGCACAACAAATTAACCAAGTATAATAAAATCTGTGATTTAAAAGTTCTTCTAGCTTTGGAACGCCCCATAAGTTTCATGCAACTGAGGTATAAGGACATGCCTCTTTAGCAGGACGTTCATACAAAATTAATTCATTAATTACCATAGAAAGTCTCCATACTACAAACGCTTCCTTTTTCTCTTCGTGTGGTACAGCATAACTATGTACCACTGAGCGTTAATTATAAAACGTTTAAGCGTACGTCATGCCAGAAGAACGTTATGAAATAGTTATAGTAACCATTTTTTCCAAGATTATTTTTAGTTAGTCAACTATACTGCTGCTAACTTTTTGGTTGGCGTTACCATTTTTATTAGTATATTCAACTATTTTATTATTTGATTCAACTACTTTTTTGTTGGTCTACCTGTTTAATTAGTTACGTTACTAACTAAATGGCTGGAGTTTCTCCGTGATACGACGCCCTTCACCCCCACAATGGATTCCTTTGTTTCCTTGTTTATTATTATTTTATTATTTTGTAAATTTGATTTCTTTTTTTAATAAACATAAGAATTATTTATCATTACTGAAAATTGCTTCTCAAATTAATTCTGGAACTGCTTTATTTACTTTTCTTCCTAATGCTGACATGTATTTTAATTCGCTCTGAGGGATTAATTCTTTTAATAATTTTCTTGTCAATTCTCTTGGGTTATTTGATAAATTTTCAAAAACAAACAATTTTGATTTTCTTATACACACAGGAAAAGAAGTAAAATAATTATTTTGGTATGAAGGGCGCAAAATAAGTGACTGCGGCGATGGCGAGATTAAGGGACCGAGGGAATATAGTTTCGTGCCCGAGATCTCGCCTCAGTCGTAATCACCTTTGCGTCCATGTTGCGAAATAGTTATTTTCGTATCAAGGACGCAAAATAGGTGATTGTGTCGATGGCGAAATTAAGGAACCGAGGAGACTCAATTTCGCGCTCGTGGCGAAGCCGAAGAAGCGAAATTGTGTCTCGAGGTCCCGAAATTTCGTCAAAGTTGTAATAACCTTTGCGCCCATATTACGAACATAATTTTTTGTCTAAACTGCATGGAAAGTATATCATTAAGGGCACAAGCATTGAATTATTTTTAATGATTTTTTCGATTTATGTACTTTACATATTATGTATTCGAAACCAAGTATTATACGTTAAAAAATAAAGTAACGCAAAATTTTCTTACTTTATGCCCGTTAAATCGAAAGAAGCGGGCTCAAAATAATTTTCCGCCTGCTTCCCCTTCTCCTGGGTGGGAATGAGTTAGTTTGCGCCCGCTCTAAGTGCCTGAAATGACATACTATCCGTGCTGGTAGGACAAAAAAATTGTATGTCCGAACTGCATAAAAAGTATGGCATGACGGCACGAGTTACTTTGCGCTAGCTCTAAGTGCCTGAAATGACTTACTTTCCGTGTAGGGAGAGCAAAAATGTATATTTCTATTGTTTAGTTAATGTTAAATTTATTCTTGGGAAAATATTTAGAGAACTTTAAATTTCTTGAAAATTGAAATAAACATTTGATAAATTTTTATAGTAGAGTTTTACGTTAAATATTTAGTGCATGCGAACATTTTTAAATTTCAGAAACCTTTCTAGGATTTTGTACTTAATATTTCAATGTTTGGAATTCAAACTTTAGAAAATCTTAAGAAAATTTTCGATGCTGTGATAGTTACCAAAGATTAAATGTGTAACTGACTGTAACATTTGCATCTTCTTTATTAGTGACTTTCTGTGTACCACTTTCATGTTTTGGAATTAACTCTATAATGAAAGATAATTCGAATAAGAAAAATTAGCAATACATAATTAATCGGTCAGAAAAAAAACTTGGGCGAGTTCAACTTCTTTGCCGTTCAAGTATAGATAATTAATGTATTTATAGATAAAAATTTAATATTAAAACCTTGATATAAATTGTCCAAACAAAAAGCTTGTTCGCTGTGCTCAACTGAAGTTATAGAACTATTATTTATTTCTATAAGAAAGTAAATAATTTTATTAATATATTTTAAATAAAAAAAATAATAAAAATTAAAATGAGTTTTACAGTAACTGATTAATTGAATGAAATTTAGTGAGTTGTGTTACTCAAAGATATGAGTTCAACGTAGTTAACTAATTATTTAACTAATTATATAATTTGTTCAGAAATAATTTGAGTACCTAAATTATCACAAGGCATGTCCAGAAAAAAAGCTTTCTCGATCTGTACTTCATGATTTTCAGAACCATTATGTTCATCTACAAAGAATTAGATAAAATTATAAAAATTTAATTTTAACTAATTATTTAATTAACTTAGATATACAATTTAGAACCTAAATTTTCACAATACTGGTACAAAGAAAAAGCTTGATCAATGTGAACATCATTCTCAGGACAATTATTCTCATCTACACAAAAGTAGACAAATTTGTCAATAATTTTTCAGTTAAAAAGCAACTCAAGTAAGTTCAAAAATTGGTCAATCGAAGTGTTTTATAATTTATAATATCTCCGACTAATATAGACGAAAGAGATTCAATAAAAATGTCTTTACCTTTTTTTTAATTATTGGCAAAAAAGTTTTATTGTAAAATTAAAATTGTAAAAAATATATAGTTGAATTTTATGAATTGGGTTAAATGTATTCTTATTTTGTGTCTCCCCGGAGACAATTAAAAAAATTGAAGCCAATTTTTAAAAAACTCGTTTTTGTTTTAGTCTTCTAAATTTAATTAATAAAATAGAAAATTATTTACAATTAGAAATTATTTAGAAACAGAAAATATCATAATTTAATAATTACTATTTGTCACAGTTTGTAAATTTTGTCCAAAAATAATCCCTTGTTTGTTCAATATCTTTATTTCAATTTTATTTATTCACACATTTAAGATTTGCCAATTTTAATTTCATTAATTACATTTTACAAATTAATAACAAAATTAATTATTCAGTTTTTCTTTCATAATCACATTTTCACTTTTTGTGATCTTTACTTTTAATTTAATATTTTAATCAAAAATAATTTTAAAAGTTAATTTGATGTCAAAAAATTGTTTAATTATTTTATTTTCTACTTGTTTAAAAATGATATAAAACAAATTTTAATTACATTTAAGTTAAAATTTTAAACAAGTTTTTTTACTTGAAAAAAGATAAAATTGTTAAAATTCAGTTTTTGCATAACTTACTATTAATTGCGATAATATTAGCGTCATAAGCTTTCCCATACCAAGAAACTTTTACAAAAGATTCCTTTTTTTAAATTTGACTCTCTTCTATAATACTTATAGTACTGTCTTTCCAAAATATTAAATAGAACACTTTTATTTTTACTTTTCCATGTATTTTAAATGCCTTTAAAAACTGTCACTTTTTGACATCAAAATTAAAAATAAACTTTTGTTTACAATTTTCTTCTGCTAAGTTCATTATACTAAATTTTCAAATATTTTTTTGTTACAATAAATTAACAACTTTAAAATAAAAAAAACAGCTTTAAACCATTATTATCAATTAAATAAATTTTACTTTTAAATTTGTAACGAAAACGATTTGTAAACGTGAAACGATTCTACAGAAACCGCTCTACGAAAATTTCGTAAAGAATTACGTACGGAATTTTTGAAAATATCACACATTGCATATTTGTGTTAAATTTTTGATAACTTTCAAAAAACTGTTATTCTGGTACCAACTCCAATTAGAGATACTAACATTTTTTTTACTTTTGCTTCCTCGTGAGGAAGCTTTGTAGTCGTTTAATTTACAAAATTTTTAAAAATCCTTTTGACAAATTTTCTTCTATATGGGACTATGTTATATAAGACCCTGAACAATTGTCCGGATGTATGTATGTGTGTGTGTATGTGTGTGTGTATGTGTGTGTGTGTGTGTGTGTGTGTGTGTGTGGATCCCGTTTTTTGTGAACACGATAACTCGAAGAGGTTTCAACGAATTCGGTTGAAAATTGCTAGGAATATTTATCATAAAAATATCTCGAAATGGATTGATGGACATTAAAAAATCTATTTAAAAAAATTTTTTTTTTCTTTTTTTAAATTGAATATTGAAGTTAATATACAATAAAATCTTCTTCTTTGCATCAAGACGAATCGATTGGTATATATAAAGTATAAATTGTATGAGAGTTTATAGAGGTAATGACAATTAAAGCAAAAAAATTACCTTTTTTTATCAAAAATTTAGTTCTTTCATTAAAATTATATTCCAGTACAATAAGATTTTACTCATTTTTTTCAATAATCTTATCCGTTGCATTAAAAAGGATCGATTGGTATATATAAAGTATATATTTTATTTGAATTTATAGAATTAAACCTAATTAAAACCAAAAATTCGCACTTTTATTAGAAATGTATTTCCTTCTTAAAAATTATGTTGCTTTATAATAAAATGTTAATCTAGACTTAAAAACAAACTAAAAATCTTCATTTCATCAAGACGAATCGATTGATGTATAAAAAGAATATATTTTATTAGCATTAATAGAATTAAATAAAATGAAAAAAATCACTTTAAAGCAAATTTTTGCTTATCGTAAAGAGGAAGCAAAATGTTCATGTAATGAACATCTTCATTCACAACTTGTTTATTACTATTTCTTTATAAATAAATTTTCAAAAAAGTTTTGATTAATTTTACACGGAAAGAAATCTTTAGTTATTAATAAACTGTTATTATCTCCAGTTGGAGTTGGTAATAGTTTTTTTATACTTCTTAATTTTATTTTCTCATTATTATATTTTTTAAATATTTAATGTGTTTTTAATTTTACACGGAAAGAATCTTTAGCTGAAAAGGAACTGTTAAACTGCTGTTACCAACTCAA
The DNA here is from genome assembly GCA_032872475.1 of Leptopilina myrica (nomen nudum). Taxonomy (NCBI): domain Eukaryota; kingdom Metazoa; phylum Arthropoda; class Insecta; order Hymenoptera; family Figitidae; genus Leptopilina; species Leptopilina myrica (nomen nudum). The sequence continues at coordinate 27,553,323 of CM065464.1, forward strand.
AACAATTAAATGAATACCTTTAAAATTTCAAATTTTATTTAATTATGAAATTAGTTTTTTTCAAAAAACAATACTTTTTAGAGATTTTTTAAAAATAAAATTCGGGTAATTATTTTTCTAAAAAAATATGTTGCTCAAAAAATATAACAAACTTTTGATTTTATTTAAAAGACCATTATCAAAATATGCCTAGAAAATTTGCAAGCTGTATATCTTTTAATAGAACACAATTTTTTACCATATGTATTTTTAGGTTTTTAACTTTTCTATTAATTATTAATTGTTTAAAAGTGTTTAAACCCTTTTATAAAAAATATAAATTTTTAACCTTTATCAATGTAAATTAAAAGTGAAATTCAAATAATACATATTCATTATCAATATGAATTTTTAAATAATGATTACTTTTTAACTTTATGTAAGTAATCATTTTTATTATAGATCGAATCATTAGTATTTACATGTTACCGCAAATTATAAATTGAGAGACAATCCTAGTTGTAAAGTTAGAGAATATAAAGAAAATTAAGAGACAGATATGTCCAAATATTTTACGTAGGGGATGAGAAACTTCTCACCATGGACAAGTAATCAAAAAGTTTTTTAATTTTACCTTCACATGATGTGCAAGGTTTTAAAGTATGGTTAGAATTATAACAATTATTAAAAGCAACTAAGAATTTAAAAAATAATAAACATTAGGAACTTTAAGCTTCTTTTTGAAGTTCTGGTTGACATCAGATTCACCCAACTGAATTCTTCGTTGTCGCCAATTATTGCATTCCAAAATCTGCACTGAAACATTAATAATTAATTAATTTTCTTTCATAACCATGGGCACAATAAATTTATTAAGTGTAAACTTCATATTTACTACATTAAATAGATTTATTTGCTTTCGTACATTCTTTATGATTTTATTTTTAATTATAATTTACGTTTTAATGAGACTTAATTTTATATTTATTTTTGTAATTAAACAAAATTTAATTTCTCTTTCATTACCCTACAAGCGATGTTCAAACTGCTCCCCATTCATTGCGATACAACATTCTGCTCTCACGATCAGATTATCAATGCTTGCTTGTAACATTTCCGGTGTAATTTCTGTTAAAGCTTCTTGAATTCTCAGCTCCAACGCTTCTAAATTGTGAACAGGGTGTCTGTATATGGCACTTTTAATCTTCCCCCAAAAGAAATAATCCAACGGGTTGAGATCTGAAGATCGAGCAGGCCACCTGAATGGACTTCCACGTCCGATGAAATTAACCCCAAATTCTCTGAGAAGCCATACTTGATTTACATTAGCGGTGTGTGCAGGTGCGTTATCGTGTTGATACCAGATTGAGTCTATCTCCTCATTTGTATATCCCGCTCGTCTTAATCGTGGTTTGACTCTTTGAAGGATCCTGTTATATCTTTCGCCAGTCAAGTTCCCGCGAATCACATAAGGTCCAATCTAAAAATATAGAAATATTAGGTTTAAACAGAATTTTTTCAAATAATTTATAAATAATTTCAAATATTAAAAAAGTTACATATTTTTTAAAATATAAGGTTTTTAATTTTATTATTAATAGAAAAATGCTTTTCCACAATATTTTTAATTTAAATTGTTTTGCATGAACGTAAGGCTTACTAATTTATTGCCAATCATTCCAGCCCTTAGATTAATCGAAAATCGATTTTGAAATCCACGCACAGAGATAAGGAATTGATTCTGTGGTGCTCAATGGTGATAATTCCGATGATTCCAAATTCCATTGTTACCGAACTTTGATTCATCAGTAAACAATATTCTCGAAAAAAATTTGGATTTCTTGCATTTATCCTTAGTAAACGAATACGGTTTAAATTGTCTCCTGGATGTAAATTTTGAACCCTGGTCAAATGGTAATCATGCCATTTGTCGTCCTTCAAGATCTTTTGCACCGCGTAATAAGACATATTGAGTTCGGCTGCCATCCCCCTAATGCCTCTTTCAGGATTATTTTGCGCGCACTCAAGAACTCTTTCGACATTCTCAGGAGCCCGTGCGATTCGTGGACGACCCGCTTCTCTGTGATTGGGCATCACACTGCCAGTTCGCTGTAACCTGGACACAGCATCCAAAATAACTCGATTGGATGGAAACTCATCATCATCTGGATGTCGTTCTGCATACTCACGACTTGCTTTTGCAGCATTAAAGTTATTGGCACCATACAATAGGATCATTTCCGCATATTGACCGCACGTGTATATTACCATTTTTGCGCAAAAATTAACACAAATAAATTACAAAAAACACGTAGACAAACAAACAAGTAAATATTTTAAACTTCAAATAAAGAATATTAATAAATAAAAAATCGTTTATTCTTGATAGTCGAAATCATTTTGATTATCATTTTTCTTTTTATATTTTCTTTTTGGCTGCAGTTGATGGAATAAATTTCTCATTTTTAAAAGGCGTTGATCCTGTTTTTCTTTTCTAGTAAAATCTGAAAATGTTCATGGCCTTTTTACATCAATATAATTAATAATAATTATTATTATATATTTTTAGTATTAATATTATTTTAAACATCTTTAACATTTAACAATTTATAATTTGAATATTTTAGGTTCCAAAATAATTCTATATTTAAAATTTATTATTTGACTATTTTTTCTGCCTATATCTTTGCCATTAAAAACTCAGAATATACAAATTTTCAGATAATTAATTGTCATAAACTCCCGCTTGGAAAATAAGTGAGGGCCCAAGTAACTTTTAGGTAAAACCCGTATAATTCATTAAAACAAAACATAATTTTTGTATCCCTATACTTTCCTAGCTTTTTTTATATTCCTAAAAATGAAAAAATTTATTTACAAAAGTCAAAAAAATAATTATTTAATACTAACATAAACTGTATCACTTTTCTCCTCTGTGCTTGATAAGCTGTTATCGCTATCATATTTCTTGACTTGACTCAAAGATGGAAAATATATTCTTTTCTTCATTAGTCGGTTTTTCGTTTCTGAATCACCTATAAATATATAATAATAATTATTTTTTACTTAAACCGTTTTATCTCAACATATGGCTGTGAAAAACATCTTAACTTGTAATATTTAAAAACTTTTGCATTTCCTTAGTAAGGGGCTATCAAAAAAACGGATATGGGTCTTGTAGTGGACAATTCAAGCTTCAATTTAAGTCTATGTAGAAGTTTCTGGCACGTCAGGTTTAGGAGAAAAAAAATATTGAAAACGCTCAAAAACACGTTTTTTGGGGTCTTTACTCCCACTTTTCTCAAAATCCTGACGTGATGGCAAATTTTTGGACCCGGGATTGTGTTCAGCGTCAAAAAATACTTCGGAAACCACTATTATATCTCATAAAAAAAAGTAAGTCTTTTTTTGATGACCTGTGTAATTAGAGAATTTCACAAAAGTATAACGTACGATCTTTTAATGCTGTGCGTTGAGCACTGTCTTGTATATTTAATAGATACCCAAGGCATTTTAAAAATTAAAACGAAAAAGAAAGAGTACTATCGAGTGGTTTAAATTATGTTTTTTACATTTGACAGAATAAAAACAGCGTTAAATAAAAATTATAAAGATTCTTATTCTATTGTTTTATTTAAAATTAAAAAATTTCTTTGTTGCAATTTTTACAATTGGACTGGTCACAGGAGAGTTTTTCCAATTTTATTCATTTATAATTAATTTTTATTGATAAAACATATTTCAGAAATAAAATTTGTTTATTAATGTACATTTTTTAATTGAATTTACAACTAAAAGTTAAAATAAAAATAGTAAAATTATTTAATAATTATTTGTAGCAAAATATAATAATATTGATAAAATGTGAATTGAGTAAGAGAATATTTTTTGCATAAATCATACATTTTAATCGTACACTTACAGTTTTAAAATTAATAATCTTTAATAAAGGTACTAAAAAGTATATAAAAGAATAAATATATAATATAAAACTTCTCTAATTGAGTTTTATCACAAAGAGTCATTCAAACAACAAACAAGTATTGAAACGACGTCATCTTCTGGTGATTTAAAAAAATATTAAACATCTCTGATTGTGTTTCACTAGGTTCTGTGATTTCATTCATTCTTATAAAAGCATAATATTTTTATACAAGAAGTTTAAAATTTGCACACCAAAAAAGCTTTAGTTGAACCTCAAAGTTAACTAATTCAAGATTTATTTAAACATTTTGTAAAGAATTTTTCCTAAATTTCGTACAGTAGTATAATATAAAGGATTATTCTTATTTATTCTAGAATATTGAAAAAAATAACCTTTTAGTAAAGCTTTCTTATTGCTTTCTTAATATTCTAGTAAAAGCTTCCTTAAGACAAACGGTTAAAATTTTCTGCAATTGAATTCCAGACATGACCAACATACAGAACAAAGCTGCCAGACATGAACCATGAATAGATCCACGTTTGAGTTTTTACTTGGCTGATTGTATCTATAAAAGAAAACTAAAAGTTTAACTAAACTGACAGTAATCTTCTAAAAAAAGAAACTTTTATTGATAATAAAAAAAATATATTACGATGTTATTTTGTTTGGATTAATAATTTTAGTGAGATCGTATTTTGTTTTGAAAAATCCATTCATATAATTTGATAAGTATTTATTAGCTTTCGCCCGTCGACGACCGGCATCATCAGATAATTTTAAAACTGAAATTACATACAATTATTAGTGAAAGAAATATATCGAAAAAAAATTTCTGGAAGAACATAACCTAAAACATAATAACACAATCTATAACTTACCAAGAGGCACGAAGTAGTATAAGGAGCTTCCACTCAATGGATAGTTTGAAATATTTTGATGACGATTTTTCTTTTCTGTTCGGCTCGTGGTTAGTTAGCGAAACGAGCGCTTTTGCGGGATAACGGCTACAACTCAGGTGAGAGATCCGCCATTGCAAATGGCGGATATGTGAATTTAAGAAATTCAAAAAAGACCGCGTTGATCTGCGAGTGCGTGTTGCGTTTAGCAGACGAAAAGGAGAAAAATTCTAGAGTTGTACGTTTTCACGTTAGATGGATTCTTGTCGCTAACTAACCCATGACGTCAAACAGAAAAGAAAAGTTGGAAACACTTTTCACGATGAGTGGAAGCTCCTTATACTACTTCGTGCCAAGAGGGTTTCCTAGCGGAAATTACTAAATATATAATTTAAAAAAACAAAAAAATTTATTATGTCAAAAGACACACTTAAAAAAGAAAAACATGTCGTTAAAAACAAAAATAACAAACGGAAAAAATAAAAGGAAAAACAAGACATGTGTTTGCATGCTTGATCCCAATTGTTCTAATATAATAGAGAATTAAAGTGATAGTAAGTTAATTTGAAAAGTACCTCCATACATGGTAAGGAAGAACCCTATATAGTAGATAAATTCAAATTTCACTTTGATTGATTCAATTAAAATTTTGTTATTTCTAATAAATACTCTTAAATGTACCTGTATTTTTACTTTTATAAAAGCACTTATTACCCAGTAAAAAAAAAGTATTCAGAATAGAAAAAAAGTATTGGTGGTGACGTTCGGTGAATGCGTTTTCGCTACAAAACCGTATTGGTGGGTAACGGTGAATACATTTTGTTCACCGTGAATACTTTTTGTTTTAAACTCTCGATTTAAAGATTCCTAAGCAAAGTTGAGAATATATATAAAGAGCGTGAGTAACGTGATGTATAAAAATGGCTATTGCGAGAAGGAAATAAGAAATTTTGAGTAAAAACGAAAAATTAAATGTGAAAAAAATGTCAAATGTTGATCGATTACCATATGCTTTACTATGCCTACAATGCATGACAGATTAAAGGGAGCATGACGTTACCGGCAGAAAGTTATTAGGAAAGGCGGAAAATTTTGAAATTATTTCCTTCTCGCAATAGCCATTTTTATACATCACGTTACTCACGCTCTTTATATATATTCTCAACTTTGCTTAGGAATCTTTAAATCGAGAGTTTAAAACAAAAAGTATTCACGGTGAGCAAAATGTATTCACCGTAACCCACCAATACGGTTTTGTCGCGAAAACGCATTCACCGAACGTCACCACCAATACTTTTTTTCTATTCTGAATACTTTTTTTTTACTGGGTAACGCATATGCTGCCGTCCTGATGAAGAAAATAGTTACTTGCAGTCAGAGTGATTTCGAGATATTTAAGGAAACGCGTTTCTAACGAGCTCCACTAATATTTAAAAGTTTTTTGAATATTTACAATTGCTATTAACTAAATTTAATATGCTCTATTGAATGGCATTGAAGTGATTTAAAAATTTTAATTTATTATAAACAAAATGTCGAATACTGTTAAAAATTAATTTTGAAATCGTGAAAATACTGCCTTAAAAGCGTAAGTGCACTTACGGCCTGAGAAGCTTAATTTTTGCCAATGCTTTACTAACCGTAACTGCAAATATTTTAGCTTATGGCGTGCACAATACAGAAATACAAGTACGCTTCTGAAAGTTGATCTTTTTTAAGATATAAAATTTGATAATAAAGTGGATAAGTGTTCTGCCGTACTAAGGAAGAACTTAGGTAAGCGCCATTTCGATCAAACTGAGAAAATCAAGGAAAACTGTTTGTATTAAGAACCCTAATATAAACTAAAAAATTGTTTAATTTAACTTCACATACTGGGTAAAGTGATAGTGCTCTATTTATTTATGTAATAAAAAGTTCATTGTTTAAACAAATTATATGAAAAAATGGACATACGTGTTTTTCTGAATGCAAATACGAAGTAAAAAGTTAAGGAAAGTCCTTTGCGTAGTTTCTACCAAATAGGTAGGCGAGCTCGGACCGATGATCAGATGGAAGAACCACGTAAACGCCATTGACGTCACATGGTAGGGGAGCAGTTTTTCATGATAGTAAAAATATAATTTGGTCGCAGTAAAAAAATATAAAAACATTTAATATCTCAGTTAATTATTTTTAAAATAATAATTATTATTAATTATGCGTTTTTGATTATCATTATAATAAATTAAAAATATTATTATAATTAATTAATTATCATAATTCATTAAAAATTATTCAATTTTTGTATTACTTAATATTATTATTAATAATAATATTATATTAAAAAATAATAAATAAAATATATAATGATTATAATTAATTTTTATTATGTTAACATACTTTTTAAATAAATAATTAAGATGTAGGTGAGATAACAGATAAAAATATACTGTTTATGAGACGAAAAATATTGATTTATTTAACAAGTATAATAATCTAACTATTTTCTTTTGATATTGAGACAAATTACAAATAGCTTATTTTTAATTAATTTTACATCTAAATTAACATTTTATTAATTAAAAGACATAACTTTTAGAACAATCAAATTTTCTATATCATTTTAAAAATCCTTTAACTATATTAAGAAGTTATTACTCAATGAAAACCAGAAAACAATAAACGTAAACTTTGAATAATATTATATTTTTAAAGTGTCAAATGTTTAACCTAATGAACAATGTTTATTGAATAAAAACCTAAGATATCCTATTAATGTTATAACACTTTAATAATAGAATTTTTGTCAGGTAAAAGTTTTTTATTATAAAAATTTAATATATATCAAAAATATTTAAAAATTTTGTTAAAATATTAAATCACAAATAATATATTTTTTTGTATTTGCTGGTAATACTTAATTATTTGTTTCAAAATATTTTTCTGTAATAACTAGCTTTAATTTTTTTTAATTTTTTCTTCATAAGGTTTTTAACAAAACTTATATATGACGACATTAAATATCAATTTTTAAGTATTTAAAAATTTTTAAATATTTAAATATTCATTTTTGGACGTTTCAATTTTTTAGTAAACAATTTTATATCAAAATCTTAAAATTACCAGAGTGTAAAAAATAATTTTTTTATAAAAATAACACATATAAAAGAGTTCTCTTCGAGTAATATACCTACGCTCTAACATTATTGAATGTAAGTCGATTTAAAAATCATGAATATTTTCTAATCTCCATTCTCATAGTTATCAATTGTACGGCTCCGGAACAGGAATACGATTCTTCAAAATTTTGACTTTTAAAAAATCGAATTGAGGTAGGTCATGTTTTTCTTCATAAGTTAAGTTGTAACCTAAATTGAAACTTCCACGAGTTACCCTAACTTGTTTTATGTCATGAAGATACGGCCTGTTCTTATTTTTCAATTTGCTCTGAGAAGAATGATCTTCCCACTTACGAAAATCGTAAGGAGTTAGAGCTTGAACCAAAACTTTACTGGAATTACAATTTCTTACGGCATTTAAAAAGTCCTCAAAGTCATACACATTTTTCATTTTTTTAGAGAAGATTCGACTTGGTGATGGAACGAATCGGCCGACATAAACGTGTGTCCCGTTTCGAAATAGTTCAATTCAATAAAATTTGTTTCAATTTCAGAGGAATTAATAATATATACAAGATAAGTAAACAGGCACCAATTTTTATTCTGGCCTGCACAATTATCTAGCCAAAGAACAATTTTTTTGGTGTCTCGTAGCTTTAGAAAAAACGCGTTATAGGCACTCGCAATGTCCTCTTTTTTGCGTCCCGAAACCTCTTCATGCCAAATGGCTGCAAAAGGGACATGAGATCAGCAGAAAAATAAGAAGTGTCGGATGGAGTGTAAGATTTTTCTACACCTTTGTTGTATTTCGAACGGGCTTGTATAGAATTTTTATGGTGAATATTCCAGTTGCAACATACGGAACAGTCGGCATTTAAGTTCTCCTTTGTGTGGTCTTTGTCATGAACTAGGAAGTTTTCACATAATTCACATTCTTCCTGACCAAGTTTCGCGAATGAAATATTCATTTCTTGTACAATTGACCTATACAAATCGTAAGAACAAGCTTAAGAAGGATTGGTTTCGACTAAATCTTTGTGCATTTCGGATATAGTTAAAGTGTCCGGCAAGTAGCGTCTGTTCGGAGCATGCTCTCGGCGATAGTGTGACACATTTGGATTAAATGATTCAATGTGTTTTTTTATTAAGTCGTGGCGAACAATCTTCCCTGCATCTGTAGCTTTTCCTCGACCATCTGGATTTGGTTGCATGGTAATAGGTTCACCATTCGTTAGCGCACTTTTTACTACAAAGTCGTTGTTACCTTCAAAACCCAATGTCGTTAAAAAAAATACTTTGCACACTTGTCTATCACAACTGCACTTTTCACTGTAAAGAAAATAATTGTAATTGTGACTACGTACAGTTTTTGATTCACTTCTCCTTCGTTTAATAGGGATATTTTTAACGTGTTTAAGAATAAACTGTTTTCTGTCTAAAAAATTTAATTTCCAAAACATTGAATTAATTTTTTCTCTTTCTTGAGGTGATACATTTTCAGAGCACTGCAGTCGACAATTTTGACAAGGCGGAAGGATACTATGGTTCTGAAACCGTTTAATTTAGATGTTTTTTGACTGTTTTTCTGCTCATTATTTTTCTGTGTATTGTCATTGTCCTGCCTAACAAACTCCGCTATACCGGTCCCAAGTCCGGGACTCCACTTCGGTGGGGGAGAAGAAGGGGTAGCAGGGACTAGGTAATTTTATTATCTAGTAGGTTTGGCGCGCCTGATACTACTCTAGCCAGGTATGGGTAAGCGCTGCTCATACCTAAATACCGTAATTTACAGGTGCACTTCAACGACCTCTGTAATGCGTGACAGGGGAACGTTGTGTGCTTGTAAACCGGGGGCTTGGCTTTACCGCCTGGCCGCGAGACTGAGGACCCTCTATATGGTTCTTCCTAATCCCAAGCTTTAAGCCGTGCGGTGAAGAGATGCATGATTGGGGGCTTCCAATTGTTAGCACGAATGCTGTGTTTTTTGAGAATAAATGTTTGAATATGCTTTCCCTCACTTAAGGGCGGTGGTTGGTGGGTAGGGTGGATTGCAGGTCTAGTTTTTCATGTTCATTATTTATCATTTCATCTTTATACTTTATTTTATTTTATTTTTAGCTGGATCTGTGGTGCGCCCTGCCCTCCGGCATTTCAACACTGTCTGATGGGTGAGGGGTACGAAACAGATGATGTACAACCAAAATAAATTAGCCTCGGAAAAGAAAAATGGTGGTGGCGGGTGTGGAGATTGTTACCGTAAGGTGTGCGTGTGTAAGACGCGGGGAGATGTGGTGTGGGAGAGTGGGAGTAGTGGTTCTTGTGAACGACATTCCCGCTCTCCCATTCGTAAGAAGGGCGATGATGGGAGCGAGAGTGAGAGGGTTTCTGCGACGAGTGATGACGAATCTGGTTGGAGGAAGACGACAACCAATTCCAAGAAGAGAGCTGAAGCGAAGCTAAAGAAGCTGAAGAAGAAGAGAGAGAAAAACCAAGAGGATGAGAAAGAGGAACAGAAGAGATTAGAACGACTGGAGCAGAGAAGACAGGAGAAGGAACGAGTGGAACGAGCAGAGTATGAACGACAGGAGAAGGAGCGGATCGAGAAGGAGCAACGGGAGCGGAACGCGAGGAAGCGGATCGAGGAGGAGGAGCGGAACGCGAGGAAGCGGATCGAGGAGGAGGAGCGGAACGCGAGGAAGCGGATCGAGGAAGAGGAGCGCAACGCGAGGAAGCGGATCGAGGACCGGAACGTGAGGAAGGACGAGGACCGGAACGAGAGGAAGGACGAGGAGCGGAACGAGAGGAAGCGGGACCGGAATGAGAGGAAGGATGAGAAGGAGCCAAAGGAGAAGAAGCAGAAGGGTAAGGTACCTGCTGCGGCAGAAGATATGGATGTGGATGAAGTGAGTGTGCGTGTGGGTGTGGTTGACGTGTTAAGCGTAATGAAGGACGCGAGCGCGATCGCGAACGACGTTAGGGAGGTCCTGGAAGAGAATGTCGGCAAGCAGGAATCACAGGCCGTGATGAGAGAAGTGGGAAGATTGGAGGAGCTGATCCGGAAGGTTGCGTTGGAAAATGCAATGCTACGAGGCAGATTAATGGAGAGAGGAAGGATGGAGGAATGTGCCAGCAAAGTCTCCGTAAGCGCTGATATAATGTGCGAAATGGCGGAGAAAGTAAAGGAATGCGAGAGTGTGAATGTCGCGAAACCGAAGAGTGTATCGAAGAGTTATGCTGTAATCGTCAGAGGAGCCAACGAGGACCTGACGGCGAGAGAGGTAAAGAGACGCATGACCGAAGCCATTGTCGATGAGGTGGACGTCCGGGTGAAGAAGGTGAGACCGGCAAAAGATGGCGTGATCGTGGAAATGGTGTCGGACAAAGAAAGGGCCGCTTTAACGACATGCCCAAATTTCAGGGAGGCGGGTTTGAAGGTGGAAAGGCCCAGAACGATGGATCCGCGGGTGATAGTATATGATGTGCCGAACAAAATGACTGAAAATGAACTGCTGATGAATGTGTATGAGAAGGGCGTTAAAGACTTGATGAGCCTTGCGGAATTCAAGCCTCGGACGAAAATCGTGAGACGGATGTGCAAAGAAGGAGCCGAAATAGGTAACGTGGTCGTCCAGTTACCTTTGATTTGTCGCGATAAATTGTTAAGGAATGGCAGAGTGTTTGTCGGTTGGGCTTCATTCAGAGTGAGAGAATATGAGAACGTACCCCGGTGCTTCGGTTGCATGGGGTACGGTCACAGAGTGAGAGATTGCAAGAATTAAAAGTTGTGTTTCAAGTGCGGTAAGAGCGGACATGTGGCGACGGACTGCAAAGCGTCGGTAAATTGCAGTAACTGTCGAGCAAGGGGTCTCCCGTCGGTAGGGCACAATGCCCTTTCACGCGATTGTCCCGAGTATGTGTGGAGATTGAATGTCCTACGTACTCGGTGTAATAATGGATAAAGTCCCTTCCGCGACTTCCATTATGTCGAGTGTGAGTGTTTTGCAGCTTAACTGCAACGGTGCGTCTGCTGTTATCAGTGATCTGTTAAGGTATGTTCTTGCGGAGGGCATACAAGTATGCCTTCTTCAAGAACCATACTTTAACTTCGGTAGAGTGTGTGGTTTATCCTCGGGTCCAAGAGTGTTTGCGAGCGAGTCGGGCAAGGCATGCGTTGCCGTGTTCGACGTAGATTATGAATGTATGGTTCTGGAAGAATGTAAATTTCGGGACGGTGTATGTGTGTGGGTGAAGGGACAAATTGGGGAAGCTTATTTTGTTTCCTTATATTGCAGACCAAATGGGGATATGAGTGAATGTATTAATTACCTTAATGTAGTGCTTCGCATGCTTCATGGGAAACGCGTTTTAATCGGTATGGATGCCAACGCCTCCTCTGATCTCTGGCATAGTAAAGCCTTAGGTCGGAGTTGGAGAACGTTGGATAGGGGTGAAAGACTGGCTGATTGGATTTTGTGGAGGAATGTATCTGTGTTGAACGAGCCCTCGCCTATCTATACTTTTAGTGGGCCGAGGGGTGAGAGCGACATAGATGTATCTCTTTACAAAGGGGAAGAATGTACCTTTGAATGGGAGGTTTTGGATAGAGAGGGTCTAAGCGACCATAATATAATTAAAATTAGTATGATTGTTAACGCGCCGATCGTGGAATCGCAAGCGATCGAATTAAAACGGTGGAATGATAAGAAGTGTGAATGGGAGAGATATCGGTTTTTGTTGGAGTCCTATGCCTCAACTTTTGGGTATGATAGGTACCTAGAACTTGGGGCTGTGGACAAATTTCGCATAATGTATGAATGGATCGAAACTGCGAATAACGAGTGTATGAAAAAGTGTGTCCGGCGAAATAAAAATAAAGTCTTGTGGTGGAACGCGGAACTCGACGAAAAACGGAAGGAGGTTCGTAAAAAGAGAAAACGGTATCAGAATGAAAGAAGAATAAACGGTGATCGCGATAGACTTAAGTGGAACGAATGGAAAACTTGCATGAAAGAATACAAGAGAATGATGAGGGACGCGAAGGAAACGGACTGGAGGGAATTCGTAAGTAAGGAAGGGTCGCGTAACCCGTGGAATCGGGTCTATAAGTTGTGCACCGGAAAACTTGATAGATACGGATTGGCGGGATTAACGAAGAATGGACGGTATACGAGAACTTGGGAAGAGAGTGCAAATTTGCTAATGGACGATTTCTTTCCTCGCGTGGACGAATCAAATGTCCGCGAGAGGGAAGAGATACAGGTTGGTGATGGCGAGGCATATGAGTACAGTGAAGATGAGTTAAGGGGGGCGGTTAAAAAGATGAAGTTGGGAAAATCACCGGGTTTTGACGGTATTACTAATTTAATGATAAGACATGTTCACTGTGCTCTGCCTGGATATATGAAAAGTATGTATGATTCGTGTTTGAATGAAGGCCACTTCCCGGAAGAGTAGAAAAAAGCGAGGGTCGTAGCGCTGTTGAAGAATGGAAGCAAACCAAGGTCTGACCCAGAATCTTACAGACCGATTAGTCTGCTAAGTGGTATGGGTAAGATCTTGGAAAGAATGATGGTTGAGAGAATGTTGGTCGCGATGGAGGGAAAATGGAATGAATGCCAATACGGTTTTAGAAAGGGGAAATGTACCGAGGACGCGTGGGATAAATTAAAAGAAATAGTGGATGAGTCGGAAAGTAAGTATGTGGTCGGAATATTTGTAGATTTCAGGGGGGCCTTCAGCCATGTTCTCTGGGATGTTGCCCTAGAGAAATTAAAGAACGAAGCGGGATGTGTAAATGAAGATTTAAGACTATCGGAAAGCTATTTCAAAGATAGATCTGCGAGTATGACGAATGGGATGGATGAAGTAACGCGAGTTTGCGAGCGAGGTTGTCCACAAGGGTCCATCGGAGGACCTTCGGTGTGGAACCTAGGAATGAATGAACTCTTAAATCTCTTAGAAAGCATGGGTATTAGAGTGATCGCGTTTGCGGACGACTTGGTCGTAATTGCGACGGGCGAGACGAGGAACGCGGTAGAAGGTTGAGCGAGCGAGGTTATGAAACCTATTTATGAATGGGGCGATAAAGTCGGTGTGGATGTTAATGATAAAAAAACGGTGTGTATGGTTTTGAAGGGGGGGTTAAAAATGATGAATAGACGTGTGCATGTTGAATTGAGTGAAGACCACGTAAGGACTCTCAAGTTTGTCGAGAGTTTCGAGTACTTGGGGGTTCTGGTGGGTGTCGACATGAAGTTTAGACCGCATGTCGACAGAATGCGTCAAAAGGTTAACGGGGTGGTTGGAAGTTTGCGTCGGGTTTTAAGGAAAGATTGGGGATTAAAAAGGGGGGTAATGAAAACGGTAATGAATGGAATGCTCGTGCCGGCGGTAATGTATGCGGCGTCCGTCTGGTATGTATTGCTAAAATTAAAAACGGTATATGTGGAATTAAACCGATGTCAGCGCGTCGGGTTGTATGCGTGTACGCGGGTATGCAGGACGGTTTCTACGGAGGCGATGCAGGTAATATATGGATCGCTTCCGTGGGACTTGGAGTGTAAGAAGAGAGCGAACTGGTATAAGGTTAGGAAAAATATCGGTATGAATGCTTTAGACTTAGTCGCGGATAATGAGGTGGAGGGATTAAATGTGCTGGATGCGAAAAAACTGGTGGTGGATAGAGCGCATGAAAGGTGGCAGGAAAGGTGGGATGTTTGTGTTAAAGGGAGGGTAACTTATGAATGGATACGCGACGTAACGTTTGTGGGTAGGTGTAGGAAGTTTGATCCGGGTCTCAGGGCGTGCTACCTGTTGACGGGCCATAGGAGTCTTAATGCTTTTCTCTTCAAGAGAAAGCTTTCTGACTCCCCAGCCTGTCCTTGTGGCAATGCCAGTGAGACTTGGTTGCATGTGTTGTGTGAGTGTGATATGTATGCAAGATTCCGGGATCTTGATAGTATGAATGTAATTGGTGGTGGTGGTGAATGGAATGTAAGTGGGGTGGTGGGAAGCAGGGAATCGTATGAATGTATGTGTGAGTTCGCTGATCGTGCCTTCAACACGAGAGCTTGGGTGATTGCTAATAGTTAAGGTGTGTTTGAGTGTGAATGGTTCAAGTCTGCTTTGCTTTGGGACCCTTGTGGTGATGGTAGGTGGTGGGATTTTATTTATTTATTTATTTTTTTTTTGGGTGAGACTTCGGTCTGGGAGCGGAACCTCCGCGTGGTCCCCGCTGGAAGTGCACGAGGACTGCCCATGCTAACTCCCATTTTAATGGGAGCTATCATGGTCAGGACGACTGCAACTAACTGCTCCTCCAATTCGTTGGCACCCGTCTTCTGCAATCTGGGCATTGTCTCTCTTGCTTCCTTTGCGGGGAGCAAAAGATTCCGTGCTTACAGATGCGTTTTTCCATTCCCCTTTTGTCAGTGGTTGAAAGCTCATGATGCTGAGCGAGAAGCCTTTTTCCGTGCTTCGCTGTGTAAGTTGCAGTCGCAACTCGGGTGGTGGCACTGCAGAGCCACTACGGATTAGAAAGGTCCCGCCCCAAACCGAGGGGCCGCGGAGATTCTCTGACTTGTCACTTCGGTGATGAGTCGGGGAACCACTGCGGATCGGTAGACAGCTCATCTGAGTTGTTGGCGCTGGTTGGGCGTATCCCAACCCTGTTATGATCGTAGGCGGTCCGTGTAGTGAAATACGCGTATGCGGAGGTACTGCACGTTAAACCAAATAGGCGATGTCCTGCCTAACAATAACTTGACCTGGATCATAATTGATATTAGTCCCTGAACAAGATGCAATAGCTTCTTTACTGGACTCAGTTACATTCTCTTTACTTTTAAAGGATAAATCAATGACTTCCAAATCAAGTCCATTACTATTAACCGCTGGAATGTTACATTTGCCCGGTTCGTACCCGCCAACGACTGTCGATTCTTGTAAACAATTATCTCCATTAACATATTTATTAAAGGATGAATCGATGAATGCATTATTATTTACCGCCGGAATCTCATTTTTGTCCCATTGACACCAGGAATTTGAACATTGTGTTTGTATAGAAAAATCTGAACTAAGACTTCCAATTTCTAGCATAACGTAGTCTCCTGAACCTTCATATTGTACAGCTGCTGGTGAACTGATGTTGGCTGACAAAAATGTAGTTGCAACTGATATGCATGTCAATTCATCTTGGAAGTTTCCATCATACGGCGGTTCTAAAATAGAAATAATTAACCTTAATTAATAATGATAAAAATATAATTTTATGCGAGTTAATGGTTTAAGAATGGCGAAATAAATCAGACATTTGAAACCATTATTCTAAATTTATTAACGTTTTAAGAAACAATAAAATTCTCCTCACAATTAGCCTGACTTAAAATTTTTATTTTGTTTTTGAATAAGTCATTACATCGGTCAAAGTTTTATTCTATATAAGTTGTTCTTTTGTATATTTTAAAATAAACAAGAAAAAAAATTTTCTAATAAAAAGAAACAAGTATAAAAAAAGTATTTTCAAAAATAACAATAATTGTTGTTTAATAAAAAATGAAATTTTTTAATTTTATAAATAATATTTATTTAGTATTTAATATTCGAATCAAACAATTTTTCAAAAGTTACTATAATTCTAGTATGATATTTAGTAACTAAATAGACTGCTTTTTAAATTAAATCATTGAGATTGAATGAATAATTTAAAAATTTTATTTTAGTTAAGTTTAACCAAAGAATTAATATAGTATTAAAAATATTTAAAACATAAATGTTTATTTTCTCTTAAAATTTCTCTCCTTTTTATTAAAACGACAAAGCAAACAAATTGAGACAAATTCTAAATTACATAGTCGTAGATTTTTATAAAGTTTAATTAATTAATTAATTAATTAATTAATTTAAAAATTATTAATAATCATTTATCTAAATATACTACATTAGTAAATACTTAACAAAACAAATAAAAAAACTACACTATTTTCTCAGTGAATAAACATAACCTAAAAGTGTTTATTTACATCAGGTTTTTAAAGTAAAATAAATAAATGAGTAAACTGTAATCGCTTTCTTTTAAATGAATAATTTTATACTTAATACAATTTAGACATAAATAGTAAAATTTAAATTAAACATTAGTATATCAGATTTTTAGTGTTTATAAAGTACTTGTTTCTTTTCAATAAGTTTAGTCTTATTTAAAGAGAAATCATTACTTACCACTTTAAAAATCTTGCCACAATGTTGCAATGATCTTATTAATTCGCATTAAATAATTATGCATACTCTAAAAATTAAATACTTAAATCCCCAAATTAATTTTACTTGACACACGTGTTGTACATGAAACGCCGGCCAGGTTACTTCGTGCTACAAATCACCTGACCCGAAGGCAATCCGAGTTTAGCCGAATGGCGCTTACGTAGTGCGCTCGACTCACTTTTTGATGGAAGAACTTCGGTATATCCAAGCAAATCAAATCCGAGGTTTTTATCTCGTAGCCAGCGCTCAGCTTCGACCACGTTTTCGATAGAAAAACTACGTAAGTGACTTTGGCGGAGTTTTTCCTTCTTATCTTATATTCGAGCTCAAAGCCTCGTACGATTTTTAGACAACGTAAAGTACTTTCCTTATGTTTTTGTCATTCATTCTTTTATTTTCTGGAGTTTCTAAGATTTTAATAACAATTATTTTACAACAAATAATTTTTAAAAATAATTTAAACTATATCTATCAGATGCAGTTTTTTTCAACGAATCCATTGATATCAAAAACTCATTTTTCGTCAAAATGTCGCTTAACCACTTGCTTCATCAGGACGGCAGTATGGTTAGCAAACTCTTCCATTTTATAGGATTCTTGCCAGAGAATATAAATCTGGTCGAAATTTCACAAAAAATATTTTTTTAATTGACAATTTTTATTTTACAAATAAGATAGATAGAATCATTTAATTTATACTATTAAAGCTATACGATTTTGTTTTTAACAATGAAACTAGAAAACCGACAGATTTCCTACTAATTTCTGGACTGACAGAGATATTGGCAAGCATGAATATAAATTGCTTCTGATTAGTATGTAAAGTTACTATTTGTACATTAAAAAAAATTATTATTTTATATCCTCCATCTTCAGTGATGATGATGCAAGTGTTCTATAAATAATATGTCAAAAATAAAAATAAATTTTCAAAAAGTTTTAATAAATAAATTAATGCCTTTTATTACATTCTACACTTTTAAATTTGAAACATAGAATAAAATTAATTTTCAAATTATGAAAAAAAGTACGTTCAATGAATTGTGTACAAGATTTAGTAAAAACATTTAAGAAAATAATACTTAAGTTAACTATTAATGCTTTAACGACAAAAAAATAATGATTGCAATTAGTCTAGAAATTTATAGGGGAGTGCTGTCAGGGTTGGACATAGTTTTGAATTTAATTCATAACTTTCTCTGCAGTGCGAATTTCACGTTTTCGCGCATATTGTTGGAAAGATCAACTCAAATGCAATGTTTTTGCTGTACATTGCAAAAAAATTCGGTCAAATGTTTCAAAGTTATAAGCAATTTAAAAAAAAATAATATTGTAAGGGTTGAACATGGGTGTAAGGGTTGAGCCACTGTAGAAAACCAATGAAATATTTAGGTAAATGGTTAAAAATGTTCTTTAAATAATAGAATGACACTTTAAAATGAGGAAAGGAACCATGAAATTAAAATAAAATCCCATATTGTAAATTTTTGCATAACATTAGATATTTTATTTCTTAAGATTGAAATCAAACATTTTTAAATTAAAACAATAAAAAAAGATTATCGAAAAAAAAATTTTCCTCTTTTTTCGTTAGAAATAAAGTTTTTGACACCTCCTTAAGTCAAAAAATGAATTTCTGTTGCAAGTACGCTTCGTAATAGCAATATTTTGGGCGGCTCAACACTGACGACACCGCCTGGCTCAACCCTAACTCACGCGTCGTTTTGCGACAACCCACACAGAACACAGACGCGTCACACAAAACCCCAAATTTCTTTTCACATTTTCGTATAACATCTTAATAAACAATTTCAATAAATTTACTTTATCTTTGACATATTTCTTCTACATTTACTTCTCTTTTTTTGACACCACAAAAAAGTTTCTGTTGAGCGTATAACAATTAATCGCAAAAAACAAAAGTATACGTTCGTATACTTGACTGTAACTCATGTGAAAAGTTGACTCGCATTAGTAGCAAGAATTTAAGTACAAAAACAGATGGCGCTAGTGTGATAAAACAAAATAAACGCGATGGCTCAACCCTAACACCTGTCTAACCCTAACAACACTCCCCTATCATTTAATAATAAAAAACTGTTTAATTTAATAAAATACCATTTTAATTCAAAAAAGACATAATATTGTAAAAAAATATTTATATATATTTTAACATTTTAGGAAAAAAAGTCTTATTATTTATTGACTATTATTAATTTTGTATCTTTTCAACTATTATTATTAATTAATTGATTATTATTATCCTTACATTTATACAAATATTATTATGAATCAATTAATATTTAAGAATTGACTAATTATAATTTAAAGAATCTTTTAATTAAAAACAAATTAACCTTTCTTTTATTTGTTAGGATATTATAAATTATGGACGAGTGGATAAGCAAAAGCCGAGTGTGTGGGTGGTGGAGTTGGGAAACGAAGAAGAAAAATGGAGAGTAATGAAGGCAAAGAATAAATTAGTGGGGAGGGCAGAGAATAGAGGGAGACAGGACATGGAGGGAAAGAAGGGTGCTTTGGCTACTGCAACAGAAAGCATGGGAGGAAAGGGGAAAAGGAAAGTCAGTACGATGGGGGAAGGAAAGTATTTGGGTGGATGGGACAAAACGGGTGGTTAATCTGGAAAGGGGGGAGGTACTTGAAGTGAGAGATAAGGAAAAAGTGGGGCGTTTGGGCAGGAGGAGATTTCATCGGAGAGTCAAGTACGTCAATAGTTTTTTGGAACGTGTCAGAGTTGGGAAATAAGGATAGGGGATTTGGGAAAGAGTTGGAGAAATGGAATGTTATTTTTCTTACAATTAGTGAGACGTGGGTAGAGAGTAAAGATTGGGAAAAGATAAGAAGAAAACTCCCGAGTGGATAACGAGGGGAATCACAGAGGGGCTGGAAATTGGGAAGGATTTTCAATCAGAGCACTATCCACTGATTGTTAGGCTTCGAGGAGTTAAAAATAATGGCAAGATACAACAGAGACGAGGGAAGAAAAGGGAAAGAAGGATAAGGATGGGTAATTGGGAAGAGAAGAAGTTAAGGAATTTTAAAAAGGAAATGAGAAAAGAAGGAAGTTTATGGGAAGAAGGAGAGATAGGGGGATAGACAAAAGGTTAGAGAGGGTAAGGAAGACAATTAATAGAGTAAAAAAGGTTGAAGGAGGGGATAGGGGCAAGGGAATAAATAAAGAAGGGAGGTAGGATAAAGATTGTGATGAGAGAAGAAGAGGAGTAAGGGAATGCATTAAAATGTGAAGAAAAGGGTGGGTGGAAAATCAAGAGTATAATAAAGTGCATAAAGAGCATGAAAAATTGATAAAGGTGAAAAAAGAAGAAGAAAAAATGAGATATAAAAAGGAAGTGGAACAAGCAATAGAGGAAGGGGGGGAATGGGAAATAATCAACAGGGTGAGATAAAGGGGAGAGGGGGTTAACAGAGAAATCAAACTGGAGAATTTGACAGCATATTTTAAAGGGTTGAGTTGAGGAGTATCAGGGAAGGTAAACGGGGAGGGCAGAAAATAAATTAAGGGGGAATGTGAAGAAATCAGTAGGGAAGAGGTTGAGGAGTCGATTAGAGCATTGAAAAGGGAAAAGCAGCAGGTTGGGATGGAATTAAAGAGGAAGGTATAAAATACGGAGGGGAAGTGGTAAAAGAGGAAGTGTGGAAGATCTTGAAGGCAGTGTGGGAAGGAGAAGGTTACCCAGAGGAGTGGAGAACGGGGTTAATTGTACCCATTAAAAGAAAGGGGAGGGGGAAAATGTGGGTGATTATAGGGGAGTTACATTGATGCCGGTGACGTATAAAGAATACGCAGATATTTTAAGAAAGAGGCTGGAAGAGAGGGTGAAGAGCTTGGGATAGATACCAGATAATCAGACGAGGTTCCGGAAGGGTATGGGGACAGTAGATAACATTTATGCTCTGAATTTTTTAGTAAATAGGTACATTAAAAGTAAGAGGGGAAAGCTGGTGGCAGTCTTTGTGGATTTTAAACCAGCTTTTCCCTCAGTAAACAGGGGAGTTTTTTGGCGTAAGCTAAAGAATATTGGGATAGAGGAAGGTGTGATACAAAGAATTAAGGAGATATACATGGACACAAGGGAAAGGTATAAGATTGGAAAGGATTTAGGTGAGGTTTTTTGGATAGGGAGAGGACTGCGGCAAGGTTGCCAACTGAGTCCGATTCTGTTCAACTTGCTGATTGCGGATATGGTGGAAAGAATGAGAAAAAAGGGAAAAGCAGGGGTAATTTTAGGAAGTAAAAAGGTTTACTCTCTTGCATATGCAGACGATATCGTGTTGATGGCTGAGGAAGAGAATGGGATGAAACTGTTGTTGAAAGAATTTGAGGGGTATGTTGGTAAGAAAGATTTGTGTGTGAGTGTGGAAAAAACAAAGGTAGTGAGGTTTAGGAAGAGGAGAAAGATGGAGAACATGGTGTGGAAGATAAATGGTAAGAATGTGGATGAGGTGGATGAGTTCTGTTATCTGGGATATTGGTTTCAATATAACGGAAAACAGAAGCTGAATGTGGAAAGAAGGGTGGAAAGGGCTGGAAAAGTGGTAGGGCAGGTGTGGAGCATAGGAGTTAGGAAATTTAAGAATGACTAGAGAAGAAGAGTATGGCTGTTTGATATGTTGGTTTGGTCTGTGCTGGGTTATGGTGTGGAAGTATGGGGATGGAAGGAAGTGAAAAGAATTGAGAGTATGCATGAAAGATTTCTGAGATGGACGATGGGTGTGAATGCGAACTGCCCGGGATACATGCTAAGAGAACTCTCTAAATTTGAATAAGCGAAATTTCACTGTTTCACAGCGATAAGTATACAACTAATTCCAAAAAGCGGATATACGCTAATTAATTAGTGAAATTTCACTGATTTTTTAGCGAAATTTCACTAATTTGCAGCGTATATACGCTAATTGGAATCAGTTGTATACTTATCGCTGTTTCAGATTTAGAGAGAAGAGTTAGAAAGGGATAAACTAGTGGTGAGATAGAGAAAGAAAGCGATCGGGGTAGAGTTGAAATTGGAAAAAGGCAAGGGGAGCGAGCTGGCAAGAAGGTGTTTAAAATTGGTGAAAAGGGAGGAAGAAAGGGGAGCGAGTAAACTGACGGTAAAGGAGGGAGAGAGGAAGAGAGCGTTAAACGAAAGAAGAAGTATAGAAAGGGATAAGAACAAATGGGAAAAGGAATGGAGTGAAAGGGACAAGGAACAAAGGTGGTTGTGAATAGGGGAATCGAGGTACAATAGGTGGTACAAGTTTATAAAAGGAGAAAAACTGCCAAAATACATAGTAAAAATAAGAAAAGAAGAAAAAAGAAAGAGTGCTAAGGTTTAATATCGGGGAGGGAATGAGAGAGTGTAAATATTGGAGGAATGAAGTAGACAGAGTATGTAGGGTCTGTGGGTATGAATTGGAAGATTGGGAACATGTGCTAGAGCGTTGTATGAGAGGAGTGGGAGAAGATGAAAGGAGTATGAGTGATAAAGTCGGATGGTTGTTGCATGAAAATGGACAGGGTGAAAGGTCGATGAAAGGATTGGAAAAGAGAAAAAAGGAGGCCAATTTTTGAGTTTTTGTTTAAATTTAATAAGTAGTAGTGGTAGAATATTTTCATTAGTTTCTTGTCTAATTTAAAACAAATTTAAAAGACAATGTTTGCAATTAATAGCATTTTGAATTATTTTATTTTTTATCATTTTTATTCTACAGAGGAATATTTTTTTTAATTTATATATTTTTTACAGTATCAAAATTTTATGGTTTTGATTTATTTATTTGCTTTAAACGAGTTCACTTTATGAAAGAAATTAATGTTGCCAAAGGCAATACTTAAAGTTGAGAATACTGCTATTTCAATAATTAGTTTCCTTTGTCAAACAATTTATATCTTGATTTTTAGTCATTTTACAAAATAAATTTTTTGTAGATCAGTTAATAAGTTCGAAGTGTCATCCAGTATAATTCAGTAAGAAATTATTTAACAGAATTCGTTTTATGAAGGTAGAGCATATGAATAAGTTGAAAGAATTCACATCAACATTTGTTGATTTAATTTAATAGAATTAAAAAATAGAAAAAGATTTAAAAGAATTATAAAGCATAAAAATTGTTAGAATTTTTCTAATTTCAAACAATACTATATATTACAGTTTTTTCCAATCACCCTCAATACACTCAATATATACACATGTATACTCACACATATACACTCAACACATACAAATGTGAACTCACACACATACACCAAACACATACACATATACGCACAACACATACACATGTATACTCACACATCACACTTAAAACATACACATGTATACTCACACATCACATTTAAAACATTCACATGTATACTCACACATATATACTCAATACATACACATGTATACTCAAACATATACACTCAATACATACACATGTATACTCACACGATATAATATCTAATTATAATTAATAATTAATATCTAATTATAATCGCTAAGAGCGATATAATATCTAATTCGAATAAAATAAAAAATTTGGAGGATTTGACATTGAATCAGGCTGAAATGCTTAATGTTGTAAAAGCTGAAAACAAAGAATTGGAAGATAAAGTTAAGATCCTTGAACGAAATCTAAATAGTCAAGAACAGTCTTCCCTTTTAACTTCTCTTAAAATTTACGTCATTCCTCCTAAGGAGAATGAAAATTTGGTGGACATAGTGTATAATATTGCTAAGACCCTGAAGGTTTTAATAACAGGTGATGATATTTCAAACATTTATAGAATAAATAAAGGTTTAAATCAAGATGGCAATACTCGTCCCCCATTATTGCTGTTAAATTTACCAAGCAAAGCATATGAGGCAGACTTCTTGCACAAAGGAAATTAAGAACTGATTTTTCCACTACTACTCTGGTGTGGCCGCCAAGTAAGAAATTTCCAATTTTCTTACGTGAACTGCTAACACCACAAAATCGAAGAATCTATGCTGCGGCCCGGTTGTTAAAACAAGACAACAAAATTAAGTATCTTTGGATATCAGGAGGGAATATTTTTTCATAAATACTCCACACGGGTTGCCAGGTCAGCTGGATTGTCTTTCGTCGGCACGTGTCTCCATTCAGCTGAGGGCAGCTTAGTTTGAATAAAGGCTACTCTGTTAGCAACAAAAGTTTTCCAGTGACAAGGATGTTTTCGCAACCAAGAGAGAACGACTTGACTGTCAGACCAAGCGAAAACCGGTAAATCTTTAAAACCTGGCAGTTTTCTAACATGACAAATTAATTTGACAAGAAGAACTGCTGCATTCAATTCAAGATTTGGGATGCTTATTGTTTTTACTGGACTGACCTTAGTTTTAGCAGTTAATAGAGAAAAGTGAGTTTCTTTATCTCCTAACGAGACCTTGAGATAAACAGAGGCTGCATAAGCACGAGATGAAGCGTCAGCAAACCCATGAAGGTGACATCCCGAATTTGGTAAGGTCCCTAACCAACGGTTGATTGTAATATTAGAAACCGCGAACATTGCACTGCTATATTCGTGCCAACGTCTGAGAACGTCAGGAGGTAAAGGCGAATCCCAATCACATTTCAGGATCCATAGGTCTTGCATCAAAATTTTAGCCGTAATGATAATAGGAGCCAGCCAACCTAAAGGATCAAATAACTGAGAGATAATTGATAACACTGAACGTTTGGTAGGGACATAGGACTGGGAATGCATTTTTGTGAAACTGAATTCGAATGCGTCTTTCTTTGGATTCCAATGCAATCCTAAGGTTTTGACGGATTCGGTTCGCGCGATCTGTTTGTCGTTTTCAAGACTCGCAGACTTTGTTTGAAGGGGAAGAAGTTCAGTGCAGTTTGCCGACCATTTATCTAACTCTATTCCAGCAGAGAGTAAGATATTGCACAATTCATCACGTTTCCGTACGGCTAACTCTAGTTCATGAGCTCCATCAAAAAATTCGTCAACATAGGCGTTATTCTCAAGACTGTGAGCACTAAGGGGAAATCTATGTTCTTCATCTCGCTTAAACTGCATGAGTGTACGGATTGCTAAGTACGGTGCACATGCTGTACCATAAGTGACCGTAGTTAGACGATATTCTACAGGTGGTTCATTGTGACTGGGAGACCAAAGAATTCTCTGAAGGTCTTGGTCTTCTGGATGTACCTGTATTTGACGAAACATTTTGACAATATCCGCCGTGAATACAAAACGATACAATCGCCATTGTAAGATAATCAGGATGATGTCGCCCTGAAGGGCTGGACCTGACATAAGAAACTCATTCAAACTTACGTTTAATTTTGTACGTTGGGAGGCATTAAAAACAACCCGAAATTTCCAAGGGTCCCACTGAACCACTGCGTGATGAGGTATATACCATGCACGTGGGTTGTTTAATTGAAGCTTTGGAACCTTTTCCATATGACCTAACTCTTCGTAAACCCTCATAAATTCACGATATGCGTCCGCAAGTTTGGGATCACGATTGAAACGACGATGCATAGTAGACAGCGTACTTAATGCTATTTTTCGAGTTTCTGAAAAAGCATTAGGAGGATCAGAATTTAGAGGAAGGCGCTCCATATAGCGACCATTCGGTAAACGAGATGAATTATGAACATAAAATTGCTCACATACATTATCCTCTGGTTTTTCCTTAAGGGGGGTCTCGGGAATTTCCTCTAACCTCCAAAAATTCTCAAGTGAATTTTGTAGATCGTCATTCTTAACAAAATGTACAGATGCCGATTGATTTGGGAAACTGAGATCCGCCCGCCGTGCCATATTACAGTCTATGGAACCAGAAACAACCCAGCCTAACACACTGTATTGGGCTATCAATGAAGTAGTTGGGAAACGTTTAAGTCCGGGACGTAAAATTTGACAATAAATGTCAGATCCTAAGATCAAGTCAACTGAATCGGGTTCGAAAAAGTGAGGATCAGCCAGAGATAGACCATCAAATTGATGAATGTCTAACTCTAAGAGTTGTCTTGATGGTAGTTGCGAAGTAAGACGAGGGAGAACTAGCGCACAAGTCTCCAAGTGAAAGGAAGAATCATGAATTGAACGCAAGGAAATTTGAGCACTAGAGTTTGCTGTTCCGGCGACTGATGCACCCAAACCTGTCAGAGAAATCCGAGTACGGTTCCGAGGTAATCCAAGAAGTTGAACTATAGATTCAGTGATAAATGAGGCCTCAGAACCCTGGTCGAGTAAGGCACGAACTCGAACTTCAGTTCCCTTGGGGCCTTTCAGAATGACTTGGGCGGTAGCAAGGACAACAGAATGTTTTGAGGCTGACACATTGGCGGTCAGCGTCGATACGTTTGCGTTCAGCGTCGGAACATTGGCGGTCAGCGGCGAGACATTGGTGAGTGTAGATTGCGAGAGATTAGAATCAGGCCCTTTAGGTGTCTCTCCGATTGTTGAAGGATTGTGAAGACTCGAGTGGTGTTTCTCCTTACACGTTAGACACCTACGTTTTGACATGCACTTTTTGGCGTTGTGAGCACCTAAACAGTTAAAGCACAGACGTAAGCGACGTGCTTCATTCCGACGCTCAGAAATGGATTTTTCAAGGAATTTTAGACATGCTCCGATATAGTGATCTTCAGAACATAGAGCGCATTTCCGAGTATGTCCCTTCGAATCCTGTGATTTGGAACTCGTGCTAGTATGAAATGAACATTTGTTATTGCTGGAGGATTTAGACTGAAAGGAAGGGGAATTCTTACTAAGTTTAGCTTCTGCAGCTATCATACAAAGTGCATTAGAGCGTTGTTCTAGGAATTCAATGAAATCATCAAAACTAGCAAAGCGTTCCATACGACTAAGATCTATACCGGATTCGGAAGCCTTTGCCACGGCTTGGCGATCCTTTGCGCTCAGCTCTGATTCCCAGATTTTACGAGATTCAGGATCTAGACGACTCGCAAGGAGATATACAAGCCAAATATCCCAATGTTGGACAGGCATGTCAAGATTTTTTAAATCACGTACGATACGTTGAGCTTCATCGCTAAAGGATTGTAATTCATTAGCGGATTCTCTTTTAAGATAGGGTAGGCCCATCAGTGCAGTTAAATGACTATTCACAGTCAACCGAGGATTCGAATAACGCGTTTTAAGGGCTTGCCAAGTCGATAAATAATTGGCATTGGTGGTTGGAACATTTTTAACGAAATCTGCGGCATTATCAGTTAAACATGATCTTAGGTATTGCAATTTAGTGACATTGGTTAGTCGCGGGGCTTCATGAACGAGAGATGTGAATAAATCACAAAAATTGTCCCAATCTTCGTACCGACCAGAAAATTTGGGCAGATCTAACTTAGGGAGTTTAGCCATTCTGTGACAGGTTTCGGAATCATTATATTCAACAGAGCGTCTTTTTTCGGTTAGAGAGGTTTCAAATTCACTTAAAGTTTTAAGTAGGGAATCTTGCAGGGATTCATAACTAATTTCCATAAGCGCGAAAATCTGGTTCGTAACATAGGGATCATTTGCAACGTCGTCTCTAGCAATAATTTCCGCGTGAGTTCCCCGAGCCTCATCCCAGATTTTATCGACTGTCTCGATCCGTTTTTTAACAATATTAATATTTAACGCGTCCAAAGTAGTTGCTTTGAAACGCTCTTGAATACGACCTATTTCAGCGGCTCGCGACTCTTGCTGGGCTATAAGTTTTCTTGTAGAGGGTGGAGCCATAATTTAAAACGATCATGTGAAATATATAAAACGATTAACGAAACAACGAATAAATGGAAAATTGTCTGCAAATTGCAGGTACAGAAGTGAAAAACAAGGTACGTGACCCTAACACAGTAGGGAATCAAGTGGTGGTACACAGCAGGGGGTAGTGTCGACACACAACAGGGAGGATTACCGAGACGCCATTAAATCACATAAATGCATACCAATTAATCAATAATAAAAGAACAAGACAGAGATAAAGAGATAAGCAAAAGATAAGAGTTTTGGAGACATCACAAAGCGCGACTTCCTTCCTCACCCGGGGCACCAAAAAATTGTTTCGTTCGATTAGAGATACAATTTTGTAAGGGAAGAAAGGAATGCGCAGAGGAAGTTGTTCCAAATAAAGAAAAAATAGTAACTTTAACTTTGAAAAACTAAAGGAATTTATTAACTGAATTTAAGGTTAATGAAATAAATTTTACAAAAATATGAATTAGGGTACTTATCGAGTTGATCCAAACATGTGGGAAGTTGAGTCCAAAGTTCAATGCTGTGGTTGAAAGGGAGATCCAGTTCGTTTCAAACACGTGGTGAATTTGAGGCCAAGGATCCAATGCTGAGGTTGAACCATAGAGGTGCGTCTTCTCTTACTGCCGGAACAGGACTGGTCTTGCCAGCCTTCTCCCCTCTCCACTAAGGAAAACACTGCACCCGTCGGCAATCGAAATAGACCGAAGTTGGCTTCGGAGCGGATCGTAGCAACGCGACTCTAACTTTAATTCAAAATGAACAAGAAAGAGGAAACAAAAACGTATAACTCCGAACAGTCATCATTTGTACACTTGTATCTTTTTATTTATTGTATGAAGAGAGGTTATGCGTTTTTTATAAGTGGAAAATATTTTTCATTTATTACAATTTAACCTTTTTTTCATTATTTTCATTTTCAAACTGAGTTGTGTTTTTGATATTGTTGAAGAATCAAATTTTGTCATCAATGCTCTGTGCATTGCTTTTTTTAATGATGTAAGCGTTATTTACTCTGAATTTTATTATTGTTATTTTACGGCTACGCTATATTATAGGTTTAGTGAAACAGATGTGATTTATATAGAACTTTTGATTTTATCAGTCAGTTGAATTAATAATATATAAGACGTTGTAAGCTATCGATCACTCCGAGTCAAATTAGAAACAAAATAAAGATGTTTTTACGTTTCGACAGCGCAGCTGTCCTCTTCAGAACTATGGTTTATTAAAAAAAACATTTTTGTAAATTACAAATTAAAACAATTACATAATCCTTATAAAATAAAAATAAAATAAACATTTACCACAATTTCTTAATTAAGATATTTAACATAATTTTAAAATATAAAGACAGTTCAATGAGAAACGTCTTCGTCGTAGCGATAACAATTAGACACTGGTGAGAAATATATATTTCGGATAATATTATAAATACGGAGATGAGGTAAATGACCGCATACGTAAACAGAGAACGAACACGTGAATTGTCATGGTAAATCAGATAACAAGAGAGGAGTTATGAATATATTTATCTCTCATTTAGAAAATGAATATAATTACTATTAAGATTTTGTATGTCTTCTTTTTTATTCACTGAATTCTTTTGTAAATTAAAAAATAATAATTGATAAAATAATTATCCTTTGGAATTTATTAAAAAAAATATATAACAAGGCGTATTCATTTAATTGAATCTAATTCTAAGAAATTTACCAATAATAACAACAGTTTTTATATTAACATGCCAAAAGTTCTTTTACCCTATGTTCCTTATCTTTATGAAAAAACTGCTTATTTTTCTTAATAATTATAATTTTTTATCTATCCCATGTAAAAATAATAAATTAAACCATAATCTGATTAAAAAAGGAAAAGATAAAAGTAAAAAATCTGAAAATACAAATGTAGTTTACAAAATTGACTGTAAAAATTGTACAGCTTCTTATGTTGGCCAGTCAAGTAGAATGGTTGGTGTTCGTATTAAAGAACATAAGAATTCGAAATCTAGTGTAATTGCTGAACATAATAATTTGTTTCAACACGATTTTGATTAGGATAACTTTAAAATATTGGATAAAGAACAAAACTATAAAAAACGATTAATATCAGAGATGAAATTTTCAATAAGTTCCAAAGGATAATTATTTTATCAATTATTATTTATCAATTTACAAAAGAATTCAGTCAATAAAAAAGAAGACATACAAAATCTTAATAGTAATTATATTCATTTTCTAAATGAGAGATAAATATATTCATAACTCCTCTCTTGTTATCTGATTTACCATGACAATTCACGTGTTCGTTCTCTGTTTACGTATGCGGTCATTTACCTCATCTCCGTATTTATAATATTATCCGAAATATATATTTCTCACCAGTGTCTAATTGTTATCGCTACGACGAAGACGTTCCTCATCGAACTGTCTTTATATTTTAAAATTATGTTAAATATCTTAATTAAGAAATTGTGGTAAATGTTTATTTTTATTTTATAAGGAATATGTAATTGTTTTAATTTGTAATTTACAAAAATGTTTTTTTTAATAAACCATAGTTCTGAAGAGGACGCTGTGCTGTCGAAACGTAAAAACATCTTTATTTTGTTTCTAATTTGACTCGGAGTGATCGATAGCTTACAACATCTTATATATTAGATGTGATTTATATTATATTTTTGAATTATTATGTTTTTATTTTTTTTTACTCTGCTTTCATGTATTTCTGGTGTAATTGTTTTAATATTTTATTACTTTTTATTTTCCATGGATTCATTAAACATTTGTCATGTAAATGCTCAATCTCTTCGGGCTCACTTTCATAAATTTGAGGACTTTTTTGGGAGGGAGTACTACGATGTAATTGCCGTCTCTGAGACATGGCTGACTTTGAATATAATGTCTAATTTTGTTCAGCTTAATGGTTATACCTTGTTACGTAGGGACAGAGAAAAACGTAGGGATGGAGGTGTTTGTTTGTATGTACATAAGAGACTTAAATGTTCATTTGTAGTTATGAGTTCTGAGGGAATACATCAAGCGGCTGAATTTTTATTTATAGAAATTCAGTCGCGGAATGATAATGCTCTAATTGGAGTTGATTATAAACCATCCAATGCATCATTTGCTAACGAATTAGAAAATGAAATTTTTGCACTAATTCAATATTTCAATAATATTGTAATTATGGGTGATTTTAATTCTAATGTAAGTACCACTTCTCCTCTTACGAATTATCTTACATCTAGGACATATTCATCTGGTGTGTATTTGGTACCTCATAACTCAACTCACCATTTAATTAATTCTAGTACTAGAATTGATGCAATTTTTGTTAATGATTTAGATAAAGTAGTCTCTTATTGGCAACATTTAATACCCTTCCTTTCCAGTCATGACTTAATTAATATTAAATATGAGTTTGAGAAAAATAATTCCCTGTCTTACTGTCAATCTAATTTAATACGTAATTTACATAATATTCCTGAAAATGAATTTATCTCTTACTTATTGTCATATGATTGTGCTAGTATATATTTGGAACAGGATATTAATGTTAAGGTACATAAATTAACAACTTATTTAACTTCTGTCTTTGATGTTTTTGCACCCTCGCATATGTCAAGCGTATAAAGGAGATTCTTGCCCTGGATGTCGGATGAGATACGACAACTCATTAAAGAGAGAAATAAGTTACGTAGAATATGTAAAAGAACAAGAAATGTCACTGATCATGCTCATTTTAAGAGAGTTCGGAACTTGGTCAAGACAAGGATCAGAGATGCACACAATACATATAATTTTAATGTCATTAGTAATAAGAGTAAGTCAGAGGACATTTGGCGTATATTGAAAAGACTCAATCTTATATCGCATAAGAAAAGAGCAAATGTTAATAACATTCAGACACACGAATTTCTCAGGGTTTTTTCACATTCTCCTGCTTCAAACTTATCTAGTAATATTGTACCCCCTATACCTGAATTTGGGATGTTTAACGATGATAAATTTTTTTTCTAATATAGACTCTATTACTTTCCTTAGGAATATAAGTTATATAAGAACTAATGCTATGGGTCCTGATTGTATTTCCATGAAAATGATAAATATAGCACTCCCTGTTATATTTCCTATCTTATTGCATTTATATAACTACTCACTACAAACATAAACTTTTCCTGAAATATGGAAAATGAGTAATGTTCGTCCTATTCAGAAAAATAATAATCCAAAAACTCCTATGGACTTTAGACCTATTTCTATTGTTTGTGCATTGTCTAAACCCTTAGAGAGAATGGTGTGCAACCAGATGACCTTTTTCTTAGTCGATAATGGACTGTTGGAACCGTTGCAATCAGGTTTCCGATATAAACATATTACATCTGATATTAAACTAGCTATGGATAAGAAATATGTAACTACTGCTATGTTTTTTGACTTCTATAAAGCATTTCCTTCTGTTGACAATGAACTATTATTATGTAAATTACATATTTTTGAGTTGTCTAGGTCTGTATGCGATTGGTTTGAGTCTTATGTCAGTTTCAGAGCTCAGAGAGTGATAGATGGAAATGGCCAATATTCGGAATGGGACAGAGTGGAAAGTAGTGTACCTCAGGGAGCTTTACTTTCCGCATTACTATTTAATTTATTCATTACAGATGTGGAATCAAGCCTGAAATATTGTAAATTTCATAAATATGTGGACGATTTTAAATTATATTTATCTGGTCCATTAGCTTCTTTTTCGGATTTACTTCCCAGCTGAAAAAGTTCTATAGAATTTCACTAGAATCATTCTATAGAATCGTTCTATATGAATTCTAGTGAATATTCTATAAAATTTCACTAGAATGATTCTATAGAATTTCTACATAAATACTATTAAATTTTAGTGATTTTTAATTAGAAAAACTTTAAATTTGTAAAATAATATTTTTCAACAAATTTTAGGCTAAAATAATTGTTTATATCCTTTGAATATATAAAATTAATTGAACTTCGTAACCATACATAACTATAATGTTAAAAAAATTATTTTACGAAATTTATATTCCTTCTAATCAAAAACCACTAAAATTTAGTAGAATTCACGTAGAAATTCTATAGAATATTCTCTAGAATTTATATAGAATGATTCTATATAATGATTCTAGTGAAATTCTATAGAACTTTTTCAGCTGGGTTCAGCAAATGCAAGCTGATCTTGACTATGTGGTTGAATGGTCTAATGAGAATCTTCTTGCTCTGAACTTGTATAAGACTCAGGCTATGATAATTTCTGCGAATAGTCATCTTTCCTCTGATTTACTACTAACCTTCCCACCCTTTCTAGTCAATGGTACTCCTATTAAATTTAAAGAAAGATTGAAGGACCTTGGCTTGACATTGGATAGAACATTATCTTGGAGTGATCATGTTCTTAGAATTACAAGAAAAATTTATACAGTTTTACAACAATTGTACAGAAATAAAAATTCTCTTCCAACTCAGACCCGTATATTACTTGTGAAATCTCTTGTTCTTCCTATATATGATTACTGTTGTTCTGTTTATGATGACATTACTGATGAGCTGAACTATAAGTTGGAAAGGTCCCTGAATGCGTGTATTCATTTCATTTATGATTTGCCAAAGCACGAGCATTTTACTGAATATAGAGTTTGAAAGCTTATTAAATAATGTTCAACTTATATTAATGCATATACTTATTGCGCTGTATTAATTTATGTACTTTGTTCCTTGAAGGGCTAATTAGCCATATGAACTTATTTTTCTTAAATAAATAAATATACACTCAATACTTACACATATACACTCAATACATACACATGTATACTCACACATATTATACACTTAATACATACACATGTATTCTCACACATATACACACAGCACATATATACATGTATACTCACACATTTACACTCAAAACATAAACATGTATGATAGAAATATTGTCCTTTATATTTTGTAGAATAATAAAAAGGCCTAAATACGGTTTTTGGTGTTTATTTATAGTCCCAACTAGTTTCGAACCATATATGGTTCCTCATCAGGGGATGAACAATTTTACATATATATTATCCAAATTGGAAACATTATAAAAAGAAATCAAAGAGGATTAAAATATCTGACAGATAAAATTAAAAATTTTTTAAATTTTAATTTTGACAGGTATTATAAGGTTATGTTTTAAAGAAAGTGAAAAAGTTTCTTACCTCTCAGAAAAGCATTTTAAGTATAAGTATAAAAAAACAAAAAAATTTAAATAATGTTTTTTTAATAATAATGTTTTTTCTTAAAAAAATTTAAAAAAATTTTTTTTTTCTTTTTTATACTTATACTTATAATGCTCTTCTGAGAGGTAAGAAACTTTTTCACTTTCTTTAAAACATAACCTTATAATACCTGTCTAAATTAAAATTCAAACAATTTTTAATTTTTTCTATCAGGTATTTTAATCCTCTTTGATTTCTTTTTTTGTTTCTAATTTGGATAATATATAAGTAAAATTGTTCGTCCCCTGATGTGGAACCATATATGGTTCGAAACTAGTTAGAACTTTAAATAAACACCAAAAAACCCGTATTTAGGTCATTTCATTATTCTACAAATTATATAATACGGTCAAACAAACAAAAATTACTATTGTCCTTTATAGTACCAAAAAAAATAATTATTTATACCAAATACGAATTACTTAAGTAAAAATTGCAATAATTGAATACAGTATTAATTAATTATTAATTAAATATCCTAAAAAATGTAATTGATTGAAATAAAAATAATTATTGTCTCAATTAAATGGTTTAATTGTCTTTCATCCAATAAATATTTGTTTGAAACAAGTGAATATTTATTATATATGAGTACTCTATTTTATCGTATCAAATTGATAGTTATTTGTACCGGATACGAGTTGTTTAAGTCAAATAACACATAATAGGCCAGTCGGTGAGTGCAAAAAGTGCACAAAAGTGCAACCTGAAAAGTCTTAATAGTTTCTTGTAGTTTGGGGGCCCCATATAAGAGCCCCATGGTTTGCTCTCGATTTCCGGTTGCAAAAAATAGTGTAAACAATCGTCAAAGTTCGAGAAACGTAGTTTTTCGATGACCCTTGCTTTCGGTTAAATTTTAGAGAAGAAAGTTGTTATTGAAAGTTGTAGAGCCTAAAAATACCTTTCAAATGACTGGTCATACGTTGAAAAAGGTTTATTAGTTTAGTTGCAAATGAATTTAAACCATTAAAAATAGCACTTTTTTAATTGTTTAATTACTTTGTTAATAATTATCGAATTTGTTAATAATTCAGCAGGAATATTCTCCTTGAGAAGCTGAATAAATCCCCAAAAAATTCGACTCGATCAGATAAATGGTTTATGCATAATTCCATTTGTTAACTAAAAACATGTAATTTTTCAACGGAATTTCCCCACTTTTGGACCAACGAATTTCGGTTTTTTCTTTTCGAGAGTACAGTTTAGGAGTCAAACTTTCATTCCATTTAAATTAAAATCATATTCATTTCAACACTGTCAACACATTCATTTATTTAACTTCTGTTTACTCGATGCTACACGGTCACTGGTAAATAATTTCAAATTTTTTTGTCCACAATATTGTTTCAAATTAAATGGAATTATATGTAAGAAAAAAATTTTTGGTTAAATATAATAAATAATAATAAAAATTTGTTATTAAAAAAATTTTTTTTTATTAGTACAAAAAATAATTTATTTAAAAAAAAGTAAATTCATTTTTGGATTCAGCGTTGGAAATTATATGAAATTAAAAAAAAAGATTAAAATCGGTCAATAATTAACAAAGTTATGACCATTTTTGCAAATTTGAACGGCTGAATAGTTTTGCGGCGGGCGAGAATCTCGCGCCTCCGAGTTCCCCCACTCCGCTGTCCAAAGGTGGAAAAAACTATGCAATACTTTAACTTGATATAAGTGCAAAGTAAAAGCACAAAACCTTATGTTCAATTTTTTTTCATAAAATACATATATTGAACTGTAAGTGGTGTGAATTGCAATTAAAAGTATTGATAAATAACTAGTCATGAATTTTTTGAAAAAAAAATAACTCTCCCCCCTTTGAAGCTAGGTTAAATTTTTTTTTGGAAAATTTTTGTGAAAACAAATGAAATCAAATGCCCTTTACACCAAATCGATAAAGTGAAAATTGACTGAGTTATTCCATTTGTTTATGTCAAAAAAACATACCCTTTTTTAACGTCTATTATTATGCACTAAATTAAAAAAAATCAATTTCCCATTTAAATGGAATGAAAGTTTGACTCCTAAACTGTACTCTCGAAAAGAAAAAACCGAAATTCGTTGGTCCTAAAGTGGGGAAATTCCGTTGAAAAATTACATGTTTTTAGTTAACAAATGGAATTATGCATAAACCATTTATCTGATCGAGTCGAATTTTTTGGGGATTTATTCAGCTTCTCAAGGAGAATATTCCTGCTGAATTATTAACAAATTCGATAATTATTAACAAAGTAATTAAACAATTAAAAAAGTGCTATTTTTAATGGTTTAAATTCATTTGCAACTAAACTAATAAACCTTTTTCAACGTATGACCAGTCATTTGAAAGGTATTTTTAGGCTCTACAACTTTCAATAACAACTTTCTTCTCTAAAATTTAACCGAAAGCAAGGGTCATCGAAAAACTACGTTTCTCGAACTTTGACGATTGTTTACACTATTTTTTGCAACCGGAAATCGAGAGCAAACCATGGGGCTCTTATATGGGGCCCCCAAACTACAAGAAACTATTAAGACTTTTCAGGTTGCACTTTTGTGCACTTTTTGCACTCACCGACTGGCCTATAAGTCAAATCTAATTAGCCAAATCTAAATAATTAGATCTAATAAATATTGCTTAAAATGAATTATGAAAATTAATATGTTTAATAATACATTGTTTTTAATAGAGATAAACATTTATTTGCATGAATAAAATAATTTTTTGAAAGAACTAAATATTTGTTTGCATCAAATATTCAACTATTTATCTCTCTAAATCTGAATTAGTAAATTTCTACTAATGAAATAGTGCGGTTTCGTTTAAAAATTTGAATTAGTGACCTTTTTTCTAATTTTTGGTAGTTTTTTACTAATTGCTGATAGAAATTACCTAAAATTAATTGAAACAAATAATTTGTATTTATATCGCTAATATTTATTTATATGAATGAAATAAATAAATTAATAGTTTCAAGTAACACATTTAATTGCGCCAAAAATTTGTTATTGAAATTAAATATCCAATTAATTGAGTGAAATAAATAAATCCAATATTTCAAATAACTGTATCAATAAGTTAATTATTAGATCCAAATATTTTTTAATTGTTTATATTAAATAATAATTATGAATTTTTTTATTAATAAGAAAGAGACTCGTTCAGACAAAAAATATTGATTTTTGTAGATTTTACTTTAAAGTTAGACTTCGTGAAATTATCACTACCAATCAAAAGTATATTTTTTAAATCGAAATTTTAAAAAGACATTTCTATTTGGCCTTAGGAATATGTTTATCAAACAACAGACATAAAAATATTTTTTATCAAAGTTACGGCAAAATGAATTTTTTTTGCAACTTTTAATACAAAATTTTATTTCTTTTTCAAGCAGGCTTATAAAAGAGATAAAATATACTCTTGTTTGGAATTAGAGACTTTTTAAAGAGTTTATTTTTTAATAATTATTTAATAAATTTTTTATAAACAAATTGTTTTCAGGGTTCCGTACACCTAACGTGTACCGACGGAACCCTATTGGTGAGTCTCTTGTGTCCGTAGCCAAATCGTGTGTCCCCGTCCTAGCAGCTAAATTATTTGATCTAGAGAGCTCAATTTTGGCACAGATACGTATTTTCACATATAGATTACAGGAAAAATATAGAGAATGTGATTGGAGGTGATGGCCATAGCGTTGTCAAGGAAAAAACAATATTTTTGGCCAAAAATGCACAAAAAGTGACAATTGCCCCCCCTTAACTTCTAAACTATTCAACGTGGAGGGCTAAAATTTGTCATACTGGTGTATTCTAACGCGAATATTACAGGAAAAATATAGAGAACTTGCTATGTAATAAGGGCCATAGGAAAAACTAAAAAAATTTTGAAAATGTTTTTTTTCTAATTTCCACATTATTTGATCTATTTAACTAAAAATGTGCTTCTTAGTATATTTTTACAATCTGATCACAAAAAATATATTAAAAATCTAAAAAAATTTTTTTTTAAAAATTGGAAAAGTGCGAGTTGAACTCGCACTGCAATGGCGGGTTCCGTATACAAATATTAAAACAATACTTTCAACATTCATCAATAAATAGTAGAATTAAAATAAACAATTAAAAAAATATATTAAAATCATTTAATAAAAAAAAATTTAAAAAAATTAAAGTATTGTGTATTTAATATTGTAAACAATAATAAGTAGAGGAACTAATTGTGCAAATTTTGTTCCTCTACTTATTATTATTTACAATATTAGATATACAATACTCTAATTTTTTTTAATTATTTTTTTTATCAAATGATTTTAATATATTTTTTTAATTGTTTATTTTAATTCGACTATTTATGGATGAATTTTGCAAGTATTGTTTTAATATTTGTGTACAGAACCCGCCATTGCAGTGCGAGTTCAACTCGCACTTGTCCAATTTTTTTTCTCTTTATTTAATACTTTCACATAGAAAAAAATTTCCTTAACAATTTTTGTTTTTAAAAATATCAATAACTTTTCTATTTCTAATCGAATTAGATTCGAAAATAAATCAATCGAAGTGTTTTTAATGCTCTACAAAATGATAATGATAGTTTTAAAGTTATGTCTACATTTTTTAACAAAATTTTCAAAAAAGTCTTATTTTCCAAAATTTTTGCATTTTAAAAGTTTAATATCTCTTGTGAATGTGAACAAAAAATATTCATTGAGGGCTCAAAAGATGCGTTTAAAAAAACTACAAAATTAGAGAAAAACATTCATAGGTGTACTAACATTTTTTCAAAAGTTATGGGCAAAAAACATAAATTGAAAAATTAAAAATAAAAAAAATATATAGTTAAACTTTATTAATCTGTCTTAAAGTACTCTCATTTTACGTCCGCAGGTAAGACCAACAATATAAAAAAAATAGCACAAAAACTCTTCATAATTTGGAGATATTAATAAAAATATGATGTTTACACACACACTCATACGGAATGGCATTTTTCAAAAATGTCATTTTTGAACTCCTAAAGTTTAATAACATAAGGATATGTTAAAAAATTTTAGTGTAACAATACTTCCTCTATATGAGGAAGCAATTATGCTTTGAGCTTATGCGTAGTACATGTGCATATTTTCCTCTCTGTTTATACCGTTAAATATGAGCAAGTGAAAAAACAAAAACATCAAAAAGTTATGGTAGTATTTTGCAACATGTTTCTCAAAATATAATATACTTTTAGCAAAATTTTTTATATGTACGTAGAATTTAATATTATTTTATTACCTATAATTATAAGAGTTAATTATATTACATTTAATAGACCCTTAGAGTTGCCTGCACTTTAATAAAGACCTAGTATAAGTTGTAGGTCTAGTAAAACTATGAACAAATATGTGTGAGAAATGTCCCAAACACCCCTAAAATTTAATTTTAGGAGCAAAAAAACGTTTTTTGTGTATTCATGTAAAGAATTACTCGTAAGTTCTGTCATTTTCAACCGATTTTCAAAATTGTTCTTTTATTTGAAAGGGGAAAAGCACACATTTTTAACAGTGTATTACTCGTTTACTCATAATAAAAACTGCCGAAACCGTGGTTGAAAATATTTGCGATTTATCAATTTTCATTTCATTTCTTCAACTTTAAGGAGGAATGGGACATAGATTATAACAAAAAGTTAATGACGTTTAGATAAAATCTCTATTTTGAAATTAACGCTATGTAGAAAAGTTTAAATATTAAGAAACAAAGATAGTAACTAATTATGACTGAAAAACATTAATTACATTAAAATAATTAAGTTTTTTAAAAGATATAAACATTTTTTATCAGTACGAAACAAAACTTTTAGAAGTGATTGTACTAAGATGTGACCTAAGAAAATGAAAAATATGAAAAAATAAGTTCGAATCAATTAGTAATGTGATGCACATACACTTAAAAAATATTCCATTCGTAAAATTATAGCACAAAATGAGGTATTACAATTTTTTATAATTATAATTATTTATTTATAAATGATTTTAATGAGCTAAAAAACGTGAAAACGTTGTAAACTAATATCTTTGTTTTTCAAACGTTGGTAGCACTGTCATGACCGAAATAGTTGTGGGAGTGAGTGAGAGAGACATATTCTACTGATGCGTATCTATGAATGGATAAATAATTATCTTCTTTACAACGTTGCCATGTTTTTATGTGTAAATGTCAAAAATCTAGTTTTTTTCTACTATTTAAATTATTTTCTTTGTATTTTAGTCTGTAAGTATATTAAAGTTTAATTATTTATTAAAGCTGACATATTGAACTTCAATATATATTTGGGACAAAAAATGTTGACATCTGCAAATATTATTTTTCTTTGATAAGAACCGAGTATTTGAATTTTCCATAA
Source organism: Leptopilina myrica (nomen nudum) (assembly GCA_032872475.1). Classification (NCBI taxonomy): domain Eukaryota; kingdom Metazoa; phylum Arthropoda; class Insecta; order Hymenoptera; family Figitidae; genus Leptopilina; species Leptopilina myrica (nomen nudum). The sequence goes on from CM065464.1 coordinate 27,593,882, forward strand.
AAGACAATGTTAAATTAATAAATTTATAACTTTTAAACAATTCAGACAAAAATTTTCAAACTCTGTGAGCTGTTTTATAATATTATTAGAAACTCATCCCCAAAATTTTAAGAGTTTCTGACATTTTTTAATGTGTGTCCCATTCCTCCTTAACAAGGTTTCTAGAATAGTATTCAAATTTACAGATTTTATTCATAATAATTTGTTAAAAGTATTTTTAATTCTGCGTAAAATGAGTGTTTTTTGAAAAATTTTAATACAAATTGAGGGAGATACGTGAATTTTAAGATTTAAAATTTTTCCCCCAAAATTACAAATATTTTAATTTTGCCGTGGAATTTACATCAGAGAACTTCAAATTTTGTGTTCACGAATTTTAATTGATTAACTTAAACGGCATGCATATCAAACTTGTTTTTGATAGATTTAAATAAAGACGGAGTCTGTATTTGGAGGGGGAGTCAGGTTAAATTTTCACTTTTCTAAATTTTTATTGCCTAAGTGTGTCAATGTTTTTCAAACATTATGTAGGATTCAAATCTATTCTATAATCTTCAAATAAAGAATAACAGATAATTATTTGACAATTTCTATAAGAATGCCTTAAAATTTCATGAAATATAAATTTGAACTTCTACCACATTTTTTAATTAATTTTTATTGTCGAACTTTTCATATGCATTTTCGCAACACTAAACAATTTTATTAATCTTGATAATATAGAATAGATTTAAATCCTAAATAATGTTTGAAAAACATTGACACTTAAGCAATAAAAATTTAGAAAAGTGAAAATTTAACCGGACAAATATTCCAAAAATGGTTTATATCGCCAATATTGCTTGTTCCGCAGTCCCCATCATTTCACCTCCTAAGAGATGTTATAAGTGTCATAGATTTAGACACATTACCAGACAATGCAGAAGTTATAGGTCAATATGTTAGTTTTGTGCTGATTTTCACGAGCAGGTTGACTGTCATATTAAATTAATACCCCTTCTTTGCTCTAATTGTGGTGATAATCATGTTGCCTCCTCTAAGGATTACCCGGTCTATGCATACGAATTTGAAGTAATGACTATACGCAGATTTCTCTGCGTAGACCTAGAGTGGATTTTTCAGGATTGGAGAATGCTGGTGTGGAAGAAATCCCTCCACCTTCTTCCACTTCGAGAAATGCGACGAAGAATTCTGAAACAATAGTTCATTCTAACACCACTTCTGATTCTTCTGAGAAATTTTATTCTGCACTTTCTATATCTGCTAAATCTTCGAAGAATTTCTCCTTGATTGAAATGGAGTTGTAATCCTATTTGTTTCTTTTTCTTCTTTTTTGGAACTTCTTGTCCCCGGCCATTACTTGGCTCCATTTTTTTATAGTTTTTTTTTGTGTTTGTTTGTTAAAGTAAGGAAGAAATATTTTTTTCTGCTGACGTTCATCGTCTTTCTAATTTTTCTGTTCGATTTTGTCAATATGGTTCAACAGAGTCTTACTTGGGCTCTATGGAATGCTTATATTGTGTTTCATAAGAAGATTGAAATTGAATCAATTCTAAACACTCTCCAACTTGATGTTCTTTGCATAACGAAAACTTGGTTGTCCTCTGAATTAAATTTCAACATCTTTGGATACAACATCCTCTGAGTGGACCAAATTTCTGGGAGGAGTGGTGGTGTTATGGTTTTGACTAGGGAAGGTTTGAAGATTGAGCGTGCTTAAATTCCGGTTCTTTGTGGAGGGGAGGTGGACCTCTTGTCTGTTAATGTTTGCTCTGATTTGGGAATGATTTCGTTTCTTCTGGTCTACTGCCCACCTAACGTTCACACCGATTATGGTGCTAACCATTTTTGACCTTGTCAATTCACATCCATACCTAATTATCTGTGGTGATTTCAATGCTCATCCGATTACTGCGGATCAGGGTTTTGTTGTTCTTACTGATTCTCTTTCTACGTTATCTCCTCTTGATCATCGTATTCAGTCTAATCTGGATTTAATTTTTACCTTATCTGAGATCCATCATTTATTCACATGGAAAGTCACTCGTGATCATTTTGGATGTGACCATGTTTTGATCACTTCTACACATTCATGTGAACTCAGTTTTTGTAAAGCTTCCTCGATTAGGTACAATGTCCAAAGTGTTGATTGATCCTTGTTTCGGGAACGGGTGGATGAAGATTTTAGTCTTAACCGAGGCCCTGGATACGGGGGATTGTTCGCTTGGGATTTATGAAGCTGTTGTCTGTTTTTGAAAAATCGTTGGGCAAAATCCTGACGTGATATAAACTTTGCTATTATTAGAAATTGAAGGCTGAAATAAGACCTTTCTAATAAGTCATATGCCAATTCAATCGCATGCACCCTTAGAGCGGGGGGTGTACTTTTATCTAAGAGTGGAGGAAAAAATGAAAGCAGAAAAGTACTTTTTTAAAATTTGATTGTAATCGCTTAAAACTTGTTCCTCGGGGTTTTTGAGGTCGCTGATTACAAATCTGACGTAAAAATTAAAAAATTAAAAATGGCGTATCCAATATGGCGGACCACTTTTTTTAATTTTGGTCGAAATTGCTTGAAATTTATTACTTGGGGGTTTTCGAGATCGCTGATTACAAATCTGATGTCAAAATTAAAAAATTCAAAATGGCGGATTCAATATGGAAATTTCGACCAAAATTTTAAAAAGTGGTCCGCCATATTGGATCTACCATTTTCAATTTTTTAATTTTGACATCAGATTTGTAATCAGCGACATCAAGAACCCCCGAGTAACAAATTTCAAGCAAATTTGACCAAATTTTAAAAAAGTGGTCCGCCATATTGGATACGCCATTTTTAATTTTTTAATTTTGACGTCAGATTTGTAATCAGCGACCTCAAAACAAGTTTTAAACGATTACAATCAAATTTTAAAAAAGTACCTTTTTACATTCATTTTTTCCTCCACCCTTAGACAAAAACACACCCCCCGCTCTAAGGGTGCATGCGATTGAATTGGCATAGGGCTTATTTGAAAGGTCTTGTTTCAGCCTTTAATTTCTGATAGTAGCAAAGTTTATATCACGTCAGGATTTTGCCCAACGATTTTTCAAAAACAGACAACAGCGCTGTTTTTAGGGGTTTCAACCCCTAATATCTCGAAAACGTGACGTGATGGAAAGTTTTTGAACCCAGATTCGTGTTCAGCATGAAAAATCGCTTGGGAAACCATAGTCCGATCTTATTCGCAAAACTCATTATAATCATTAATTGTTATTATCTTTTGATTTGCTTTTTGAGTTTTCTTTGATTTTTCTTGCATTTTGGATGTTTTTTTTCTTTAGTTGATTAATTTTTTTTGGTTGATTTTTGATTTTTATTGTTTCTCTTTTATTTTTTCCCTCCTATGATGGTATGGTTCTTTTTTCCATTTGACAACCTTTCCCCTGGCTGAATTGAGTAGCCTGTGCCTACGGTGGCATTTATTGCGAAAATGACTATGCTATGCATTTTAATTTTGTTCTCCATCGCTGCTTAATGTTTACCACTATTATTGTATGTGATTACACACAGATATGGCAGTATGCTCTGCAATAGGCCACTAACAAGGAAAGAAGAAGAAGAATGGATTCACTCCCCATTCCCTTAGTTTAGTCTTCTTATTCTTACTCCCTGCCTATAGGTATGAAAATTGATGCGCACTTTCTCTTATTGGAGACTCAACTTCTGAGAATCTTGATGCGCACAAACCCATTGCACACTAGTCTCAAACAGTTTCGCAGCCAGTAAGACTTGTGTGCCACACAAGCACGCACTATGTGTGCCTTTTAGATTTATTTTATAATAAATTAAAAGTAATACCATATGATAGACATCATTACGCTACAGAATTATCAGTTTTACTAACAGGTTTAAAAGACCTAGAGAACTAGTCTATAGTCTTATTTAATTTTCATTCTACTTTCACTTTCACTTTTACTTCAATTTTACCTTAATTTTCATTCTACTTCCACTATCGCTTTCACTTTCATTTTTACTTCAATTTTCACCTTCATTTATTTTCATTCTATTTCCACTTTCACTTTCACTTTTACTTAATTTTTCACCTTCATTAATTTTCATTCTACTTTCACTTCCACTTTCACTTAAGTTTTTACTTTATTTAATTTTCATTCTACTTTCACTTTCACTTTTACTTCAATTTTACCTTAATTTTCATTCTACTTCCACTATCGCTTTCACTATCATTTTTACTTAAATTTTCACCTTCATTTATTTTCATTCTACTTTCACTTCCACTTTCACTTAAGTTTTTACCATATTTAATTTTCATTCTACTTTCACTAAAGTTTTCACCTTATTTAATTTTCCTTCTACTTCCACGTTCACTTTCACTTAAATTATCACTTTAATTACTTTTCATTCTACTTCCACTTCTACTTCCACTTCCACTTTTACTTAAATTTTTACCTCCATTAATTTTCATTCTACTTTCACTTCCACTTTCACTTAAGTTTTCACTTTAATTAATTTTCATTCTACTTCCACTCTTACTTTTATTTAAATTGGTACCTTAATTAATTTTCACTTTAATTCTTAAACTTTTTGGTCTCACCTGCGGATATAAAAAGAGTAGTAAAGACCGGGCGTGATGATAACTTTTTACTTTTTGTTGTTTTGCTTGGACATTTTTATTTTAATTAATTGTTTATATCTTAAATCTTAGATAAGTTACTCTAAAAGGTTGCTCTTTATATATAGTATTTCTACTATTTTTCCTACAATGCAAAAGTGAATGAATATTATTAATAAAACTTTGTACAATGTTGCAGTGTATTAAGTACAATAAGTTGTCTTTAAAGCAAAATTATGTCGATTTATGATTTTTAAATACATTACAGTTAGTCATTACGCCTTGATCTTCCATATACTTAACTCATATCGTTTAAATTGAAATTTTATGTCTCTTGGTTTAGCTAGCAATTTTTAATCGTTTGTTGTCCACGTAATACAATTAATGTTTATAAATTTAAACTAATTTTAAAAAAATTCTAAGACTAAAAAATTATGTTTTTATAGGAGTCCTTTTTGAGATATGCTAAAAAGACTTTGGAAATAAAATTATTTTAGCCATTGCATAAACTATGTTTAATGAAATTATTTAGTTTCTTTTCATAATAATTAAATTAAATTTTTACTATGAAAATGATTAATAATTAATAAAGGGTAGATTTGATAAAATTATCAATACATCAAAAATTTTCACATTCGAAAGAATCATTTATTTATAAACAATATATTCTTTATATAGTTTATTTGTAGTTTGCAAAATCAATTATAATATTATCGAATATAAAAGTTGTTAAGCTCTTACCTGTTGTTTTCTTTATAATTATTTGTTTGGATTTGTAGTAGTTACTAGTTACTAGTGCGTTCAATATAATGAAGAGTTTTTTCCCCAATCAAGGATGAGCTTCTTATTCTCATTAATTATAATAAAGTCTAAAAAGTTATGCAATTAGACTTTTAAATCTTGAAGATAAATATTCTTTTTTTTCTTTCGTCCACAATAACTATTAAAAAACCTTATAATTTCTACAATTTTGTCCATTGCGATGCGCATAATTGTGTCATCAACAAATTTATAAGAGAAAATTCGTTTTAAAGATAATTTTTCTAAATACAAAATTTCAACGTCGTTCATGATGATATCAGCGAATAGTCCAATTAAAAATTAATAAAAATAAAGTAAATACATATATATATATATATATATATATATATAAGATGAGACTTTTGTCTGTACATTGCTCAGAACTGAAAATTTTACGCATAATTATTCGTTTTGAGCATCCAGGATTCCAAAAATGCCAATAAAAAATTTCGTGTATGTATGTATGTATGTCCGTATGTCACAGAATCTTTGTTCGCGAATCACTTAAAAACAGCTTAACCGTTTGAAACCAAATTTGGCACAATGTTTAAGCTTAGGCCAAGGGAGGTTTTTAAATTTACAGATTTAAAAATTTTAATTAGAACGGGAGATATATTTAATTTTTTCAAAAAATTTAAAAAAAAATATTCAAATTTTACCTTTTTTTAAAATGCTTTTAAACTTTGTATAATTGAGTATAACATGTTATCTAATCACATTCTAGAACAGATTTGCCAAAAAAATGTCCTATAACTAAGATGAAAGTATAAACATGATTTAAAAAAAAATCGCAAATATCCAAATTTTATATTTTTTAATGAGCTGATTTTAAACTATCTATAATTAAGTTTACATGTTCTTTAGTCACATTTTAGCATAATTTTGCAAAAAATAGTGTCCTATAACTAAGATGTAAAGATAAAAATGTTTTCAAAAAATCGAAATTTTTAAAATTTTTAATTTTTTAATGAATTGCTTTTAAACGATCTAAAATTGAGTATAACATGTTATTTAGTCACATTTTAGCAAAAAATACTATCCCATATCATAGATGTAAATATAAAAATGTTTTCGAAAAATTAAAAAAAGTCGAAAAAATTATCTACTTATAAGAGATAATTTTTTGAAAAATTATGCTGAAATTTGACAAAATAACATGTAATAATGCATTATAGATCATTTAAATGCAATTCATTAAAAAACATAAAATTTGAAAAATTTCGATTTTTTAAATTTTTTGAAAACATTTTTATACTTACGTCTTGGTCATAGGACATTATTTTTGGCAAAACAATTTTTACATTTTTATATATTGCAGTAAATTAATCAGTTGTGACTTTTGTGAGATATATATAAACAATAAATTTACAGTTTTTAAACATATTAATTAGAACGGGAGGTATTCAATTTTTTCAAAAAATTTAAAAAAATGGAAAATTTCTAATTTTTTTTATTTTTTAATGTATATCTTTTAACTTTTAATGTTAAAATAATGGTATTTAGAATATTTTGTTTATCCCATTAATCAAAAAATTTTCAATTGCAAAACTTTGAAAATATTCAAAATAGTAAACAATATTTTTAAAAATATTAATTCATAGCTTCAGAATTATTTTTCAAGTATTGAAAATAGAGATTTTTTTATGATAAAATTCATACTACAGAAATTCAAGAATACCTGTGAAACGATACTTACATTATGCTACTGGAGAAAAACTTAGATAGTAAAAAGTTTTGTTATTTTAATTCTAGGTTAAACTATTATAGACGTTTTGAGCATTGTAAAGGCAAAAGTTAAACAGAGTGTCTATTATTATTTTTGTGTAACAAACTATCAGGTTTTTCCCATCTTTGTCTATATTTTTCCAGGTGTATCTTTTCTCATCAAATATAAATTTTTCTGATAAGTATTAACGATAAATAAAACTACAAATGACTACAAAATTCACATATTTTATAAAAATACTCTTCGACGGGATTTTGTTTTTACAAATACTTTTAACAGGGGTTCTACCAACTAAAAAAAAACGGTAAATATGCAGGAATTTAATGTAAACGGAAAAATTATAAATTCATCTTGCAATATAGGTCTTATTTTAGATTTAAGCAATTATGATATAATTAGTTCGAATTTGACTTTACTATAACTCAAAAAACTGGTGGAAATTTTGAATTAACTTATAATACTATAATTAAATTTCTACGAATAATTGATGAACATTGTTTTCTTCATTTTAATGAATAAAAAATAAATTATTTAATGATAAAAAGTCAATCACTGTTTTAAAATAGTAATATTTTTATAATGAAATAGTTAATGGTAGCTAATTATTATTTCTCCAGTCAAATTAAATTCCCCACTATTTCCTATTTTTTGAGACTGGTAGACACACTACTGAATGTACCTGTAGAAACTAAAATCCGTCGAAGACGGGTATGACAGCTAGTTTCAAATAATTATAAAGAAAACAACTATTGTATAAACAATAGTTTATGCAATGGCTAAAATAATTTTATTTCCAAAGTCTTTTTAGCATATCTCAAAAAGAACTCATATAAAAACATAATTTTTTATAATTTTTTAGTCTTAGAATTTTTTTAAAATTAGTTTAAATTTATAAACATTAATTCTATTACGTGGACAACAAACGATGAAAAATTGCTAGCTAAACCAAGAGACATAAAATTTCAATTTAGTTTATTTCATTATAAAAATATTACTTTTTTAAAACAGTGATTGACTTTTTATCATTAAATAATTTATTTTTTATTAATTAAAATGCAGAAAACAATGTTCATCAATTATTTGTAGGAATTTAATTATAGTATTATAAGTTAATTCAAAATTTCCACCAGTTTTTTGAGTTATAGTAAAGTCAAATTCGAACTAATTATATCATAATTGCTTAAATCTAAAATAAGACCTATATTGCAAGATGAATTTATAATTTTTCCTTTTACATTAAATTCCTGCATATTTACCGTTTTTTTCAGTTGGTAGAACCCCTCTTAAAAGTATTCGTAAAAACAAAATCCCGTCGAAGAGTATTTTCATAAAATATGTGAATTTTGTAGTCATTTGTAGTTTTATTTATCGTTAATACTTATCAGAAAAATTTGTATTAAAAATCATAAATCGACATAATTTTGCTTTAAAGACAACTTATTGTACTTGATATACTGCAACTTTGTACAAAGTTTTATTAATAATATTCATTCACTATTGCATTGTAGGAAAAATAGTAGAAAAACTATTTTTTAAATACAAAAGTAACTCTTCAAAATTTTCATTTTTTCTTTGTGTTTTATAAAAAATAGTTTTAAAAAGAAAATTAATTAATTAAGGTGAAAATTTAAGTGAACGTGAAAGTGGAAAGAAAATTAAATAAGGTGAAAACTTAAGTGAAAGTGGAAGTGGAAGTAGAATGAAAATTAAATAAGGTGAAAACTTAAGTGGAAGTGAAAGTAGAATGAAAATTAAATATGGTGAAAATTTAAGTAAAAGTGGAAGTGAAAGTAGAATGAAAATAAATGAAGGTGAAAATTTAATTAAAAATGAAAGTGAAAGCGATAGTGAAAGTAGAATGAAAATTGAGGTAAAATTGAAGTAAAAGTAAAAGTGAAAGTAGAATGAATATAAATGAAGGTGAAAATTTAAGTAAAAATGAAAGTGAAAGCGATAGTGAAAGTAGAATGAAAATTGAGATAAAATTGAAGTAAAAGTGAAATTGAAAGTAGAATGAAAATTAATTAAGGTGAAAACTAAAGTGAAAGTGGAAGTAGAAGTGGAAGTAGAATGAAAATTAATTAAAGTAAAAATTTAAGTGAAAGTGAAAGTGGAAGTAGAATGAAAATTAATTAAAGTGAAAATTTAAGTAAAAGTGAAAGTGGAAGTGGAAGTAGAATGAAAATTAATTAAAGTGAAAATTGAAGTGAAAGTAAAAGTGGAAGTAGAATGAAAATTATTTAAAGTGAAAATTTAAGTGAAAGTGAAAGCGGAATGAAAATTAAATAAGGTGAAAACTTAAGTGAAAGTGGAAGTGGAATGAAAATTAATTAGGGTAAAAATTTAAGTGAAAGTGAATGTAGAATGATAATTAAATGTGGTGAAAACTTAAGTGGAAGTGAAAGTAGAATGAAAATTAATTAAAGTGAAAATTTAAGTGAAAGTGGAAGTGGAAGTAGAATGAAAATTCAAGTAAAAGTGAAAGTGGAAGTAGAATGAATATTAATTAAAGTGAAAATTGAAGTGAAAGTGAAAGTGGAAGTGGAAGTGAAATTACATAATCGACCCCCGGGTGATTTAAAAAAAATGTCAAAACTTATAAACAAAAACTTTAAATGCGTTTTTATCAAAATGTTCTTTTGAAGCGATTTTAAAAAATCAAACGGCTAAAAGTGTTTGCAATTACAATTCTTCAGTAAAGTCAATCAAATGTTTAGGTTATAAATGTTTGTTGAGATAGTAGTAGTGTGAAACTGATTTTACACAACTTAAGAAGCGTTCAGACCTTTGCAGACTGTCTGTCTGCAGGTTACCATGGTAAACGTACAAGAGTAAGAAAATTCAAATTTATTACACCTTCTTCCTTATTCTTATTGCTTCTGCCTGCGCAGACAGACAGCCTGCAGATATCTGAATGCTTCTTCATTGCAATTAATAGCGCCACTATCAAGTGGCTATAATATGGCGCTCAAATTCAAAATTTATTCATCCTGTTATGTGCTAACTTTTTAATTTTATAATATAGAAAGAGACGCCTGTTCATCCCCGTTTATGCAAATGCTCCAATAGTCATTTGCAATAGCTGGGAAACTCGTTAAAAAAATTGATCATAAATAGCCGTAAATATTTTGGATCAAATGCATGTTTGGGTTATTTAACTTTAGAAAAAGTGATTTTTAGATTATATTAATATTATTTGCAATCAACATTTGTTAAAGTAAACATTGGATCATATAAGATTTATATAAATTTTTGTCTTAATATTTAGGTTTGACCTTCTTTTCCATTCTATTAAATTTTGGTGTTGGAGAACGAACTACTTTGGAATTTTATTTATGTTTAAAAAATCTGCTTTCAAAAGCGAGTTTGTTGGTTAAAATGCAAGTATTTTTATAATACTGAAGATGGCTATCTCAATAGTCTTGCAAAAATCTACTTGTATTTAACCAAAAAATGCGTTTTTTCAGCAGACTTTTTAAACTAAATTTAAACTGAAAAGTAGTTCGTTCTCCATCATCAAAATTTAACAGAATGGAAAAGGTCAAACTTAAATATTAGGACAAAAATTGAATTTTTTTGGTCTTCCTCCTGAGAATAAATAAGTGATTAAAATCTCTGAAAATCATGAAACACTCAATATTAAAGGTAAAATTTTTCATATTTCTTTATTATAAAATCAAAAAGTTAGCACATAATGTAAAAGTACATTAAAAGTACTTTACATTATGTAGTATTAAATTTTGTTAATATTTATAAACTTTTTAGAGAAATGTAATTAAAATGCAGTGACTTTTGACATTTCATAGGTAAATTTTAAAATCATGTTTTATCTATTATTTTAAGTATGTTTGCATAGTAATCTATTTATTCAAGTAAATTAGCCCATTTTTAACAAATCTCAATCAAGAAATTTGTATTATTTAAATTATTTTCATTCTTCTTTATTATCATTTTTACAAATTATGAGATTTTTTAAAAATAGGCCTCAACGGCTTACGTGAAATATAATGGACTGACCCCGAAATTTGATTAAGTTTAATGATTTAGATAATATAATAATCTAACTTTCATTTGAAATTGAAAAAACTAAATTTTATTTTTTTGTAAACTTCGACTAGATTTAAAAAGTTAGCCTATACTAAAAACTCACAGAAATACTCACATTTAGCCTATTTTCAGTAACATTCGCAGCACTCTTTTTCTATATATTAAAACAATTCTTGTGCTTTTGTACATTATAATTCTTTGTTTTATAATATTTAAGCAGCAAATGTAGGAAATTTTTGACGCTAAGTGATAAAAATTCTCACCGCTCGACTGTTTGCGAATACTCCATTTTATTTGTCATTAATTTTGTATTTAAGTAATTAACAGAAAATAAAAGTAAATTCTTTTTTAAGTAGGTTGTTTAGAAATTCTAATGAATATTCCAAAAACATTTGGCATTTTATAACAATTTTGAGTTAATTTATGTTACAAAAAAATGCGACGGATAGAGGGTTTATATTTTACATCGCAGGTTTTTCATAGCAATCTCAAAGCTTATTTTTCATATAACTTTTTGTATACTTTATTAGTGGCAAAAACCTCAACACCCCTTACCATGCTAAAAACGTAAATATTAAGGTTTAAAGTTTTAACATTTGCATATAGGATTCCACATGAAGAATTTGAAAATGTGACATTTTATTTAATTGCTGACAAACTTTTCTTACAATTTTTTTAAAAAACTAGTATATTGTAGAGTCAAATTAATAGAATAATATGAAACAGTTTCAAAAGGGTTAACCATGCTTAACTTTTTAATAGAGCACTTTTCAGTAGAAAAGTCAGGTTGATTTTCCATTACGCGTCAAGCGGTAAGAGAGACAACTGCTGTCACGCGCTTAAGAAAGAAAGAGAAAGCACAAAATCGTTCTCAACTAACACTTAGGTGGCGGGAGTTGTCGATTCGTATAAAATGTGTCGCGCGCAACAGAGCACCACTGGAGCCCGAGAACCTCCTTAAAATACTGAAAGAAATGATTTCGGTATGTTAGGGATTTGGGTATGTTGAAGAATTTCTGTCAAGTTTTGAGAATCCAAATTTTTATTTTACCCACGAAGTAGTATAAGAAAACATATCACCTATGGGCAGCTTTAACGGCGTTGCAGGTCGAGAACTGGTTAGTGTTGCCAACCCACTCTCCCCTACTTTCCTGTATTTTTCCACTTTGATCACTTTTTAAAAAAAACTAAGCACTTAATCGAAAAAGTGGGCCTTTACTGGGGAGCGAAATTAAATAAAGAATTAGTAAAACTTTATTTTGTCTCGGTACGATGTTTCTACGAGCCACAATCCTATTTCTACGATTGAAATTGACAGATGTAGGTGACTCGATCTGGGGATAAAATGGCCGCACAACAGAAAGGTGGTGTAAGGCGGGTTGCCTACGTTAAGGCATAACAGTATGATAAAACAGGACAGTAACTTTTATTTTGTTGAGAATGATTAAAATAATATTTTGTAATAATAAAAATTAAATATGAAAAATATAAATGAAAGGTTTTTAGTTTATAAAAATTTTGCGTAATATAAAATATGTGAAAGTAAAAATAAAAATAGGAAAAATTCTTTTTTTATTTTAGGAAAATTAGTTAATTATAGTAATTAGAAAATTAGATAAAATTAACAATTATTTATCAAATATAGAAATTTAAAAAAAAATAAATAACTTTTTACTGTACATATTTGTCAAATTAGTTTTAATAATGTTTTCTAATCCATAAAAATTTTTGTTTTTATTCTTTTCTACGGAAATAATTATTACAATTTTGCTTATTAATTTTACAATTACAAAAATTATTACAAAATTTTTAGAAATTTTCTACATATTTAAAAAAAAACTAATAACTTATTTTACAAGTCTAAAAACCCCTTTCTGTAGGCAACTAGTTCATCAGTTTATTTTCGACTTCTCAAAGCTGTCAATTTATATATGGCGAAAAGAATATTGAGGCTCGCAGAAACATCGTATTATTTCAAACAAATTTTTGTTGAAATCTTTATGTCATATAGAATTCTAATTAATATAACTTTTTTCAATAAATTTCTGCGACTTTTCTACGCGTGTCATTATTTTTTTTTGACATAAGCTTTTTTGATAAGGTTGTTTTTGTTGTTGTGAAAAGTCAAAGGAATGCGTAAAATTTTTTTTTAAATTATCCGCAATATAAATTGTGTTTTTTTTATAATCTATCAACATTTATTATATTATATGTATGTTATACGCTAATACTCTTTTAATATTATTTTTAAAAAAATGAGATTTAATATTGTTATACTATTGCAAATATTACATTATACTTGAGAAAGTTCTTAATTATAATTATTGCAATTTTTCAAAAGAAAATTAGTTTTTATAAACAAAGTTGTATTTTTCTTAAAATTCCTTCCTAACTTATCAATCGATTGCCTACTTACATAAAGGAAGTAGAAAAGAATAAAAAGAATAAAAACAACAAAAATTTTTATAGATAAGAAAACATTATTAAAACTAATTTGACAAATATGTACAGTAAAAAATTATTCATTTTTTAAAAAGTTTCTATATTTGATAAATAATTATTAATTTTATCTAATTTTCCAATTACTATAATAAACTAATGTTCCTAAAATAAAAAAAGAATTTTTCCTATTTTTATTTTTAATTTCACATATTTTATATTACGCAAAATTTTTATAAACTAAAAACCTTTCATTTATGGGTGATTCTCCGAAATTCACAGTTATCAAGTTTTAACCAACCTAAGTACACTTGCGCCAACCACAGAAAAAAATTTTCACGTGTTTTTTTATAAACCGATAGTTAATTGTTTCAAATAAATGAGCCGCCGGATCGTAGAAGGGCACGTAAAGAATACGGAGATTAATATAGATAATTTCGAACATTTCTTGTTTATAATTAAAAGTTATACTAACATTCTAAGCTTCATTTTCTGGTAATCGTTTTGCAAAAAGGTATTGTCCCTTTACAATCATCCAAATCTTCATGCATGATTTTATAAATTTGTATAGCGTTGTGTACGTTGAAGAACTGTAATAAGCTTTTATTACAAATACCTAATTAATTTCTTTTTACAAATAATGCGTTGGTTTTTGATACATTTACCTGGAATGCAAGGGCAACATTCATTTTATGGTAATATTTTGGTTCGATATGTTCTTTTCGCAACTTATAATTCACTTTTAACTCATATGGTAAATAATTCAGCTTTTCTAGCAAAGCATACCAATGTTTTAACGATATGCCTCCATCTGAAGTCCAAAAATATAAATTGTACTTATAAAGACATTTTCATAATTTACAATAAGTAGGTGGCGAAAACAGTCAGTGGCTTCAATTTATAATCTTTTTAGTCAATTTTCTTACTTTTGTAGACAAAATTTTTTAAATAAAATTAAAAACTATTAAAATAAAAAAGTATTTATTTAAAAAAAAATATAAACATTTTAAATATATAAAAATCGAAGACTTATTTTTTAAATTTAATTTTAATCCAATGTTCTTAAATAATCAATAAATTACTGCGTTAATGTTAATTTTCGCAGTTGTTTCTCGATAAATTTTAATTGAACGGTCGTTTCTAATAAATAATAATATTAAATGACTAGTAACTGTTGCAGTAAATAAAATGACAAATATTTTTGCGATAAACGATAAATGTTACATCGAAAAAAAAATAATTTCAATTTTAGACTATTCCTCTTCTTTTGCAGCATTTTTTCCTTTTATATATGGGCAGTAAAGTTTTCATTTCTAATTGAGAGGATTTTCCTCTTTTATATTTTCCTTTAAATGTCACTTTTGAAACAGTTTGAAGCTACGTTCAGAAAAACAAAAAACAACTTAAAAATCTTCTTTCTAGTATAAATTTGTTTCAATTTGAGAGGAATAATTTTAATCAAAAAAGAAAGGTTAAAATTCATCGTTTGGTTAAAAAACTTTCAAACATAAACGAAAATTCCTCTTTTTTGTAAATGAATATTCGTATATTAAAAATAAAATGTAAAAATAATTGATAAGCGGAATTTTCTTCTCACTTTGAGATTTTATTTTTTTCGGTGTATGTACTTACAAAAATTGTTTTAAACTTAGGGAATTTTATAAAAAAGTTTCTTAAACTTTTGTCCAGATAAGGATAGTTCCATAAGATTCCATAAGCGACGTTTTACGTCACATGGATGAAGTACACTGACAAATTTTTCAGAAATGTGAAAATACTTCCACAAGTTCCTGTTCCATGCGGCCTCTTTAGCTATTTTCTTTAGGCCAATTCTTTGCCTTTTGATTCCATGAATTATTCCATCTTATAATTTTTTAACCTTCTCTTTCGATGTCACATTCTTCGAAATGTTTCTCAGAAACTCTGTGACTTTTAGCCATGACTTTGTCTGTCCTCTTAATTGCCGCAGACCAAGTTTGCAACATTTTATGCTGCAAATTTCAATAATAATAATAATAGTGGTAACATAATATTTACATCCTCAAATTGTTTCCACATCTTTGTCCTTTCACAACTGTACCACTATCACAGCCTTTCACAAAACAAATTGCCATGCTTATTTACACTTGAGCCGCCAGATCGTAGAAGGGCACGTAAATTTTTTCTCGGCCAAAATCGAAGTCCCCTGGACATAAAAAATTCGACTTTCGAATTTAAATATCTCATGTACATATCCTGATAGGAAGTTTCATTGTGCATCTTTTTTTCACTAATATGGCGAGTCATAAAGTCATAAAGTACTTAAAATTGGAGTTAAAAGAATTAGAATTCTGCAAGGAAAAATATTGAATAAAGAAAATGTGTGTGACATGAGGGGTAATTACAATAATCGAAATATTAAATTAAATGACGATTTAAAACAATTATTTGAAATATATTGTTATAGTTTGCCGCACCGAAAATCTCATTATAAAAGAGAAAGCACAGAGTTGCAATATTTCACGAATCCGGATTTAAATTTAAAAATAATGTACTATTTATTTATAGAATATCATCAAAGCGTAACTCAAAAGGAAGAAATCCCTTTAAGTGAATCCTCATACTGCAAATATTTCAATTATAATTTGCCTTTTTTTTAAAGTTCCTAGAACCGATGTGTGCCTTATTTGTTTTGAAAATGAAAATAAAGAAACTACATCGCAAGGTTTTATTGAACATAAGGAAAAGGCAAATAATTATTCAATTTTAAAAAAAGCTCTTTTAGCAGAACCTAATACTTTATGTGCTGAATTTGATTATGCGCAAAACTTGCCATTACCTAAACTATCAGTAGCAGAACAATATTACAAACGAAAATAATGAATGTACCTTTTTAATGTCCATATACACAATACTGATAAAAGTTTCATGTATCTATTCCTTAAGGGTTCTGCTAAAAAAGGAGCGAACACAGTTTGCAGTTTTATCTACCATGCAGTGAAAGAACAATTTGATTAAAAAAAGCACTCTGTGCTTTCTCTTTTATAATGAGATTTTCGGTGCGGCAAACTATAACAATGTATTTCAAATAATTGTTTTAAATCGTCATTTAATTTAATATTTTGATTATTGTAATTACCCCTCATGTCACACACATTTTCTTTATTTAATATTTTTCCTTGCAGAATTCTAATTCTTTTAACTCCAATTTTAAGTACTTTATGACTTTATGACTCGCCATATTAGTGTTCGGGTGCTGTGTTATAGTTTCTGTAGAAAAATGATTATTTTTTTAGGTTTTTTTATTTTATAATTATATTTAATTAATTAATAATAAATATTAATGTAATAACACATTGTATTTTATTACACCCTATAATTTAGAAAATTGTTGTTTATAAATTCGAATAGTGATGAGAATATTAAATTGTGTTTTGTTTTCATTGTGAAGGTCAAATGCATCAAATGTAAACAAACCGTCCACTGTTGCGAATTTTAAAGAATATGCGTTTTTAAAGTGTCTAAAAAAGGTTTTTTTAATTTTAACGATTAAGTGTTTAAAAGTGCGTAAAAAAGGTAGAAAAAAAAGAAATGTGTTCAAGAATGGAAGGAAAATTTAAGAAAAATCAAGAGAAATAAGGTATGTATATTTTCCAATAAAGTGTTTTATTACTTTGAATTTTTTACTATAACAAAAAAATAAGTTTTTGAATACTATTTTAACGTTATTACAAATTTTTTTTAAATTTCTGAATATTTATCAATGTATGTGTATTATTGTCATATTTTTTTGTACTATTTTATTATTTGTTGATTTTATTGATTTATTTCTTTACTATTTATTATCGACTTTTTATTTATTCTTTTTTTATTACTTTTGTAATTAAAAATTTTTTTTTATTGTTATAATTTTAACTATTTTACTATAATACTATGTTGACTTATTTTATTGTTTCATTTGTTTGTAATATTTTATTTTAATATTTTATTATTTATTGATTCACTTATTATATAATTTTATTAATTTATGGTCAATTTTTTGATGTTTTTCATATTTTTTTAAACGTTATTTTTATTGTATTTGATATTCATTATTTATTTATTTAAATATTGAGAGAAATATTTTACATAATTTTTTTAGGGTGAAGAATATATGTCAACGGCAGATAAAATAGTTAAAGAAAAAATATTTGGGCCTGTGGAATTTTGTTGTAAGCGTCTAAAATGTTTTGAAACTATTTCAATAAAAAATCAAGAGAAGTTTCACTCTACATTCTGGTGATTGGCAGATTACGATCAACAAAATATTTATTTGAGTACAATTCTAAAATGTAAAAATCCGAAAAATATTGATGATTCTGCTCATAAACAAAAATTAATAAATTGGAATTATGAGTTCCCTAACGAGGAAAAAAATATTCCAATTTGTCTTGAATTTCTTCATAAAGTACTTAAAATTGGAGTTAAAAGAATTAGAATTCTGCAAGGAAAAATATTGAAAAAAGAAAATGTGTGTGACATGAGGGGTAATTACAATAATCGAAATATTAAATTAAATGACGGTTTAAAACAATTATTTGAAATATATTGTTATAGTTTGCCGCACCGAAAATCTCATTATAAAAGAGAAAGCACAGAGTTGCAATATTTCACGAATCCGGATTTAAATTTAAAAATAATGTACTCTTTATTTATAGAATATCATCAAAGCGTAACTCAAAAGGAAGAAATCCCTTTAAGTGAATCCTCATACTGCAAATATTTCAATTATAATTTGCCTTTTTTTTAAAGTTCCTAGAACCGATGTGTGCCTTATTTGTTTTGAAAATGAAAATAAAGAAACTACATCGCAAGGTTTTATTGAACATAAGGAAAAGGCAAATAATTATTCAATTTTAAAAAAAGCTCTTTTAGCAGAACCTAATACTTTATGTGCTGAATTTGATTATGCGCAAAACTTGCCATTACCTAAACTATCAGTAGCAGAACAATATTACAAACGAAAATAATGAATGTACCTTTTTAATGTCCATATACACAATACTGATAAAAGTTTCATGTATCTATTCCTTAAGGGTTCTGCTAAAAAAGGAGCGAACACAGTTTGCAGTTTTATCTACCATGCAGTGAAAGAACAATTTGATAAAAATAAACACTCAAAAATTGTATTATTTTCTGATGCTGCTGGTGGACAGAACCGCAATTATACTGTGTTAACGTTTTTAATTTTATTATCTCGTGAATTAAATATTGAAATTTTACATGTTTATCCTGTAAGAGGTCACTCGTTTTGTTAATGCGACCGTAATTTTGGCTTATACAGTAAAAGCAAGAAGCAAAAAGAGAAAATCTAAACGTCAGAAGAATACTTTGACATGATTAGCAATGCTCGAAACCCCCCTTTTAGTATAATCAAATCTGCTATTGACATTTTACAAAATTCCGATGTATTATTAAAAAAAATTTATTTAAACCTAAGGGTCTAAAAATAAGTAAAGTTCCAGTTATCAGATATCAGCCAAACCGAAAAGTAGAATGTTTCGAAGATTATTCTCTAAGCAAAGCAGCAGTTTATAAGTCAAATTTAAATATTAAGCTTTTAGATTTACTTAAAGTCTCTCCACCTCGAATTGGCCTTAAGGCACCAAAAATAAAGGATCTGCAAAGTTTACTGAAATATCTAAGTTCAGAAGGACGTGAATTTTTCGAAAATTATATTTCCTATTTGAACACCTTAACGCAGAAGGGGAGAGCAGTGATTCTGAAAACCGTAACGATTCAGAATAAAATTTTTCTTTAGTTTTATTGTTTATTTACTTTTAAATTTAATTTAAATAACCTCTGTTAATTTATTTTTAAACAAGCTATATGTATTAAAAATTGATATTTATTGTTAATTAATTAAATATAATTATAAAATAAAAAAACTTAAAAAAATAATCATTTTTCTACAGAAAATATAACACAGCACTCCCGAACACTAATATGGCGAGTTGACGCGCGCTAAACGGCCGGCCGCTAGCAACTTTAAACATTCGCCATTTGTTAACTAATTGTTTAATTGAACTGTATCTTTCGGAAAAAACTAGTTTAGACCTTAATGAACAACTTTCTCACTGGAAGTTTTTTGTTGCTCAAAATTTGCTCAACTTCCCCGCTTAGTGAAAATTTCAGTTTACGAATTTTGCAATATCTCAATAAAAAATTAATAACTTTTTTATTTACAATTAAAACAACATTTTTCTTGTTCACTCACTCGTGGGATATAATTACGCGTATTTTCGTTTTTGTATCATTAAGAAATTCGTAAAATTGACTGAGTAATTGCGAGTTGAAGTGAAAAAAACAATTAAAATTTCGTTTTTAAAAAAAAACAGTTTTTCCCTTATATTTCGAAAACGGTAATAGATACAAAAAAATTTCTTAGGAAAAAAAGATGCACAATGAAACTTCCTATAAGGATATGTACATGAGATATTTAAATTCGAAAGTCGAATTTTTTATGTCCAGGGAACTTCGATTTTGGCAGAGAAAAAATTTACGTGCCCTTCTACGATCTGGCGGCTCAAGTGTAAATAAGCATGGCAATTTGTTTTGTGAAAGGCTGTGATAGTGGTACAGTTGTGAAAGGACAAAGATGTGGAAACAATTTGAGGATGTAAATATTATGTTACCACTATTATTATTATTATTGAAATTTGCAGCATAAAATGTTGCAAACTTGGTCTGCGGCAATTAAGAGGACAGACAAAGTCATGGCTAAAAGTCACAGAGTTTCTGAGAAACATTTCGAAGAATGTGACATCGAAAGAGAAGGTTAAAAAATTATAAGATGGAATAATTCATGGAATCAAAAGGCAAAGAATTGGCCTAAAGAAAATAGCTAAAGAGGCCGCATAGAACAGGAACATGTGGAAGTATTTTCACATTTCTGAAAAATTTGTCAGTGTACTTCATCCATGTGACGTAAAACGTCGCTTATGGAATCTTATGGAACTATCCTTATCTGGACAAAAGTTTAAGAAACTTTTTTATAAAATTCCCTAAGTTTAAAACAATTTTTGTAAGTACATACACCGAAAAAAATAAAATCTCAAAGTGAGAAGAAAATTCCGCTTATCAATTATTTTTACATTTTATTTTTAATATACGAATATTCATTTACAAAAAAGAGGAATTTTCGTTTATGTTAGAAAGTTTTTTAACCAAACGATGAATTTTAACCTTTCTTCTTTGATTAAAATTATTCCTCTCAAATTGAAACAAATTTATACTAGAATGAAGATTTTTAAGTTGTTTTTTGTTTTTCTGAACGTAGCTTCAAACTGTTTCAAAAGTGACATTTAAAGGAAAATATAAAAGAGGAAAATCCTCTCAATTAGAAATGAAAACTTTACTGCCCATATATAAAAGGAAAAAATGCTGCAAAAGAAGAGGAATAGTCTAAAATTGAAATTATTTTTTTTTCGATGTAACATTTATCGTTTATCGCAAAAATATTTGTCATTTTATTTACTGCAACAGTTACTAGTCATTTAATATTATTATTTATTAGAAACGACCATTCAATTAAAATTTATCGAGAAACAACTGCGAAAATTAACATTAACGCAGTAATTTATTGATTATTTAAGAACATTGGATTAAAATAAAATTTAAAAAATAAGTCTTCGATTTTTATATATATATATAAATATATATTATATTAAACATTAAATTTAACGATCATTCCGAGTCAGGTGTATAAAATAAAACAACAACAGTTGTTTAACGTTTCGACAGCGCGGGTATAGTTTTCGAAGTACATATAAGTAACTGACGTGAGGTGAATGGCCGTGTCAGTAAACAAAATTCAGAAAATGTCAAGGTAAATCAAAATAGATTAAGAATATTTCATTTATAAAGTGATTATATAGTAATTACTAAGATTTATAATCGTTTTCAGATTGTAAATATTTCTTTTAACTAATGGGTAATATTAAAAAAAATACATATTGATAAATACTGTGAAATATGTGTAAACTATTATAATTTAATCTATAAAAATGAGTATATTTGAATAAAATAATTATTATATTATTTTAAAGGAGATTATTTTAAATTATGTTTATGGTTTTTTTTAATTTTTGTGAAATATTATGGGATACACGGTGCTAGATTTTCGATATAACTGAATACGAATTCAATATCAGATTCACAAAATTCAAAATGGCGTATACAATATGGCAGACGATTTATTTAAAATTGATTGTATTTCCCTAAAATATGCCATTTTTTAACCTGTCAATCTGATATCGAATTCGTAATCAGTTTTATTGAAAAAACTTAAAACTATTTAAAATTTAGATGTTTGTAGTTAAATTATGCTTTATTCTCGAAGTTTTGTCTATTTCTACTTGGTTTTCGAAGAATTCGCTAAACTTAGAAAATTCAATGAACAATTACTCAGAGAAAAATGAAGATTTTTTTAAAATTTCAAAATGGATATTAAAGGGAAAGAGTAGAACTTTTAGTAGCAAGATTGACCTTTAAGAAAAAAAATTATCTCTTGATGTTACATGACATCAAATATAACTAAAAACAGGTTTTTTGCACTTTTAGGGTAAAATATCTCGAAAACCTGACGTGATGGGTCCATTTTGAGTCAGATTCGGATTCAGCACGTCCAAATCCTTTGGAAAAGTATTGTCTGATTCTTGGAAAGTAAATCTTGTCGGCCTGTGTTATATATAATTAAAAATAGTTAAACTATTGTACTTCAAAAAATTATTTAGAAATATTTTTAAAAAGTTAATTTTACGAATTTCTCCATTAAAATTTTTGAAAATATTCTATCTTAAGCAATATCTTTAAAATGAAAAATGGACGGTTTAAATTATTAGAAAAAATCTTTTTTATGTATTAAAATAATTGGATTTTCAAGAAAATTGCAAGAAAGTATAAACAATTCATATAGATAATAACACTGTGTCACATCGAAAAAAAACTTCTTATCTGACCTATTGGAGGTTGTAAGTTATGACAAACTAAGAGAAATAGTACGATTTATATTTCTCAAACACCCCTAAATTTTCATTATAGAGTCAAAAAACGGTTTTTACGAGTTTTTAAGCACAAATAGGCTCGTAATATTCTTATTTCTAGGCCAATTAAATTTTTTTTCATTTTAAAGCTGAAAAACAGAGCTTTCCAACCGATCCAGAGTTTTTTGTTTATAATAATATTTACTAGAGAAAAATCCATACAAAGTTAAAAAAATGTCATTTTTTAAACAATTTTTCAACTTTAACTGATATTTTTGGCATGAATTTTATTTTAAATATATTTTCTTCTTCTGTAACGTTTAAGTGTATTAAATTCTTCGTTCAACGAGCCCCAAACAAATGGATTTTGATTAAAATTACCTGAGTTATTGCAGTTTATGTCTTTGCAGTCACAGTAGTCGATTATAGTACATGACAGTTTTCCTTCCTTTTTTAATCGTAATTGTTTCTTAGTTATGATATATGGAGTTCAGGAATGTTCCCTTCTATTTTTTCATTTACAGAATCAGTTTTTTTTACAAATATGAATTTCAAAAAACTTTTATTTAAGAAAAGAAAGTCGTATTAAGTTTCAATAATAAAATTTGCTATTTTATTTTTGGACACTCCACAAATATAGTAGTTTGCAATAATTTTTTAATATTATAAACAATATTTAAACTACAATTAGTAATATAAGTACTAAGAGAACAAAAGTGAATTTAAATTATTTGAAATTTAAAAGTGCTTATTTAATCTTTTTTTTTCAACATTAAATCATCCTCTTGACGTTTAAGTGACCAGCAATATTTAAATTCACTTTTGTTCTCTTAGTACTTATATTACTAATTTTAGTTTAAATATTATTTATAATAATAAAAAATTCTTGGAAACTACTATATCTGTGGAGTGTCTAAAAATAAAATAACAAATTTTATTATTGAAACTTAATACGACTTTCTTTTCTTTAATATAAGTTTTTTGAAATTCATATTTGTAAAAAAAACTGATCCTGTAAATGAAAAAATAGAGGGGAACATTCCTGAACTCCATATATCATAACTAAGAAACAATTACGATTAAAAAAGGAAGGAAAACTGTCATGTAATAAAATTGACTACTGTGACTGCAACGACATAAACTGCAATAATTCAGGTAATTTTTAACAAAATCCATTTGTTTGGGGTTCGTTGAACGTAGAATTTAATAAACTAAACGTGGTTTCCGTTTCCGGTACTGTTGTATAGTAGACGCGATTTTTGTTCAGAAAGTATAAAGTATAAGTTTTTGAAGGTTTCAGTGAGTATAGTGTGGTGAAAGTAAGTAGAGTGTATGCAGAAAAGTGCAGAGTATAAGAGTGTAAGTAGTGTGAGTGAGTGTGCTGGCTGAAAGTAGGGTAAAAAGAGAATTTGGAGTGCAAAGTGGTTGTTAGGTTAGGAAGGGAAGAGAGATAGAGGGAGAGTGAAGGTGAGGGAGATGAGAGAAGTGTGAGATGGGTAAAACAGAGTGATATGATTAGAACTCCGAC
Source organism: Leptopilina myrica (nomen nudum) (assembly GCA_032872475.1). NCBI lineage: Eukaryota > Metazoa > Arthropoda > Insecta > Hymenoptera > Figitidae > Leptopilina > Leptopilina myrica (nomen nudum). The sequence continues at coordinate 27,618,038 of CM065464.1, forward strand.
GAAAAGCAATAGAGGGCAGTCAGATCCAGTTAACGAAAAGCGGGATAGAAAGAGAGAGGAGAGAAAAAACAGAGAGAGTAAGGTAGTAGGGGAGACTGATAGCGTGAGGGCCAGCGGGGAAAGCAAGGAGATAGAAGGAAGGAAAGTAGAAGGCGGCTCTTATGCGAGCGTGTTTGGAAAGACTGAGAGAAAGCAGAAACGTCAAGCCGGTAGGCCGTCAAGCATTGATAGACGCGAGAGATCAGTCAGTAGAAGCTTGGTAAAAATGATGGAGAATTTTACAAAAGATCCGAAAGGGGAGAAAGGGGAAAGTAAAAAAGAAAATGATAGTAAGGACGGGAAAAATTCGGGGCAGGAGGGAGATGGGGGAATAAAGCAAATGTTGGAAATGTTAAAAAAGATGGGGGAAGACTCCAACAGGAAATTAGATGAGTTGAAAAAGAAAATGAAGAATGATAGGAAGAAAGGGGAAGCTAGGTTTGTAAGAATGGAGGGGGTTTGGGAGGAAATGGGGCGAATAAAAGAGATGTGGGACAGATATGAGCAGGAATGGATAATAGAAAGAGAAAAAGTTTGGCAAAAATTGAATAGTATGGAAAAAAAGAATTTAGAACAGGAGGATGATAGGAAGGAAGAATTTGGAGAATAGGGAAAAAATTAGAAAGGCTGAGTGAATTGTAGAAAAAAGTGGAAAGGATAGAAAAAATGAAGGAAGAAAGGGGAAGAAATAGTAGTGATGAAAAAGCTGGAGGAGGGGAAGGGGCATTACAAGCGAGGTTAGAGAAGCGGTTGGAGAAAATAGAAAAAAAAGTAGAAGGGGCGGACAGGATTAGTAAAAAAGATAGAATTGTGATAAAAGGATTGGCAAATGAAGGATCAGGCATAAAGCAGGAATTTGAAATAATAATGAGAGATATCGAGGTGACAGTAAATATTAAGTCGATTATAGGAGCAGGTGGGGAAAATAGGGATAGACCGAAGGTTTGGATAGTAGAACTTGGATGTGAAGAGGAGAAGTGGGAGGTTTTAAAAAGAAAAAGTAAGCTAAAGGGAAGGACGAAAAGAATTAATGAGGATAAGACGTATAAGGAAAGAAGAATAGGGTGGTTATTGGGAAGGAAAGCATGGGAGGAGAGGCAAAAAGGGCATTGGGTTAAATGTGGAAGGGAGCGTATATGGGTAAAAGGGAGAAAATGGGTGATGTCGGAAGAGGAGTGGGAGGTAGTAGTTGAGGAGAATAGGGAGGGTTTTGGAGAGGAAGGAGGGGGGAGGGAGAAGAATAAAGGAACGTGGAAGAGGAGGGAGTGTAAAGGTGGTCTTCTGGGAAGTGTCGGGCCTTGGAAATAAGGATGAAGGATTTTGGAAAGCACTGGAAAAGTGGGACGTCATTTTCCTTAATGAGACATGGATAGGGGATAAAGATTGGGAAAGAATTAGAAAAAAGCTCTTGAAGGATTATGAATGGCGGATGAAGGGGTCAAAGAGGGAATTTAATAAAGAAAGAAGCGCGAGGGGTATGATTTCTGGGGTTAGAAAAAACGTAAATGAAATAAAATTAAATTAGGGGGACGAAGAAAGAGAAGGTTTTATGGCAATGCGGTTAAAAATTGGGAAGGAAAGCATAATAATAGTAGGAGTATATAGAAGAAGGGGGGATGATTTGGGTTGGAAAGAGTTAGAAGGATGGATGGAGAAAGGGAGGGATGCAAAGGTGTTAATTGGGGGTGACTACAATGCATGGACGGGAGAGTTGGGTGGAAGTGAGTAGGATGACGAGTAAAATAAATTTATAAGAGCATCGAGGCATAAAGGAGTGGATGAAGAGGGAAAAAAGATGTTGGGATTGTTGGCGGAAAGGGGTTTGTCAATTCTTAATAAGGGTATTAAGGGGGATATGAATGGGGAATTTACATACATAGGCAGGGGACAGACGATAATTGATTATGCAATAGGAAACGAAAAAGTGAGAGAAGTGGTGGACTTTTTGGAGGTGGGAAGGGAGGTGGATTCGTATCATTTTCCGTTAATAGTAGGGTTAAAGGGCATAGAAAGGAATAAAGGAAAGATGAGAGGATCAAGAGGAACAAAAGCAAGAAAGGATAAGATGGGGTAGTGGGGAGAGGAAAAATTAAGAGAATGAATGCGGTTTGGAGAGGAGAGGGGTGGCCGGAGGAGTGGAGAACGGGTTTGATCGTGCTAATAAAAAAAGGGAGAGGGGAGAAGAGTGGAGGATTTTAGGGGTGTAACTTTGATGCCAGTGGGGTATAAAATTTACACGGAAATATTGAGAAGTAGACTCGAAAAGAGTGTTGAAAAACTGGGATCTATCCCAGACAACCAGGCAGGATGTAGAAGAGGATTGGGCACAGTGGACAACATTTATACACTGAATTTCTTGGTGAACAGAAATTTGAAAAGAAAGAAGGAAGAGCTGTTAGCGGTCTTTGTGGACTTTAAAGCGGCTTTCCCTTCGGTCAATAGAGGGATTTTGTGGAAAACTTTAAAGGAAAGGGGTATAGAGGAAGGGCTGGTGAAAAGAATAAATAGGTGTATACTGATACGAGGGAAAGGGTTAAAATTGGGGAAGAACTGGGAGATGTGTTTTGGTTGGGAAGGGGGTTGAGGCAGGGTTGTCCGTGTTACAAACCAAAAAAAATAATGTTTAATTTGTCCTTTGATTCGAGCTTTTGAGACGGCTCTTATTTAAATTCGGTTTGGGGAGGCACCAAGCTGCCAAGGTCTAAAAGACCTCGTTTAATTATGCGGGATCGTTTTTCCTCTTTTAAAAGTTACCGTTGCTGCTTTAGGTATTAGTGAATTTACGAGGAAAGAAATTTTGACTAAAGGTGAGTATAAAGAATTTAATTCCCAAAAATTGTTATTTATTTAATTAACTAAGTGTAGAAAATACAGTTAGCGTGTTGGAAGAAAAGAAAATGAATGTTATTAATATCGATGGAACGATACAGCTTTTACTTACGAACTACCGACGCCACGTTGATACACTCTCTTGACTTCGGGCAAAACAATTTTATCTTTGTTGTTCACAATCAACCTTGTTTATAATGTTCTAATTTTTTTTCTGAATGAAAAAATAATTAGGTTGTGAGCCACTATACCGGGACGGCGCAGGTGCTACACGCACGGACTGGCCGGTCAGAGACAAAATTAGGAGAAACAAAATTAATTTATTTATCCCAATCTTCACCCAACTACAGCTTCACACGGACTTCGTCGGTTAGAAGGTTAAATTTTATTTTTCGTCCGACTTTCGTATTATGCTAGATATTTCACTATTTCCACACGGGGGTCCAACGCGCAGACGGGCTTAGTCTCGTCGTTCTTGAGTCTCGCAGCACTTGCCAGGCTAAAGCCAGGAGAGGTGTTGCTCGGAAGAGTCAAGAAGTTGTACTGCGTTGATTGAAAATTTTCGACTAGCCTCTAGTCCTTGCTTTCCTTCAGGGTGGGACAATTTTGTTAACTAAGGATTTTCTAACTTTAGGAGTAGGGAAGAATGCGCGGCCCATTGGACGTTGCGTTCTGCTGACAATTTGGATTCTCATGACTGTTTCGTGAGAACGGAAATGGTCTGAAATTTGATTTTTTTTGAGTTATTTTCACAATTAAGAATTCTCTATAATTATATTATTATTTTATTTATTACATTATCAATAATATAATCATAGTTCCTAGTTACGTTGTTCCAATATAAATAAACAATTGACTGTGGTTATATTGGCCCTACGTGTATAAATTACAACTACATTTATACGCTTAATCGTAATACATATATAATTGTAACACATAGTCCTCCGTCATTTTAAACAGATTTATCTGAGTTAAAATGTTTAGCAATAAGACCAATGGTATAATTTAGAATTCTGTATTATTTGTATACAGAAAGTCAGTGTGCATTAAGCATCTTATGTCACTTAGTCAGCTGTTAAGACGCAACGTGCTTTTGTTGTGATGCTGTAATTCACAGCTTATGGGCCCGCGGGGGAAATGAAAGGTTTTCGAGAGGATCAACAACAAGTAGAGGCTATAATGAGAAACGCATGTGTTGGTGTTTATAGCGCGTGGTCGGCGGCAGAATTCCCCAACAACCGACAGGTCCGTGAATGTGTTGGTTCTCGAAGCCAGCAAGCCCGCGCTTGTGTATGTATTGCGTAGCCATCCAGGCACGTACACAAATACTATGACCAAGCTCTTACCTTTCATATGATTTTTAAATTTTCTTTTCTTTTAATCTTCTTGCTGCAACATTAGTTATCACCTTTTGGTTTCGTAATGTTGCTGCAAGCTTGACTGTTTCCTTTAATCTTATAAAATTAATATTAATGGCTATATAATACTTAAACATATTTGATCTATAATTAATTTTAATAACTTTAAGAATCAGTTGAGAGCATTAAAAGGCTGACGCCGATGTTTATCGAAGTGTCGGGTGTCTAGAGCGACGGCCTCGCTACATTGTTGTGAATCCCGGTGTCAAGGAAAGTATTTGGCAATGTTACAAAATAAAACATTTTAATTATCTACGTAACAGTCCGCTAAGCCCTATCCTCTTCAATATGTTAATGGCAAATTTAGAGGAAAAATTGATTGAGAGGGGAAAGGGGGGAGTTATACTAGGGAACAAAAGAGTTTATTCTCTGGCTTATGCTGACGATGTGGTGCTGATGGCGGATGAGAAAGGTGGCATGAAATTGTTGCTTAAAGAATTGGAAGGGTATGTGAGGGAAAGGGATTTATGTGTGAATGTGCAAAAAAGGAAAGTAGTTAGATTTAGAAGAGGAAAAAAGAGTGTGGATGTAGTGTGGAAGTTATGTGGTATGAATGTGGAGGAAGTGGATGAGTTATGTTATCTGGGATATTGGTTTCAATATGACGAAAAACAGAAGTTGAATGTGGAGAGAAGGGTGGAAAAAGCGGGAAAAGTAATGAGACAGGTTTTGGAAATAGGGAGAAGAAAGTTTAGGAATGATTGGAGAAGAAGGCTATGGTTGTTTGATGTGTTAGTGTGGTCTGTGTTGAGTTATGATGTGGAAGTGTGGGGGTGGAAGGAAGTAAATAAAATAGAAAGTATGCAGGAGAGATTTTTAAGGTGGGTAATGGGGGTGAGTTATAATTGTCCGGGGTATATACCCCGTAGGTTAAAACTGCCCTTAAAATTGACCTACATTTTGAGGGTGGCATTAAATGTTTAACAACTTTAGACGTTTAGGTCAATACTGCTTTCAAAATTGACCTAAATTTTGAGAGTAGCAGAAATTGTTTGTCAAATTTTGACGTCTAAATTATAATCTGCCCTCAAAATTGACATAAATTTTGAGGGTAGCATGAATTGTTTGTCAACTGTAGACGTTTAGTAGTACTATAACAGCCTGCAAGTAAAAACATTGTCTTTGGCATATGCTTTGACGTCCTATTTGGCGCTCTTATTAGAGGGGGCAAACTCTGACCTGTAGGTGAAACATAGAACAAATTTTGACGTAATGTAATGGCCCACATTAAGGCCCCTTTTAAAACCCGTAGCTCAAAAAAATTGGTAAAATTAAACATGTATTTGACCTATAGGTCAAAAAATAGGTCTATTTTGACATAAGTTTTGACTTTTGTTTTTGACCTATAGGTCAAAAAATAGGTCAAATTAGACATAGATTTTGACGTAATATGAGGCCGTTATTTATATAAAAAAGTTCTATTTGGACATAAGTTTAATAGCATTAAATATTAATATTGGTTTTTAGCCAACTTCCAAGATACACTACGGGGAAGTAACCAATTTCGTATCTCAAAATCTAAATGAAAATAATTAGTTTTGTTGTATACATCGCTTATAAAAAATTATTTATGTTGAAGAATAAAAATATATTTATGGTTTGATATATTAGGATTATAAAAATATCTAATTTATTCGTCAGATATATTACAATATATTAAATCAACAATTTGGAATAAGCATTTAAATTATTCAAAAATTTCGGTCCATACAATATTATTGATATTTTTTTGATGTTCCTGATTATCATCGTCAGAACATTCAATAAGTAAATTGTTAGGATCTGTGCATCTTGATAAAGCAACATATAATTATCCATGAGAAAATAAAGGTTTGTTGAATAAAATACCCAATTTTTGAACACTTTGACCTTGTGATTTATTCATTGTTATTGCAAAAGCCAAAACTATAGTAAACTGTCTTCGGAACAAAATAAATAGTAAATTTGAATTCTCCCCGGAATCTAAAATTATCCTTGGAACAAATGCAGTGGTACCTTCTTTACTTCCCGTTATTATCAAAACTTTTATATTATATTTATATAATTCAAAATTTTTTAATCGGGTACCATCATTTATACTTATGTTTCTAATCAACATTACGATTGCCCCATTTTTTAAAATTAATTTATGTACAGGTAAGCCAGAAATTTTTAAGGAATTTAAATATTCATTCGGAAAATTTAATTGCACACTTTCATCACTTAGATCCATCCCTTTATTTTTTATATAATCAATACTATAATAAATTTTTTCTTTTTCAGAAATTTTTTTAAATATTTTATTATTTAATTTAATAATGTCATTATTATGACATGCCAGGATTGCAAATTTTGAAACATCATCATTCGAGGTAATTTTGGAACCAAAAATTTTTGTGCAAACATCATCACTTTTCCATTTTTTGGTTACAAAAAATGGATTTATTTTCCCTTCTCCAATTTTTAAAAGAAATTTTGAAAATTTTGTATTACACGTTCTCATATTTTTTTTAACTTTAATATTATGAAGTCCTTCCAAAGATGTGAAAATTTTATTGATTCTTAAACGATTAATTCTCTGCACCCATTTTTTATTACTGGTAAGATTTGTCGAAAATCTACACCTAATATTATTAATTTTCCTGCAAAAGGTATATTTTTAATGTGACAACAATCTCTTAACGTCTTGTCAACTATGTCCAAAGCTTTTTTTGGAATCATAGAAGCTTCGTCCCAGATTATAACGTCACATTCTCTTAATTTACATTTGTCAGATTTTAATTTTAAAAATGTTGTTTCAATATTTGTTAAATCTAGTGGTAATCGAAAAGTTCTGTGGCTTGTCATACCACCAGGTAACAGAATTGATGCAATTCCTGTCCATGCCATTGACAAAACATTTTTTCCAATTGAAAGAAAATAGTAAATTAAGGTTTTGTATAAAAAAGTTTTTCCTGTGCCTCCAGGTCCATCAATAAATATCAATTTATAATTCCCTTTAGTTATATTTTCAAAAATTAAATTTTGATCTTTATTTAACAAACTTAAATATTTTTAAAAAACTTCTTTATTTTGTTTCATAAATAATATTCTTTCTTCCATACTGATCAAATTTAAATTTTCTTCAGGTTCAGGTAAACCAAAATTAGAACACGTTAAATTTTCTAAGTTTAAAATATTATTTATCTCAATTAAAGCATTTTGTTTATTATTATTCTTAAAACCTTCGCAGAAATATTGTTTAAATTTAATCCAAATGTTATATTGAGAAGGGGAATTATCAGCAATAAGAAACCAAGCAAAAAATTTTCTTAATTCTGTAGGCATCATTATGTTACATGCTTTCTTAAAAATTTTAAAAACTTGATCGTCAGTTTCAATTAGTCCCATGGCTATAGCTACGCTTTGAAAGGAATCATAGGTCACATTTTCATACTGTTTTAAATCTGTAAAGCAGGTTGCACCTTTGACTCGACTATTCTCCACGCAGCTTCCATAGGACTTACGTATCGTGTATTAATGTAATCCGTAATTTCGTCAAAAATTTCATGGTTCTCTCTTTTCAATCCAATAAAAGCTCTATCATGACCCTTATGCAAATATTTATAAATATACTTAGTGCTCATGATAGAGGCACAATATTCAACGTTAATATGACAAAAATATTTTTTTAAAAGTATTGGATTATAGGAAACAACCATAGAATTATCTACATTTACAAAATCACCATTTAATTTTGAATTATATACATATAATTTACATTTATTATTTCTGCGTCTGCATTTTGGGAAACCATTTTTTTGAATTTCAGTAGAATCACAAAAATCTTTTGGAAATTTTTTTGAACAAATATTTTTATTATTTTGTAAACAAATAGAATTTATATTATGAGGACCATGTAACATAAATTTTAAAACGAAATCTTTCAAGTGATTATCATTTTCTGGAATTTCTGCAGAAAGATGTTTATCTATATCATCCGGTGTCAATAATTTATTTTTATAATTTAAAAGAAACAATAAATGGCTATGAGGTAGTCCTGTTTTTTAAAATTCTATAGTATAAACATATCCCAAAATATCCCTGAAAATGAAACCAGAAAGTATATCTGCAATTATACATTTTAATTTTGCATTAAATAATCTTACAACAATATTAGGAATATCATTGCATGATGTCCCTTTTGGAAAATTTAAAAGAATCTTTTTTAACTCAGGCCAATTTGGATTACACGTTACAGTTATAAATAAATCTGGTCTACCAATTTCTCTATTGATAGTGATTGCATCTTGATAATTTTGATGCATATTTCTTGGACTTCCAATATGGGAAGATGGTAGAACAAATATATATTACCTAAACGTTCTTTATTAAAATTATTAAAGTTATTTATTGCAGAATTTTTTACATGATCTTGTAATCCTTAATAACATCCTAATCTTAATTTTTGCTGATTATACCGAAAGTAATTTAATCTCGAATTTTCAATTATTATATGTATATGCTTGAATTACATACTGCTGAGTTAAGCGCCCACAAAATATAATAGGATTAAATTCATTATTTGGACGATAAGCTAATCGATAAGAATAATATTTCAAAGCTGTTAACCTTTTACTACTACTAGCATAGGATACGCGCGCTAAAGCGCGCGTTCATAATTCTATTTCAATTGTTAAAAGAATACAATTATGATCACGAATTGAAATTAATATTTATATTCACATTCATTTTGCTTTCTCGTGAGGAAGCTTTGTAGTCGTTTAATTTACAAAATTTTTAAAAATCCTTTTGCCGAATTTATTTATTATGTTGCTTTATAATAAAATGTTAATCTAGACTTAAAAACAAACTAAAAATCTTCATTTCATCAAGACGAATCGATTGATGTATAAAAAGAATATATTTTATTAGCATTAATAGAAATAAATAAAATGAAAAAATTCACTTTAAAGCAAATTTTTTGCTTATCGTAAAGAGGAAGCAAAATGTTCATGTAATGAACATCTTATATCACAACTTGTTTCATACTGTGCAAATTCAAAAAAATACTAATTTTACTGTTCTGGTGAATTATTTTCAAACAATTTTTTATTACTTAGATGAATATAGCAAATATACGTATTTTAAAATAAAAATCAGTATTTATATTTATATTTTTTATGATTTAGACTGAGTTTTTCGAAAAATGGGCTACGTTAGACTGCATTACCAGTTAAACAAGTTGTGAATTAAGATGTTCATTACATGAACATTTTGCTTCCTCTTTACGATAAGCAAAAAATTTGCTTTAAAGTGAATTTTTTCATTTTATTTAATTCTATTAATGCTAATAAAATATATTCTTTTTATACATCAATCGATTCGTCTTGATGAAATAAAGATTTTTAGTTTGTTTTTAAGTCTAGATTAACATTTTATTATAAAGCAACATAATTTTTAAGAAGGAAATAAATTTCTAATAAAAGTGCGAATTTTTGGTTATAATTATGTTTAATTCTATAAATTCAAAAAAAATATATACTTTATATATACCAATCGATCCGTTTTAATGCAACGGATAAGATTATTGAAAAAAATGAGTAAAATCTTATTGTACTGGAATATAATTTTGATGAAAGAACTAAATTTTTGATAAAAAAAGGTAATTTTTTTGCTTTAATTGTCATTACCTCTATAAACTCTCATACAATTTATACTTTATATATACCAATCGATTCGTCTTGATGCAAAGAAGAAGATTTTATTGTATATTGACTTTAATATTCAATTAAAAAAAAATTTTTTGAAAAAAATTTTTTTTTGAAAAAAGTAAAAAAAAATTTTTTTTAATAGATTTTTTAATGTCCATCAATCCATTTCGAGATATTTTTATGATAAATATTCCTAGCAATTTTCAGCCGAATTCGTTGAAACCTTTTCGAGTTATCGTGTTCACAAAAAACGGGATCCACACACACACACACACACACACACACATACATACATCCGGACAATTGTTCAGGGTCTTATATAACATAGTCCCATATAGAAGAAAATTTGTCAAAAGGATTTTTAAAAATTTAGTAAATTAAACGACTACAAAGCTTCCTCACGAGGAAGCAAAATTGAAAAAAATTATTTAAAAGAATGTATAATGTATTTAGTGAAATAAACCACTAAAAGATAATCTACTTTTACTAAAGAATATTTTATATTAATTACAGAATATTTTAAAATTTTTGAGCAACCAGCTCTAGTCGATTTTCGCTGGAATGACCCAGAATACAATTAATAGTTAATTTAAGCTATTTAATTTTTATTATTATTTATTTTCAGTCTTAAATTTTAAAAAGAAATTACAAATAAATAGTTAATTAAGTCAAAACATCTATCTCTAAAAAATCAACATTTTGTTAAAGGTTATGTTTAAAAAATAAAGAAATTATTCAACTTTTTAAATCTTTTTAATAACAATTAATATTTTGTTAAATAATTTTCAAATTTTGTTAGAAATAAATAAAAGAAACTATAGTAATTCTATTTGTCCGACAAAAGATTTTTGACAACACTTATTTTTTAATAGAAAAGAATAAAATAAATTGATTGTCAAAATTAATTACAAAATGAAAGTTTTTTAAAAAAATGTTGATGGAGAAATATAAATAGTTCAAATTACTTTATTTTTTATTCGATTTTAAATAAAGAAAAAGAAATTATGCAAATTTTTTTATTGATTTTCAGATGAAACTTAAAATAAATTCATTTTTAGAAGGCTAAAAAATTAAATCTTATTAACGAAATTCTTTAAATGAAATTAAACATTTTGTTTTTTAATAAAAAAAATGTGAATTGTGAATAGACATTATTATTAGATTATTATATTAGGGGAGAGTGGAGCAAACCGGAACCCTCTAAATATTTCCAAAATGGCGAAATTGTCAAAAGTGCTATTTAGAAATTTGAAACAATTTTGTGTAGTATACCTTATTTTTTCAATTTCACATTTTTCACTTTTGTTTGTGCAACGCTGAAAGCAAAAGTTAAAAAAATTTTTTTTACACTTTTCAGAATTTTTTTAAAGGAAATTCTGAGGAAATCGTGTTATATTTTCAAATATTAGGTCTTGGGCTTTAAAGGTACACATAAAAATATATATATATATATACAATGAAATATAATTGTCTTCCAGTGAGAATTGGACCCTTTAATATTGTTTCTCTGATAATGACACACATTTATATTTTTTTATTAAAAAAATATTTATTTAATTAAAATTCAATCCCGAATTATTATTTTCATTACTACAACCATTGTTTACATGATTCTTTATGTTTTTTATTATTGTAGATTATGTAAATGCAATATTATAAATAAAAAACCAAACGGTTCGGTTTGCCCCATGGGGGTTCCGGTTTACCCTAGGGAGTGGGGCAAACCGGCCCTTTGGACAATTTTTTTTAAGTTAACATAGTAACTAAACAATAAATGATGAAATATAGGTGTCTCTAGGAAAAAGTTGCGCAATTAAATGATCTTTTAAACAACAAACAAGGCATCGAAAAATGAAATCGGTTGATTCGTTTAGTCACAAGATTTAAAAAACCATTACGGGGTCCGGTTTACCCTACTCTCCCCTATTATATATCTATTATCATTAGAATGAGAAAATACTTGAGCGTTTTTTTAGCTAGTAAAATATAAAATATCTTTATATACATAAAAGAATAAAAATTGTAATTATGAAATACACAAATTCTTCCTACACATTTTTTTATTAATTTAAAATGGAAAAAACAATTGTTAAAAATTGTTATTAAAAAACAAAAATTTTACAACTGTTTATTTAAAAAAAAATTAACAACAAATAATTATAAAATTTATAAATCAATATTATAAAAATTTCTTTCCTTATTTTATAAAAACAATATCTTTTAACCTTCATTCTTCTTAAATAATAAAAATTTTGATATTGACAAATCGAAAAGCTGTATAATGTCGATCTGTCAAGCAAAGTGTTTTGAAAAAGAAAAATAACAAAAGCATTTACAAAAACTAACTTCAAACTGCGGACAGAATGAATGAAAAATACCAAGATTATTCCTTAATGAAGTAAAGAACACAAAAAGAAAATTAATTGTATTCAGTTAAAAATAAAAAAATAAATTAAAGAAGAAAAATATTACATTTTATTCTTTTTTCTACTCTGTCACAGAGAAATGAAAAATTATCTACCAATAAGGAAACATTACGCCCATTGGTGTTTTCGCTTAAATGTAAAAGTCCCCACTTCTAACTCTCTTACCATTCTTTTACTCACTCCTTCTAACTGTCACTGAGAATACAGAAAACCATGATGCCCAAACCAAAAAAAGTAGGCGTTACTTTCTTAACTATTCGCCTCTCTCTCGCTCCTACTCTAAACTGAAAGAAAAGACGATACTTCCCACTCCTTCTCTGTATCATGCTTTCTCTCTCATATACTCTGACAAACTTCTCTCTCCAACTCTTCTCTGTCATCAAAAACACAGCAGGAGGGCGGACGGAATTCTTGCGGACAGAATGAATGAAAGAATACGGAGATTAATATAGATAATTACAATTTTGTTTTAATTCAAAATTCCACTTCAAATCTCTATAAGGAAACATAATTGGAAATGTTAATGAATCTAACTGAGAAGACAATTTATTTAAAAATGTAATAGACTCTTTAACATCAGGAACATTTCTAAGATAAATGCATATATCAAATTTTTCAGGAATTTTCCCATCTTTTGAAATAATTAAGGCAGCACATTCTGCAGTTTTTGGTTTATTATATGTATTTTTATTTAAATTTATATTAGTTAAAAATATAAGTTATGTTCAGGTAAATTTTTATCTCGAGATAATTCATATAAATGTTTGTATTTTTTTACATATGGATTTTCATTCATTATTTTTGTTAAAATTTCCAAATAACTTTTAACCAGGGACCGTCTCAAAAGTTTAGTTTCGTTTGAGTGTTTGAGTTGACACGAAACTAAATTAACAAAGTAACTTTAGTTTCAAGTCGACGCGAAACTAAATTAACAAACTGAGTTTAGTTTCGTGTCGACCCGAAACTAAATTAAGAAAGTAACTTTAGTTTCAAGTCGACGCGAAACTAAATATTGAAAAACATAATTATTTAGTGTCAATCACAGAAAAATTGTTTCCCCTGACTTACGTAACTATAGTAACTTACATAATTAATGGAAGTTACGTATATTACATAACCAGAGCAAATAACGTAACTTACGTAAATGTGATTATTCACGTCATTTAAGTAAATTTGACCATTTATGTAAGTTACTGATCGTACGTAACTTACGTAAGTTCATTTAGTAGCGTGCGGTTGATTAATTGCGTAAGTTTCGTAACTTACATAAATGGTTAAACTTACGTGAGCTACACAACTGGAATAACTTACGGAATTAAATGAACTTACGTAAGTTACGTACGTACAATAACTTACATAAATGGTCAAATTTACCTAAATGACGTAAATAATCCATTTACGTAAGTTACGTTACTTGCGTAAGTTAATTTAATAGAGTGTGTTTTATTAATTGCGTATGTTACGTAACTTTCGTGAGTTCATTTGATTGGATAAGTTATTCTAGTTGGGCATCTTACGTAAGTTCATTTAATTTAATAAGTTATTCTAGTTGTGTAACTTACGTCAATTTGATTAATTGTTATTCTAGTTACAAAACTTACGTAAGTTTGACCATTTACTTAAGTGACTGTAATTACGTCATTTACTCTGGTAACGTAACTTATATTAATTACTTACGTTGCTCCAGTTACGTAAATCAGAGGAAGCAATTTTTCTGTGATTGATATTAAATAATTTTGTTTTTCAATCTTTTGTTTTGTGTCGACACGAAACTAAATCTAATTTGTTAATTTAGTTTTGTGTCGACTTGAAACTAAAGTCACTTTTTTAAATCATTTTTTACATTCGCGTTAAAACTTACAAAAGAAAATCTACTATTGTAATAACGTATAAATCTTGAAATTTTGTATCAAATAAAAGAATTTTTTATTTTTTATTATAATTTTTTAAAGGAGACAATTTTATAAACAATATACGACTTGGAGATAAAAATCACCTATACAAAATATTCTTATTTTTTCACGTTGAATCGATTGGCTTTAACAGTTTTTAAAAATTTTTACATTTTTGTTAAATTATTTAAACAATTGTTGTTAAACATTTGGAAATTAAAAACAAAAAAACAGGCATATATTTCTTTTCCATTTTGTCTATGAATCCAATTGTTAGTTTTTTAATACAATGGCTGATTTCTTCATGGGACTTAATGGGTTAATTAAATGTTGTTCTTTGTTTCTCTTCTTATCTAACAAATTTTCTCACTTTTTTCCACCACACACTTTACTCACATTTTTACTCATTTCATTGTCATTACATTCATTATCCAATAAATTGGATAATGAATGTGATGACAATTAATTTTTTTTAATAAACTGTCAGTTTCCAATTTTTCAAAGACCATGTCTTTATCCTTTCCATTATATTGTTCCACATTACTCAAATTTTTTATCAAATTATTTTCTTTATCATTCACATGAATTAAACATTTTTCAAATTCTTTCTCGCATATTTTTTCATTCATTATTTCATTATTATCACATTCATTATCCAAATTTTTGGATAATTGATTTGAATCTAACATTTTCTCATTTCTTTTCAATAAACAGTCAATTTCCGATTTTTCAAAACCCATGTCTTTATCTTTTCCATTATATTGTTTCCAAAAATTAAAATTCAAGCAATCCAAAATATTATACTGTCCTCTATCCAGAAGTCCAGACAATAATAATACTAACTTCATACTATTATTACCATTTCCATAATCTTTAATATTATTAAAAGCTTTATGATAAATTAATACATTTACATTATAAATTGAGACGAAAGCTTGAATTTCAACTTCCGCACCATAAATACTAATTTGTGCCATATGATTTTTATATGAAACTTTATCATAAATGACTTGTCCATAAGATTCATCCCCAATAATAAAATTCTCAAATAAAAGCCAATTACACAGCCCTGCAAATTTGGACTTTTTTTGTGCAAATAAGATGACTCCAGGTGTTTCCGAAGGCATTTTACGCGCTGAACACGAATCTGGGTTCAAAAACTTTCCATCACGTCAGGTTTTCGAGAAAAAGGGGGTTGAAACCCCTAAAAACAGCGTTTTTGGCCATTTTTGAAAAATTGTAGAGCTAAACACTGACGTGCTAGAACCATCGCTATTGTCAGAAATTGACAATTGATCTTTGCTCTTTAAAATGAGCCCAAAGCCAAACTGATTGCATGAACCCTTAAAGCAGGGGGTGGGTATATGTCAAGGGGTGCAAGAGAAAAAAAACGCATTACGGAGGTCCTTAAAAATCAATCAGATTTACTTAAAAATTGTTACTCGGGGGTTTTTGGGGTCGCTGATTACAGATCTTCATTCAGATTTGAAAAATTCAAAATGGCGGATCCAATATGGCGGTCGAGGTCCTTAAAAATCAATCAGATTTACTTGAAAATTGTTACTCGGGGGTTTTTGGGGTCGCTGATTACAGATCTTCATTCAGATTTGAAAAATTCAAAATGGCGGATCCAATATGGCGGTCGAGGTTTATAAAAATTAATCAGATTTACTTGAAATTTGTTATTCGGGGGTTTTTGGGGTCGCTGATTACACATCTTCATTCAGATTTAAAAAATTCAAAATGACGGATCCAATATGGCGGTCGAGGTTCATAAAAATTAATCGGATTTACTTGAAAATTGTTACTCGGGGGTTTCTGGGGTCGCTGATTACAGATCTTCATTCAGATTTAAAAAATTCAAAATGGCGGATCCAATATGGCGGTCGAGGTTAATAAAAAATAAATCGGATTTACTTGAAAATTGTTACTCGGGGGTTTTTGGGGTTGCTGATTACAGATCTTCATTCAGATTTGCAAAATTCAAAATGGCGGATTTTATAAAATGAAATAAGATTTTAAGAAGTGATAGAATTTTCTTAAATTTTGTTTTGTGAAAGGTTATAGAAATTTAATATTTAACTGTATTCTATATTTAAACCGTACAGTCATTTTTTACCAGTACAATAAAATAACTTTTAAAACTAACTAATAAACTTTCAGCTTTTGATAAAGCTGATAAAAAAAATTAATTTTTTTTCATATTAAACCTGATTTTTTCCTTAAGATCATTTAGCTATAGAAGTTATAATACTATATTTTCCAGAGTGCACCACGTGGAGGCGATCTAAATTACACTTCTTCTTTTTTTATATATTTTTTTAACTTTTATATTTTTTTTTTAGTTTTATGAGTTGTTTTTTTGCTTTTTTTGTGTTTTTTGTGTTTTATTAATAAGAAGGAACTATGAACTTAAACGGAAAAAATAAATTAATTAAAGGAAATCAATTGAACGTAGAGTAATTTTCAAATTACTGCGTTTCAAGGAAGCTGCGTTTTTTAGATTTTCGCTTGTAAGTTTGGAAGGGAAGATCACGTTTTAGGCACCAACAGTAATCTGCTAGCATCTTCGTATCCCATCTTCCCTGGTACCTTCTTTCCATTTCTTTAATGTCCTGATGGAACTTTTCTCCCTGTTCTTCACTTATACTTCCAAGATTTACTTTAGGAAAGTAATCTAAATGGTTGTAAAGGAAATGAACCTTTATACTCATATTGCAACCTAATTTGCGAAATGCTTGAAGCATGTTTGTTACCAAAGTTTTGAAATTAGGACTCTTTGTATTTCCCAAAAACCCATTGACGACATTTTTAAAACCAATCCAAGCTTGTTTTTCAACTGAAGTCATGATGTTTTCAAATTCCTTATCCCTCATCAATTGTCTAATTTGTGGTCCAACAAAAATCCCTTCTTTTATTTTTGCATCACTCAGGTGTACAAACTTAGTGCAAAGATATTTAAAGCATTCTCCATCTTTGTCTAATGCTTTTACAAACTGTTTCATAAGACCTAGTTTAATATGGAGTGGGGGCAGAAATACTTTCTCCCGTTCGATCAAGTTTTTGTGTATGACGTTTTTCAAGCCAACTTCCAAATCTTTTCTCGATTTCCATTTTTTTTTCGTCCAATGATCGTTTCTTGCTCTGCTATCCCACTCGCATAAAAAACAAGGGTACTTAGTGAATCCAGATTGCTGGCCTAAAAGCAATCCTATAACTTTTAGGTCGTCACAAATCGACCATTGATGTTTATCATATTGTACGTACTCAAGCAAAATTTTTAAATTTTCGTATGTCTCTTTTAAATGAACTGAGTGAGCTATAGGCACTGAAGCGACTTTGTTTCCATTACTTAACAGAACAGCTTTTAGACTCCTTTTAGATGAGTCGATTAATAAACGAAATTGTTCCGGATTATAAACTTCAAGCCCCATAGTTTCCATTAACTTAGGAATATCTGTACAATAGACCAAGGATTCTGTTTGTGAAAATAATGAAACAAACTCAGCTTCACGATGCCTGTACCATGAAAATGTAGTGTCATGAGCCAATAAATTGTCTTCTTGAAGTCTTGAACCTAACAGTTCTGCACTTTCTTTAGGCAAATTTAAATCTCTAACGAGATCATTTAATTTGCCCTGCGACAAAGGCTTGGGGTTTACATTGTCTGACGGGATATATTCCTCATCAGAAAGATGACTTTTATCACCTTCTTCATCAATAATTTCATTTTCAGAACGTAATGAATTTGTTAATTCAAATGGAATTGATGGAGATGGTAAGACATGATCAGGTTCATGAGGAACAGGTTTTGTTACAGATGAAACTTCTGCATATTTTATATTATTCTTATTTTTCTTGTTGAATCCGTCAACTTTGGTTAAACAAAAGTAGCAATCCTCATTATGTACGCGAGGTTCTCTCCAAATCATGGGAAAATCAAAAGGCAAATGTTTTCGAATCCCATTTTTCCAGTGATATAATGCACTATAGCAAGTTTGACAGATTTTATGTGGAACCCATGATTTATCTTGATGGGAAATTTCAATCGAAAAGCATTCTTTATAAACGTCTTCGACGAATTTTGATATATCATGTCTACCTTTATTGGTAGTGTACTTACCGCAAATATAACAGAATCGATTTGGATCGTTACTACATACGAAAGTTCTAGGCATAATTTAAAAAAACATAAAAACAAGACTAAAGTTAATGCAATAGCAAAAGCTAAAATGATTGATGAAATAAATGACACAGATGAAAGACACGACGAATTGACTGCAGAAATGCAAATGACTGACGAAATAAATGTTTGGACAAAACAAAACAGCCGTTACTATGGTGAACAAAAGAGTAACGCCACAGATCAAACTAATCTCGATACCTTATCAATTATTTTGTTTTAATCAAAATATCAAGATTTTATCAAATATTTTCATAACTCAGTCATAAAATAACCGTCTATGGAGCCTTTACAAATAAATAAGAAACTATAGTTTTTAAAACAGTGACGTTATTCGGCATACGAGTTCAATAAGAAAGTATACAAGACTAGTGACATATTTTAGTACTGCGCGTTTGACAAGTTAGAATGAGCCTACGTTTTTTATGACAAAATAAAACCTTTTACTACCATGCCTGTCAAAAAACACCTTTTTATGACTTTATTAAGAAAAATATCGTCCATCCGACATATTAAATGTTAAATTTGAAAATTTTTAAATCTGAATGAAGATCTGTAATCAGCGACCCCAGAAACCCCCGAGTAACAATTTTCAAGTAAATCCGATTAATTTTTATGAACCTCGACCGCCATATTGGATCCGCCATTTTGAATTTTTTAAATCTGAATGAAGATGTGTAATCAGCGACCCCAAAAACCCCCGAATAACAAATTTCAAGTAAATCTGATTAATTTTTATAAACCTCGACCGCCATATTGGATCCGCCATTTTGAATTTTTCAAATCTGAATGAAGATCTGTAATCAGCGACCCTAAAAACCCCCGAGTAACAATTTTCAAGTAAATCTGATTGATTTTTAAGGACCTCCGTAATGCGTTTTTTTTCTCTTGCACCCCTTGACATATACCCACCCCCTGCTTTAAGGGTTCATGCAATCAATTTGGCTTTGGGCTCATTTTAAAGAGCAAAGATCAATTGTCAATTTCTGACAATAGCGATGGTTCTAGCACGTCAGTGTTTAGCTCTACAATTTTTCAAAAATGGCCAAAAACGCTGTTTTTAGGGGTTTCAACCCCCTTTTTCTCGAAAACCTGACGTGATGGAAAGTTTTTGAACCCAGATTCGTGTTCAGCGCGCAAAATGCCTTCGGAAACACCTGGAGCCATCTTATTTGCAAAACCCATGCAGGGCTGTGTTATCTATTATTATATAATTAACTATTTTATCTCGAACTATTTTATGATTTTCTTGACTATTATATAAAAAGTAAGAAAAAGATCTGAATAATCAATTACCGTCTGGTGTGATATTCACTTTAATCTCCATAATTATCAAAATCCATAAAAATCAAAGGGTAGATGAAAATTTTTCTTTTGTATTCGAATCCAGAAGTTGAATTTTTCCAAGAATTTTGTTATTCCGAACAGAATGATTTTCCAAAAGAGCTCGATCAATAATTGGTTGTATTCCAAGAAACCTAAAAAATAAATTTGAGAAATTTTTTATTTTATGAATTTGTCAATTACATCAATTTTTCTTAAACAAAAAATCTTTGTTAAAATTATAACCAAAAAAAATTCTGTATAAAAATTCCACACTGTATAAAAAAGAAAATAAAAATTAGTAAATTAATTTAATTAACACATTTAATAAAATTAATTAAAAAACAAATTGAAAATTTTTCTAATAATAAGAAATTAATTAATTAATAATAAATTTAGAGTCAATAAATCAATCAGTTTATTAATTTATGAAAACAATAATTGGTAAATTTTTAAAAACATTGTTAATTATTAATTGTTAAGAAATGTTTTAAATATCTTAAAAACTATATTGGGATTCAAGTCATAAATAATTTTTCATTCTCCGGTAGATTCAAATAAATTATGAAGATTAATTATAAATAATTAATTTCAAATATTAAAATTTTTATCTATAAAAAATTTATCTGTAATGTGACATATTTCAAAACAATTAAAAATCGAAAGTACTCTCTGAAGTTATAACTTCAGTTTCATTCAAATTTATTTATTTAATTTTGTCAAATAAAATTTATAAATTTTTGTAAAAATGTCAAAAAAAACGTTCAAATGAAAAGTCCAGTCAAAACGATCAGAAAAATATAAAAATCGATGAGAAAATTAAATTTATATCATCTCAAGTTCTAAAAGAAAAAATCAATATTGGAGATAAATTTGTGTAAGTTAAAAGCTCATTACGTTCCTTAAAATGTTTTTTTTTCTTACAATGAAAAAGTATTTTATATTTTGAAATTTTAATATCCATAATTTTTTTTTCAATACAAAATTAGAACAAATTTATTTTATAACCAATTTCTAAGAAATAACCTCTACTTATACAAAATATTTTAATTGTTAATAATTTCACTTTTTAGTCAATGTACTTTTTTAAATAAATTAATTTTAAAATTAAATGATTAAATGTGAATATATAAATTGTAAATATTGTAAATTATTAGTGCTATGAATAGTATTAATCTCATTTTTTGCAACTCTTTTAAATAATATAGTTTAATCATTGGATATGTGGAAATTGTGGAGGAGTTAAAAATATTAATTCTAACATTACAAATAAAGATGGTTCACAAGGATATAAACTGTTCAAATTTATAGTAAATAATTATAATAATTGTCGGATTTCTTGTATCACTTGGAATAAAAATGCTGAGAAATTTTCTACTATTATTCAAGAAAATCAGGAAAACCATATTATAGTTTACAATAAAAATAAATACAGTAAATTAAAATTACAGTAAAGTTAATTTACTTCAAAAAAAGTCCCCTATATTTTAACCTATAAGTAGAAATTCGTATATTCTAATTAATTTAAATTTTTACTTTTTTAATTTTAATTTTTTTATTTTTTTTTATTTTTTTTTTAAATAAAAATTCTAATTTATTGAAGAAAATTCTTCTGCAAAATTTAATTGCTAAAGAAAGTTCAAATTTCAACGATGGGAATATGAGTTATAAATTATTGTTACACAATTTTACAAAATATAATACGTTTGGAACTTTCGAAATTTTAAAAGAACAAAAAGAAATTAAAGAAACTCCGTTTACTAAAGAAAGTATTTTAGAAAATACTAGATTTGTTAGTAAGTTTTCTAAATCATTACAATTGACATTTAATAAACTTTTATAAAAGTAAAACATACATTTTACATTGCTTAAAATATCTTAATTTATTTAATTATAATGAAAAATAGAAATTGAAGGTTACTTAAGAGATCAATTTATTCCCATTACAATAGATTCTCATCAATACGTTGGAAGTTTTACAATACAGAATAATAAGTATTTTCTTTATTGATATGTACTTTTTTAAATTTTTTAAAATTTATATACATTTTTTAGGGTAATGATGGAAATAGAGAGAGAGGCCATATAAGAAGGGTGTAAAAAGGTGACGAGGGAAAAAGAGAGCGAGAGGGGTAAAGGGATAGTGGGGAGGGGGTAAAAGGCAGAGAGGGTAAAGGGGGAGAGGAGGAATTAAAAAGGGGTGGTATAAAGGGGTAATAAGGGAAATGGAGAGGGGCCATATAAGAGGGCGAGAGGGGGTACATGGATGGAAGGGAGGGGTTAGAAACTTTCTTAAACAGTGGCGGCGGCGATATGATTTTATATTAATAGGGATAGATATATATATAATAGATGAAGTTTAGTTAAAAATTGTAGAAAATAATTTAATATTTAGATGGGTTATAATTTTAATTTGTAGCAATTACTAAATTTTAGAAGTTTAAATTTTTTAAAGTTTATTTATTTTAGCAAAATTGTACAAGCTTTAATTAACTTGAATTTAGAATTCGGTAAAGAATCATAAAAATAGAAAATAACATTTTTGTGACAACACTTAATTAAATAAACGATTTTTTTTCTTTTTTTAATCTACTAAAGCAATTTTTGGTGGGGATGGGAAACGTTCATTACATGTTTATTTAATGAACATTATGCTTTTACTCATTTGTAAGATAATGAAAAAGGCCTATTTTACGTGTTTGACCGTATTAAATATTCATTTGTAAGATGATGATAAAGGCCTATTTTCATTATCTTACAAATGAATATTTAATACGGTCAAACAAACAAAAACTACTATTATATACTGGCCTTAAAAGTAATAAGACTCTACACTAATCAACATGAATAAGGAGTTTTGCGAACGAGTTCTCCAGGAGTTCGGACGACACACATTAAATGAGATCAGAGACTGGATTAAACTAAAAAATTATGCTTTTACGTTATGATCTAAATAAATTATATTTATTTATATATTTATTTTATTTTTTGTATTGTATACAAAACAAAAAATAAGATTCAATAAGATAATTACACAATCCTTAATAAGGCAAACGAATATTTGCAAGAAGGGAATTTTTTGGCTTTCATAATAAAAATTTCACTAAACCATTTTAAAATGTTTTATAGTTTAAAAAACTAAATTTATAGAAAAAAAGACAAGCTGGTATAATTAAAATTTATTCAATCTTCAACCGACTACAACAATAAAAAATATTAAATTAACAACAAAATTTTTAGTCTTTCAAGTACTATTGCAACAAATATTACTAAATTAATTTCAAATATTCAGTCTTACAAGTCTTACACGTATATTATGACGAATAGAGTAGAATTAAAAAGGGGTCAAAGCGCGATTTTTATTTTAGACAGGAAGCCAAAGTAACAAACTGTATTTTGAGAGAATTTCATCTAATTTAAATGCATTTTTTGGTGTCACTTTATAGATATACTTTCTTGAGGTCTCTGATATTGCAGAGCAGTATTCGTAATATTGCCATGCAATGTTTGCTACATTACCATAAGTAACATTTGCAGTATTGAGGCAATATGTTTAACATTTGGTGTTTTATTTGAGTGTTTATAAAAAAGTAGTGACGCTAAGAGATAAGGAGTGGAAAAATTATTTCTGCAACTGGTTGCTTACAAATATTTATTAGTCGATTACATTTATTATTTCAATGGGGTTGGCATTCATGGCAGCATCTTGAATGCTTCGCAATAGTTTAAGTGATGGATAGTTTACATTATCTTCATGCCGAGCGTATCCTAGAAACCAAATGATGCAGGTAACACGAGTAGTACAGAGTAACACTCAGGATTAAACTGTCTCAATCATTAACAAAGAACTACACTGTCACCAACACAACTTTTATACAACTTCAAAACTATATTAAGTTTAAAAGATTACCTTTGAAAAGCGAAAAGTGAGTAAGTATGTATATATACATACTTTGTTTCCATTTTTCTGAGAAATGAAGTGTCAAGGTTGTGAAAATGTAAATAATGTAAACAAAATATATAAAATATATTCACGATTTAAAATATTACAATAGATTATTATTGCAAAATATAACATGGTAATGTAGCAAACATTGCATGGCAATATTACGAATACTACTCTGCAATATCAGATACCTCAAAAACGTTTTTCTATAAAGTGACACCAAAAAAATGCATTTTAATTAGATGAAATTCTCTCAAAATACAATTTGATACTTTCACCTTCAAATGCTTCTAGCGGGCAAACGAATCCGGAAAGGGGGGTATGAACCAGAGAGCTTTGGTTCAGAATCACTTGAACTTCATTTTACCAAAATTTCAAACAATTTGACCGAAAGGGATTTTTAATGTATTTTGTGCGAGGTCCTTTGGTAGTTAAAACTTCTGCAAACAATGAAATGAAATTATATAATTTATATTATAATTACATTATAGTCTCATATAACACAATAAATAATTTTAATTGGGTCAGACCATTATATATCGAATAAAGTCGTTGCGGTCTAATTTTAGAAAAAAATGATTCTTTATAATACCTAAGGAACAAAATAAAATGAATTATGTTAAAATAGTTATTACTTTTTTCAAAATATAAGTGTAAAGTGGAGAAGGTACGGAAAAATATAACTTTTTTAGCTGTTAGAAAATGTATAAAAAACATAGGAAAATGCTTCAAAATGAAAAAAAAGTTATTAATTGGTCTGCCAAATAACAAACTTTAAAAATATATTTTATCTATTATTTTTAATTTTTTACTACTTTATTGAATACCGAATAATTAATCAGGTAATTTTAAACAAGAATCAATAACTTTTTTTCATTTTAAAGCATTTTTATATGTTTTTATACATTTTCTAACAGCTAAAAAAGTGATATTTTTCCGTACCTTCTCCACTTTACACTTATATTTTGAAAAAAGTAATAACTATTTTAACATAGGGTAAAGTGCGGATAGATGCCCCTCCCGGATAGATGCCCCCTTTCTCAGATCTCCAATATGGAAGAAACTATATTTATGTATTATTAGTTCTTTTTATACCTATTGGTCATAACAATTTCTCTGTAAAGTGCCAGCCTGCTAGCACCTCGGGGTTATTAGTTACAATAATGTGAAAATTTTAGATTGCTAAAAGAGTGCAAAAATTTTTAAAAAACTGGACAAAATGTCTTATTAAGAGAATCAAGGATTTTTAACACGTAAGATAATATTTGCAATTATTTTCTTGTCTCAAATTAACTAGAGAAACATATTAGATCCGCGTTTTACATTTTTTATAATAATTGTTGTAATAAATGATATTAACTTACAGCAGAGGGCGTCTTACCCACCCAGGTGGGATATATGGCCAAATGCAGACCTTTCGCATTTTCGTTCTGATTCATTTATTGTTTATTCCAAGTATTTGGTCCTTACATATGTTAATGATGAATAGTAATAGTGTAGAAAAATCGAATAGTCATTTAAAAATATTAATATTTATTGAATTTAGATGTAATTTTCGAATTGGGGGGCATCTATCCGCACTTTACCCTAATTCATTTTATTTTGTTCCTTAGGTATTATAAAGAATCATTTCTAAAAGAATCAATGGGTGTACTTACTTACTTTATAGAACGTCCTTAAAATGTTTATAGAACGTTTTTAAAACGTTTATGAATTATTATTAAAATTAATATATATCAACCGGATAAATTGAGACGTGCTGAATCCAAATCCGACCTCAAAATGGACCCATCACGTCAGGTTTTCGAGATATTTTAACCTAAAGTGCAAAAAACCTGTTTTTAGTTATATTTGATGTCATATAACATCAAGAGATAATTTTTTTCTCTTAAAGGTCAATCTTGCTACTAAAAGTGCTACTATTCCCCTTTAATATTCATTTTGAAATTTTAAAAAATCTTCATTTTTCTCTAAGTCATCGTTCATTGCATTTTCTAAGTTTGGCGAATTCTTCGAAAACCAAGTAGAAATAGACAAAACTTCGATAATAAAGCATAATTTAACTACAAACATCTAAATTTTAAATAGTTTTGAGGATTTTCAATATAACTGAATACGAATTCGATATCAGATTGACAGGTTCAAAAATGGCATATTTAAGGGAAATACAATAAATTTTAAATAAATCGTCTGCCATATTGTATACGCCATTTTGAATTTTGTGAATCTGATATTGAATTCGTATTCAATTATATCGAAAATCCTCAGAACTATTAAAAATTTAGATATTTGTGGTTAAATTCTGCTTTATTATCAAAGTTTCTTTGTTTCTACATAGTTTTCGAAGAATTCGACAAACTCAGAAAATTCAATAAACGATTACTCAGACAATAAAAGATTTTTAAAATTTTTAAAATGGATATTAAAGGGGAACACTATCACTTTCAGGCTCAATATTGAGCTTTTAGAGAAAAAAATTATTTCTTGATGTTACATGACATCAAATATAACTAAAAACAGGTTTTTTTGCACATTTAGGTTTAAATATCTCGAAAACCTGACGTGATGGGTCCCTTTCGAGGTCATATTCGGATTCAGCACGTCGAAATCCTTCGGAAAAGTATTGTCTGATTCTTGGAAAGTAAATTAAATCAAATTTTGTTGGCCTGTGTTATAGTTGAGGAAATATTTGTTTTGACGAATGCGATGTTATTATTTTGACCACAGTAAGAATAGTTTCGAGCTAGAGGGTTGGTTATTATTTCCGACATCACATTTGACACAGCATTTTTTATTGTTCTGCCACCTTTTTTTCGCTTTATTTTTCTGTAAAAAAGTAAAATTTACAAATCATTTTTATTTTAAATCAGCAATTGTATTAATATAAATAGCATTAGATAGATTAAAATTTAAAAAGGAATTAAGGAGAACATTAGTTTAATCTACGAAACCTTTATTATGACTGTTTAGAATGACGTTAGTTATAAACAAAGACTTTAATTTTTATTAACATAAAATCAAATTATGTTACGTATTATTATAATGCTTATTTTATATTACATATTAATAACGATTTTATTTAGAAATTATTATTATATTTCTTTATTTCATCTAAATAACTTTTGTCAAATGTTTATTATACACTTCTTTCTCCAAACCATCATTGCTCCAATAGCATTTTGTTTATTTTATCCCTTCTGCGACAAAAAAGCTCTCTCTACAGTCGAAACTCTGAGACAAAGAAAATGTATCTTTTCGATTACTCATTAGCTTAAAAACCTTCTTCGATTAAACATGTATTCTCTTTAGTTGTAAAAACTTGTAAATTTTATAATTATTTTATGCAAAAATAAACGATATCTATTTTTAAACGAAATTACTTTCTTATTGGATTAAAATTCAATGAGAAGGCATTTTTAATGCCAACTATAAACATGGTCCTTCGAGCCGGATATAAAAACAATTATCATTAACATTATTAAAAAACAAACGTGACAAACCCAGTGTTTAGTGAATTTAAAACATTTAACCACAAACTAAATTAAAAACTGTGAAACTGTACAAACGTATACGTGATTTGTTACAATACATAAAACAATATAAGTGACTGTGATGGTTATGAATATTTCAACAACAAAGAACAAAGTAAACATTTGATTTAGTTGTGCTACACGTTATTTAAATATTTTGGTCATTCACACTGGAAATACGAGAGAATCAAGGGTATGTAAAACTATCAGATCACCATTAATTAAGTGTCTTTCTTTTTTTGATTAAACATGGAGAATTTTGATCCTTTAAGTGTGCTTTTACAAAAACGCACTTCTATAGAAGAACATATTAATTCTTTTAAAGAATTCCTCATACAATTTAATGCGGATGAAACAAATCAACTTGCTGAACTGCAAATTCGATACAGTTCGGTAATTTCTAGTTTTTTAAATTTTGACGAAATTTGTGATCAAATTCAATTAATCGATGCGGAAACAAATCACAGCACTAAAAAAACAAATTCAAAATATATATTTTAAATTACTTGCTCAAGCACAAGGTTTGATTTCCTCTATTTTGCCACAAAGTAATGAGCAGACGACAAAACCACGCGGCACACTGGCGGCGAGACGCCAAGAACATTGCGTAGCAAGCGCCGGTTCCGATAGCTCGTGCTGTGCCACGACGTTTATTTTCCGTGCGTTCTAGTGTAACATTATTAATTATAGTCTATTAAACCAAGTATGTTGTTATAATTGATTTGTTTTATTGTGTGCATATATTTGTGTTCAAATCCCCGATCAGGTATCAGTGATACGTCACCGAGGTCCACGACAGCTGATTCGACGAGAAGACGCTCAACTACCGGTAAGTCCGTTGATTCTCCTCTTCTCGCTCGCTTTCTCATCTCTGCGAGGCATTGCTCATCGCACGCTTATGCTGCCTTACAATGGTAAAAGACACATAAGCGACAAATAGGACGAACGGAGATATTTGAGAAAGACCGTTTACACCAAGAACTTTATTTATAACTCATTTTTAATGACTAAAAATAAGCCTATGGGGTAAATCACATGTTCTTTTTCTATTTTTGCAATAAAAAATTTATTTTTTAAACAATCTCTAAAAATAAATGCACTTGTGAAGTTTTTTAGTGCAAATACAACAAAAAGTCGCTTGCGTAATTTCCCCATTTAAAAAGCATGGAGAGATGGAGAATGCGGTTGGAAACGAAGCCGAGCTCGGCATCATTTACAATCGAAAAAGAACGCGAGCGACTTTGTGTGTATTTTCTCACTGTATTTTGTGACGTAGTTCATGCCTTTTGCAGATTCTGGACTACGCAAAGTACCTCATGTGTCTTTTTCCATTGCAATTTCTCATTTTTCGCGAATTTCAATATTTTCAATATTAATTTTTTACATTAAATAATTTAAATTTTTCATTTTTATTACGATAGTTAGATGCAGTTTTTGATTACGAATCCATTGATACCAAAAACTTATTTTTCACCAAAATGTCGTTTATGTGTCTTTTTCCGTTGTAGGGCAGTATGGACCTCTCTTTATTCAGGAAGCTGTGATTAATCTGTGTAGAAATTTCGTCCCCTTTGTGATCCCGACACAAGTCGGACCCGCGCATAGCATTATTTCATGACTATTCTGTCCCCTTTTTAAATCTTGTGTTTTTGGGTCGTCACAATTTTTGGCGCCCAACGTGTCATAATTTCAAATTAAGCATTTTTCTAACAGCCCAAATTGTTCTCGTCACAATTTTGGGCACCCTAAGTGTTTCAACTTCATATCAAAACATATTATATCGTTTTTCCCTTAGGAAAATAGTCAGCGGCGTCCCAAAATGGCACGCGGCATGGCTTTTCCATACGGATGAACGCTCCTTTGTGCTCTCACGCAAAAAGTATCGATTTTCTCGTACCAAAAAAAAATTTTTTTTCTCCTTTTCGTCATCAATAATAAAAATTTTTTTCATACATTTCTGCGCAAAACTAGCACATAATTCTAACGAGGTTTCCACAGATTGCTTTCTCTTCCTTTTTCGCACACACACACACATCGCTTGCTTGCTTGCTTTCAATATGTATAGTTACACCATATATATTTCCTCGACGCACACATCTACGCTGTACTCACGCATGAACCTAGTTCGACTGGGGTGGTAGCGATTCTACGCAAATAAACCCTACAAAATAAAATTCTACACAATTATCTCTACACCAGGAAATTGTACACACTTCATTTAATAAATTTGATTAATTCTACGCACATAAATTCTACAGAAAAAAGTCCTACACATTAGAATTAAATAGAACAAAATATATCATTAAAATCTTTTAATTCTACACGATTAAATACTATATCAGAAAATTTGACACAGTTTATTTTAATTAAAATAAAATTCTAATAATAATTTTTTTATTTTAATTTATAATTCTACTCAGTTAAATTGTACACCAGAAAACTCTACACATTTGAAAAATATTGATTAAATTAAGTTTTAAAAGATTCTAAATAAATAAATTCTACAAATAAATACTCTACACAATAATAATACTAAATAAAATGTAACTTTAAATAAAATTTATTTAATTTTGCACTGTTAAATACTACATTAAAAAATTCTACACAATGTATTTTTAAACGAAGAAAAATATGAATTATTTTTTCAATTTAATTTTTAATTCTCCAAACTTAAATTGGATCCCAGAAAACACTACACATTGGAAAAATATTGATTAAATTAAGTTTAAAAAAATTCTAATTAAAAAAATTCTACAAATAAATACTCTACACATTAAAATAAAATAAATATAAAATTTTTAATCTAATTTGTTTAATTCTACACATTTAAATTCTATATCACAAAATTGTACCCAAATTATTTTTAAGCAAGGAAAAATGTTTTCTTTATTTTTTTAATTTAATTTTTAACCCTATACATTTTAATTCAACTCTTGAAAACTCTACACAAATGAGCTTTAAAGTCTTCGCATATTATTTTTAGATAAGATGAAATTATTTTTTTAACTGTACGTAATTAAATTAAACACAAAGAAACTCTACAAATGAATTCATTTAATTAGATAAACGAAGAAAATAAAACTCTACAAAATAAAACTCCACACAAAAATAAAATAAAAATTTTATATTTATTTTATTGTGTAGTTTTTTTTGAAGAATATATTTGACTAGAGTTTTAGAATTCCTTTAAAAAATTATTTCATTGTGTAAAGTTTTTTGGTTTTCAATTTAACTGTGCAGAATTGTTACGTATGACTTCGTAACTATTTTTAATTTGTTCATTAATTAAAAATTTGTTATATTGTATAATTTTATTAAAAATTTGGGACTTTTGTAAATAGAATTAAGTACTCAATAGACATATTAACAGGACATAACAGGATTTTTACATAATTAACTCATCAATTAAATTGTCTTAAAACTATTTTTTTATAATTAAGTTATATCCAAACTAAAAAATAACGATAATTATTCTTCAATTGTTTTCATTCCCAATAATATTCAATATTATTTTTAAAATGATAATTCTAAAATTGATTAAAAGAATATGGATATCACTCTTATTTCAAAAGCGGTTGATTATATATAGTTGTGAATTTATTTCCCGCAAAAGGCGGAGGTTTATATTTTTGTCCCCAAAAATAAGGGTTGATTTTGAAGTTTTATTGATTAATTGATTAAAGTGAATTGAATTTAGAATTTTTAATATTCTTTTACGCGAATTGAAAATAAATAATTTTAAAAAATACGAATACGAAAAGTGAATATTAAGTGAAATAATAAAATTAAAAGAATAATTACATAAAGTATAAAAAGAAGGAAATTAAAGAAAAGAGAATCATTTAAGAGAATATTGTGTTGATAAAGTGAAAGAATGAAAATATTAAAGTCAAATAAGTAAAGTAAAATAGGGAGTGTTAAATATCAAACCTCTTTCTAGTGGTTTGAAAGTATCTTGTCATTGTCATTGTTGTTAAATAATATCAGATTTGATTACAAATTTAAATTCGGTGACCACGAACTTTAAATATTAAAATCAATTTTGATATTTTCTTTGATCAAGTAATTTAAAATATAATGCTGATAATAATAAAGGATTAAATAACAAAGAAAATAATTGAAGAAGAATACAAAGAATATAATTAAAATAAGGAAAAAATATTTCGTATAAGAGATTCTGTCACAGGTGTGAATCTGAATAATTCACCTGAAAAAAGTAATAGGATACTTTTCTGTTCTTAATAAAAATAATAAAATTGTAAATTGGTGACTGAATTGTTAATTATCATATTATTTTACACCTGATTACATTTACACATTATACTCTATACACGTAAATATATAAACAAATATTATTTCTTATTGTAACTAATAATAGTCAAATACTATAAAAGTTGTATTGTTATACATGAATTAACCCTCCTGCGCATAAAGACGACTATAGTCGTCCAAACAAAGTTGTTTCCGTATGCACAAGGACGACTATAGTCGTCCAAACATTTTGGTTAATAACTTTTAAACAAATTATTCTAAATACATCTACTAAGTCGCAACTTAAAGCTTAAGACTCACAGATTGTCATACAATTCTTCAGAAGTTCATATTTATAAAATATTTGTTAATAAATAATGAACAAAGTTAGTGTAAAAATTATAAAAAATGAGCTTAAATCATTAATTCTAAGAGCGGACAAATTAAAAAAAAACGATTGGAATTTTACATAAATAAGTATATAATGGTGTTTCGGATCGCTGATTACTTATATGAAGTTTGAATTATAAAATTCAAAATGGCGGATCCATTATGGCGGACTAATTTTCAAAAAATTATTAAATTTTCTTGCATTTCGGTATATGGTAGGTTTTCAGGGTCGCTGATTACGAATCTGAAGTCTATTTTCAAAAATTTAAAATGGCGGATCCAATATGGCGGCAAAATTTTCAAAAAGTTATTGAAATTTCTTGCAATTTGGTATATGGGGGTTTTCGAAGTCGCTGATTACGAATCTGAAGTCCGTTTTTGAACATTCAAAATGACGGATCCAATATGGCGGCCAAATTTTCAAAAAAAAATTAATTTTTTTGCAATTCGGTATATGGGGGTTTTCAGGCTAGCTGATTACGAATTTGAAGTCTGTTTTTGAAAATTCAAAATGACAGGTCTAATAAAGCTGTCTAATTTTGAAAAAAATTGTTTAATTTTTCTTTAAATTGGAATCTGCAGTTGCTAAATACCCACTATTGTTATTTACTAGCTTTTTACATAATGCACATGGATGATACAGTTTTTTCCTAATTTTATAATTAGATGAGGTTTATAAGAACACCGATAGATAAAAGGAATAAAATTATTGATTAAACAATTTTTAAACAAATAACAAAAAGTAATTTGTTTAAGAAAATATTCAAATAAATTAATTTCTATTTGTTATCGGTATTTATAAAAATTTTAATAACTTTTAATATTTTGCACTCGCTGTAAACAAGTTTGGTAAATCATAAAAATTATTTGTCTAAAAATTGTTTGTACAATTTTATTCATATTTTTATATGAATAAAATTTTATATTTTATATATATAAAATAAAATAAATTGCAAAATTAAGAAAAAAATGTATTATTCTTGGCTTACTATAAACGAAGTTTGTAAATAACAATATAGTTAACCTTCTCGCTACCAATTATTTTTGTTTGTTTTTTACCAAAAACGATTGAAATTCATCAAGGTTTTTCCATATAATTATCTGTTAATAAAATTAATGTAATTTAATAATATTATTAAGCATATTGAATTTGTTTAAACAATTTAATATTGCAAAATCATATAATTTTCAAATAAACAGAGAGATTATAGCAAATATTTAACAACTTTTCATGGTTTCTTAGCTTTGTTTAGTATTAAATCAATAAATTAAAGAAAATATTTACTGAAACCAGTAATAAGTATTATTAAAAAATTGTAATATTTTAATCACATAAGAATTACAAAATTGCAAAATAAGGAAAAACTTGCAACTTTCAAGGTGCATTTTGCAAAGAGTTGGTAAATAACAAAAATTATTTGTTTATAATTGTTCTTTGTGAGTGTTTCTTGAGTCTTTCTTGTATTGTAGTCGTTTTAGCTTTTAGTTTTTAAAAACGGACTTCACATTCGTCATCAGCGACTTCGAAAACCCCCATCTTACCAAATTGCAAGAAAATTCAATAACTTTTTGCATTTTTTTATCGGCCATATTGGATCCGCCATTTTAAATTTTTAAAAATGGACTTCAGATTCGTAATCAGCGACCCAAAAGACCTCCGTATATTAAATTGCAGGAAAATCTATTGTTGTGAAAAATGTATGCATTTGGTAACTACTGTTCGGGTAAAAACTCATGCTCAGGAGGGTTAAGAATCTATAAGGGGTATATTTTATTAAAAGGGATATTTTGTAATAATAATTATTACTTGTCATAAACATAATTATTTTTAAGGGGAATTAAAAATCTTGACCATTTGTATCATTTTATGTAGTTTTAATTCTATTAAATTAAATAGAACAGAACACATTATATTCTACTCATGTTACAAGAAGTGTTTTATTACGGCTTAACAAACTGTTGCCACCTTTTCCTTTTTCTACAATTCTCTCAATTAAAATACTGTCTAACCGGGATTATTGATTTGATAATAAACCTAAAAAGGGGATCCACTACCTTTTGAAAATATAATTATTTTTCCCGAAAGAGCAAATAACGTTCACCTTTAATTTAAACAAAAGCAGGCTTTACTAAGTTAAAAATCTTCCTAAAATAAAAAAAGAGAGAAAACGAATTCTTTAAAACAAAAATTCAACCAAAAGCTTGCCTCTGTTTAAACAACCATTTATTTCCAGCAATATCAGCATCTCGAATCTTACAAAATAACTAAAGGAAGGACTTATATGTAAAACTTTACAAAACCATATGTTTAACATAAAGCTGCCAAGGGACGTCAGCCTTAAAAAGGGGGGTATTTGTTACGTATGACTTCGTAACTATTTTTAATTTGTTCATTAATTAAAAATTTGTTATATTGTATAATTTCATTAAAAATTTGGGACTTTTGTAAATAGAATTAAGTACTCAATAGACATATTATCAGAACATTACAGGATTTTTACATAATTAACTCATCAATTAAATTGTCTTAAAACTATTTTTTTATAATTAAGTTATATCCAAACTAAAAAATAACGATAATTATTCTTCAATTGTTTTCATTCCCAATAATATTCAATATTATTTTTAAAATGATAATTCTAAAATTGATTAAAAGAATAGGGATATCACTCTTATTTAAAAAGGAATTTGTCTACTTTGCTATAAGTTACTTTCCACAGAAAAGTCTCTTAATTGTGTTGGTAAAATACAAAGAAAAAGTATACACTTAAACATTGAAAATAGAGGATACAGAGCATCGAACTATATCACGCCATTTTGAGGAATTTGCAAGCTTGCAAAAAGCTTGCCTGGCAACAACGAAGTTTGGCGAGCCGTGTGCACAGGCATCCCCACTCTATCGTTTTATATTAATTTCAAGGTGTGATCCATACTTTCGATCGTTTTAACTAATGAGTCCGAATTTGTTCCTCCCGCAGTAAAGCTGCGTAGAATTAAGTGTTCCTCCCGAAAATCGGTAGAGAGTTTTAATAATTTGTTTTTCCCGCAAAGCGGTTGATTATATATAGTTGTGAATTTATTTCCCGCAAAAGGCGGAGGTTTATATTTTTGTCCCCAGAAATAAGGGTTGATTTTGAAGTTTTATTGATTAATTGATTAAAGTGAATTGAATTTAGAATTTTTAATATTCTTTTACGCGAATTGAAAATAAATAATTTAAAAAAATACGAATACGAAAAGTGAATATTAAGTGAAATAATAAAATTAAAAGAATAATCACATAAAGTATAAAAAGAAGGAAATTAAAGAAAAGAGAATCATTTAAGAGAATATTGTGTTGATAAAGTGAAGGAATGAAAATATTAAAGTGAAATAAGTAAAGTAAAATAGGGAGTTTAAATATCAAACCTCTTTCTAGTGGTTTGAAAGTATCTTGTCATTGTCATTGTTGTTAAATAATATCAGATTTGATGACAAATTTAAATTCGGTGACCACGAACTTTAAATATTAAAATCAATTTTGATATTTTCTTTGATCAAGTAATTTAAAATATAATGCTGATAATAATAAAGGATTAAATAACAAAGAAAATAATTGAAGAAGAATACAAAGAATATAATTAAAATAAGGAAAAAATATTTCGTATAAGAGATTCTGTCACAGGTGTGAATCTGAATAATTCACCTGAAATAAGTAATAGGATACTTTTCTGTTCTTAATAAAAATAATAAAATTGTAAATTGGTGAGTGAATTGTTAATTATCATATTAATTTACACCTGATTACATTTACACATTATACTCTATACACGTAAATATATAAACAAATATTATTTCTTATTGTAGCTAATAATAGTCAAATACTATAAAAGTTGTATTGTTATACATGAATTAAGAATCTATAAGGGGTATATTTTATTAAAAGGGATATTTTGTAATACTAATTATTACTTGTCATAAACATAATTATTTTTAAGGGGAATTAAAAATCTTGACCATTTGTATCATTTTATGTAGTTTTAATTCTATTAAATTAAATAAAACAGAACACATTATATTCTACTCATGTTACAAGAAGTGTTTTATTACGGCTTAACAAACTGTTGCCACCTTTTCCTTTTTCTACAATTCTCTCAATTAAAATACCGTATAACCGGGGTTATTGATTTGATAATAAACCTAAAAAGGGGATCCACTACCTTTTGAAAATATAATTATTTTTCCCGAAAGAGCAAATAACGTTTACCTCGGGATGTTTGATTTTGAGTACTATTCTTTTTAACATATTGAAATTCAATTTCAATACAGTTAAAGCTGAATTCACTCAAATTAAAGATTTTTGTTAATTAAATAAATAATCAAATTCATCTTTAACAAGAATATTAAAAATTTAATTTAAAAAATAATTGGTATTTTTTTCGTTATATTGCGTAGAATTTTTTTATGTAGTATTTAACCGTGCAAAATTAAATAAATTTTATTTAAAGTTACATTTCATTTAGTTCTAATGTGTAGAGTATTTATTTGTCGAATGTCTTTATTTAGAATTTTTTAAAACTTAATTTAATCAATATTTTTCCAATGTGTAGAGTTTTCTGGGGTCCAATTTAAGTGTGGAGAATTAAAAATTAAATTGAAAAAATAATTCATATTTTTCTTCGTTTAAAAATACATTGTGTAGAATTTTTTAATGTAGTATTTAACAGTGCAAAATTAAATAAATTTTATTTAACGTTACATTTTATTAAGTATTATTATTGTGTAGAGTATTTATTTGTAGAATTTATTTATTTAGAATCTTTTAAAACTTAATTTAATCAATATTTTTCAAATGTGTAGAGTTTTCTGGTGTACAATTTAACTTCGTAGAATTATAAATTAAAATAAAAAAATTATTACTAGAATTTTATTTTAATTAAAATAAACTGTGTCAAATTTTCTGATGTAGTATTTAATCGTGTAGAATTAAAAGATTTTAATGATATGTTTTGTTCTATTTAATTCTAATGTGTAGGACTATTTTCTGTAGAATTTATTTGCGTAGAATTAATTAAATTTATTAAATGAAGTGTGTACAATTTCCTGGTGTTGAGTTAATTGTGTAGAATTTTATTTTGTAGGGTTTATTTGCGTAGAATCGCTACCACCCCGTTCGACTTCTTCGTGCATCAACAGGCTTATTACGCTTTCAAATTTTCTTAATAAATTATAATCTTTGCGCTAACTAATAAATTATTTTTCCAATGTTAAAAAAAATAATAAATAAATAAATCAGCAAATTATAAATATTTATTATTCACAAATCTGAGTGCATTTGTTAACGATATTGCGCATGAATATACTTAAAAATATTACAAATTATGATTTTATTGTGTAAAAATTGCCTTTTTCTTTTGCTTGGACATTGTACCCCTCCTTCAAACAATGATTACCATGGGGGAAATTAATCATCAAATTATTCCACGAAACTACTTGTCGCCACACAAAAAAATACAAATCCCTCGTTCAAGTTGAGGAATCATATCACAGCCGTGTTAACATCGAAACTTTTTTTCCCTATCTATGCCTACGACCTTTAAGTCTCTCGCCAGTTTTAAATTCGAAATAAATTCCGAAGACTATTTCGCGCTCAAATAAATTTAAATAAAAAAATCACTTACTAAATACGGAAATATAATTTCGCCCTTAAAACTAAACAAAATTTTTGTTTCCTTCTCAATAAATTCAAATTTCCTTAATCAAAATCTTGGTAAGGAATAAAACTAAAATTTGATTGGGATGAACGTATCAAAAAAATAAATATATATATATAAATTTTTTCTCCTCCTAAATGCCAAAAAAATCAAAATCCCCAAAACAACGCGGAGTAACAACTAGGTCCTAAAATAGATTACGCGCAGCGATGTTTAAAACACCACCAAAGCAAAAGGGTCCTCAACCTAGGCATGAACAACAATAAAAAGTTATCCCCCCCCCAACCAGGCGACAAACAAAATCCGATCAGACATGACATGAGGGTTCCTAACCCCCACCACACACCAGAAGAGACTTCTGCCAACGCAACAATTTCCCCACTGCTGATTCCCCTCGAAACTTTTATCACCACCGAGGAAACACGAGTTCACAGCGATAGTAGGGACAACAATAGAGCTGCCATGCCAAACAAACCTGACAATTTTACTAATTTACTTCCAAGCTCTTCACCAAGCGACTTAACATCGGGCGCAAGCGCAAAAATGAGTTCACGTACGGGTACAATTACTAAAACCTTTCACACATGGAGACACATTAGATCTTCACAAAATAGCACACCTATTACATCTCGTAAACTCGAACGCATTATAGCAAACCTTCGCACCTAACAATCGCGCAACCTAAGAGATATAATAGAAATGATAAAATCATCATTCGAAGAACAAAATCAAACTAACGCCGCCCTCATTTCATCAATTCACTCTAGAAATCATAAAGAAATCCAGACCTTTAGAAATGAAATGACTGATTTTCTAAGTACACATCGTGTCCAGACCGCCGAGGCCATAAGCGCATCTCGCTTAGAATCGAATCGCCAGTGGCGGATCCAGACGAGGATTTTGGGGGGGGCCATTCTCTACATAAAAATATTACTCGACTATAATTTCTTATTAGTAATTTAAATATTAATTAAATATTATAGTTTATTATAATTGAAAATTATTTATTTTTATTATTAACAATGGAATAATTTTTATAAAATTATTTTACATTCTAAAAGATTAAAATTTTTTATATATTTTTTATTAAAAAATAAATAACTGTTTAAAGAGATAGAATATTTTACCACACTCTAGAAAGTCACATGACGAAAATTACAACAACAGAAATGATGAATTTGTTTAAAGTAATAGATTGAAGCGCCTTTTTCCTGTTTTTGCAAAGCGTGTAATGATATTTTCTGTCTCTACTGGAATACCATTATGAATATTTAAAAGCGCAAGGCCTGTCAAACGGTCCTGATTCATAGTAGATCGAAGCCAGTTTTTTAATCGTCGGAGCGTAGAAAATGTACGTTCTGCACTAGCATTGCTAACAGGCAATGTTGCTAGTAGTTGAAGAAGTTTGTTTATTATTGGGTATACATCTTTATCACAGACTAACAAAGCTTCAATAACTGTATTCGGAATTGATGATTGATCCCGAATCCATTTTCTTCTCCACAATTCGAACTCATTCTTAAATAAAGTGAGTCCAGTTGATTCATCTGGAATATCAAGTAACGGATAAAATCTGTTTATTAATTTTTTTAAACTTTCTTCCTTAAGTTCTTCATTGTTCATAGATTCTATTGCACAATTTGGTAAAATAAGTGGTAGATGAAAAACGTCAAAAGTGCTAGAATCGAATCTTGAGTTTAAGTCCATAATCACATTATCCAGCAAAGGGATAAAAATAGACAGTCGGTAATAATCTTCCACCGAATTCGTTTCAAAGTTTGCACGATTTTTTTGTCGAGAACAGCAGCGGGGTTTTTTTATTTCAATATTTAATTGAGATGCGAGAGTTTTCACGCGTATCCAAATTCCGTTTCGGAAATAATCATTCGCATTTATACGACGTTCCTCAAGAATCTTTATAGAGTCTAGAAGAAGTTCAGCAGCTTTTTTTAAATCCAAGTTTAATTTTTGTAATTGTTTGCTTAAAGGAAGGGTCAGTGCAAGAATATCACTTAGGCAGTTCATTGCTATCAAAAATTCGTTATCACAAAGAGATGTTATTAAACTTTTAGCTTTACTAGACGTAGCAGTGTCCTTCCATGTCGAAATTTCCTCTAGAGCATTTATAATGTTTGGCAGATCAGTAAAAAATTGAATGATTCCATCATGTCGCTCCACCCATCTAGTTTCGCATAACCCAGATAATTGGTGATGAAGACAACGAACTAATATAGCGTTACGCTTAGCAGATGATGTAAAAAATGAGATGACTACTTTCATAATTCCTACACTATTTCTTACTGACGTCACTTCTGAAGACTTGGATAAAGATAGGTTTAAACGATGATTCATACAAGAACATTTCAGTGCGTTCACACATTCATTTTGAATTTCAGCTACTGCACCTTTTCTTTCTGAAATCATCACCGAACAACCATCTGTCCCAATGCCAACAAGACAATTAAGAGGCAGATCTAAACATTTTAATTGTCTTAACACTATTTGACCAAGGGTTTTTCCAGTAAGGGAAATTTCTTTGCCCCTTTCAACTGAAGCTTTTTTTGATAACTGAGTATCTTCGACATTAACGTTAATTTCGTCAATTTTATCGTCAATCATGCTCTTTCCTTCGTCAAATGCATCAATAAAACCTATAAAATCCTCTCTTATTTCCTGCGACTTATGAACATATCTTAGAATAAGACTAATTTGAGACTTATGACTCAAGTCAGTAGTCTCATCAAATAAAACGGAATATAAATTGCTTTCTTTAACATTTTTAATTATTTTATCGGTAATTTCTTTACCACAGCAAGATATAATATCATTTTGGGTAGTTTTACTAATGTATGTAGCTCTAGACGATGTATTTATTAAATGTTTTTCAAGATCGGTGTCACCACTTTTTACACGAAAAGTAAGTAATGCTTTAAAATTCCCTTCATTGACAG
Organism: Leptopilina myrica (nomen nudum); assembly: GCA_032872475.1. Lineage (NCBI taxonomy): Eukaryota > Metazoa > Arthropoda > Insecta > Hymenoptera > Figitidae > Leptopilina > Leptopilina myrica (nomen nudum). Next base: position 27,658,581 of record CM065464.1, read on the forward strand.
TACTTTTTTCGTTGTTATTTTTCATGAACATATTCAGATTACCATCGTCTCTGTGTCCCCGAAAAGCAATATTTTGTCGACCAAGAAAAATTATACTTTCAACTATGGGTTTCAATCTAGCTCTATTCTCTAAAATTTCAGCTAAATACTTTTCGTTTACTTGGCTCATTACGTCTGTTTTAGGATTGTGGTAACAAGTAAGAAAATTTTTTCCAGCTTCCACTGCACTCTTATGATATAAGCGCTCATTATGCACATCCAGATCACCTGATTTCCCTGTAAGCTTTGCAAAAGATGTGATAGGCACAGTAACTAATTTCAACAAATGAGTCATTCCATGCCTTCCTTCACCTGATGGTTTTGAGAACCATGGACAAAATTTGCAAAATAGACCGTTTTTCTCTTTAGAAAAAACTAACCACTTATATTTTTCAAAATGATGTAGATTTGCAGAGCGCTTTACAATTTTCTCATTTTTCTTGTGATAAGACACTGGAAATTTAAAATTATTTGGCGGAATCCATGGATTTTCTAAAAGCTGAAATTTTGTATAATCATCGATTTTTTTACCGATATAATTTCCGACGTCATTGCAAGTAATACTATTTAAGTCATCCGAATCTTCATTATCTTTATTTTGAACTCCAACAGGCATTTTTGACAATTCTTGCATATCATCATTTATTTTGTCTTCAGTAGAAATATTATCCTTAGATGATTCAATCATAAAATGGTTTAAATTATCTTGAGTCTCATGCATATTGTTTTCCGCAATATTTATTTCGGAAGAATTTTCACCTGTGACCTCATGTCTTCTTTTACGAAATACTTCGTCTAGAGTTTGGTCCCTCAAACGCTTTTTACTGACAGAAGTTAACTAAAAAAAATGTCAATTTGTTTTAATATGTCAAACACAACCTCAAATATAATAATTAAAGACAAAAATAATATAAACGTACACGATTTACCACATTTATAGGTTTTAATTGTATAAAATACTTTAAAACCGTTTATCTTTAAAAAGCATTTGTTATTTTAAAAAAATTATTTTCTCGAAATTATACCTAAAAGAGTTGATTTATAGAATAATTGTAATTTGAATGCATTTTACTCAACAAGTTTTCAAAAACCGAACAAAAAATAAAAGAAATTATACGAAAGTTTATAAAGTAATAAAATAAAATACAAAAATAGCGTAAAAACTGTTAATTCAAAATATATTAGATATCCAATACAAGTTAAAATAAACATAACCTCAAATGTTAAAGTATTTAAACGCTCACCATTATTGATAATGTTTTAGCACGCGTCTTCTCTAATTTCGAAGTGTTTTTTTCTTCATTTTACATATTAATGGAAAATTAAAAATTCTAATACTCTAGAATTCAATCTTACAAACAAAAAAACTTATTATACAAGTATAAAATTCGTAAAACGTAAACAGTATCGCAGTCACTTTTAAAGTAAAATAAAAGTTCAAGTAAGAGTCATTTTTTATTGGCAACAAGCAATCCTGTGAATAAGGCTGAAAATTTTTTAAACAGGGTTGGTTACTTCCATATGCATAACTATGCACACAATATATTCTTAAGCTATATTCACATGCTTGCGTTCTAATTTCTGAAGCACGTTTCTTAGTTAATGAGTCATATTATACTTCTATCCTTGTTACATACAGAACGCGTAATACTTTAACCTTAATGCTTCAAAAAAAAAATTTTTTCTATACACTCATCCAGAGTTTTGGGGGGGGCCAAGCACCCATGGCCCCCCCCTGGATCCGCCACTGCGAATCGCGCAATTGAAACCCTCGCGGTCAGTCTAACAAATGCGAATAAATTACTCACCTCCTTTACGCAAAGAGTAGAAAACCTACAAATGCACCAAGTGCAACCACCCTCGAGAGATTCCAGGTATGCACTTGACGAGAGTGGAGAGCATTTCAATAATTTCACATACCAACCCCCCACTCTCACAGCTACCACGGTCACGACGTAAAACGCTAATACTAGCATAACATCGCAGTCAGGTTCGATGCCAATTCACTACGCTCCCCAGCTGTCAACAGCAACACCCTCCCTGCGCATCCCCCCACCGAATCGCACCTTGCAATTCGACAACAATTTACAATACCAAGAAGCACCACCTTCCCTTCACACCAACTCATCTCACTACTCGACAGCACCATTACCAACACCGGTACCACGAAACGTAGTTCCTAATTTGCACAAGATTATTAAATCTTGGGACCTTAAATATCCCGACAAATTAGATGCACACGAATTCATCGCCGAATTTGAAAGCAGAATGTCATCTACTAACATTAATCCCGATAACGCTCTCCTTTCGTTATCCCAAGTTTTCACGAATGCCGCGTACACATGGTACACAACATTCCGCCACACTTGGACAACGTGGGCAGAATTCAAAAATAAATTTTGCAATACTTTCAATGAACCGAACGATGATCAATCTATAATAAATAAAATACAACGTACAGTTCAACAAACAAGTGAATCCGGTTTAGACTTTGTCATTCGAACTAGCGCACATTACAACCGGTTAAAACAAAAAGTTCCCGAGTCTAATCAGTTGGACAAGATCTACTCAGCGCTTCACGCCGAACTGAGTCCATAAGTACGAAAACAAAATTGCAGCCATGCAGCAGTCCACCAGACTCCGCGAATGCGATTCGAAACGTAACCACAACACGCGCACTAAACACCAATTAAACGCAATCGAGAATCTTGCCCCATCGGAAAAAAACAGAATCCGAATTAACCACACAACCTAAACCCGATCCACCCCATAAACAAAATAAAAATAAAAAAAACAAACAAAAGGCGAAACACCACCTAAATCAAATAAAATCGAATCTTACCTACACCAAATAAAAAACCTACAAGCTAAGATTCCTAAAGATTACTCTCCTCAACCACAACAGGAGAAAGACATACAAAAAGCGCCGGGCTGTTCCGCGCCCGCCCGCCGATCGCGCAAACAGTCCACCTCCAGTTCATCTAGCTCCTCGCGCTCTGCTTCATCGCAAAAAGGGGGGAGAAGACGAATTATGAAGACTCAGACGAGGAGCCCCCACCCACCGATCAAACATATTCGATCCAAGCGCGCATACCCTCGGCTTCTTCACATCTCTCTTCACCTTATAGCAATTTTACATTAGCGCTAACTAAAACAATCAAGGGTAAAGTAGATAAAGGGCCTACATTACCCTCACCACCACAAAAACGGTGCACAATTACCACATCGGTAAAAATAGGCGATAAAAATTACACGGGACTCCTTGACACGGGTAGCGATCGCACCTTCATGTCAGGCGAATTATTTGACGAAGTTAAAGAACTTGTCATCGGCGAACCGATTCTCGACGCAGTAACTCGTGCAGTAGTACAACTTGCGCAACGCGACCATGTCGCAGCGCCCCACTATTCCGCGAAATTCAACATCGAGATATCGGACTGTAGTGGCGAAATGTGGTTAGCAGTCCTCGATGGACTCACCACACCCATTATCCTAGGAATGGACTTTATAACCCCTTGTGGAAGGTCGTAATTGATGCCGCCCTTGGTTATTGGTCCATAGAAGGATCGGAAAAACGATACCCTCTTCTTCCCTATGATAATATTCGAAGCATCCTGAGTACGGCGCAAATTATTGAAGTAACACCAGAACAACAGAAAACGCTTCGGAAATTTTTGGATGATGAATTGTCCAAATTTGCCGACTACACTGGAGTCGTTAGCGACATGACAACGCACGTCATAGAGCTAACAGACCCAACACTGTTTAAAATTAAACCTTACCGCCGCAGTCTAGAAGCTGATAAAATAATGAACAAACAAGTCGACAAATATATAGCTCGTAAATTCATCGTCCCCAGCAAGGGCCGGTTCGCTAGCCCCGTATTGTTAACTTATCGCAAGGATGGCAAACCGCGCGTCTGCATTGACTACCGCCGCCTTAATAAGGTTACCAAGAAATCCGGGTACCCACTACCACGAATGGATAGTATCCTCGATGCGCTTAGTGACGCTGTAATTATTAGCACGATCGACCTTACCGACGCGTTCCATCACATACCGATCGACCCGGATTAACGCGAATATACCGCTTTCGCACTCCCCGGTCAAGGACAATTCGAGTGGGTCCGGATGCCGTTCGGTCTCACTAATGCGCCAGCCACCTTTCAAGCTTTCACTGATAGGCTGAAACAAGAGTTTGTTGAATACGTGCGCGAACATGACCTCCTAGAAAGGTTAATCAACCAAGTACACGCATACTTGGATGACTGGATCATAGTATCCAAAACCTTCGATGAGCACCTCCAAATCCTAGACAAAGAAGGCCTTAAGCCAAACCCTAAACGGGTCGAGCCAATTCTCGACCGACCGAGACCAAAGAACCGTAAAGAGCTGCGCCAGTTCAATGGTTCTGTCAACTGGTACGCAACATTGCGCGCGTTCAGGGACCGCTGAATAAACTCGCGAGCTCCAAGGTGCCATGGCAATGGACTGATGAGCACGAGACCGCATTTATAGCAGTTAAGAAAGAATTGAACAACGCCCTGACTCTAAATGCACCGCGGCCCTGCTTGCCGTTCTTTCTCTACACAGACGCTAGTGATACAGGTATCGGCGCAATCTTGACTCAAAAAGATAAAGATTGCGAGTACCTAATCACATGCGTGAGCAGACCTTTAAGGGGTGCTGAATTAAATTACACCACCACCGAGAAGGAATGCTTGGCGCTCGTTGACGCAGTGAAAAAACTTCGTTGCTACCTCGAGCTGACTGAGTTCACGGCCGTAACGGACCATTCTAGTCTAGTCTGGCTCCAGAGTATTAAGGATCCCAGGGGCAGATTTGCTAGGTGGGCCCTAGAATTATCGGCGAACTAAGTTAGAATCGAACATCGAAAAAGGCACGCTTAACGAAGCCCCCGACACCCTTTCGCGCCTGTACGAGAATCCACACGAAGACACGCCCTTAGCGCAAGTCCATCTACTTGCGAACCAATAATGGTAGACACCATGAGACACAAGATTCGCAATAACCCAACGCGATACGAGCGCTATAGAATAAGTTCACACGGTGAACTATTCTATTACAAGCCCAACCATTTGAAAGAAACAATAGAGGAAAACAATGCATGGAAAAAGGTACTCAAAGAGCCCGAGATTCTCCCAATCCTTGCGCAATTCCATGATTCCCCTCAATCAGCGCACCAAGGAATAAACAAAACATATCATATGATACTGAATTCCTACTACTGGCCCGGTATGCGCGAAGATATTAAGCGCTACATTGGGGAATGCGAGGTTTGTCTCCGTTGCAAACTAGATAACTCTCCTCCTCAAGCCCTTATGTACCCGCGAAAATTCACCGAACCCTGGGAAGTGGTATCGCTTGATATAATAGGCCCCTTACCACGCTCAAAAATGGGAAAATCTTACGTGTTGGTCTGCGAAGACACCTATACACGGTATATTGAGTGTTTTCCACTGTCAAAAGCGGACGGCCCCAAGATAGTTAATCCTCTAAACGTTTTAGTTAACAAATGGGGGGCCCCACGAATTTTCATAACAGATAATGGAACAGAGTTCGTAAACCGCACCATCACGAAATTTTTTCATGAAATCGGGATAGAACAGCGAACTACACCTGTTTACCACCCACAGTCCAACCCAGTAGAACGCGTTAACCGCAATCTCGAGTGATGATCGCGAGCCTTCTTGGAGAAGACCACCGCGACTGAGATAAGTTACTGGGGGAAATACAGTACACTACTACGCATTCTTCACTCAGAGAGTCCCCTGCCTATTTAAACTTTGCTCGTCGGCCTAGGCGCACCGGTAAACAACTGAGTGACGCTATTGTCCACGGCGGACCTGTTCATCTTGCGCCTCACTTCCACGATAGAAGGTCTAATGACGAGTCCTTCGAACCTGGACTTTGCCAAGGAAGCTTCCGGATTGGTCACCCTCCGAAGGGAAGAGTTCGAGTCAATTCTGTCCACTCGCTGCGCGTTAGTAACGCGACTCAACACAGCAGACAGTAAAATTGCGGATCTGAAGGAACAGCTTTCCACAAACGCACGCTACCCTCCTCCAACCAGCGCACACGAAGGCTAAATGCAGGCTTTCATTGAACTCGACAGAGAAAGACGCGAAGCCCATGATGAACTTAAGGTCACCAAGCAGCAGCTTCATGACTCCCAACAAAAGGTGACGGACCACTCAGACGAACTCAAGGCCTTCAATTATGATTGGGATGATCCCCTTCAAGAACATGATCGCTACAAGGCGCAGGCAAAACTTGCCTCTAAATACAAGCGCCTCTTCAATGAGAAGATCACCGAGGTCTACAACGCGCAGGTCCAATTGCGCTAACCGTTCCTGCATCCAAAACTACCTCCGGGATGCCTCAATTGTGGTCAGGATGGCCATAGCCAATACACGTGCGCGGAACGATATAATGGAAACTTCTGCCAGGAATGCTCAGCCATCGGATTCAACACAAAGGATTGCCCCTGGCCCCACTTTCCCAAGGGAACCCCTAAGATCCCAGATCGCCAAAAGTGCCGTCGCTGCAAACAACCGAAGAGCCACCCTAATCCAGCCTGCTCAGTCTGCAGAAAGCTGCTCATTCACGAGAATACAAATAAGCGCTATCAACTCGCTTTGCGGCTGGAAAAAGAATCTACTTCTCAACCCCAGCCCAATGTTGTGGTACCCGAACCATCTCGTACCACGCCTGACGACGTCGTCTCCCAGGATCGACCTATAGTGACCGGAACGCTAGCAACCTTGGCAACGCCACCCGACGTTGAAGACTCTGACTCATCATCTACTTCCTCTACTGCACAAGCCACTAGGAGAGGATAATCGCGCCTAAAGACATTAAGTGCTCCTTTAGTGATTATAGCAAAGTGTCTTCCAAAAAAAAACTTCATTCACGCGCCGTTGCGCATTTTTTTAAATTAGTTTAACGGGCCGTTGCGCACTTCTAGTCAGCTTGTACAAAGCGCCGTTGCGCACCGCATTGTTAAAATAGACCAACGCACCGTTGTGCACTATCATTAGACTAGACAAGCGCGCTGTCGCGCGCTCAAATCAAGCAAGCGATGAGCGATGCCTCATTATCACTCAAGACTGAGTAAGTTTAATTTTAAAACTTTTATTTTATATTATACTCAAAAAAAAATTCTTTTTTATTTTTCTATATTTACTTTGATTTCAAAGAATTCAGTAGTAATTTAAGTTTAATGAGAGCGAGATCGTTACTAGGAGGACAATCAATTGGACACAGGAGATACCGACAACTTCACCTTAGAAAGGGGGAAATGTAACGACCCTGGTCGACCCTCTATTTTGATAAGTAAAATGCCGTTGTCGTTAGCTTCTCCAATTTTAAATTATCGCGCACTATTTGACGTCACGTGAAAGACTTGCGCTTTTGTCGTCTCCACGAGCAGACGACAAAACCACGCGGCACACTGGCGGCGAGACGCCAAGAGCATTGCGTAGCAAGCGCCGGTTCCGATAGCTCGTGCTGCGCCACGACGTTTATTTTCCGTGCGTTCTTGTGTAACATTATTAATTATAGTCTATTAAACCAAGTTTGTTGTTATAATTGATTTGTTTTATTGTGTGCATATATTTGTGTTCAAATCCCCGATCAGGTATCTGTGATACGTCACCGAGGTCCATGACAGCTGATTCGACGAGAAGACGCTCTATGTTACGTATTATAATGCTTATTTTATATTACATATTAATAAAACTGACTGTTTACATTTACCCCGAAATTTTGAAATTGTCTTAAAATTCGGGGTAACTGTAAACACCACTGTAGTTAAGCGAGGTTTAAGAAACAAGTTATTTCAACTGTACTACTGTTTTAAGGGATGGAAAAACTGAAAAAAAGTTCATCGTAGAAGTATAGAAAAATGTCAACCAGTTGACTGATAATGTATCATATAAATAAACAATCAACCATTACAAAATTAGTAATATAAAACTTGAATAACTTGAACAAAATTTAATAGATTTTCATTCAACTTGGTCAATAATTTATGAAATTTTTTTTTAATGTAGTTAAAGTTCTGTTTACATTTACCCCGAGTTTTCGAATTCTCGAGGTGAATGTAAACGCTTAATTATTTACTAATTAAATTGACGAAAATCAGAAATCAAAGTCAATTTTTGTTGAGGCATTAATAAGGAAGAATGAAAAATTTTAGTTTGATTTTTTAATTTATTTTTATGCAAATGCGAGACAAAATACTGAAACAGTAAAACTATGATTTTCAAACTTTTTTGCATTAAAAGATAACTTACACTATGGCATTACCAATTGTCAAAATAAAATATTGACAATACTCAGAACATCTTGTAGGTCAGCTGAGGTAAAAATATTGAAGTCGAAATTATTTTTAAATTTGTAAATTTAGCAGAAACATCTACTGTTTACATTTACTCCAAATGACCCTATCACTTTTAAAAACAATATGCTTAAGATTTTGATAAAAAATAATGACGAGGAAATACAAATTATGTAATTAGAGATGTTAAAAGTGTCGATCAGTCATTCGTAATAATTAATGAAAGGATGTTAAAAACTTTTTTTTATTCTTCTGATCATATATTTTTTTATTCAGTTTAACTGAGCTTTCACTCTACGACGCAGAGCCTCTTCAGAGCATTACAAACTGTGAAAAAATTTTTAATGTTAAATAAAAATGCAATTATTAATTATTATTAATGCAATGAGTCCCACACCGACTCCTAGAAATTTTGATTTTGAGTGAGTTTCTTGAGTCTTTCTTGTATTGTAGTCGTTTTAGCTTTTAGTTTTTAAAAACGGACTTCACATTCGTCATCAGCGACTTCGAAAACCCCCATCTTACCAAATTGCAAGAAAATTCAATAACTTTTTGCATTTTTTTATCGGCCATATTGGATCCGCCATTTTAAATTTTTAAAAATGGACTTCAGATTCGTAATCAGCGACCCAAAAGACCTCCGTATATTAAATTGCAGGAAAATCTATTGTTGTGAAAAATGTATGCATTTGGTAACTACTGTTCGGGTAAAAACTCATGCTCAGGAGGGTTAAGAATCTATAAGGGGTATATTTTATTAAAAGGGATATTTTGTAATAATAATTATTACTTGTCATAAACATAATTATTTTTAAGGGGAATTAAAAATCTTGACCATTTGTATCATTTTATGTAGTTTTAATTCTATTAAATTAAATAGAACAGAACACATTATATTCTACTCATGTTACAAGAAGTGTTTTATTACGGCTTAACAAACTGTTGCCACCTTTTCCTTTTTCTACAATTCTCTCAATTAAAATACTGTCTAACCGGGATTATTGATTTGATAATAAACCTAAAAAGGGGATCCACTACCTTTTGAAAATATAATTATTTTTCCCGAAAGAGCAAATAACGTTCACCTTTAATTTAAACAAAAGCAAGCTTTACTAAGTTAAAAATCTTCCTAAAATAAAAAAAGAGAGAAAACGAATTCTTTAAAACAAAAATTCAACCAAAAGCTTGCCTCTGTTTAAACAACCATTTATTTCCAGCAATATCAGCATCTCGAATCTTACAAAATAACTAAAGGAAGGACTTATATGTAAAACTTTACAAAACCATATGTTTAACATAAAGCTGCCAAGGGACGTCAGCCTTAAAAAGGGGGGTATTTGTTACGTATGACTTCGTAACTATTTTTAATTTGTTCATTAATTAAAAATTTGTTATATTGTATAATTTCATTAAAAATTTGGGACTTTTGTAAATAGAATTAAGTACTCAATAGACATATTATCAGGACATAACAGGATTTTTACATAATTAACTCATCAATTAAATTGTCTTAAAACTATTTTTTTATAATTAAGTTATATCCAAACTAAAAAATAACGATAATTATTCTTCAATTGTTTTCATTCCCAATAATATTCAATATTATTTTTAAAATGATAATTCTAAAATTGATTAAAAGAATAGGGATATCACTCTTATTTAAAAAGGAATTTGTCTACTTTGCTATAAGTTACTTTCCACAGAAAAGTCTCTTAATTGTGTTGGTAAAATACAAAGAAAAAGTATACACTTAAACATTGAAAATAGAGGATACAGAGCATCGAACTATATCACGCCATTTTGAGGAATTTGCAAGCTTGCAAAAAGCTTGCCTGGCAACAACGAAGTTTGGCGAGCCGTGTGCACAGGCATCCCCACTCTATCGTTTTATATTAATTTCAAGGTGTGATCCATACTTTCGATCGTTTTAACTAATGAGTCCGAATTTGTTCCTCCCGCAGTAAAGCTGCGTAGAATTAAGTGTTCCTCCCGAAAATCGGTAGAGAGTTTTAATAATTTGTTTTTCCCGCAAAGCGGTTGATTATATATAGTTGTGAATTTATTTACCGCAAAAGGCGGAGGTTTATATTTTTGTCCCCAGAAATAAGGGTTGATTTTGAAGTTTTATTGATTAATTGATTAAAGTGAATTGAATTTAGAATTTTTAATATTCTTTTACGCGAATTGAAAATAAATAATTTAAAAAAATACGAATACGAAAAGTGAATATTAAGTGAAATAATAAAATTAAAAGAATAATCACATAAAGTATAAAAAGAAGGAAATTAAAGAAAAGAGAATCATTTAAGAGAATATTGTGTTGATAAAGTGAAGGAATGAAAATATTAAAGTGAAATAAGTAAAGTAAAATAGGGAGTTTAAATATCAAACCTCTTTCTAGTGGTTTGAAAGTATCTTGTCATTGTCATTGTTGTTAAATAATATCAGATTTGATGACAAATTTAAATTCGGTGACCACGAACTTTAAATATTAAAATCAATTTTGATATTTTCTTTGATCAAGTAATTTAAAATATAATGCTGATAATAATAAAGGATTAAATAACAAAGAAAATAATTGAAGAAGAATACAAAGAATATAATTAAAATAAGGAAAAAATATTTCGTATAAGAGATTCTGTCACAGGTGTGAATCTGAATAATTCACCTGAAATAAGTAATAGGATACTTTTCTGTTCTTAATAAAAATAATAAAATTGTAAATTGGTGAGTGAATTGTTAATTATCATATTAATTTACACCTGATTACATTTACACATTATACTCTATACACGTAAATATATAAACAAATATTATTTCTTATTGTAGCTAATAATAGTCAAATACTATAAAAGTTGTATTGTTATACATGAATTAAGAATCTATAAGGGGTATATTTTATTAAAAGGGATATTTTGTAATACTAATTATTACTTGTCATAAACATAATTATTTTTAAGGGGAATTAAAAATCTTGACCATTTGTATCATTTTATGTAGTTTTAATTCTATTAAATTAAATAAAACAGAACACATTATATTCTACTCATGTTACAAGAAGTGTTTTATTACGGCTTAACAAACTGTTGCCACCTTTTCCTTTTTCTACAATTCTCTCAATTAAAATACCGTATAACCGGGGTTATTGATTTGATAATAAACCTAAAAAGGGGATCCACTACCTTTTGAAAATATAATTATTTTTCCCGAAAGAGCAAATAACGTTTACCTCGGGATGTTTGATTTTGAGTACTATTCTTTTTAACATATTGAAATTCAATTTCAATACAGTTAAAGCTGAATTCACTCAAATTAAAGATTTTTGTTAATTAAATAAATAATCAAATTCATCTTTAACAAGAATATTAAAAATTTAATTTAAAAAATAATTGGTATTTTTTTCGTTATATTGCGTAGAATTTTTTTATGTAGTATTTAACCGTGCAAAATTAAATAAATTTTATTTAAAGTTACATTTCATTTAGTTCTAATGTGTAGAGTATTTATTTGTCGAATGTCTTTATTTAGAATTTTTTAAAACTTAATTTAATCAATATTTTTCCAATGTGTAGAGTTTTCTGGGGTCCAATTTAAGTGTGGAGAATTAAAAATTAAATTGAAAAAATAATTCATATTTTTCTTCGTTTAAAAATACATTGTGTAGAATTTTTTAATGTAGTATTTAACAGTGCAAAATTAAATAAATTTTATTTAACGTTACATTTTATTAAGTATTATTATTGTGTAGAGTATTTATTTGTAGAATTTATTTATTTAGAATCTTTTAAAACTTAATTTAATCAATATTTTTCAAATGTGTAGAGTTTTCTGGTGTACAATTTAACTTCGTAGAATTATAAATTAAAATAAAAAAATTATTACTAGAATTTTATTTTAATTAAAATAAACTGTGTCAAATTTTCTGATGTAGTATTTAATCGTGTAGAATTAAAAGATTTTAATGATATGTTTTGTTCTATTTAATTCTAATGTGTAGGACTATTTTCTGTAGAATTTATTTGCGTAGAATTAATTAAATTTATTAAATGAAGTGTGTACAATTTCCTGGTGTTGAGTTAATTGTGTAGAATTTTATTTTGTAGGGTTTATTTGCGTAGAATCGCTACCACCCCGTTCGACTTCTTCGTGCATCAACAGGCTTATTACGCTTTCAAATTTTCTTAATAAATTATAATCTTTGCGCTAACTAATAAATTATTTTTCCAATGTTAAAAAAAATAATAAATAAATAAATCAGCAAATTATAAATATTTATTATTCACAAATCTGAGTGCATTTGTTAACGATATTGCGCATGAATATACTTAAAAATATTACAAATTATGATTTTATTGTGTAAAAATTGCCTTTTTCTTTTGCTTGGACATTGTACCCCTCCTTCAAACAATGATTACCATGGGGGAAATTAATCATCAAATTTTTCCACGAAACTACTTGTCGCCACACAAAAAAATACAAATCCCTCGTTCAAGTTGAGGAATCATATCACAGCCGTGTTAACATCGAAACTTTTTTTCCCTATCTATGCCTACGACCTTTAAGTCTCTCGCCAGTTTTAAATTCGAAATAAATTCCGAAGACTATTTCGCGCTCAAATAAATTTAAATAAAAAAATCACTTACTAAATACGGAAATATAATTTCGCCCTTAAAACTAAACAAAATTTTTGTTTCCTTCTCAATAAATTCAAATTTCCTTAATCAAAATCTTGGTAAGGAATAAAACTAAAATTTGATTGGGATGAACGTATCAAAAAAATAAATATATATATATAAATTTTTTCTCCTCCTAAATGCCAAAAAAATCAAAATCCCCAAAACAACGCGGAGTAACAACTAGGTCCTAAAATAGATTACGCGCAGCGATGTTTAAAACACCACCAAAGCAAAAGGGTCCTCAACCTAGGCATGAACAACAATAAAAAGTTATCCCCCCCCCAACCAGGCGACAAACAAAATCCGATCAGACATGACATGAGGGTTCCTAACCCCCACCACACACCAGAAGAGACTTCTGCCAACGCAACAATTTCCCCACTGCTGATTCCCCTCGAAACTTTTATCACCACCGAGGAAACACGAGTTCACAGCGATAGTAGGGACAACAATAGAGCTGCCATGCCAAACAAACCTGACAATTTTACTAATTTACTTCCAAGCTCTTCACCAAGCGACTTAACATCGGGCGCAAGCGCAAAAATGAGTTCACGTACGGGTACAATTACTAAAACCTTTCACACATGGAGACACATTAGATCTTCACAAAATAGCACATCTATTACATCTCGTAAACTCGAACGCATTATAGCAAACCTTCGCACCTAACAATCGCGCAACCTAAGAGATATAATAGAAATGATAAAATCATCATTCGAAGAACAAAATCAAACTAACGCCGCCCTCATTTCATCAATTCACTCTAGAAATCATAAAGAAATCCAGACCTTTAGAAATGAAATGACTGATTTTCTAAGTACACATCGTGTCCAGACCGCCGAGGCCATAAGCGCATCTCGCTTAGAATCGAATCGCGCAATTGAAACCCTCGCGGTCAGTCTAACAAATCCGAATAAATTACTCACCTCCTTTACGCAAAGAGTAGAAAACCTACAAATGCACCAAGTGCAACCACCCTCGAGAGATTCCAGGTATGCACTTGACGAGAGTGGAGAGCATTTCAATAATTTCACATACCAACCCCCCACTCTCACAGCTACCACGGTCACGACGTAAAACGCTAATACTAGCATAACATCGCAGTCAGGTTCGATGCCAATTCACTACGCTCCCCAGCTGTCAACAGCAACACCCTCCCTGCGCATCCCCCCACCGAATCGCACCTTGCAATTCGACAACAATTTACAATACCAAGAAGCACCACCTTCCCTTCACACCAACTCATCTCACTACTCGACAGCACCATTACCAACACCGGTACCACGAAACGTAGTTCCTAATTTGCACAAGATTATTAAATCTTGGGACCTTAAATATCCCGACAAATTAGATGCACACGAATTCATCGCCGAATTTGAAAGCAGAATGTCATCTACTAACATTAATCCCGATAACGCTCTCCTTTCGTTATCCCAAGTTTTCACGAATGCCGCGTACACATGGTACACAACATTCCGCCACACTTGGACAACGTGGGCAGAATTCAAAAATAAATTTTGCAATACTTTCAATGAACCGAACGATGATCAATCTATAATAAATAAAATACAACGTACAGTTCAACAAACAAGTGAATCCGGTTTAGACTTTGTCATTCGAACTAGCGCACATTACAACCGGTTAAAACAAAAAGTTCCCGAGTCTAATCAGTTGGACAAGATCTACTCAGCGCTTCACGCCGAACTGAGTCCATAAGTACGAAAACAAAATTGCAGCCATGCAGCAGTCCACCAGACTCCGCGAATGCGATTCGAAACGTAACCACAACACGCGCACTAAACACCAATTAAACGCAATCGAGAATCTTGCCCCATCGGAAAAAAACAGAATCCGAATTAACCACACAACCTAAACCCGATCCACCCCATAAACAAAATAAAAATAAAAAAAACAAACAAAAGGCGAAACACCACCTAAATCAAATAAAATCGAATCTTACCTACACCAAATAAAAAACCTACAAGCTAAGATTCCTAAAGATTACTCTCCTCAACCACAACAGGAGAAAGACATACAAAAAGCGCCGGGCTGTTCCGCGCCCGCCCGCCGATCGCGCAAACAGTCCACCTCCAGTTCATCTAGCTCCTCGCGCTCTGCTTCATCGCAAAAAGGGGGGAGAAGACGAATTATGAAGACTCAGACGAGGAGCCCCCACCCACCGATCAAACATATTCGATCCAAGCGCGCATACCCTCGGCTTCTTCACATCTCTCTTCACCTTATAGCAATTTTACATTAGCGCTAACTAAAACAATCAAGGGTAAAGTAGATAAAGGGCCTACATTACCCTCACCACCACAAAAACGGTGCACAATTACCACATCGGTAAAAATAGGCGATAAAAATTACACGGGACTCCTTGACACGGGTAGCGATCGCACCTTCATGTCAGGCGAATTATTTGACGAAGTTAAAGAACTTGTCATCGGCGAACCGATTCTCGACGCAGTAACTCGTGCAGTAGTACAACTTGCGCAACGCGACCATGTCGCAGCGCCCCACTATTCCGCGAAATTCAACATCGAGATATCGGACTGTAGTGGCGAAATGTGGTTAGCAGTCCTCGATGGACTCACCACACCCATTATCCTAGGAATGGACTTTATAACCCCTTGTGGAAGGTCGTAATTGATGCCGCCCTTGGTTATTGGTCCATAGAAGGATCGGAAAAACGATACCCTCTTCTTCCCTATGATAATATTCGAAGCATCCTGAGTACGGCGCAAATTATTGAAGTAACACCAGAACAACAGAAAACGCTTCGGAAATTTTTGGATGATGAATTGTCCAAATTTGCCGACTACACTGGAGTCGTTAGCGACATGACAACGCACGTCATAGAGCTAACAGACCCAACACTGTTTAAAATTAAACCTTACCGCCGCAGTCTAGAAGCTGATAAAATAATGAACAAACAAGTCGACAAATATATAGCTCGTAAATTCATCGTCCCCAGCAAGGGCCGGTTCGCTAGCCCCGTATTGTTAACTTATCGCAAGGATGGCAAACCGCGCGTCTGCATTGACTACCGCCGCCTTAATAAGGTTACCAAGAAATCCGGGTACCCACTACCACGAATGGATAGTATCCTCGATGCGCTTAGTGACGCTGTAATTATTAGCACGATCGACCTTACCGACGCGTTCCATCACATACCGATCGACCCGGATTAACGCGAATATACCGCTTTCGCACTCCCCGGTCAAGGACAATTCGAGTGGGTCCGGATGCCGTTCGGTCTCACTAATGCGCCAGCCACCTTTCAAGCTTTCACTGATAGGCTGAAACAAGAGTTTGTTGAATACGTGCGCGAACATGACCTCCTAGAAAGGTTAATCAACCAAGTACACGCATACTTGGATGACTGGATCATAGTATCCAAAACCTTCGATGAGCACCTCCAAATCCTAGACAAAGAAGGCCTTAAGCCAAACCCTAAACGGGTCGAGCCAATTCTCGACCGACCGAGACCAAAGAACCGTAAAGAGCTGCGCCAGTTCAATGGTTCTGTCAACTGGTACGCAACATTGCGCGCGTTCAGGGACCGCTGAATAAACTCGCGAGCTCCAAGGTGCCATGGCAATGGACTGATGAGCACGAGACCGCATTTATAGCAGTTAAGAAAGAATTGAACAACGCCCTGACTCTAAATGCACCGCGGCCCTGCTTGCCGTTCTTTCTCTACACAGACGCTAGTGATACAGGTATCGGCGCAATCTTGACTCAAAAAGATAAAGATTGCGAGTACCTAATCACATGCGTGAGCAGACCTTTAAGGGGTGCTGAATTAAATTACACCACCACCGAGAAGGAATGCTTGGCGCTCGTTGACGCAGTGAAAAAACTTCGTTGCTACCTCGAGCTGACTGAGTTCACGGCCGTAACGGACCATTCTAGTCTAGTCTGGCTCCAGAGTATTAAGGATCCCAGGGGCAGATTTGCTAGGTGGGCCCTAGAATTATCGGCGAACTAAGTTAGAATCGAACATCGAAAAAGGCACGCTTAACGAAGCCCCCGACACCCTTTCGCGCCTGTACGAGAATCCACACGAAGACACGCCCTTAGCGCAAGTCCATCTACTCGCGAACCAATAATGGTAGACACCATGAGACACAAGATTCGCAATAACCCAACGCGATACGAGCGCTATAGAATAAGTTCACACGGTGAACTATTCTATTACAAGCCCAACCATTTGAAAGAAACAATAGAGGAAAACAATGCATGGAAAAAGGTACTCAAAGAGCCCGAGATTCTCCCAATCCTTGCGCAATTCCATGATTCCCCTCAATCAGCGCACCAAGGAATAAACAAAACATATCATATGATACTGAATTCCTACTACTGGCCCGGTATGCGCGAAGATATTAAGCGCTACATTGGGGAATGCGAGGTTTGTCTCCGTTGCAAACTAGATAACTCTCCTCCTCAAGCCCTTATGTACCCGCGAAAATTCACCGAACCCTGGGAAGTGGTATCGCTTGATATAATAGGCCCCTTACCACGCTCAAAAATGGGAAAATCTTACGTGTTGGTCTGCGAAGACACCTATACACGGTATATTGAGTGTTTTCCACTGTCAAAAGCGGACGGCCCCAAGATAGTTAATCCTCTAAACGTTTTAGTTAACAAATGGGGGGCCCCACGAATTTTCATAACAGATAATGGAACAGAGTTCGTAAACCGCACCATCACGAAATTTTTTCATGAAATCGGGATAGAACAGCGAACTACACCTGTTTACCACCCACAGTCCAACCCAGTAGAACGCGTTAACCGCAATCTCGAGTGATGATCGCGAGCCTTCTTGGAGAAGACCACCGCGACTGAGATAAGTTACTGGGGGAAATACAGTACACTACTACGCATTCTTCACTCAGAGAGTCCCCTGCCTATTTAAACTTTGCTCGTCGGCCTAGGCGCACCGGTAAACAACTGAGTGACGCTATTGTCCACGGCGGACCTGTTCATCTTGCGCCTCACTTCCACGATAGAAGGTCTAATGACGAGTCCTTCGAACCTGGACTTTGCCAAGGAAGCTTCCGGATTGGTCACCCTCCGAAGGGAAGAGTTCGAGTCAATTCTGTCCACTCGCTGCGCGTTAGTAACGCGACTCAACACAGCAGACAGTAAAATTGCGGATCTGAAGGAACAGCTTTCCACAAACGCACGCTACCCTCCTCCAACCAGCGCACACGAAGGCTAAATGCAGGCTTTCATTGAACTCGACAGAGAAAGACGCGAAGCCCATGATGAACTTAAGGTCACCAAGCAGCAGCTTCATGACTCCCAACAAAAGGTGACGGACCACTCAGACGAACTCAAGGCCTTCAATTATGATTGGGATGATCCCCTTCAAGAACATGATCGCTACAAGGCGCAGGCAAAACTTGCCTCTAAATACAAGCGCCTCTTCAATGAGAAGATCACCGAGGTCTACAACGCGCAGGTCCAATTGCGCTAACCGTTCCTGCATCCAAAACTACCTCCGGGATGCCTCAATTGTGGTCAGGATGGCCATAGCCAATACACGTGCGCGGAACGATATAATGGAAACTTCTGCCAGGAATGCTCAGCCATCGGATTCAACACAAAGGATTGCCCCTGGCCCCACTTTCCCAAGGGAACCCCTAAGATCCCAGATCGCCAAAAGTGCCGTCGCTGCAAACAACCGAAGAGCCACCCTAATCCAGCCTGCTCAGTCTGCAGAAAGCTGCTCATTCACGAGAATACAAATAAGCGCTATCAACTCGCTTTGCGGCTGGAAAAAGAATCTACTTCTCAACCCCAGCCCAATGTTGTGGTACCCGAACCATCTCGTACCACGCCTGACGACGTCGTCTCCCAGGATCGACCTATAGTGACCGGAACGCTAGCAACCTTGGCAACGCCACCCGACGTTGAAGACTCTGACTCATCATCTACTTCCTCTACTGCACAAGCCACTAGGAGAGGATAATCGCGCCTAAAGACATTAAGTGCTCCTTTAGTGATTATAGCAAAGTGTCTTCCAAAAAAAACTTCATTCACGCGCCGTTGCGCATTTTTTTAAATTAGTTTAACGCGCCGTTGCGCACTTCTAGTCAGCTTGTACAAAGCGCCGTTGCGCACCGCATTGTTAAAATAGACCAACGCACCGTTGTGCACTATCATTAGACTAGACAAGCGCGCTGTCGCGCGCTCAAATCAAGCAAGCGATGAGCGATGCCTCATTATCACTCAAGACTGAGTAAGTTTAATTTTAAAACTTTTATTTTATATTATACTCAAAAAAAAATTCTTTTTTATTTTTCTATATTTACTTTGATTTCAAAGAATTCAGTAGTAATTTAAGTTTAATGAGAGCGAGATCGTTACTAGGAGGACAATCAATTGGACACAGGAGATACCGACAACTTCACCTTAGAAAGGGGGAAATGTAACGACCCTGGTCGACCCTCTATTTTGATAAGTAAAATGCCGTTGTCGTTAGCTTCTCCAATTTTAAATTATCGCGCACTATTTGACGTCACGTGAAAGACTTGCGCTTTTGTCGTCTCCACGAGCAGACGACAAAACCACGCGGCACACTGGCGGCGAGACGCCAAGAGCATTGCGTAGCAAGCGCCGGTTCCGATAGCTCGTGCTGCGCCACGACGTTTATTTTCCGTGCGTTCTTGTGTAACATTATTAATTATAGTCTATTAAACCAAGTTTGTTGTTATAATTGATTTGTTTTATTGTGTGCATATATTTGTGTTCAAATCCCCGATCAGGTATCTGTGATACGTCACCGAGGTCCATGACAGCTGATTCGACGAGAAGACGCTCTATGTTACGTATTATAATGCTTATTTTATATTACATATTAATAAAACTGACTGTTTACATTTACCCCGAAATTTTGAAATTGTCTTAAAATTCGGGGTAACTGTAAACACCACTGTAGTTAAGCGAGGTTTAAGAAACAAGTTATTTCAACTGTACTACTGTTTTAAGGGATGGAAAAACTGAAAAAAAGTTCATCGTAGAAGTATAGAAAAATGTCAACCAGTTGACTGATAATGTATCATATAAATAAACAATCAACCATTACAAAATTAGTAATATAAAACTTGAATAACTTGAACAAAATTTAATAGATTTTCATTCAACTTGGTCAATAATTTATGAAATTTTTTTTTAATGTAGTTAAAGTTCTGTTTACATTTACCCCGAGTTTTCGAATTCTCGAGGTGAATGTAAACGCTTAATTATTTACTAATTAAATTGACGAAAATCAGAAATCAAAGTCAATTTTTGTTGAGGCATTAATAAGGAAGAATGAAAAATTTTAGTTTGATTTTTTAATTTATTTTTATGCAAATGCGAGACAAAATACTGAAACAGTAAAACTATGATTTTCAAACTTTTTTGCATTAAAAGATAACTTACACTATGGCATTACCAATTGTCAAAATAAAATATTGACAATACTCAGAACATCTTGTAGGTCAGCTGAGGTAAAAATATTGAAGTCGAAATTATTTTTAAATTTGTAAATTTAGCAGAAACATCTACTGTTTACATTTACTCCAAATGACCCTATCACTTTTAAAAACAATATGCTTAAGATTTTGATAAAAAATAATGACGAGGAAATACAAATTATGTAATTAGAGATGTTAAAAGTGTCGATCAGTCATTCGTAATAATTAATGAAAGGATGTTAAAAACTTTTTTTTATTCTTCTGATCATATATTTTTTTATTCAGTTTAACTGAGCTTTCACTCTACGACGCAGAGCCTCTTCAGAGCATTACAAACTGTGAAAAAATTTTTAATGTTAAATAAAAATGCAATTATTAATTATTATTAATGCAATGAGTCCCACACCGACTCCTAGAAATTTTGATTTAAATAAAACAATAGTTTTGCCTTATAGTAAAGATTTGTCATATTTTGGCAAAAATACTTTCAATGAATTTGATGTTAAGGTCGTTTTTACTTACGAGAAAGATCCATTTAAATGTTATAAGAAAAATAAGGATCCTACACCTTTTGAACTACGATCGCATGTTGTATATAGTGTTCCGTGTGAGTGTGGTTGTGTATACATCGGTCAGACAGAGAGATATATTAAGGATAGAATTAGAGAACACAAGAATGACTGCGAAAATGACAAAAGGAAATCAGCTTTACAAAATAAAAGTTTAAAGTAAAAAAATGAAAAACCACATTTTTTTCGAAACAGAACAAAAAATTGAAGTATTTCTTTTTTAACAACTCAAAAGCATTGACAAAATTGCTGTATCACCCTTTGTTTTTTTAAATTGAAATAACTACTCCTAATATATAAAATCAAAACGACAAAAATTGGTTTTTCATTTTTTTATTATGCATTTTGATTTTATATATTAGGAGTAGTTATTTCAATTTAAAAAAACAAAGGGTGATACAGCAATTTTGTCAATGCTTTTGAGTTGTTAAAAAAGAAATACTTCAATTTTTTGTTCTGTTTCGATAAAAATGTGGTTTTTCATTTTTTTACTTTAAACTTTTATTTTGTAAATTTAAGGGTTGGTTTTTTAATTTAAAAAAAACAGAGGGTGATGGGACAATTTTGTTTTGCTTTTCAGTTGTTGAAAGAGAAATTCTTAAATTTTTTCTTAAGAACAATGTGGTTTTTCATTTTTTTTTAATTAAACTTTTATTTTGTAAATTTAAGGGTAGGTTTTTCAAAAAAAAACAGAGGAAGATGGAGTAGTTTTGACAATGCTTTTAAGTTGTTGAAAGAGAAGTACATAAATTTATTGTTCTACTTTGAAAAACAATGTGGTTATTCATTTTTTTATTATATATTATGAATTTTTACATATTAGGGGTAGTTTTTTCAATATAAAAACACAGTGGTAGATAAAGTAATTTTAATATTGCTTTTGAAATGTTAAAAGAGAAGTACATAATTTTATTTTGTCGTTTTGAAAACCAAAGTGGGTTTTTACTTTTAATAGTACCTATAATTTTGATTTTTTTATATTTTAGGGGTAGTTTTTTTGATTTAATAAAAAGCAGAGGGTGTTTAAGCAATGTTGACATTGTTTCTGAGTTGTTGTAGCAGAAATAGATAAATTTATTTATTTTGTTTTAAAGATAAATGTGTTATTTTATTTTTTACTTTAAAATTTGAAGTTAAGGGTAGTTTTCTCGATTTAAAAAAAACAGACGGTGGTGGATCAATTCTGACTTCAGATTTATTTTCAGCGAGCAAAAATACTATAAGATATGTATGTCTGGTTCAAATAATTATAATTATATTCATTATAATAATATAATAATCATGTCTATTCTCAATTAACATTTTTTTATTAAAAAACCCAAATATTTAATTTCATTTGAAGAATTTCTTTAATAAGATTTAATTATTTAGCATTTTTTAAAATAATATGTATACCCTGAATTATTATATATATTTTTTAATAATTCTAAAAAAATAATTATTAATAATTAAAAATCTATCGATTTTATTTAGTTTTTTGCTTTACTGTACCAAGTATTTGACCAAGTAGAATTTAAATAATAATCTAAATGTAACAAATCAAAATGAAGAAAACTTCTTTCATTCTTTTCTATTAAAAAATAATTGTTGTCAAAAACATTTTGTCGGACAAATCGAATTTTTTGTAGTTTTGTTTTATTTATTTCTAACAAAGTTTAAAAAATTTTTACAAAATGTTAAATGTTATTAAAAAAGATTAAAAAAGTGGAATAATTAATTAATTTTTGAAACGTAATCTTTAACAAAATTTTTATTTTTTAGAGATAGATGACTATAAATGTTTTGGCTTAATTAACTTTTTTTGGTAATTTCTTTTTTAAATTTAATACTGAAAATAAATAATAATAAAAATTGTATAGCTTTAATTTCCTATCAATTGTATTCTTTTAATAGATGACAAAGATTCATTAATTATTTAGTATTTTCCTAATAATAATTGAACTGAAATGTGCCAGTGTATACATCACATTCTTTTATATTAATTTTTATTTGATGATCATCCTGAAAAATGTTTATTTCTTTAAAAGAATTATGTATAATTAATAATTTTTTCTTTGTTGTGTCAAGTTTTAAAATGAGGTGAAAATTATGAAAATTTTTAAAATAGAAAATCTGCAAACTTTTTTTCTCTATTTTTAATGAAGAATTTCAATATTTTAAAAATAATTGTCATTGAGGAAGAGAAATTGAGCCTTCCAATTCTATAACTCGCCCGACGCTCGGAGACACGCGCTAATACCAGTCGGGTAGCAGTGATAGGCCCAGAGGCGCTCACTGCTACCCGACTGGCATTAGCGCGTGTCTCCGAGCGTCGGGCGAGTTATAGAATTGGAAGGCTCAATTATGCAACTTTCTTTTCTTCTTTAAAAAAATGTATACTCTTGTAATAATAATTGATGATTCAACATCTCGCAAACTTCTTTCATTTTTTATACAAAAAAATAAAGTTTTGTAACAAAATTTTTGTTGATAATCCTAAATTATATATTTTCTTTATTCATTATAAAATTTTTAAAAAATTTTTTTAGAGAATGTTAAATTGTATAGAGAAAAAGGTAAAAAAATTTCAATAATTTCTTTTCTTAATTTTTTAATTAGGACTTTCAATAAACTTCTGACTTTTTAGAAATAAACAATATACACTACCGGTCAAAATTGAGAGACCACCCATTTTCAGGCGAATGAAAAACGTTTTAAAACATAAGATTTATTGAAACTAAAATTTTTCCCTGTTCATTTGTTGATAGATGATGAAATTAGGAAAGAACAAGATATTTCAGAAGTCGTTTGGCCAATAATTTATTTAGATATTTTTAAAAAATCGTCATTTTCAATGATTTATAAAAATTTGAATAACTTCTAAAATAATGAACGCTTTTTAATGATCTTAGGCTTATTTTAAAGGTCATTTGTTACACTATAAGAATTACTTATAGGCATTAACGTGTAGTTTTTTTCCTAGAAAATGCAGGCCGTCAAACTTGGACCAAAAAAATTCAAAGAATTTGGAACATTCTTATTAACAGAAACATAATTTTTAAAATTCAAACGTATTTTTTTATTAAATTTTCTTGAAAAATATACACCATATGATGTTTTAAATATTTTTTAGAATAGTTTTTGGTACAGAAAAATTGTTCCAAATTTTTTAAATTTTTTTGGTCCAAGTTTGACGGCCTGCATTTTTTAAGAAAAAAATTACACGTTAATGCCTATAAGTAAGTCTTATAATGTAACAAATGACCTTTAAAATAAGCCTAAGATCATTAAAAAGCGTTCATTATTTTAGAAGTTTTTCAAATTTTTGTAAATCATTGAAAATTACGATTTTTTAAAAATATCTAAATAAATTATTGGTCAAACGACTTCTGAAATATCTTGTTCTTTCCTAATTTCATCATCTATCAACAAATGAACAGAGAAAAATTTTAGTTTCAATAAATCTTATGTTTTAAAACGTTTTTCATTCGCCTGAAAATGGGTGGTCTCTCAATTTTGACCGGTAGTGTAAATTATTGTAATTTCCATTTAATAATCATAATGTTTGTTAAGCTATGTTCGTACTACGTACTAACATAAGTCTAATTTTATTTGTCAAAATTAGAAACACTACGATAACACAGGCACACAAAAAAAATAAAAGTCAAAACCCAGAGGTCACACCCCCTGAAACATACGTGTATTAGTTAACAGACCGAGGGAAGTATATATCTATATATTTTTCCTTTATTTTGATTTAAAAGCCCACTGCACGGTAAACTTCTGAAAACCCACGTGTTTCTAACATGAGAAATATCTTATACACGTGTATTAAATATTTCTCATTCTTATGTAATCTAAATAGAAAGAATGTTTTTGTATAAATTTAAAAGGACATTATTTCCAAAATTTAAAGATCCTCAGACAATGAGGCACGCGTCAAACTATATCAACTGATAAGATCTGTTTTGACAACATATAGTAATAGATTTTATGAATGAAATTATGTAATCTAAATTTCTCTTTAATTTCGCTGTTTATATGCTCTTTTGAAGACGCTATAGAATATTCTAGAACTCTCTAGAACTTTCGATAGTTTACTCGTCCTTATTTCTTTCCGGTTAATACGAAAAATCCGCGCGACTTCCGTTTCGCGAGGCTATCTCTCTTCCTATTCACGGAAATTCATAGCGCGTCATATTCTTTCAACCAATAATATTTAAATTTTCCCAAAAGGACAGAGATATATTTTCTCTTTCTCTTGTCTCTAAATTGTCTACCGTTTACCCACAACAATGCTATTGCGTAACTGTCATTTATGTCCATCTCTGAATTTATTTTATTTCTTATAATTTAAATAAATCTTCAAATTGTATACTTTTATCAATTTAGCTTTTTGTTGTTATATATGTTATTTTTTTTAATATTTAGCAATATAAATTTTATCACTACATTATTTATTAAAACCTAATTAAATAATTAATGACATAATTAAAATTACTAAAGTTCATACTAATTTTATAAAACAAAATATGCAATTCTATTTGAAAAAATATCATTCTATTAAATTCTATAAAAATTGTGCATAAAATTTATCTAGTCTTGAAATGATTTGTCAATTCTTCAAGTATGAAAATTTCTTATCTTTTTCTTAACCCTGGCCTTGAATCAGCTGTGCTGTTTCCATGGGTGAATTGTGTTCCGTGATCCGAAATAATTTTTTCTGGTTTTCCAAATTCTTTAATATGATGATTGAAAATTTTATTAATTAGCGCTTTTGTAGTCATTTTTTTAATAGGGTATAATTTTACATATTTACTAAACGCATCTATTGTTGAAAAGATGTATTTAAAACCCCCTTTAGAAGCTGGTAAAGGACCATAAAAATCGATAGATAAAATTTCTCCCGGGTTTTAGGTGCATAATTTCTCATTTCAGCGTAACTAGTCTGATTAAAAATTTTATTTTTCTGACATGAATCACAACTAGCTATTCTATGCCTAATAACCTTAAAAAAATGCGGATAATAAAAGTACTCGTTTAACATACGAAAAACTCGTTGTGGTCCTACATGTCCATACATTTCATGAGTTTCGTCTATTAAGTCATTAACTAAACTTTTAGTTAAACATAATTTTTTATTATCTCCTGCAATAAAGTATAATAAATTTTTATCAATCGAAAAACGTTTTGCTTTACCCGTTTTAACATCAGCAATTTTTAGTTTTAAAATCGAATCTGATTCTTGTTCATCTTTAATATTTTTAAATTTATTTCGCAATTGACAAGACCTTTTTTTAAGTTAAATTATACAAGATTAATTTACGCTCGTGTGATTCTATATCCATTTCTGATTTTTCAAAAATTGGTGCCCTACTTAACGCATCTGCTACCGTATTATTTTTTCCTTTAATATATTCAATACCCAAATCGAAATCCTGAATTGCTAAAACCCATCTTGTAATTCTACCGCTTAATAGTTTACACGATTTTACAAAAGATATCGCCTTATGGTCCGTCCTGATAATTACGCGAGTTCCCAGAATATACGATCGAAATTTGAGTAAACTCTATACGATCGCAAGTAATTCTTTCTCCGTCGTAAAATACGTCAGTTCGGCTCCTTTCAACGTACGGCTTGCGAAAGCTATAGGTAAATGTTGTCCGTCGTCATCTAACTGGTATAGCACAGATCCTATCGCTACGTCACTTGCATCTGTTTGTAAATAAAATGGTTTAGATAAGTCAGGGTAACTAAAAATTGTATATTCACAAAATAGAAATTTCACACGATGAAATGCTTCCTCTTTAGAAGAATTCCATCCCCATTTACTTCCGGTTTTTAATAATTGGAGTAAAGAAAAAATTTCTTCTGTATGATTTTTAGCAAATTATGTATAAAAATTTATTAAACCTAAAATTCCTCTCAATTCTTTAAAATTTCTCGGTCGCGGAAAATCATGAATTGATTTTATTTTATCTGGATCTGGTTTAATCCCGTTAGCCGATAAAATATGTCCCAAAAATTTTACTTCCGGTCGAAAAAAATGAGATTTTTTAAAATTGATAGTAATGTTATGCTCTTCTAAGCGATGAAATAATTTTTCTGAGTAATATAGATGTTCATCGATACTTTGTGATGTACACAGCAAGTCGTCGACGAAAGTGATCACAAAATCACCTATACCACATAAAACCTGATCTACTGCTCTTACTAATGCGCTTGTACTAGTTTTTAAACCGAATGCTACAACGTTAAAAACATAACATTTTCCTTCGAAGATAAATCCCGTATATTTTTTCGATTATTCTTTTAATGGGATTTGACAAAAACTACTTACTAAATCTAGTGAAGACATTATTTTCACTGCCGTACAACGTTAAAATAACAATTCTGTTGTTTCTGCGCGTTCATAACAATCAGTCAATATTTAATTCACTTTTCTCGCATCCAAACAAAATCTTATAGTGCCATCTTTTTTAATTGTAACACAAATTGGATTCACATACGAAGTATTCATTCTTTTGATAATATTTAATTTAATTAATTTATTTAATTCTTTAATAGCTCTTTCTCTGAGTTTCATTGGAATCTGATACGTTTTCTTAAAAAATGGTTTCGTAGCATCTACTTCTAATTTATGTTCGTATACAGAAATTCTACCCGGTTTTTTCGAAAATACATTTTTATAACGCGAAATAAGTTTGAAAAATCGTTCTTTTTTTATTTTTATTTAATAACGTGCATTCATGAATTTTATCTTTTATTTCTTCTTCAGATAAATCGAATTCAAATTGCGTGTAATCGTAGGTTTTTGTATTCATAATTTCAATAATGACCCCAGAACTATCTTCATGAAATTCTATTCCACTTAATTGATTAATTATTACTTTATTGATATAATTTTTTTTCAATATTATTTTCAATTGTAATTTCTTTTTCGAAATTTTTTTCAATTGCTAAACTAGTTTCGAATTTATTTTAAAATTCATTTTTATTTTCTTTAATCATTTTAATTTTATTTATGCTTTCATTGAGCATTTTCATAGTTAAAATTTCTTCACCTCTTATTACTTGAATGATATCTTTCTTAAAATCAATTTTTAAAAAAAAACTTTTAACATATCAGCCCCAATTATGCAATTACAATTTATTTTTTGAATAATTATAAATACATATTGACCTTCATAGCCACACATTTTGAATTCTGCTAAAATTTGTAATTTTATTTTAATTGGACGTGCTTCGGTTGCACCTACAATACTCATACCTACAATTGGTAATTTGAAACATATTTTGAATTCTCAACATAACCATTATTATAATATTGACTTTATATAAGTTGTTCTGAGAATTATATTGACGCGGATTATTACTAGAATTACCCGAAAATCTATTTTTATCAAAATTGTTATCACTGTAATTTTTATTTTGAAAATTTTCATATCTGTTGTAAATTATTACATTATTAGATTAGATTATCATGGATGCAAACTGTAAGTATCATATTTTAATTCTATTTGTATTTTTGTTATAAAGAAATACTAGTGCAGGATTTTGAGCGAGCCTTGATTGAAATATTTTCATAAAATAGAAAAATTTACAAAATAACAATAAAATAATTAAATTGGAATTGAATTTTATAAAAATTAACATTTAATTGCTCGACATCCATCACTAAAAATTGCAAAATGATATTTTTATTTTAAAACCAAAATTTAATCTTATTCTAATATGATAGTATGTTATGATTTTATTATGCTATTTCTTATATTCTCTCATTCTGCCCACACCTGTAATTAATCTATTTCATATTTAAAATATGTTTAGTTCAGTGATTTTATAATTGTATAATATCTATAATATTATATATTGTCACATAAATGTATGATCCTATTTAATGCATAATATACATCTTTCGTCCGAATATAGATTTCTCTTTATTTCCCATCTCTATCTCTTAATAGCGTATGATTACGCATGGTAGAAAGCTTGTAGGTGCTCAGAGGTAGTGGTGAAACGCCAGGGATGACTAGAGGGGGTGGGGAAGTGGGAGACGGGCGTATGGAGCTACACATTGCTTCTTGGGGAATCCACACTTCGATCTAAGAAGCTAAGCGGGACGTTTTTTCGTGGTGCTTCCTATGATTTACTATATCTATATACATAGAAGCGTCACGGAAAGTGTCCCGCTTATATACATCTTAGGAAACTCAATAATCAGGGATATTATACGCAAAGCTATGCGGATGATTTCCTTATAATTATAAGAGGGTACTCAATTGAAACCCTTTTAGAGCTTACGGAAAGTGCACTCAAGATTGTCAAGAATTGGTGCAGTCAGACTGGACTTTCCGTGAATCCAGAGAAAACGAATATAGTAGTTTTCACTAGGAAATACAAGATACCGAGTTTAAAGAAGCCGGTATTTTATGGGTAAGAGATTTCTTTTTCCGAATCGGCTAAATACTTAGAAGTAATCCTGGATAAAAAGCTGAGTTGAAAAGAAACATTTCGATTATCAGTATAGAAAATTCTGTACTGCGTTCTGGGCGTGTAGAAGCACAGTGATCTTCAACCATGTTAAGGTTTGACTAAAATGACGTCAAAAACGGAAAACACAGCTTTATTAGGACTCGATTAAAGGTAAAAAAACTACTTAATGTAAAATCGTAGCTGCTTGTATTTTCGAGAAATCAGGAAATTAGCATTATTTATTTTCACCTGCTTTAACAACTTAGCAAAGTATGTATAATTTTTTGATTTTTAATTTTAATTCTCTGATTTACCACTCTTAGCTTTGCCCAGAACTAACGACGTAGACATGATAGTTTTCTGGTTCCATTTTTTTTAAATTTACAATTTTTTCGAACTTTTTAAAACAAAATTTTTATACTTTTTAACTATTTTTGTTTTTTATGTTAATTATTTTTTAAATTCAAATCTTCATTAACGCAATGAATTTTGAAATCACAAATCGTTTTTAACCCATTAACGCCTACCAGGACGCAAAATGTACCATAATTTTATGACTCTTATTTTGTATGAAATAATTAGTTAAAAAATTTAGGAAATACCATTTTCGACGTAAACCATAACTACTTTTTTGAAATTCAAGATGACGGATATGAAAATAATCATTTTTCCAAAATGCAAAAGGCCGAAAAAAATGTCGGACAATTCATTAAAAAGTCATTAGCTTTGCTTAAAATTGGTTGCTCGGAGGTTTTTGAGGTCGCTGATTACGAATCTGTTGATATTATTTTAACATTTAAAATGACGTATCCAGTATGGCAGACAATTTTTTAAAAAGTTACTAGATTCACTTGAAAATGATTACTCAGGGGTTTTCGGGGTCGCTGATTACGAATCTGATGTTACTATTTCAAAATTTATAATGGTGGGTCCAATATGGCTGACATTTTTTAAAAAAGTAATTGTATTTGCTTGAAAATGGTCACTCGGTAGTATTTCAGGATGCTGACTACGAATCTGACTTCAGAAAAATATGAATGTCAAACAAGTCAGTCTTTGTGGGAATAATGAAATTCTTGATTAGCAGAAAACAGAACAGATTCGTGAAAAACAGAAGATCATTATTCCCAAAAAGACTAACTTGTTTGATATTAATAAAAAACAGAACAGTTTTTTACTAATCGATAAGATCATTATTCCCACAAAGACTTGAGATTAATTATTTGCATAATAACGAGAGCAAAAAGACAGAAACGATTTCGTAGTAGTAAAGAGATTGAAGTGGAAGAAAATGAAGAGACCATGGATATAAAATAAGAAAGTAGCTTTTTAGCACGTAGACCTCCTAATGGTATAAGAGCTGGGCAACGTCGATAAAATTTTGTTGACTGCAAATGGACGTGAAGGATAAACATAATATTGTTCTGAAGTGAGATTCGTAACCAACATCCTCAAAAAACCTCGAATGACTATTTTTAAGCAAGTAGAATTATTTAAAAAAAAATGTCCTGCATGTTGGATTCACTATTTTGAATTTTGAAAAAGTGACATCAGATTCGTAATCAGCGACCCCAACAACCTCTGAGTAACCATTTTCAAGCAAATCTAATCACTTTTTAAAAATTGTCCACTATTTAAAAATTTTTAAAAAGTGAAATCAGATTCGTAATCAGCGACCCCAAAAACCCCTGAGTAATCATTTTTAAGTAAATCTAATCACTTTTTACAAAAAAATTACAAAAAAATAACATCAGATTCGTAATCAGCGACCGAATTCAGTGACTGTTTTCTTCAAATTAGTCTTCGACATGCATTTCCCTCAAAAACCTCACCCTGATAATTTTTAGTAAAAAGCTTAATTTTTTGTCGCAATAGAGCTCTATCTCGTCCGAGAAGTAGCACTAAACCTTCCCAAAGAAGATGATTGACAAAACCTGGTAGTGCATGCAATTCAGGAACTACGCATTTCTGAATTACATAGATGTCATCAGCTTCTTCAAAAAGGGGAGCATTTATTGTATTGTGAGAATGCATGGCATTTTTCTTTTTTCACCAAGGGATCAAAAAGTTTGATAATGATTTCTTAAGTCTCCATAAATCTTTAATCTCATACATTAATTATTGCAAGATTTTAAGCAACTTGACTTTGTAACGGTATTAACATCGTTTTCTTCATCTTTATCGGCGCATTCTTCTTCAACACTCCTTAATTCTTTCAATGTCACGAAGCAATAAGGACTTGGATATGTTGATGTTGCAGTTTGCAGTCCATTAACAATAAGGATAACTTTGAAGTCTGATACAAACTTGAATGGAATATTATTAATATTCGTTAATTTAAATAACAGTGATATATATTTTCATAAGTTTCCTCTACATCAGGTACTTCACCCAACATAATCAATCTATGTACACCAGTCAACTTTCCTTTTTTGCCAATACTTCCACCTTCAGAGTACAGAGTTCTGTTTTTATTGGGGTATTGTAATAATTTTCTTGATCCGCATCAACAACATTACAGTCCAATTCTGGTGAATAATTTTCTGGAAGAATTGTCAGACAAATCTTGAAGAAATCTTGACCTCCGTCAGCCATAACTTTGATAAGAACGTTGCTAGTTTCACCCCTTTCTTCTAGAATAGCATTCAATAATTCCTCGGCATCTACCCAAACGACAGGTATTTTCTCCTTTTTATTTTATTTTTGCCAATATCGAAATCAAATACACGTCTTCTTTATACACATCTTTTAATTTTCTAGACTTTTCGACAACATGTTTCGTGTTATAAAATGCAGGCACAGACTGTTTACCAGCGTTAGATTTCAAGAAATTTGTCACTTTTTTCATCTAATTTGATGATACACTCATATTCCTGAACTTGATTTGACAACTTGAAAGTTGTCTAAATTTTTTACTGAAAAGACACCACATTCTTTTTTT
The DNA here is from genome assembly GCA_032872475.1 of Leptopilina myrica (nomen nudum). Lineage (NCBI taxonomy): Eukaryota > Metazoa > Arthropoda > Insecta > Hymenoptera > Figitidae > Leptopilina > Leptopilina myrica (nomen nudum). Next base: position 27,691,091 of record CM065464.1, read on the forward strand.
TATTTACAACAACAGTTTTTTGGAATCCTTTGGTAGATAATTTTAACTCAATATTATTACGTCGACTATCACTGATATCACTTGGTGCATCTATTTAACGTTTTACGATGAAAGATACAATTTGCTCCTGTTGTTTCTGTGAAACTTGTTTGACCCTTTTTTTACAATTTCGTAACCTGTCCCGCCTTTAGTATTACAAGAATACCTTTTAGCTCTACTAATTTCTTAAAAACAAATTGTGTATGTCTTAATAAATTTTTTTGGCATCTCAACTTTCAGTGGTTAAGTCTTTTCTTCAAATTTTGAAACATCTGAAGAAGTATAGTGACAATTCGCTGCAGTGATAACATTACGCACATCTCGTACGTGACCTTTACCTTCATCATTCTTTGTATGACCAAAATACCTTCATGTTAAGCATATGTAATAATTGCAGAAATCTGTATTGCCCCTGGTTTCTTTTTTTACAGCAAATTATTATCATAATAAGACATTTGCTGTAAATCGAGGAGAGCGAAACGATACGTATTGGAATTGCTTAGAGGAAACCTTTGATTTAAAATATCATAATTGCTACTTACAAAATTTTTTACAAGATTTTAAAGTTTTTCAGTTAAAAAAATTGTTCAAATTTTCTTTTCTCGAAAACAATTTTTTTTCCACACGGACCACAAACTATCCTCCTGTTCTTTTTATGGTCATACTTATGATTCATGTTAACGAAATACAATCATAAGAGAATTTAGTTTAATTTTATTTGCATGTGCACTTAATAATTTTATTTTTTTGTAACATACAAGCAACTGGACATACTCTTTGACAGATGCCTACTTCGACATGCGTCATAAAAGTTTTTCTTGCCTTGTATTATCTAACAATAATATAAAAAAGTATTATTAATATTTAGTATCAGTTAATTTAATAACGGATAGTAAGACAATATGAACGTAGGAGTTACGGTGACTAAAGACGATCTAAACCGCTAGATTCGCCACTATCGTTTACCATGTCAGTTTCTCACTAAATGCGTTTTTTAGCATTGACTATATAACTCTTCTTTCCATGCGATCTACAGTAATAAAAAATTTAGATACAAAAAGCAACGCGCTGCTAATATTTAATATGACTTACGTCTTAAACAAACTAATTTCCTGATTTTTCGAAAATACAAGCAGCTTCGATTTTAAATCAAGTAGTTTTTTGACCTTTAATTATGTCCTGATAAAGCTGTGTTTTCCGTTTTTGACGTCATTTTAGGTAAACATAAACATGGTTGACGATCACTGTGGAAGGGCGATAGGGTCATCGTGGGGACTAAGACCCAATATGGTCAATTGGCTCTATCAGATGATTCTAAAACCCAGGTTTCTTCACGCGGTGGTGGTTTGGTGGTCTAGGACTCAATTGATCACGGTCAAAGAGAAACTGGACCAACTCCAAGCAATGGTTTTTAGGGGTATTACAGGCGCCATGAGGACCACGCCTACAGCGGCATTGGGATTCATACTGTCCGAAGTACCTCTATATATTACTGCCGTGAAAAAGGCGGCCCTTACTATGAGCAGGCTAAACGCGCAGGGAAAGTGGAAGTCAAGTGGTAAACACATCAAGCTCCCACGTTCAATCCTATCAATTCCAGAATTAAGTATGGTGCAAGATAGGGTGATCAAGAGGGTGAAATTTAAACCTCGCTTTAAGATAATAATACCTTCCAGATTAGACTGGAAGAAGGGGTTTCCACTTGGGGACGAGGTGTGGTACACGGACGACTCCAAGATGGATTGCGGTGCAGGCTTCGGAATATATCGAAAAACTGGCTGCATTAAAGTGGCTGAGTCACTAGGACAATATGCCACAGTCTGGCAGACCGAGGTCTGCGCGATTTTAACTTGTGCCCAAATGTCCATTCAAAAAGGGACAAGGGGCAAAAGGATTAGTATTTAAGTGGATAGTCAGGCGGCCCTAAGGGCTCTAAAGAATCCCACACTAGAATCGAAACTTGTCTGGGAATGCCGTAGCGTACTAGACGAGTTAGGTTCAGTAAATAAACTTTCGTTGATCTGGGTACCAGGCTACTCGAAAATCAGGGGCAATGAAAGGGTGGACGTTTTGGCAAAAATAGGTTCTGAAACGTTATTTTTAGGTCCTGAACCAGCAGTGGCATTAATGCCGTGTCTAGTTAAGGGAGCCATTGAAAGATGGGGTCAAAGGGAACATGAAAAGTATTGGGCGGGCATTGGGGTGGGAAGGCAAGCGAAGGCTCTATTGGGTTTAGTGCCCAACAAGAGGCGAGCGAGCGATCTCCTAAAACTCGATAAGATCAGAGTTAGAACCATTGTCCGACTCTTTACAGGACATGGGCTTTTGAATTATCATCAGCATAAAATAGGAAACAAATTCTCACCTATGTGAGAAGAAGAACCGACAAGGAGAGGCATGCGTCGAGCATAACCACATACTGCATATATATAGATATACTCGAAAAAGAACTTTGCGCGTAGAATATAGAGAGATGAATCTTTTCTTTAATATTCATAAATTTGATAACCATTTCAGCAGAATTAACTATAAGAAATTACAAACACAGTTTTTGATTTAATATACTATACATTTACATTTATATACACTTTTTTTAGATTTTTCGACCCCAACCTTTTCAATAACATCTATTGATGGACATTCTGTTGATGAGGAACCGCAGCCTAATTTATGTTAGTTTAAATTTTTAAATTCATTAATTATAAAATTAGGCAATGTATTTATTATATATATGAGGCGTTATTTCTCCAAACGTCCCAGTCCAAAATTATAAGTCTTTGGATTGTGTTGCTATTTAGGAAATTGTTGCCCTATATGAAAGTAATAAATCTGTAAAATATTAGCTCTTTAAAAAAAAAATTGTAGAAAGTGGTGGGGGTTAAAGTTTTGACATTTTAAGTAACACTGCCATTTTCAAAACCATGTAACTTTTATAAAACTTTATCGATTTTAATTTGTTTATAATGGATTTAAAGCATTTTTCATCTACTTTCTAAAAATTTTACAAACAAATTTTAAAAAAAAATTTTAAACAATTTTTTTTCAAAAATTAAGTTTATTTTTTAATTTTGACCTTGATGGGTATTTTAAAAAAAATTTTTTTTATTTTTATTGGAAAGCTGACATTTTTCCGGAAAAAACCATATAAGTTTCATAGTGGGATGACCAGAAGTTTAGAAGATATTTGAAAGCAAAGTAAGCGGTACGCCCGGGTTACTGTACGTTACGCCGGCGCTGCGCCGTTAAACGACATAAAAATCACTCTTTTATCTTCATCTGCTTCAGTAAAAGCTCTGCATTTAAACAGGGTTGATACTTCCTATGAATCTTTTTCAATAGTAGCTCTCTGCATTTAACAGGGTTGAGACTGTCAATAAAATAATGCCTGCATTACTTTAACCGAAAAAATTTAAATATATAATTTTGAAAACGAATGTTTAAACTTTTATAAATTATAATTATTATCAATTAAAATGAGTAATTTTGAAAAAGAAAGATTAAAGTTTTAAAGGAACAATAATTATCATCAATTAAAATAATTAATTTTGAAAAAAATATTGATGTTTCGTAAGTTAAAATTATTGTTATTGGCAATTGGAAAATTTAATTTTGAGAAACAGAAATTTAAGTTGAATAGAAATTGAATATTTTAATAAGATTAATTTTTTTAAATTTAATGTTAAATAGTCATGAGATTCAATTTTTTTATTAATTTAGGTCATTTGTTTTTAAATCTATTATTATTATTATTATTAAAACAAATGACCTAAATTAATAAAAAAATTGAATCTCATGACTATTTAACATAAAATTTTAAAAAATTAATCTTATTAAAATATTCAATTTCTATTCAACTTAAATTTCTGTTTCTCAAAATTAAATTTTCCAATTGCCAATAACAATAATTTTAACTTACGAAACATCAATATTTTTTTCAAAATTAATTATTTTAATTGATGATAATTATTGTTCCTTTAAAACTTTAATCTTTCTTTTTCAAAATTACTCTTTTTAATTGATAATAATTATAATTTATAAAAGTTTAAACATTCGTTTTCAAAATTATATATTTAAATTTTTTTCGGTAAAAGTAATGCAGGCATTATTTTAATGACAGTCTCAACCCTGTTAAATGCAGATTAAAATGTCAAAACTTTAACCCCCACCACTTTCTACAATTTTTTTTAAAGAGCTAATATTTTACAGATTTATTACTTTCATATAGGGCAACAATTTCCCAAAATACTAACACAATCCAAAGACTTATAATTTTGGACTGGGACGTTTGAGAAATAACGCCTCATATATATATATATATATATATATATATATATATATATATATATATATATATATATATTGTAACGCTTTTTTTCAGGCTATTATAAGATAAATATCTTTAAAACATTAATATCAAATAAATCTCTATAAATCAACAATAGTTCTGATGCTATAATTTTAATCTTACTGTAACTGGACTTTAGGGTGATTTTACATAATCAAAACTGAACTTAGCTGAATTTCAACACTTGATCATTAAAAACGTTACTGGTGCAATCTAGTTCCTTATAGTTTGTCTAGGCGGTCCCCGGTAGGGCGTCAGACAACTTTTGTATCGCCGGTATTGTCAACCGGACTAGAAAACATAACCAATCAAAATCACTAAATTAAACAATATTTAAAACTTAAATAAGACCGACTAAACAAACATTATTTTAACTAGATTATTAGCACGTGCCGGTAGTCGAGGAGCTGGTACTCGGCCATGGGCTGGTGCTGCTTCCCGTGATGGGCCTGGAACTGGTGCTGGTGCTCGTTTTGGGCCTGTTACGGGTTCACCTTTAGCATTCAGGAAGCAGGTGGGCTCATTCGGTAGAATGCGCCTGGCTGCTCCTGGTTTCCTCCAGTATTTGCGCCTCCTGGGACGAATATATTTATCCGATTGGTGACTTGAGGAGTCTTCCTCGGTCCACCAATTGGGTTTTCCGACGGGTTGCCTTGGCATCTTAAATGGGTCAAATGGGCCTTCCTCACTTTCTGGGTCCGACGAGACTGACTCATACTCCATCGCCACTGTAGAGGGTCCAGGCATTGGTTCCCTAGATGGTCCTGGGAGCGGTTCCGGTGGAGACTCCGGGCGGGTTTCCTTCCTCGTTTGGGTGGCGGTTTCCTGTCTGCTAGACACGGTTTGTGTTGCTTGGTCGTGCATCACAGGATCCGGCAGTGGCCAGTCCTGCACCTCGCCTGCAAGTGCTGTTCTCCCGGCTAGGTTGGTCCGCTATCGGATAGGACACTCGGTGTTGTCTCGGTGACTGCACCTCAGCACCATCTCCTGCAGTGACCGGAACAATCCTGGCTTGAATTGTTCCAACCATGTCAGTGATGGCAGGAACGGCCGAATGGGATCCCAGAAAGGGTCCTCCTCCAGCCTAATCTCCATTTCCTCCGGCGGTCCCTGGATTTCGTCTGGACCTTCGATGTCTGGCTCGGGTGGGTTCCAGGGGGGTGGTGTTGGAATTTGGGGAATCTCTTCGGGTTGGTTTTCGGGTGCAGCCACTTGAGGTTCCTCCTCCATTGGCCAGTCCCCATTTTCCCGTTCTTCTCCCCACGGATCCACATTATTTTCCGGTTCTCTCGTATTTTCCAGGTCCCTCATCTCTATTACCTCGATACTCGAGGAGCTAGAGGAGCTTGGTGAAGCTGGTGGGTGTTCCCCGTCATCCTCATCCAACAAATAGTCATCGAGACTACCCACTGTGATGTCGCTGTCCTCGGAGTCAGAGATCTGGAGAATCTCCATCTCGTCCACCTGGCACGTGGAGTCAGGTGGGGGGTGCTCCATTACGAGTCTGTAACATTCTTTTATTGTAGTATTCGAATAAAGTCTTATGATCCACCACCTGGACGGTAACAAGACGATTTTACTGTAACGATCACAGACGGACTGTAACGTTTTAAAATACTGGAACACTAGATGATACTGTAACTTATTCTGGACATGAATGTTATGCCAAAATACCACATTTGGAATTGGTGTACAGGAATACAAGGAAGACAAATACAGACAAATACGTAGACAAACGATGAGACTCGGTATTGAACAGGTTGAGTCATAGATAATACTGTAACGTTTAGTATAAGACACATTTTAATTCTGTAACGATCTTTGTTAAGTACTGTAACTAATTTATTACTTTAGGTTAATCTGGATCATCCTGGAGAGGTGCATGGTAAGGTTTTAAGTCTTGTACTGAAATCTTTCCCATTGATTGCCCTTGTAGGTCCTCTAGAACATAAACTACATTTGATATGCGTTTGGTAATTATAAAGGGGCCATGGAACGCGTGTGCTAGTTTCGCCATAAAATGTCTGTCTGCGGACGATAGTACGCGTTGTTTTTTCCAGACTAAATCTCCGACTTCGTATCGTTGATCGCGTCGTTTACGGTTATAATAGTGCGATTGTTTTTGGAAAGCACTGTCTAGAGCGTGGACGATACTATTGCGTAATTCGTTCAATTGTTGCATTCTTTTAGACCAAGCTAGTGGAGGTTGGTGGACAATGTCCATTTCTCTTTCTAGTTCTCGACGCAGGGATATCGCGGCTGTTGGTTCGCGTCCGAAGTTCAGGAACGCTGGGGTACTTTGAATCGAGGAGTGATATGCTGTATTGTGTGCAAAACGGAATTCTGGGAAGTGTAAGTCCCATTCGCGGTGGCTTTTTTCTATAAACGCAATTATCATGGTTCGAACTACACGGTTAACTCGCTCGACCGGGTCAGCCTGGGGTCGGTAAGGTGGGGTGGTCATATGTCGAAATCCTACTTTTGTTGCTAGGGCTTTCATGTTATTGTTTATGAATTCGGTACCATTATCTGTAAGCAAGACTTCAGGTGATCCCCAACGGTTAATAACTAAGTCCTGTAGCGCTGTCGATATAGTTAGACCTGTAGCCTTTTTTAAGGGCTGTATTTCTATCCATTTAGTGTACAAATCTTGAATGACGAGGATATATACGTTACCTCTGGAGCTTGGAGTTAAAGGTCCCATAATATCTGTAGCCACAACTGTCCTAGGTTCCTCAACAGTCATTTTTCCCATAAATCCAACAGGTCGAATTTGTTCCACTTTGGTGCGTTGACAAGTTTCACAGTGTCTGACAAAAGAAACCACATCTTTAAACATGTTTGGCCAGTAATACTGGGTGGCAATTCTGCGATGTGTTTTCTCTACTCCGAGGTGTCCCGATTCACAGTGGACCAGTCACAATATACGTAGTGAATAAGATTAGGAAAAGCTTGGCTACAATATCAACATCCATTCAAAAGTGGCTAAAAATTTTTACTCAGAAGTTTTTGAGGTTGCTGATTACGAATCTAATGTCAGAGTTTGAAAACTCAAAATGGCGGATCTAATATGACGGATGACTTTTTTAAAAATTAAGGGGGGAGCCTACATTACATGGTAAAAAAATCAATTTTTTTACTTAAATCGTTAGAAAATACATCCAAGAATATGTACCTAAAGTTTTAGAGGCCAATCTAAATTATTTTTCATGTTTTTCGTTGATTTTTGTCGAGTGTAAAAAGTTACGTTAAAAAACATTGAAGGTTACAACCAATTGTTGAATTGTTATAAATAAACTGGAGGAAATGCAGGATTGACAGAAAACGCCTGGACCGATTTTAATGAATGATGGCTTGTTTTACTCAGTATTAATCCCTCTTCTACTTAAACTAAAAAAATGAAAAAATTTTTTTTAACAATTTTGAGAACCAGTTAAAGTCATTATTTTTTTTCAAAAAATGATTTTTCTGTTTTTATCACTCAAAATTATCGAATTTCACTATTTCTTTTGAATTTTTTTAGTTCAAATAGAAACTATATATGTTAACTTTAAAATTTTTCTTTATTTTTATGTTTTAAACAAGAATTGCGGTCTATATCGTGCCCACCGTTTTTTAAGACCAGATGTGCACCACTATCAACAATTAATTTTAACTAATCTATTTTTTAATATTTCATGTCAAAAATTTTATCACAAATGCTTTAAATATGTACAAAAACATCTCAAAAAGCCCGGAGGTCTAAGTTATTTTTCTCCTTCCTAAAAAAATTCTTAAAAAAGCGCTATTTTTAAGCCTTCTAAAGAAGGCTCCCCCCTTAATCAGATCCATTTGAAACTCGTTACTCAGGGGTTTCCGGAGTCGCTAATTACGAATCTGTTATTAGTTTTTAAAAATTCAAAATGACGGATCCAATATGGCGGACGAGTTTTTTAACTGCAGATAAATTAAACCTTTTTATTTTTAAAGCCTGAATATGAGGTTTAAAATTAGCAACATCAAAAACCCCTAGATATGCAATTACAAGAAAATCTATTAATTTTATTGCGTATCGTTTACCTTCTTGAAACCGCCAGAATAAATTTTTCAAATCTGACATTAAATTCGTAATCAGAGACCCCGAAAACCCCCCGAGTAACGAGTTTTAAGTGGATCTGATGAATTTTAAATAAAGACATCCGCCATTTTGAATTTTTAAAAACTAATAATGGATTCGTAATCAGCGACCCCGAAAACCCCCGAGTAACGAGTTTCAAGTGGATCTGATGAATTTTTAATAAAGTCGTCCGCCATATTGGATCCGCCATTTTGGATTTTTTAAAACTAATAATAGATTCGTAATCAGCGACCCCAAAAACCCCCGAGTAACAAGTTTTAGGCCATTTGAAATATAAATTGACTTTTGGCCACCGAACAGGTTCTCCTGGCCCACTGTGCGATTGTGGTGTTGAGTGGCTTTCTTGTAGAGCTTGTAGGCGACGTTCCCTGTTAAGCACTAACTTCCAAGCATTTAGATCTGTAACTTCAGTTTCTGGAAAATTGGCTGGTTTGTGATAATAGAGCCGATCGTCTTCGGTTTTCCAATTTGGGAATTTGTCAGGATGTAGTTCGACTTCCTGTAGACGCTTTAGGTACCATCGGTCTTCTGTCACTTCGATCTGGTTGACTTGATCTGGAGCATGTTCAGGTATGCGTGATAGAGCGTCTGGGACGTGATGGAGCGCTCCTTTTCTGTGGATAATTGTCAAGTCGTATTCTAGAAGTTCGAGAGCCCATCTGGCGAGTCGGCCTGTTGGATTTTTTAAATTGTGTAACCAACGTAAGCTGCTGTGATCCGTGATAACTGTGAATGAATAACCTTCTAAGTAACAGCGGAATTTTTTCACGGACCAAACTACTGCAAGGCATTCTAATTCTGTAACTGTGTAGTTTTTTTCTGCGCTAGAGAGGGCACGGCTAGCATAAGCAATTACACGTTCTTGTTCTTCTATATTTTGGGTTAATACTGCCCCTAATCCGACAGAGCTTGCATCCGTCTGTAATGTGAAGGGTAACTTGAAGTTTGGGCACGCCAATGTGGGAGTACTTGTTAACAGCAATTTCAGCGTGTTAAAGGCACCCTCTTGTTCTTCCTTCCATTCCCAAGGTTGGTTTTTCTTGACTAGTTTATACAGTGGGGCAGGTTTTGTTGCATATTCTGGTATGAATCTTCTATACCAAGACGCCATCCCCAGGAAACGATGTAGTTGTTTCACTGTTTGTGGTTGCGGGTATTCCAGAACTGCTGAAGTTTTTTCAGGGTCTGTTTGTAGCCCTTCATTGTTGACTCGGAACCCCAGGTATCGTAATTCGGCACAGCAGAAATGACTCGTTTCTGTTTATTACTATATTGGCGTGTTTGATATTTGCAAGGACCTTGTCGAGCCAGTGTAAATGCTCTTCGAAAGTCTCTGTAACGACTACGATGTCATCCAAATAACAAAACACGTGAGGGAACAATGCTGGTCCAATAACACGGTCCATAAGCCCCTGGAATGTGGCTGGTGCATTACTTAGGCCGAAGGACATCCTCTTGAATTGGAATAAACCTCTCCCTGGTACAATGAATGCAGTTATTGGTTTTGCTCTCTCTGTTAGTGGAACGTGCAGGTAGGCTGATGTTAAATCCAAGGTTGTGATGAAGTTACATTGCTTTAGCTGATCCAGGATACCGATCATGTTTGGAATTGGATATGCATCTTTCTTTGTGCAAGAGTTTACTTTGCGGTAGTCTATGCAGGGTCGCCATTTTCCATCTGCCTTTTTTGTCAGCACTGGGGGACTTGCCCACTCTGCTTGCGAAGGTTCTATGATCAACTATTAAACCGGCTTGTATTAGGAAATCTAACCCTAGTATACACGGGTGAGATAGAACTGGCATTATTAAAAGATTAACTTTAAATTTCCGATTTTTCAACTGTATCTCAATGTCAACTGCGTATTCAATCCGGAGATTAGCACCGTTTGCAACTGTAACTCTACGAGTGGGGATAGGTTTCGCGATTAGTCCTATGTTTTTTGTTAATTCAATCCCTGTTTGACCGAGAAAGGATTTGCTTGCACCGGAATCGAGGAGAGCTCTAATTTTGCACCCTGCGAGAGTGAAATCAACACAAAATGCTATTTGTCTTTTGTTTGAGACCGAATTAGCGAAGTCAATTATTTCTATGTTATTCTGTAACTGGTTTATCTTGAAATTAATTTGTTTTGACTGTAGCTGATTTTCCGACCGTCCTTCTGTAAGTGATACACTTGCCGGAACAGTGTTCACTTTCGAGAGTTTCCCTCATTTCAGTAGGGGCAGTCTCGCTTAGTGTAACCAGAGGCTCGACAGCGGTAACAGAATCTTCGCCTAGGTTCAGGACATAATTTGTGTCGGTGACCAATTTTGTCACAATTCCAACATTTAAATTCTGTATCTTTTGTTTCGGTATTTATAGCGCATTCGACGGGTGTTGCTTGATTCACAAAATCAGGTGTTCTAGGTTCATTAGATTTATTTTGGACACCGGACCTGGTTGTAGGTGTTTTGTGGGAATCGCTTGTTTGTTGTTGATTATGTCGCTTTATTAACAAGGAATCTAATATATCGTTGGGTATATCACTGTAGCTTTCGGTGTTGTTCTGTAGTTGCATAGTATGATCATCTACAGCGTGTAGTTGGTCAACTTTAGAAAAATGCTGTAACGGCCGAGTTGATGGGTGATGTACCTTACGAGGTCCTGAGTACGCATAGGCTGGACACATAGAATTTTCTGGTAGTGGTGGGGGGCGATACTGGTTCATGCTTTGTATTGTTCTTTCTTGGCGCGACGCGTACGCTTCTAGTTCGTCCATAGTTAAATTTCTGTGTAATGGAATCACTAATTTGAATGCGGGTAGCATATTTCTGTGAGCATAACGAATGCATTCCCATTCTGACCATAATGGGTCTGTTCGGGCAAAAAGACCATTCATACAAGCGAGATAGTCACTAACAGGTTCGTTGTTTGCCTGAGTGCGATTGGCGATTTCTTCACGCAAAGCTAATTGGTAATCTGGATCTGCATATCTAGAGCAAAGGGCAATTTTAACCATCACCTCACAAAATAATTTAATTAAATTTTTTTTTTTACTTTTGTGATTATTTCCTATTTCATAAAATGATTTTTGTAGTTACGACCTCCGAAATGCCTGAATTTTATTTTCTGTAACTTTCTGTACTGAGATATTGTAAGAGTAAATGGCGAAAATTAGAAAATTCAGCAATTAGTTGAACGGAGAGATACGATATTCACAGAGAGTTGAGTGTGAAAGGTACGTATCAATAAGTAAGACGGAGAAAGCTATAGTGCATGTGCACTGGTACTGGTTGCTTGAGAGTACGAACGGTCGCACAAAACGGAGACTCGACAAGACGGAGAGCGCGCTGTAGGAGTGAGCGAGAACGAGTATATCACTGGCGCGAGAGGAACAGAGGAGAAGCACGTTTCTGTGCTCGCGCGCTTTTCACACCACTACTGATTCGACACCGTGAGTAATGCTCACGCACACCAAATAGACACCGGTAGGATGCTAGCACATGGCGAGAAAGGAAAATTTATACACGAGAATTTTATATACTAAATTGAATTAACGACACGAAAAATATTAATATGATCTTCTGTATTGACTTACCAAGTAGAAGACTTCACCAAAAATCAACCACTGGCTGCTGGCTAAAGAGCAAGTAACCCTATACCATACACACGCCAAGACTTATTTTCGTATAACGAAAGTAAAAAATTTAAAGGAAACTGTAGCCAATAATATGTTGACTGTAACTAAAAATAAACAAAATAAATAGCACTACTCTGATAATAACTGAGGATATTAATTAATAATAAGTTATTAATTAACTACCAATTGTCACCACTGCAGCAAAAGAATTTTCCAAAGAAAACTGTAAAGTGCGAAAACGCGACTTATATATTCAGTATCCGGGAAACTAATGATTATGGCGTCGGTCACTTGTTAGGGGTACGGTCCTTCCTTGGATAAGGGGGGGTGTCCCCACTTGTGAATCTCCCCCGAAATTTTCAATTTTCAGAGGTAGGGTCAAGTCATGTGACCAATTAGTTTTTCATATTTGTCCTTACAGAGGACAAATTTAAATTAAAATATAAGAAATAGTAAACAATTTCGTAAATAAGCAATTAATTAATTTCATCAATTCAAAGGCAATGAAATATAATTAACAACAGGGACTTACAAGCTTGACATATTGTTATTTACTTTCAACGATTACGATAAAAGTAAAGGTTATAGTGACAATAGTTAAAATATTAAAATTTTGGAAATAAACAATTTTTCGAAACAAATCATCGAGACAAAATAAAATTAGACAATGAAACATTGTATAAAGTTTCAGACAACAACAAATGATTATCACTATTATAGGAATAAAATTTCCTAATTAAAAATTCTTTTAACGCAAAGAAAAATACAAAATTTAAGAGATATTAAATTTTTGATTTTTAATTTTATTTTATGGAAATAAAATTAACCAATTATCACTTTTATGAATTTAAAAATATCAGGCTTTATTTTACTCTATTTATAAGGAATTACTTTACTGTAACACTTTTAGAATAAATGTAACAAACTAATTTTTTTTTTTCGTAACCTTACCTCTTATTGAACTACCTTCTCAGGGATTCTAACTTGTGGGCCCCAAATTGTAACGCTTTTTTTCAGGCTATTATAAGATAAATATCTTTAAAACATTAATATCAAATAAATCTCTATAAATCAACAATAGTTCTGAAGCTATAATTTTAATCTTACTGTAACTGGACTTTAGGGTGATTTTACATAATCAAAACTGAACTTAGCTGAATTTCAACACTTGATCATTAAAAACGTTACTGGTGCAATCTAGTTCCTTATAGTTTGTCTAGGCGGTCCCCGGTAGGGCGCCAGACAACTTTTGTATCGCCGGTATTGTCAACCGGACTAGAAAACATAACCAATCAAAATCACTAAATTAAACAATATTCAAAACTTAAATAAGACCGACTAAACAGACATTATTTTAACTAGATTATTAGCACGTGCCGGTACTAGTCAGCTATGATGGTCGTGGAGAGAGGGGTGGATTTTTAACTTAAGAGAGAAGGTCGTTTAAATCAAAAGGGTAATTTATAAATAAATCAACAATCAGTTAGATGAAATAATCAAATATATTGTTCCAATAAAATTCAGTGAACAATTTACAAGAGAGTTAGATAATCATTTTTGTTGCCTATGTAAAGTGATTATAATAGTAAAATATCATAAATAAAATTAATTGAGTATTTTGAACCATAGTAAAAACCAATAAATAATATAAATAACTTACAGATTCTGTGTCGATGATAAGTTGACTCGTGATGGGGATCATGATTTGATTTTTATACTTTTAATTTATTATTTATCAAAGAAAATACATTAAACTAATAATTAACTGAAATGTTAACTGTAACATATTATTTAACAATTTGAAACTATGAAAGAATTAAACTGTAACCATACTGAAACTAATTCTGATCTTACTACATTTTACCAGAACTAAAACTGGAAAAACTAACTAACGATGTTAACACAACGGGGAATCGATGACAAGAGAGAGAGATTCAAAAAGATTTTGGAATTATAATTTTAAATTAGTACTGAATTTTGGCGTTAGGTGACTTATCGGTATTCTCGATATTCACAGGCAAAGGGGGTTTTTCTCCTACCTTGCTTCTCCCAGAATTCTGATTTACTAATTCTACGATACTTAAACTAAAACGACTTTTCCTATGGCAAGATTGCGGCCGTCTTGACCATAGGAACCTGTCAATTAACCCAAAAGGAGAGCTTCTTTACCAAACGAAGTCGCTTTCGTTTGGCAAAGCCTGCCAACTTACTAGAACTAAACTAAATTGAACTAATTTATCAAAATTCCTTAATCTGGAGCGCCAACATTTCATTTGGACTTCTGCTAAGTGTAGAATAATTACCAATACAATCTAACATATAAACACTGTAACCAGTTAACTTTAACAAAAGACAATTATTATTACCAAAATTCAAATACTTAAAAATTCGTTCTGAGATTAGTGCTATTGTGACGTTAGATGTGTTACATCCCGGTAACAAAACTTCTTTTATAAAGAAATTAAAACTTAAAATAAATAATTTTTTTTATATATCACATAAATAATTTTCTGAAAATAGTATAATATATTATCTAATTTAGGAAGCTGTCAAATAAATGCTTTAGGTATGACTGTTGAGACAGGAACTGTGTAAAACATGATACAAATGTAGCCGGATTAGATTCTTGCGCTGACCTTCTCTCAATCGTAAACATCACGTACGACTTTATTACAACATTGACGCATGGTATTGAGTATATTGAACTCTTTATATAAGTACAGATCAGAACAAGGTCTTAAATGAAATACCTGAAGCATTTAAACCAAAATTTTAAAAAAGGGAAACATTTTTTTTATTCTACTAAACCACATTGTTGAACGTACAGTTCTATATTTTTTTTAATGATAACTAACACTATTATAAATTTTACTTCGTTCATTGTCATTAATATTATATCAATGGAATTGTATAGAGAAATTTTGTATTAATTTCAAAATTTCTGAAATAATTTCGAAAATCAAAATTAAAATTATAGAAGCGAAGCATTGCTGGATCTAAACATTTGTTTTACGTGATCTAAGGGATGCTTCCATTCGCTATACAAAAGACTTCTTTGTCTAAGAGGATGCATTTTCAATGAATCCATTTAAGTCTAGGAAATTCTATTCGTGACTCTAAAATTATAACTCGATCAAGACGTGATAATTGAACATTTTATTGCATTTTGGCACTATATAAACCCCAGGACTTTCCAGGGTAAGTCAGTCATATCTTCACTTGCGCGATATTGTGGTCACTCTTCACGTCAGTCCGAAACTCTGCAGAATCTTTGACAAAATTACAAGTCTTGCAGTTTCTAACAGTACAAGTAAATTCGTGTTGTAAATTCTCTTGATCGCCTGAATTGTGAGCCTATTTTAGAATTAAAGATATAAGTGTTTCCTTAATGTGACATTTGTGAACAATATTTTGTACAAGTTGAAGCGACCCTTCGGTTTTACACTATTGATATTATAAGACTTGCAGTTTCTAACAGTACAAGTAAATTCGTGTTCTTAAGAATAAATTCTCTTGATCGCCTGGATTGTGAGCAAAATTTCAAATTGTTGAAAACCGTCGTATTAGTGTAATTCTATAATGAAATCTAAATTGACGGGTTAGATTTCAAGAATTACGAACTAAAACAGTGAGAGTGAATCAACTGTTCCGTAAGGAGTTGTATGAACGTAAACTGCGTCAAAATCTGTATTTCGTCTCCACCCTCATCAGAGGTAATTGTAAGTACTTTTAATTTATAAACAACACACACAATATTATCATTATCAAAAATTTAACACTATAAATTGTATTTTCTCTCATTACTTCCATAAAATAAAATATAATAAAAAAAAAAAAGAATACATAAAATAATCAATTAGACTCTTATTGTATTTCCCAAATCATAACATTAAATCAAGTATCTTAAATAATAATGAAGCAATAGAATCATTTTCTTTTAAATAAAGACAATCCCCATAGGGTTGATAGATAACAACGATCTCACAAACAAAGAAATAATCAGAACTTACCAATCTGATTGTAATCAGCCTACCTTGCCTCCCTATAAAAATATTTCTATCTTTTTATCTTAACAATTATTTAAATAATAATTTATCCTCGCCTTCTGCTCGGGATGTAACAGCTGATTTGGTGGCAGCGGTGGGATTGTTTATCTTTCTTTATTTTATAAGTTAAAAAAAAAAAAAAAAAAAATTTAATTTTTATTGCTTGTTTTAAGAAAATTTTATATTCTAAACCATTATTTTCAATATTAAGGAAATAGAAGGAAATGCTCTTATGCCGTACGGCAAATTGTAGTTCCGTAAATAACATTTTATGCCGTTCGGCAAAATTGTCTATCTATTTCTTTAAATTGATAATATATCCTTTTATTAACAAGTCTGAAAGAATTGCAACCAAAATTGCTCTTATGCCGTCCGGCAAAACTGTCAAGTTAGAAATTCTTAATATTTTCTATCACCTACTTTAAATAATAAAATCATAAAATATATATCAATAAACAGTAATCATGTTTATTTTACAGTTTAATTATAAACATGAGTGACTATGAGAATATTAAAATATTAAAAGTCAAAAAACGGGGAGGAAGAAAGGCTCAACGGAGATTTGAACAAGAACAAAAAGTTAAATCGTTTATTGAAACATCTAACAGAGAAAATATAAAATCTTTTATTTCCTCAGAAGAATTTTCAAAATTTTTTGAAGATTTATTGGAAAGAACTGAAAAGTTCTTTGACAAAAAACAATAAAATAAAATTTATTACGAAATGTAAGTTTTGATTGTTTTGTTTTTAATTAATATATAATAATTATTAAAAAAAACACTCATGACACTATAATAAATAGGCAGTTATTATTTTATCGCCAAATTCATTTAAAAAAAGGGGGGGGTTAATTATAATATCATTTATGTCAGATCCATGGGCAAATGTAACTTTTCAGCATCAAGGTGAAAGAACAATTGTAACTATATATTCAAGTTTCTTAAAAGAAGGCGTTGGCGAATTTGTTTATAATCCAACTTTAAAATTAAATTTAATTGAACTAGAAAAAATTGCTTTATTTGTTCAAATAGATTATTCCAAAATACATATAATAAAAACTTCATTAATAAGTACAGTGGGCACAGTAAAAATTCCAATTTTAGGTAAATTTTTGAAATTTAATGCCATTAATAGTAATTTAAAGCCAAAATACATTATAGGAGTTGTTGGAGAATCTTTTATTAAAGAGCTAAATTTGCCTATTCCAGAAAATAAGTAAAAAAAGAGATATACAAAAACACCAGTTTTATTTACAGTGCAAAAAAATAAAAAAATAAAAAAATAAAAATAAAAATAAAAAAAAAAAATAGATAAAAATACCAACCTTTCTTATTTTTTATAATAACAAAGCAAATCTCATTCACCTCATTCTAACAACATAGATTAAAAAAAGGGGGGTTTAATTAAAATAAATAAAATTTTATATTTTGTATAAATATAATCATACACCATTCCACCCATCTTAAGCAAAATGGCAAATGCAAACGCCACTTGCGCTGGTACTATAAATCGTACGCTTAGCGATGCTATGGTAACATCCATGGCTGAATGTTTTGCTATACAACAAGCGACATTAAACATACCATTTTATGACGGAAAAAATATGCGTGTTAGGGATTTCATTCAAGATGTAGAAAACGGGGAAGCAAGCGTACCTCCAAATTGTGAAATGCAATATATTAAGGCAGTTTTATCGCGTTTAAAAGGAGCTGCTAGAGATAGCATACATGGGAAGGAATTTTTAACTATAAGAGCATTGTTACAGCATTTAAAACAACGTTTCGCAACTAAAAAATCTTATTCGTGGTACTTACATGAAATTTCCACTATTAGAATGTACCGAACAGAAAATGTTAGTGAGTTTCATGATAGAATAACATTATTAATTTCTGGTGCAAAAGCAGCGCTTAGGGATAAATATCCGGAAGCTGACCCAATAATAATGAATCCTTTAAATGATTGTGGTTTAGAGGCCTTTATTAATGGATTGCCCGACAACATGTCAGGAGTAGTACAAGCTCAAACCCCAGAAAATTTAGAAGGAGCCTTAGAATTAGCATTAAAATATGAAACTAGAAATCAAAATCATTCTTTTAATTATCATGACTATAGATATTCGCGGTCTAATTATGAAAATTTTAGAGAACGTAGCCCTAGTCCTCAAGTGAGATTTGCTTCCTCTCCTGATAGAAAATTCTACTCAGAACAAAATACACCGGGAATAATCAAAACAAATGATAATAAAGAATATTATTATAAAAATAAGCCGCCTCCGCGAAATCAATCTACACTACATTCATATGGACATAATACACCTCCCAGAAGTCAATCACCCACTATATCAAAGTCGCAGCATTTAAACTACAACAGTGCTCGTCGACCAGACGCTCCGACGAGCGAGGAGAACACCAAGCGTCAAACAAGTGTACGAGTTCTATTGAAGCGCGAAGAATCAACAAAGCAAAATTAAATAATGAATCACCAGTAATAAAAATACTTGCACCACAGTTAAGATATAAACAGGGTTACTTCTTAGTAGATACAGGCGCGGATGTAAATATTATTAAGTTGAACTCATTAGATGAAAATGTTATGGTAGTTGAATCGGATGCTATTGAAATTATAGGAATTACAGATGTAAAAATTACTACTTTAGGAACAATATATTTTAACATAGGAGATGCCAATGTAAAATTTCACGTTATTTCTCCATACCTTTTCTTAGATGTTGATGGCATATTAGGAAGAGAATATTTACGTCAAGAAAAAGTGCAAATTTCTTTTTGGCACAATGCTTTAGTGACTTATTCGAACCCTATAAACCCAATTCCATTTATAGATATTGAATCAATAAAATTCAATAACGAAATCGAACCAGAAAAGAAGAAACAAAAAGCAGTAATATTAAAATCAAGATCACGACAGATAATACCAGTTAAAATTTTAAATCAACAAATTAAAGAAGGATATTTACCTTTTATAAAAACTGAACCAGGAATATATATAGGAGAAGCTGTTGTAACCAACACTAATGGAAATTGTCACGTCTTTGCGATAAATACTACATCTGACGATATAGAGCTGAATATACCGCCACAAGAATTAATTCCTTTTGAGTATTATAATTTACCAGGTGAATGTTCTACCGATGAATCAGACAATAGTGATAGGTCTTTCACTTCCGATAGATATCAGGAAGTAGTAAATTTATTAAGACTAACACATTTAAATAAGGAAGAAAAAACACACGTTTTAGAAATAGTTAATGATTTTCAAGATATTTTTCATTTACCTCATGAACACTTAACATCAACACCATTGGTTCAACATCACATACATACTAGTGACGATATACCTATAAATACACGTCCCTATAGATTTTCACCTTCACAAAATGAGGAAGTAGAGAAGGTCATATCCAAGATGGAAACTGAAGGAGCAATTTGTCATTCGAAATCACCTTATAATTCACCGTTATTAATAATTCCAAAAAAAATAGACGGTACAGGAAAAAAGAAATGGAGAATTGTAATTGATTTTAGATTATTAAACGAAAAAACGGTTGGAGATGCTTATCCACTACCATGTATTTCTGAAATACTTCATAATCTTGGTGGAGCTATTTATTTCTCAGTTTTTGATTTGGCTAGCGGTTTTCATCAAATAGAGTTAGCAGAGAAAGATCGGTCAAAAACAGCATTTTCAACATTAAATGGTCACTACGAGTATGTTCGAATGCCAATGGGACTGAAAAACTCACCAGCAACTTTTCAGCGTTTAATGGATCAAACATTACTCGGACTACAAGGCACTGAACTTTTTGTTTATTTGGATGATATTGTGGTATATGCTTCCGATTTGTCCGAACATGGAAAGAAATTAAGAAGATTATTTTTGAAATTAAGAAACGCCAACCTATCACTGCAACCTGAAAAATGTGAATTTCTTTTCAAGGAAATTCAATATTTAGGGCATATAATCAGTAGCGATGGAGTAAAACCAGACCCAAAAAAAATTGAAGCTGTTAGTTGTTTTCCACGACCAAAAACTCCAAGAAATATAAAACAGTTTTTAGGTTTAGCAGGATATTATCGTCGTTTTATAAAGGATTTTTCAAATCGCGCAAAACCTTTAACAAATCTTTTAAAAAAGGGGACAACATTTAAATGGGGAATAAAAGAAGAAGAGAGCTTTAACGATTTAAGACAAACATTGTGTACTAGTCCTATATTACAATATCCTGAGTTTGATAAACCTTTTACACTTACTACAGACGCCTCTGATTACGCCATTGGTGCAGTTCTAAGTCAGGAAAAGGACGGCATAGATCTTCCAGTAGCATATTTTTCTCAAGTAATGACACCTGCAGAAGAAAATTACTCCACAACTGAAAAGGAGTGTTTAGCGGTATTATATTCAGTTAGGCATTTCAGACCTTTTCTTTATGGACAACATTTTACTTTAGTCAGTGATCATGAACCTTTAAGATGGATAAATTCTGTAAAAGAACCAGGTCAACGATTGGTCCGCTGGAGATTAAAATTGCGAGATTATGATTACACTTTCAAACATAAACCAGGAAAATTAAATACAAATGCTGACGCTTTATCTCGAAAACCTATAAATAATTTTGTAAAAATTGAAGATAATAAAGAAGAAAATAAATCCAAAAATGAAAATCAAACTGTAAAAATACTACCTGTGCATACACGTCAAAGTATGAAATCGACTACAGCAAAGGAGCCTATAGGAAAATCTTTAACATCAAGCTCAACCTCAAAACAATCAAATCCACAAAAGGGTTTTACAACTTCGAGCACTATTAAATTACCAACAAAAAGGAGGCTTAAACCTACTTATTCAAATGTATTAGCGAAAGGAATTTTAACAAAACAAAAAGGTGACTCTAAAAGTGAAGTATCAAAACAGAATCTAGAGGAAAGTTCAATAGGAAAACGATTGGTTCAAAGAAAAACAGAAGGTGAGCTGCTTCGACCAAATTATAATGAAAACAGCAGCAGTTCAGAAGAAGAAGAAGAAGTTGATAAAGAACAACCCCCTATTCTGAGAAAACGCAAAAGTACCTTGCCAAGCTTAGAAATTCCACTGGCTTCATTTGAAGATCCTTCTATACCAAAAAGTGCCCCTCCAGTAATGTCAGTGGAATTAAACAAAAATTTATTTCTGTCTGAAGATATTAATACACATGATCAAGAAATAATAGCAAGCCCACCTCCAACAGATAGTGACGATAGCAGTACAGAAGAAGAAGAAGAAGAAGAAGAAACACCAATAACAAAACAATCACTACAAGATTCGTTTTTAAAATTTGACGAATATTTGCATTCCAGCAAGCCAAAACCACAAGAAGAATATTTTTCCACAACAACAAAAATCATTCCAGAAGTTTTAAGTATATCAGACGGAGAGAATAGTAGATTCATATTGGACGAAATAGAAGGTCTTGAAGTACAAAATGAAGATGAATTCGAAAATCGAATAGAACAAATCATAAATTATAGTCAAAAGAAATTAACCGAAAAAGAAAATTCCGAAGAAAACCTAGAGAGTGATACAAAAAATAAGGATCAACCTTCGACTTCTGAAACAAAACCATCACGAAAAAGTGTAACATTTAATCCTAATATAGAAATGCAGTCAATGTTATCCGATACTACCCCTTCCTTCCACATTCAGCCCAAAGCAGTATCTACACCACATCCAGAAAAATCAAATCAATTGGTACCAAGAAAAGTAAATTTCGATGCCTCTCAATATAACGATGTAGAATTACATTCCAATCTACCCAAACAAATTACTACAGATAATTTGCTAACTTCTACTAATACTGATCCACTTATTGTTGATGAATCTACTCTACCATTCTACTTAACAGAAAAACGAAAAAGGTTAAAAAGAAGCAGAGAAAATTTAACATATAATAAAGATAATTATGTACATTTTCTTTCAGCTGATTGTGAATTCGTTACTCCTATTAGTCGATTATTAATAGAAATTGGTTCATTAGATCCAATCTCTATCAAAAACATCAAACCAAAGATTGGACAAGTAATTGTTACACCGAGAGGAAAATTTAAAATCTATACCTTGATAATTCAGGCACATTATTATGATGAGTTATTGAAGGAAAATTTGGAAATCGCATTATTAAATTTATCAAAAATAATGCAAGACAATAATGAAAATTCTTTTCGAATTTCACATCAGGGTAATTTGACAGATTCTCTTCCCAACGGAATCTTGTTTGAATTATTAACTACGATATTTTCTTATAAAGACGAGATAACAGTGTGTTATGGAAATGTTATTTCTCCAAAAATAGAAATGCAAGAGGATATTATAATCGAAAATCATAATAGCAAATATGGAGGACATAAAGGTGTTAATAAAACCTACAAAAGAATTCGTGAAAAATATTTTTGGCCAGGTATGAAAGATCAAATTACAGAATACGTGCGAAAATGTATTGTGTGTCAAGAACAAAAACTAGTTAGAGCAAAAACGCATGAACCTATGTTAATTACAGATACTCCTATAGATGTTTTCGAAAAGGTTTCTATAGATACAGTTGGAAAATTACCCACTACCCCAGATGGAAATCAACATATTTTAACCATTCAAGACAACCTGTCTAAGTATTGTATTGCGGTACCTATACCAGACATTACAGCTACTACAATTGCCCATGCACTAGCAAAAAATTTATTCTGTCAATTTGGATCTCCCAAGGTTATTTTGTCCGATAGAGGAACTGCATTTACCAGTACACTAATAAAAAAGTTATCAAAGATATTTGGAATTAAACAAGTAACAACTTCCGGATATAGACCACAATCAAATGGAGCTCTTGAAAGAAGTCATGCTGTATTAATGGACTACATTAGAGCATATGCAGAAAATTTCGATGATTGGGATAGGTTGCTATCTTTTGCAATGTTTAGTTATAATACATCTGTACATCAATCTACTAAATTTACTCCTTTTGAACTAGTATATGGAAAATTTGCACGCACACCAAGCTTTTATCCAATAAATGAAAATTTAGAAACTTATGGGTCCTATTTGCAAGAATTGATAATAAGATTAAATGAATTAAAAATATTAGCTGCAGAAAATTTAATAGAAAAGAAAATTAATTCAAAAAATAATTATGATAAAAAGGTAAAACCGTTTTTAGGGAAAGTAGGCGATTTGGTCTATGTTCAGAAAGAGGTGAAATTACATAAAAAATTAGATAGTCACTATCATGGTCCTTATAAGATTTATAAAAAATTAGATAAAAACAATGTTATTCTAGAAAATAAAGAAGGAAAATTTTTTCAAAAACATGTAGATAAATTGAAACTTGCTTATATATAAAATAAATATATTAACAAAGCTTATCTGTTTAGGAATACCATGGAAGAATGTATCCTCACCAAGCCTTTAAGAGGACAATTTTACCCATCCTACATTCTTCCTAAAGGAAGAGTGGAGGAAATTGAATTTGCAAAATCAAAATTGGAAGAATTAGCTATAGAATATGACTTATCTAAACCTACGGTAACGTTGGATCATACAGAAGGTCCACAAAAAAGTCAACTTTTTTATATGAAAATAATTATCGAAGAAAGAAGATACGGAAATAAGTTTATGGCCATAGGAGATGGAAAACCTACAAAAAAACTGTCCTTACACTCAGCGGCACGGAAAATATTATTAAAATTGCAGGAAGTCTATTTTTTTAGTGAAGAAGAAAATGTATACGACACACAAGAAATTACGTATGTATATTGTCTAAACTGTCCTTTGAAAATATTAAGGTTAAAGCTCTACAAATGGGAAAATTCTTGCCAATTATGTTTCGCTCGAGGACACGTAAGGACGTATTGCCACAATCAAATAAGAAATAAAAGATTTCTTTCATAAGAAAATATGTAAACAAAGAATGGCAAAATTATAATAACTAAATTTTTTTTGCATGATGTGTTAAAGCATACCAAGATGTAAATATTCGTTCCTCACTAACATACATGATAAAGTACACTATATGATACTAACAAAAAAAAAAAAAAAAAAATTATATATATTCCATTGCATCCATTATACAACAGGGTTTATGATTTTATTATTATGCGAAGTTGCTGTAGCTGCATGTTGCTTAATATACTAATTTTAAGATTTAATGCATGAACATTATTTAGTCTCAAGTTGAATGGCACGAATCTTCACTGTATTAACACCAATCACAGTAAACAAAAACATATATACTATTATAACATTATATGTATACAACTTATAAGCCTTTATATTATATTGTCACATTTTATCAATAACAATTTAAATATTGATACTACAATGCCTAATGTTAATTATATACTCTCAATAATCACTAAAATTAAGATTTATTCTACCAAGATTATTCACATACATTTAGTTTTAGCATATTTGCGGTGCGTAAAATAATTCTAGTTTTATCATTCTCTTTACAAAAACAATGACTTATCTCGTAATACTTTATTAATGGTCACACTAATTTTATTACATTTACACTTAAGCTGCTAATTTCAGTAAAATAGACACTAAGTGTTTCAAATATCGTAAATACACTATAATAAATATCTATAACCTTATTATATTCAATCCAAGTACGAATAGAAGTTACCGGTATGAATGATACAAATAAATATTTAAACAAAATAATTGTTTAAATATTTAGTTAAGCTAAAAAAAAATACATAATAAGCATTTAAGTTGACAAAAGGAAAACAGAAAGTTTACACAATTTATGCCTTTTCTATCATACAGTCGTCCTTTGAAATATATTATATAAAATAAAAAAGGGTTATTTTATTAAGAATTATATACATGAATTTTATTTTTAAGTCAGATTGTTCTCCAGACAAAGAATATCATAATTAAAATAAGTTTAAATTATAAGTTACTTATACACTTTCATAAAATATTAATCATAGCGTTAGTGGCATTACTATATATCTGCCTTTTTTTTATTTAGAAATAATTGCTTCTTTTAACAATTATATTTTTATATATTTTATCACTATATTTAATCGTATAACATTACATCAGTAACCATCATATACATTAACACATTTATTAAAACAGTTTTGAACCATTTCTATATCGTTAAAGTCATATTATATTAATCTATCATTTATAACCCCTATATAATATATATTATATATATATTATATCTACACATAAGGTTATATTAACAAAATTCTATATTATCACACATTATGATAATAATAAGTAGATATTAGTTAATATTACCATGCTATTTTACATTGCATGCATCTTCTTAATAAAACAAAAAAAAAAAAAAAAGATACTTTATTTCTCTCAGAATTAATATTACAAATACCAAGCATGCGAATATCAAACTACCTATATAATCACAATATACTTGTCATAAATATAATACTATTCCATAAAATACACGTTAGATTAATCAACTATATTCTTCTATCACTAGAGTTGAAATCAACCACAACTGCATAAGAAGCATAATATTAATTATATACGGCAATAATAGTCTCTGACAATTATTACCAAAAATAATCAATATCTAATCTTTTTTTATTTACTATTGTGTTTTACTTTCAATATCTATTAATTAATAAATAAAAATATTAAGAAGTTATACTGCATAAAATACAGCGCTTGATAAATGAGTATATCTATATATACACGAGTTCGACGTATGGACATGCTGGCGTAAGCCCAATAAATATATCTATATATATGCCAAGCTCAATATGGATATACACTACGTATGACTTCTCGGTAATACCCCGCTTCCTTACATTCAATGGTCTCCCCTTTCGCTCTTCTATTCCCTTACACAACGTTCGCCACCATTCTCCCGCTTCACCAACCTCAGTAATCACCCCGGCGTTTCATCACCACCTCGAATCACCTACAAGCTTTCTATCGCACATTTAAGCGTGTAGAATTGCAGTATAATTTAAAAAAAAAAAAAGAAAAAGAATATATATAGTAATTCTTATTTTCTTACACATTTATGAATAAATATTCAATCATTTTATAATATTATAATATATATATGTATGTACATATATATATATTTTATATAAGAAATAAAATTGAAATTAAACACAACATTATAGGTAAACGGAAAATAATTATTACAATAACAATTCCAATATTTCCGCAAATTTTCCCTTTACCTACTACCATTAAGAATGAAATATCTCTTTTCTAACAATTACAAAATTTTCACAGATGGAAATTCCTTTCTTTGGATGGTTAGCAGACTTTAAAACCTATATACTCATCGTCTTTCGAGTAATATTTTTGGTTATAATTCTGGTTACTGCACGATACATATTTTGCTGCTGTAAAATTATCTACAATAGACATAAAAGAGCAAGAAATTCTCCAATTGGAAATCAAAGTCTTACCAGCCAACGCGTTATTCCTTCCACTTACATCGAGGACGATGCAAACTTTTAAGGAGGGAGGACAATGTAAAAAAAAATAATAATAATAAATTTCGTTATATCTGAAGCTCATCACCATCAATTTTAAGTCGTACAATTGCTCTTTTTATATGAATGAAGTCACATAATATCGATCAACTATGTTCGCACTCCTTGTGATACAACATTAAACAAATGAAGTAGAAAGAAGATCAACACATCGCTCATCGATAACAACTACGTGATTGCGATTACAGCATGTAACCTAATGACCAATATTCTGTGTTAACGTTAAAAGCTCTTATACAAATTACATATTTCTGTTTAAAAAAAAAAAAAAAAAAAAAAACTACACAAAGAAAAGAATTTTAAGTTTTATTGATTGACACACATATATATGTATGTCTAAATGTAAGCACTCACATATATATGTGTATACATGTAATAAATTATAAAAATAATTATTTATAATTTTATAGAAATACAAAACAAAAACAAAAAATAAATAAATAAATAAGAGATAAAATAAAATAAATAAAAATATAAAAAAATTTATAAAAAAAAAATAATAATAATAATAATTTTTTTTATATATATATTAAGAATTATACACTAATAAATATTAGTAAAGCACTAAATAATTATTTTTATAAAAATCTTTCTAAAATAATTATGCTAAATGAAAAAAAAATGTATAAAATACATAATGCAAAAAGGATGGAGCAACAGGTAAAAAAGGAGTCAAATAATAAAAAAAAATATATAAAATAAAATAATAAAAAATTTTATATTAATAATTTTATTCAAAATTCAATTTAAACCACATCTACGAATCCACTTACACACACACAACATATGTAACATTAAAACATTGACAATTACACTTCTGGATTACACATTCAATTGTAATGGAACCAATCAAAAACAAAAAGGGACAGTATTGGAAAGCCCTTTACTCTCATCCACGAGAATTTCTTCAAACAAATGGCAAATGGACATCAAAAGGCAATGTAAAGTCAAGACCCTGAATCAGAAGATCGACTTGCGCTGAATCTATAACAATCTGGACTACTCCTACATCAAGATCAGCTACTACATCACAATCTTCTAATACCATGGAGGAGAAACCTTTTATACAAAGTGTGGACCTGCTCCCATATCTGTGTATGATTTAAAACAACACTTAAAAATCATCACTTTGTTCAAGAAGTCGCATTTATTTTTCTAACATCTATGAGGAATTCAACCTTTACCTACAATGAAGTCCTCATAAACCCAGGTTTCTGATGAGGAAACGTCCACAATCCATGATTTCGATATCTAATGAAGATTTCAACCCCACTGTCATTCTTAGGGTAAGAATGCATTGCCTCAACACATAAGCAAAACCTGCAAGGATATTCTGCACATACTACAAGTCTTTAAACCTTTGAAGAAGAAGATGAGATCATACTTACATCATCACTGCATCAAATACTATACATACACATATCACTTCATTCAAATTCAATTACATATTTTAATAAGATAGTAAATTAAATTCATTCAACTTCTTTGCCACATGCTCTGTCCTCACGTTTGTAATCAAAACACTACATTGATATGTTCCGTATATACTATGTATCTGTATGAAAAGAATGAGAGAGAACTTTATAAAATAATTAAGAAATTATTGCTCACAAATTCAAATAATAAAAAAAAAAGGAAATTATTTATTATACAGATAAATAAAATTTACCGTTCATTCGAGACAATGAAAACTTTTAAGGAGGGAGGACTGTTACATCCCGGTAACAAAACTTCTTTTATAAAGAAATTAAAACTTAAAATAAATAATTTTTTTTATATATCACATAAATAATTTTCTGAAAATAGTATAATATATTATCAAATTTAGGAAGCTGTCAAATAAATGCTTTAGGTATGACTGTTGAGACAGGAACTGTGTAAAACATGATACAAATGTAGCCGGATTAGATTCTTGCGCTGACCTTCTCTCAATCGTAAACATCACGTACGACTTTATTACAACATTGACGCATGGTATTGAGTATATTGAACTCTTTATATAAGTACAGATCAGAACAAGGTCTTAAATGAAATACCTGAAGCATTTAAACCAAAATTTTAAAAAAGGGAAACATTTTTTTTATTCTACTAAACCACATTGTTGAACGTACAGTTCTATATTTTTTTTAATGATAACTAACACTATTATAAATTTTACTTCGTTCATTGTCATTAATATTATAGCAATGGAATTGTATAGAGAAATTTTGTATTAATTTCAAAATTTCTGAAATAATTTCGAAAATCAAAATTAAAATTATAGAAGCGAAGCATTGCTGGATATAAACATTTGTTTTACGTGATCTAAGGGATGCTTCCATTCGCTATACAAAAGACTTCTTTGTCTAAGAGGATGCATTTTCAATAAATCCATTTAAGTCTAGGAAATTCTATTCGTGACTCTAAAATTATAACTCGATCAAGACGTGATAATTGAACATTTTATTGCATTTTGGCACTATATAAACCCCAGGACTTTCCAGGGTAAGTCAGTCATATCTTCACTTGCGCGATATTGTGGTCACTCTTCACGTCAGTCGGAAACTCTGCAGAATCTTTGACAAAATTACAAGTCTTGCAGTTTCTAACAGTACAAGTAAATTCGTGTTGTAAATTCTCTTGATCGCCTGAATTGTGAACCTATTTTAGAATTAAAGATATAAGTGTTTCCTTAATGTGACATTTGTGAACAATATTTTGTACAAGTTGAAGCGACCCTTCGGTTTCACACTATTGATATTATAAGACTTGCAGTTTCTAACAGTACAAGTAAATTCGTGTTCTTAAGAATAAATTCTCTTGATCGCCTGGATTGTGAGCAAAATTTCAAATTGTTGAAAACCGTCGTATTAGTGTAATTCTATAATGAAATCTAAATTGACGGGTTAGATTTCAAGAATTACGAACTAAAACAGTGAGAGTGAATCAACTGTTCCGTAAGGAGTTGTATGAACGTAAACTGCGTCAAAATCTGTATTTCGTCTCCACCCTCATCAGAGGTAATTGTAAGTACTTTTAATTTATAAACAACACACACAATATTATCATTATCAAAAATTTAACAGTATAAATTGTATTTTCTCTCATTACTTCCATAAAATAAAATATAATAAAAAAAAAGAATACATAAAATAATCAATTAGACTCTTATTGTATTTCCCAAATCATAACATTAAATCAAGTATCTTAAATAATAATGAAGCAATAGAATCATTTTCTTTTAAATAAAGACAATCCCCATAGGGTTGATAGATAACAACGATCTCACAAACAAAGAAATAATCAGAACTTACCAATCTGATTGTAATCAGCCTACCTTGCCTCCCTATAAAAATATTTCTATCATTTTATCTTAACAATTATTTAAATAATAATTTAACCTCGCCTTCTGCTCGGGATGTAACAGATGTAAAAATAACGTCACAATATATATCCCTATTAATTTAAAATCATTTCGCCGCCGCCGCTGATTCAGTCATTTCCCTTTCCCGCTACCCTCAAAATTTAGATCAATTTTGAGGGCATTTTTTACCTAGACGTCAAAATTTAACTAATTTCGCTACCCTCAAAATTTAGGTCAATTTTGAGGACAGTTTGACCTAAACGTCAAAATTTGTCAGACAATTCCCGCTACTCTCACAATTTAGGTCAATTTTGAGGGCAGTATTGACCTAAACGTCAAAATTTGACAAACAATTTCCGCTACCCTAAAAATTTAGGTCAATTTTAAGGGCAGTTTTGACCTAAACGTCAAAATTTGATAAACAATTCCCGGAACCCTAAAAAATTAGGTCAATTTTGAGGGCATTATTGACCTAGACGTCAAAATTTGACAATTTTCGCTACCCTCAAAATTTAGGTCAATTTTGAGGGCAGTATTGACCTAAACGTCAAAATTTTACAAACAATTCCCGCTACCCTCAAAATTTAGGTCAATTTTGAGGACAGTTTGAACTAAACGTCAAAATTTGACAGACAATTCCCGCAACCCTTAAAAATTAGGTCAATTTTGAGGGCATTATTGACCTAGACGTCAAAATTTGACAATTTCCGCTACCCTCAAAATTTAGGTCAATTTTGAGGGCAGTTTTGATCTAAACGTCAAAATTTTACAAACAATTCCTGCAACTCTTAAAATTTATGTCAATTTTGAGGGCATTTTTGACCTAGACGTCAAAATTTGACAATTTTCGCTACCCTCAAAACTTAGGTCAATTTTGAGGGCAGTTTTGAACTAAACGTCAAAATTTTACAAACAATTCCAGCTACCCTCAAAATTTAGGTCAATTTTAAGGGCATTTTTGACCTAGACGTCAAAATTTAAATATTTTTGCTACCCTCAAAATTTAGGTCAATTTTGAGGGCAGTTTTGAACTAAACGTCAAAATTTTACAAACAATTCCCGCTACCCTCAAAATTTAGGTCAATTTTAAGGGCATTTTGACCTAGACGTCAAAATTTGAATATTTTCGCTACCCTCAAAATTTAGGTCAATTTTGAGGAAAGTTTGACCTAAACGTCAAAATTTGACAAACCATTTCCGCTACCCTCTAAATTTACGTCAATTTTAGGGAAGTTCGACCTAAATGTCAAAAATTGTTAAATAATTTCTGCTACCCTGAAAATTTAGGACAATTTTAGGGCAGTTTTGACCTACGGGTAAAAAGAGGCCAACAAACGTCTGTTACATTACGTCGAAATCTACATGTAATTTTACATTCTTCTTTTACATACATGTCATAAACGTTCATATAATGGCCCTTAATTTATGTCAAAATTTATGTCAGATTTGATTTATTGTTAAAGCTGCAAGTAAAAAGGGTTGTATTAATGCCTTTGATGATACTGCAAAATCTACGCCAAATTTAACCAATTTTTTTACCTTTAGGTATAAAGAAGTATCTATAAGTGCACCATAAGATTATAATTATGTCCGTAAAGTAAAATTCTTTTTAAGTGCTTTCTTTTAGTATCGCCTGATATAATTTACTCTACCTTATTACTATGCATTCATATTAAGAGAACATGATTTGAAAATAAAAATTAAAATAAATATCAGAATTAGGGGGAAATCGTTAGTTATTATATAAAAACATTTCGCCGCCGCAGAGTCAGGATTTCTAAGGGCTCCCTATAGTAAAGGCCGTCAAAACTTATGTCAAAATTGACCTACTTTTTACCTATAGGTCAAAAAGAGAATAAATAACGGCCTCACATTACATCAAAATCCATGTTTTATTTGATCTTTTTTTACCTATATGTCAAAAAGTGGTCTCTGTGTAGGTCTTTACATTATGTCAAAATACATGTTTAATTTTACCTATTTTTTGAGCTACGGGTTTTAAAAGAAACCTTAATGTGGGCTATCACATTACGTCAAAATTTGATCTGTGTTTTACCTACAGGTCAGAGCTTGCCCCCTCAAATAGGCGCGTTAAATAAGACGTCAAAGCCTATGCCATGGACAATTTTTTTATGTTACTTTACTTTTTTTTGTTATGTTACTTTAAAATTGATGACAAATATTAAAAATTTCAGAATGGCTAATATCATAAGATCGCATTTTACAATATTTATATTATCTATAAATAGATGTAAATATAAAAATAGGAGGTTGGCGCGCAAAGCGCGCAGGGGGGCAGAGCCCCCCTAGTATATATATATATATATATATATCAAAAATAAATTATACGTGGTATAATTTAAAATTATACTTTTAATTCTATTTTTACACTGTATATAAAAACATTGAATATTATTAAAAAATTAATTTATTGATTTTTTTTAATCAGTGTATACATATACCTTATTGAGTTTTAACACTTAATTTGTTTGTTAGCTGGAATTATTGCTGATCAAAAATTTTTAGCAATTCCATTAGAGTGGGGCAGTGATTACATAATTTCTTCCCTTAGTGAGTTTTAATTATTATTTTGATTTTTACTGCCTATTAAGCACAATTTGAATACGGGATTTGTCAATTAATTTTGTAAATTAAACTGTAATTATTTTTAGCTTGGCAACCAGTAGTACAGTTGCCGATACAACATCCCTCCCTCACTCAAGCTACAGCAAACGATTTGGACGAGGAGTCCATTAGCACTGAGGAAACAGAAGAGCATTCTCATTCTAATGAGACCATCGACGTGAAGGATTCTGATTCCTCAATGAGTAATTTCTTTACTATAATTTTTAAAAAAAATTTTAAAAATTTATTTATTTATATATATATATATATATATATATATTTTAGAAATAGAATCTATTGGTTCACAATCTTCAGATATAAAGTGAGCATAGGTCAATGGTTCTGTTCATTTTTGAACTATGTTGTTCAAAAATAATTTTTTGTTTTATCAGGAATATTATTATCAGAAATGTCAGAAAAAGATGGGGATTCGTAGTAGGGAATACCTATTTCCTTAGAAGAACTAGGTAAAAATGTCAACGTCTTATTGATTACCTCATTATTTGTTTTTGGTTGTAATCGACGGGGCACAATATTAGTATTTTTGTTAGTTTCTTTGCTTGTAGTTTTAGGATTCACATAAAAAGTAGACTGAGCATCTGGAATGGATGATGTTCCGGGTGTTGGAAACATTGATTTTTGCCATTGTGAATAATCAAGAACAGGAGAATGTATAATATCCGGATAGTCCTTAAATCGTACTGCACTTCATCTGTCCCTTTGGTTTTTATTTGGTAAAGCTTTTGTTTCAAAGGAATCTTCTTTATCTAAGGTCATAGGAATTGTAGTTTTTTGTTTATTATATTTTTCTAGGAATTTGTTAATTCTTTCATTAAACAGTTTGTCGTCATATTCTCCACATGGATCAAGGTCTTCTAAAAATTCAAGTACATCTGAATTGATTTCACCATCAGAAACAGATGTAATGTTTGGTCGACTGAATTCTTCGTTCATTCCTTCGTGGTCCCATGCTAAATATAAATTGGTTTGATCTAATTTTTTCTTCATAACATCATCAAACTGTCGGAACAATTTTTTTAAGTCATTTCTTACTTGTGAATTTTTGCAAACTTCATCTTCACTTGAGTCACTTGAGTCACCACTTCCAATATCCCATGCTAAAGATAAGTTGGTTTGATCTAATTTTTTCTTCATAACATCATCAAACTGTCGGAACGATTTTTCTAAGTCACTTCTTACTTGTGAATTTTTGCAAACTTCATCTTCACTTGAGTTACCACTTCCAATAGGTTAAGGTAAAATATCTACAAATATGTTTTCTACTTTTTCTTCTTCTTCTATATTGTCTTCACTCTCTATTTCAGATTCCGGAAAAACAGCTATTTGTTCCTTACAAATTCCATTTCTGGCTAGTTCATCAGCCATTTCATTTCCGGTGATACCCTTATGACTGGGCACATGTTCCCAAATTATATTAAGAGGTTTTATAGCTTCTGATAGTTTTTCAAACGCTTGCCTATTATTAACAGGTTTGTTTTCTTGTGTTTTCCAATCATTAGATTTCCATCTTGGCATCCATTCCGTCATACTTTGAATTATGAATTGAGAATCACTGATGATTTTAAGGTTTTGGATTCCAGCCTTTTTTGCCTTTAAAACAGCTATTGTTGCTGCTTCTATTTCAACTGCATTATTAGTTTGCCGTTCTGTTGCTCGTTCGGAAACATTGAGTGGATGATTTGGACCAAACCAAACTCTTATTCCTGCCCTTGGTTGTTCACTTCCATTCGAACTACATGCACCATCCACATAAACAGTTGTGTAATTATCTTTTAAAAGGGAACAATAGGGATTTTTTGGTTCAATCATCACACTAGCACTTGTAAATTTAGGACTTAATTGTTTTTGGGTTAAGGTTGGCACTACAATTGGTAAAACATTATGTCCCTTTCTAAAGTTCTTTTGAGTTTAGGATTGAGAAGAATGGTTCTTGGATTTTTCTTCGCTTGTAAGGGCTGCTGACATGAAGTAGAAGGTTTCTCACTAACCGAAAATTTACTTTCCGCGCACTTTTTATCACCATCTTTTTTGTTAGCTGCAGATCGCGTTAGGGGTAAGGCCCGATATTTACACACTCTTTTTCTTTTTCCTAGCACTTTCACTGGTTTTAATTTTGGAGTTAAGATTTTAGTATCAAGTGTCGGAAGATTAGAATCTTCCGATTCAGCGTCATTTTCTGTTGTGGAAGTCATGTACCCGGTTTCATTCACAGGATTGTTTGATAAGGCCTTAACTA
Source organism: Leptopilina myrica (nomen nudum) (assembly GCA_032872475.1). Lineage (NCBI taxonomy): Eukaryota > Metazoa > Arthropoda > Insecta > Hymenoptera > Figitidae > Leptopilina > Leptopilina myrica (nomen nudum). The sequence goes on from CM065464.1 coordinate 27,726,015, forward strand.
TTCTGTTGATTTTACCTGGTTTATATTCGAATTTATACACATAATCCGGAAGACGAAGTCTCTATCTGTGTAGCCTAGCAGCTGGATTTTCGATATAATTCATCCAATGTATGGGTTCGAAATTACAAGCTTATATAAATTCTCGACCATAATGGTAAGGTCGGAAATTCTCAACAGCATATAAAATAGCAAGACACTCTTTTTCTGCTTTAGGGTATTTTTGTTCGTTTCTATTTAAAACCTTCGAAAAGTATGCAATAGGTAAATCGATTCCTTCTAATTCTTGCGTTAAAATAGCTCCTATCGCGTTTTCGGATGCATATGTGGTTAATTAAATTTTTTTTGCAAAATCAGGATATTGAAGAATAGTTTCTTTACAAAGATAATTTCTAAGTTTACAAAAACTTTTTTCTTGATCGTCGGTCCAATTCCATACAGATTCTTTTCTCAAAAGATTTGTTAGTGATATTGCTATTTTTGCATAATCTTTTATGAATCGTCTATAATAACCTGTTAATCCTAAAAATTCTCTTAGTTCTTTAAGGTCAGTAGGGTGCGGAAATTGTTTAATCGCTGTAATTTTTGCAGGGTTTGGTTTAACACCTTCTAGTCCAATTATGTGACCTAGATAAGCTACTTCTGTTTTTAAAAATTCGCACTTATCAGGTTGCAATTTTAAGTTCGCTTCCCATAAACGGTTGAAAAGTCTTCTAGCGCGCCTATCATGTTCTTCTAGAGTGTTGGAGTGAATAATAATATCATCCAGATAGACAAATGCTTCTGTATCAAGCATTGAATTTAACACATTATTTAATAATCGTTGAAATGTAGGAGCGCATTCTTTATACCCATAGGCATACCATTATACTCATAATGGTTATTTCTAGTGGAAAATGCGGTTTTATGTCTATCATCAGGATGAGTTTCGACTTGATGAAATCCCATGGCAAGGTCAAATACTGTAAAATATCGTGCAGTTCCAAGCCTTTCCAGCAGGGAGTTAACATGGGGTAATGGAAAATAATCACATATTACCTGCTCGTTAAGTTTTCTTTAATCATCCACAACCCTCCATTTCTTTTCCCAGGATGCGTCTAATTTTTTTTTTGGATAATTAAAACAGGGAAATTGTATGGGAAATTAATGTACCTATGATACCGTTTTTAATTGTTTAGGAAGTGCAATATCCATTTGTTCTCGAGCTTCATGGGGGCATCTATACTGTTTCTTATGAATAATTTTGTTGTCAATAGTTGGAATTCTATGCTGATTGAAATGTGTACTCGATAGAGTTTCTCCATTTAAATAAAAAATGTCGGCATAGTCTTCCACCCATTTGAATACTATCTTTCTTTCTTCTGGAGTTAAATGTAAAACATAGAGGGAATTTTTTACTTTTACGACTCGTTCTGGATAACTGTTACTATTTTTATTTTGGAAATCTTCTAATTCTGAGTCTGTAAAATCTTCTCCATGGAACTTGCAAAAGTCAAATGGAACTAATTCTTGAGGTTTAAGTCCAAGGTTAATATCTTCTTCAGTAGTATTAATAGCTACAGCATGACATACTCCATCCTTTGAAGAAACAACTGCGTCGCCAATGTAAAGACCCTCAGGTGTGGTTACTCTAGGTAAATAACCTTCCTTGAGATTCCCGTTGGACTCAGGGGACCCCAAATCGTCGAGATTTCATGAAATTAGCAAAAGTCAATTTTCGACCAAAACTAATACTTTCTCTTGTGATGAGAATGTAATAAAAAATTAGTTTTTTGCAAATAAGTCGAAAAGTTTTAAGTTTAGTCAAAAACTGTCAACAGCAAAGTTGTAGCTGACGGTAAGACGCGAAAAAAGTATCTAGTAGCAAGCTCCTATAGGCAATACTTTTGGAGATAATTTCGTCGGAATATGGATTTTTTGATAAAAAATGATAATATATATATATGAGCGATTCCACGTCAAGTTATCAAGGGATCTTTTGGTGTAATGTTTATTTCAATAATTTTTTACTCTTAAACAATTAAACATACAAATTTGACAAAGTACATTTTGGAAAGGTTTTTTCATGCTCTTTCGATTGGAAATACGCATTTTGAAAAAAAAAATTTGACCCAAACAATCAAAATTAAAAATAAATTTTAATTTTTGGGGGAGAGAGACCCGATTTTTTTTAACGAAAGCTGAGGTTTTTTCCTAAAAGGACATATGAATGATCAAGTGGGACTAGAATGTTTAAACATTGAAAAAAAGAGTTTTCTACTCGCCGGAGGGCTCTAAACCCGGTTTTTAGCTCCGTTTTGGAGAAAATTCTTTTTTTCAATGTTTAAACATTCTAGTCCCACTTTATCATTTATATGTCCTTTTAGGAAAAAACCTCAGCTTTCGTTTTAAAAAAATTGTATCTCTCTTCCCCAAAAATTGAAATTTATTTTTAATTTTGATTTTTTTGGGGTCAAATTTTTTTTTCAAATTGCGAATTTCGAATCGAAAGAGGATGAAAAACCTTTCCAAAATGTACTTTGTCAAAATGTTTAATTGTTTAAGAGTAAAAAATTATTGAAATAAGCATTGTACTGAAAAACACAAAAATTTAACCTCCTCCCCCTCGGAAAATATTGGACTAGGTAAAAAAATATTTTCACGAAAAATTACTATCTATGAGTACTACAAAAGCCCCAAGTTTTGCTACGATTGGAGAAAAATTTTTCTCCACCTTGATCACTTGACATGGAATCGCTCATATATATATATATATGGTTGTTCTTCCAGAAATTACTAGTTTTCTGCTAATGTATGCGTTTTTTGAGTACAATAGGGTGAGAATATGTAGAACTTAATGTAATAATTTTTTCTCTTTTAAAAATTTTGATTTTTAACGTTATTTTAGGATTTATGCGTATTTTTTGACCGTTTAAGAGTCTATAACTTCGAAATTTGACTTTCTATGAAAAAATGTTGTAGAGAAAAGTTGTTTGTATTTTTCTAATCTGAAATAATAAAAAATTTTGAAATTTGAAAAAATTGAGTTTTCAAAATTTTGAAACTACTGTAGCTTGTGTAGTTTTCGACAAAAATGGCTGGCTAACGAACTTGATCTGTATTTTGTCACAATTTTTGTGCATGCAAAGATGCAAGATGATGCAATAAGTTTTTCAAGAGTTATCATTGGAACACGATTGTGTCTACAGACAGACACGAAGATAGACACTTTTTCTAAACTATGTTTTTCGGACTCAGGGGACCCCAAAACGTCGAGATTTTATAAAATTAGCAACAGTCAATTTTCGACCAAAACTAATACTTTCTCATGTGATGAAAATGTAAAATATTAAATGTAATTATGAATAAAATTTTGATTGTATTGGGCCTTTTTTGGAAAATATAATTTAGAAAAACTTCATTTACGTAGGTTAAGATTCAATCTTCGAAATTACTTAATAGCTATGTATAGAAAATAATTTATACCTATGTATAGGAATGATTTAACAAAAATTGTTTTACATTTAGTGAAATATGTTCTGCGAAATTTAAAAGGATTTCATAGAATATTCTAATAAATTAATTTATAATAATAATTTAATTTTATTAACAACAGTTTTTTTAATGATATGTGTTAAAACTCTTAAGTTCTTTTCATTTATAATAATTTAATTTAATTGTAATATAATAGCAGTTTTTAGACAAAATATTTATAGTAATTATGTCATTTGCAGTAATTGGGGCATTGATTGACAGTAACTCAGACAAACTGACAGTAACACCAGCAATGCCAATTTTTTAAAATGTGTGTTTTTCTAAGTTAAATATGTTTCTTTTAGAGTTGGAATCCTACATTTACTTTTATTAGATCCCAATATTGCTAGAAATACTAGTTTTATATCATTATTTTACTTAATATAAATGTTTAATATCTTTAAAATCGATGCTGGATTAGAAGTGACAGTAATTGACACATTTACGCTAATTAGAAGGGAATATTTAATTATAGGTCAAAACGGCAAAAAATATTAAGATTCATACTGACCATAACCTACAATTCTATTCTCGATAAATCCTATTACCGTAATAAAGCTTGAAATATAATTATATATAAATATTAGTTATTTTTTTACATAACCTAAAAGTGAATTAAACGAATAATTAAATAGGGATCTGAAATCAGGACGTCACAAACAAACATGGCGGTCGACAACGGGGTCAAATTTTAACAAACACACATGTTTCAGACTTCTTTTGAATTATTTTTTATATAAAAAGTTGAATAGAATTATTTGAGGGGCTAAAAATTGTTTCAGTTTGTTTATTCGCATGTTTTAAAAAATTATAAAATGCAATACGCTCCAAATATTTAATATATTCAGTAAAATAAATCACATAAGTAAATGCACCTGTCAATAAAAGAATTGTTTTCATATCGAAAAACATTATTTACTTGAATAAAAAGTTAAAAAATATCTACTCTAAATATTCAATTAAAATTTAAAGTGGAAATACAGTGTCCTTTTCAAGAAGAGTAAGGATTAATCGAGTTAAAGAATAATTTTAAGGTTATGTTTTAGGTTATGTTGTGTCTCTTGTTTATACCAATCTGAAAACATTAAATAAATATGTTGTTGGAGACACATTGTAAGGAAAAAATAATAATTATAAACTACTTTTAATTAAAAATCTTAATTAACTGAGAATACAATTAATTAAACATATTTTAATAAAATATTTATTGTGACAAAATAAAGTGAGATTATTGCTTTCACACTTTGCTTATGAATATCTCAAAATATTAAGCAATATTATCTTTTTTACTGAATGTGACTGGTTCGTAGTATTTTCTTTTTTACAAATTAATTTAATTATTAAATATCATGCTATATTTTAGGATTTTTAAATATAAAACTTGCGAATTTAGAAATTATTCTATGTAAAATGTCAAAATCGACCCCGTTGTATTAGTTAAATTTTCTGGCACCAGAATGCGTATCGCAGTATTTCAGATCCCTATACCATTAATTATTTTATTAGTAAAAAAAGCAGTGGCTGATTTTTAATTATCACAATAAATATTTTTAACTTATTCAAATTTGAGAGATTATTTATTTTTGTTTTAATTGGATATAGGGCATTCTCCGTAAGATTTTCACTCAAAAATTTTTTTGGATTGAAACAATTTTTCTCAAATTCTATATGAAAAAAATAAGTAAATACGTGTTTTTTTATTTTTTTATTTGATGAAAATTATAAAAGTTATGATTTTTTGAAATTTAACATCTTGAGAAGCAAAGGACTTTTGAAACGCTTTTTTCTCTCTTATATCACAAGATAAAAAATAATGTAATATATGAAAATGCCTTGTTTTTTCTTGACTATTTCAAATATGTAATAAAAATAACTTTAATATAGCGAAAACATTAAATAAATTGAAATTTCGTCTAAAAAGTGACTTTTCTCAAAAGCGAAGTAATTGATTTTCGATTTTTTCTTTCATTGCAACTAATGACAAATAAATTAACGTTATTTTTTATTACATATTTGAAATATTCAAGAAAAAACAAGTCATTTTCTTATATTACATTATTTTTTATCTTTTGATAAAAGAGAGAAAAAAGCGTTTCAAAAGTCCTTTGCTTCTCAAGATGTTAAATTTCAAAAAATCATAACTTTTATAATTTTCATCAAATAAAAAAATAAAAAAACACGTATTTACTTATTTGTCATATAGAATTCGAGAAAAATTGTTTCAATCCAAAAAAAATTTTAAGTGAAAATCTCACCGAGAATGCCCCATATATAATTTAAAATATATAAATAGTATATACACTGAATATTTATTTTAATAAATTTTATATCAATATAAATAATTATTAATTCACTTATCAATTGATAATTTTTTAATTAAAAAATAAATTATGAATTTATTGCATGGTAAATATTGAATTTTTAATAATAAACTTGGAAACAATACTTTTAATAGAAGTATGATTTTCAAATTTCGCGCCGTATTTCTGTAGAAATTAGAGAAAAACGAAAAAGAGGCTCACCGACGAAAGAAAAAGCCACGGGTATGATAGTGTGTGTGGTCAAATGGAAGAAGTAAGTTCGCCGCGAGAGTGGTGGCCATTTGCGTCCGCCGTCTGGTACCACCTGCTCGGCCGAGCTGAGTTGGACCGAATATTGTCGATGATATTCGTCTAAGTTCGGATTTCTGTGAGTGTGTGTGTCTCGCGGACATAGGGAGGAAACATAACCCGAGAATGCAAATGAATTCAAAATGCACCCCTAAGTACCACTATTTGGCCACTAGAGGCGCTATTATACGGGAACAACTTATTTCTATTGCGTGCCTACTCTTAGTTTCTTTCTGCATTTATGTAAACAAAAAAATTTTTTTTTGTAAAACTCGAAAGAGTTAATGAACACTTCAAGGAGACTATACTGGACCACAACATTTACAACACGCATTCATAGCGGATGCCAAGGGACGTCAGTCTAAAAAAAGGGGCGCATTTGTTACGGCCGAACTCCGTAACTTTTTATATTGTTAATATATATATTTTTAAATACATTTATACTTAAACTAAAATCAAACAACAAATTACACAACATGAGATTTTGTTAAGAAACTGTAAAAACATTTACACAAAACAACCTTTTGTAATTTCACAAAAGGGAAATTCTTCATTTTGAATATTTGAATCCAATGCATTTTAATAGGATAAAAAAAACTAATTTTATTTTAAATAAGAGATTTAATTAAGTTTAATATTCCATCGCGTTTTGCAATTTTTGGGTGAAAAACCTAAAGAAGACAATACAACATTTCTTAATGAATTCCTTTTCTTTACCAAACAGTTTATTAACCTTTTTGAGACAGAGTTAGGAAATATCAAAGTAAAGTAAATTGATCAATATTAGGGGTGGTGCATCCAAGTCCTGAACTCGGAACATGCCACTACCTAAATCTGCAAACTTGCATAATTGGCTTGGCAGCAGTCAAGTACAATGAACTTTACATACAATTTCTTCCACTAAATCGTCTTTTAAGAAAATTTATCGACACTGGGAAATCTGGACGGTTTTGTCCAGGTCAGAGATACCTGTAGTAGTAGCCGGCAGCTTTATGGCCAGGCATTCCGAAGTCCGACAAGTAGCCGTGAAAATTGTGAAAAACATTGAAGATTAAGGGTTTAATAAAAAGTTTGATTAAAAAAGTGAATTTAATTGAAAATAATTAAAGAATTAAAAAGGTGTAAAATTGAAATAAAAGTGAATAAAAATAAACTTAAAGAATTTGAAAATGAGATAAAAATATTTAAAGAATTAAAAAGGTAATATTAAAAATAAAGTGAATAAAAAATAACCTAAAGATCTCATGAAAGGTATATTAAAAAAATTATAAAAAGATTCAAAGAGATCATTTTAATAGTCTAGGATCAGCAAAAACAAATAAAAACATTTTTTAAAAGAAGGAGCATTGATTTAAAAAGTACTTTTGAAGACAGCCTTAATTTACGGGGTTTAGGTTTTGAAAATTGTGAGAGTTAGGGAATACTAAATTTGATAACGAAATATCAATCTAGTGAACCTAGATTAGGTATTTCTTCGCTTTTCCAAATAAACAACCGAAATTCTACAAGAACGGAATAAGTCATTGAAGTAATATTTCAAAGGGATTGAATTACCGGACAGTGAGTATAGAAATCTTACTTAATACTACATATACACAAACTATTCTCTCATTTACACATCTAATGATATGGCGTTATTTTTAACGTCAGAATTTCAAAGTTTCTGAAAGAGTAAAATTCATTCATTTTTGTACGCGTAATATATATATGTATATATTAGTTATGCTATTAGTATTAACCTAATTATTTTTTATAATTAAAAAACAACATTATTAAAAATACCTTCTACATAGCGGAGAGGGCTTCAAGATGGTCAGGGCCCTAAGGTGGTCACCCTAAGAAAATTTTTGTATATTAGTTAGAATCTTCAAATGTTTTCTGTTATTGTTATTATTTGAGAAGAGAAAGATTTTAGTGAAGTTTTGAGGTAAATAGTCGTATGAGTCTCTTTGTAACGTGAACGTTGTAAAATTTCTGTTTTTAAATGATCGAGAAATTTTTTTATTAGTGTGTTAAAAGCATCGAAATTGGCTATTTTAAACTAGTAAAAATGGTTATAATTATCTTTATATATCGTACAATAATATTCCAAATGAATATAATTAATATGATGCTTTAAAAAATTGTGTCTTGGCCTTAAGGTGGACAGTTTTTTGGCCTCAAAGTAATCACTTTTGATTTTTTATGAAAATGTGTTCATACGCTATATTTATCAACATTTATCCCTGTGAATGTGAATTATATCAATTTTTAAGTTTTATGGTGAATAATAATGAAATAGAATTACTTTCAACATTTTACTGTCCAATACATATTAAGATAAAAATAATAATTTAAATGAACAAACCATCGAAAAGAGATTGTAAAGAGCTACAAATTTGACAGATAGCTAATTTATATTGGCAATTTTAAACTCTTTTTTAATAAATAAATAAAAATATTAATACTTTTATACAACACTTGTGAATTTTTAGTTTATATTGAATAAATAGTAAATAGTACGTAGCTATAATAAAAACAATTTAATTAAAATCTCCTTTATTATTATTATTTTAAAAATAGGCAAGTTTCACTAATTGATTTTGTTACCAAAAATGACAGTTATTTTTTACATAACCTAAAAGTTATCATCAAGATTTGGACTTACTTATAAGGCGCGACGTGCTTTAATAGAAGAATCAAAACTGTTTGCTGATCCTTCAATTCTAAATTGGGATACAAGCGATTATTTCTTATGTAAAATATTTGATCTTCCTTAAGTTGTTATTCAATATCTTTATTATTGTGAAGTTTGTTGTAAGCAGTTAGAAAAGTCAAGTACAAAAAAAAAGATTTAAGAAGCACAAAGCAGTCTGTAAAAAGTGCTCACACGAATATACACTTGAAAAGAGCTCATCTAACTGTTTTATAACAATCGATTTAAAATACCAACTTGCATCTCTTATGAAAATGAAATTTGTCAAAGAAGATTTGCTTAGTAATTTAAAAAAATTACATGTTAGAGAAAAAGAAGCTTTTAAAGATGTTCATGACGGATCCTTATATCAAAAAATTTGTTTCAATAAAGAAAATAATAAAATATTATTATCATTTACTTTTTCTACAGATGGGGCACCTGTCAATGAAGGTTCTAAAAATGAGTTTTGGCCAATATATTTATTTATCAATGAGTTATCTCCACAGTTGCGGTTTGGATATCCATTACCAGCAGCATTATGGATTGGTAACAAAACCGATGTATGTGTGTATGTATGGATGTGTGTGTGTGTATGTCACCCGATTCTTGTGAACAAGTTTTCTCTTACATGTTTTGACGGATTTTGATAAAATTTTGTAGGTGTATTACGGTCACGAATATCTTGAATAAGACAGAAGGATTTTCAAAAATATCTAAAAATAAAAATTTTTTAGCAATTTTTTAATTTTCGAAAAAAATGAATTTTTTTATTTTTTGAAATAACTTCTTTATTTATTAAAATTTTTATTAATTTTTCTCAGCATTATATTCCTGGCATGAAAACGAATCGTTTCATGTATATAAAGTATATATTTCATCAAAATTTATGGAATTAATAAATATTATAATTTTTCACAAAAAATTAAAATTTTGTATTTTTTGACATTTTATCATAACACATTAAAATAATTATTCTATAATAAAAAATTGAATAATTAATATTTATTCAGGGTACTTTACCCGGTTTAAAATAGTGTAAACAATTGTCAAAGTTCGAGAAACGTAGTTTTTCGATGACCCTTGCTTTCGGTTAAATTTTAGAGAAAAAAGTTGTTATTAAAAGTTTTAGAGCCTAAAAATACCTTTCAAATGACTGGTCATACGTTGAAAAAGGTTTATTAGTTTAGTTGCACATGAAGTTAAACCATTAAAAATAGCACTTTTTTAATTGTTTAATAAGATTGTTAATAATTATCGGATTTGTTAATAATTCAGCAGGAATATTCTCCTTGCGAAGCTGAATAAATCCCAAAAAATTCAACTCGATCAGATAAATAGTTTATGCATAATTCCATTTGTTAACTAAAAACATGTAATTTTTTAACGGAATTTCCCCACTTTTGGACCAACGAATTTCGGTTTTTTCTTTTCGAGTGTACAGTTTAGGAGTCAAACTTTCATTCCATTTAAATGGAAAATTGATTTTTTTTAATTTAGTGTATAATAATGGATGTTAAAAAAGGGTATGTTTTTTTGACATAAACAAATGGAATAACTCAGTCAATTTTCACTTTATCGATTTGGTGTAAAGGGCATTATTGACCGTTTTTAATCTATTTTTTTAATTTCATATAATTTCCAACGTTGAATCCAAAAATGAATTTACTTTTTTTTTAAATAAATTATTTTTTGTACTAATAAAAAAAAATTTTTTTAATAACAAAGTTTTATTATTATTTATTATATTTAACCAAAAAAATTTTTCTTACATATTATTCCATTTAATTTGAAACAATATTGTGGACAAAAAAATTTGAAATGATTTACCAGTGAACGTGTAGCATCGAGTTTAAGTGTTGTAGTAGCAAAATCATTATTTTTTTTTAATGAAATTTTATTAATTTTTTTTATAAGAAAGAACTAAGGTTTCAAGGGAAGGAGAATAAAACGAAAGCAAGAAAAAGGAAGGTTTGTTATAAATGAAACAATATTATATATTGAACTGTAAGTGGTGTGAATTGCAATTTAAAATATTGATAAATAACTAGTCTGGAATTTTTTGAAAAAAAATAACTCTCCCCCCCTTGAAGCTAGGTCGGATTTTTTTTGAAAATTTTTGTGAAAACAAATGAAATCAAATGCCCTTTACACCAAATCGATAAAGTGAAAATTGACTGAGTTATTCCATTTGTTTATGTCAAAAAAACATACCCTTTTTTAACATCCATTATTATACACTAAATTAAAAAAAATCAATTTTCCATTTAAATGGAATGAAAGTTTGACTCCTAAACTGTACACTCGAAAAGAAAAAACCGAAATTCGTTTGTCCAAAAGTGGGGAAATTCCGTTAAAAAATTACATGTTTTTAGTTAACAAATGGAATTATGCATAAACTATTTATCTGATCGAGTTGAATTTTTTTGGGATTAAAAAAAATTTCATTTGAACAATTTTTCTTAGTATTATACAATGAAATTAATAGTTTTCAATAAAAATTTTAATGTGTTACAATTTTCTATAATTATATTTAATAAATAAGAACACACAATTTAACTAAAATATAAAAATTCTCAAGTTAATAAGAATAAAAAGTTTTCATACAAATATTGAATTTTTTAATCTTGGTCTTAAATCGTTGAGAATTAATTCAAGAATTTAATATTATTCAAAAATTGTCAATAATTAAAATAATTGTCAGCTTTTTTATTTTTACAGTAGATTTTAATGTTATTATTTTAAAATTCCCACTTTTTAAAGTATGGAGTATAAAATACTAACATTGCTTTTTTCGTTTCACTTTTGTTTTTGTCATAAATAAGCAGCCATAATTGTTTTGATCTGTCAAAGGTAAGAATCAAAATTGGCAATAAAATTCTGTTTTCTAGATCTTCTTGTTATTCTGAATATATAATTTCCATTTTTTCTAATTTAATTCGAATTAATCCAACAGTAGTGAAGTTATCAGTGTTCGTTTTTTGCATTTTCACGCGGTTTCATGATGTAAAATTGGTTTTGTCAAAGGATTCCAGATTTGTTGTTTTTCTCAATTAATTCGGGTAAGTCCCTTTTAAAAATTCTTTACTTCTTCGAGTCATTTTTCACACAATTGGAATTTTTTTACAATGGACAAAAAAATTCCTAATATTTCGGAAATCCCCGTGGAAAACGCGCCCCCTTAGAAAAAAATAAAAAAGTCCAAAACTTTCAGAGAAGCTTGGCTAGAGGAATTTCCTTCATGGAAAGAATGGGTGGTAAAATTGTCAGATTCAACAAAATTTTTTTGCAAATTTTGTAAAAAAAACTTTAAATTGTGGAAAATCTCAAATTCGTGATCACGAAGCGACTTCCGTGCATCAAAAAAAGTGTAAACTTTTTGAAAAAAGTCTGGCATACGGGATTGATAGTCAGAATAGTATTTCAAATGTTACCACCGATTCTTTACATGAAATTGAAAATAATCTCGGTAACATACCTTTTTCGCAAACTATTTCACTCAGAAATGATTCATTTGCCTCTTCTTCTACAGAACTTTTAAATCCAAATGAATCTTTTGCTTCTACTTCAAATGAAGTTTTAAATACAAATGATTCGTTTGCGTCTTCTTCAAAGAAAGATTTAGACGTAAATGAATCTTTTGTTGCTTCTTCAAATGAAGTTTTAGATGTAAATAAAAGTTTAGATTCTTTTTTAAATATTCCTTGCGATGAAATAAATTCCGATTTGGACGGTTTAAAAATTTTTCAAAATAAAGTGAAGGAAGCAGAACTTAGAATCGCGAATTTTTGTTTATTAAAAAATCTTCCTTTTTCCGTCGCGAATGACATGATTTCTCTTTTTCAAACCATTGAGCCCGCGGTTTTAAAAGAAGAGCGTTTAGGTCGTACTAAAATGACGTCAATAGTAAATAATGTTTTTTGTACCGCAGAAACTCAACGTCTATCGCGTATTTTGCAAAAAACTCCATTTTCAGTCTACGTAGATGAATCGAGTGATATAACTTCGGAAAAGTGGCTTTCGATCATCGTGAGATATGTTGATCAAGAAACGCGTAAACTAAGTGTAGAATTGCTTGAGAATGTAAATTTAGATGCTACGGATTGTTCAGCACGGGAAATCTTCAAAGCTTTTTCAAAAGCTTTATCCGAAAAGGGAATCCCTATATCAAAAATGCATAATCCATTGACTTTAGCTTATTTTCTTTTACTTGATTTTACCTTGAACAAGTTTAATTCTTACAACGTGACTTTTCAGAAACGTGAAACTTTAGTTCAGAAACTTCAGCCAAAATCTGCTGAACTCTTCCAGTGAATTCTGAGTAAATACTTAAAACCAGGTCTTCTTAAACCGGAATTGTTTTTTCAAAATAATTAATAATGTTAATTTTTCTACATCATCTAATCAGTTGGCATTGAATGAAATTGACGTTGGTTTAGAAGCGATGAATTATTTGAATGAGAAAACTTTGTCTTCTGTTCAAATTGATGAGTTTTTAACTAACTGCTTACAGTTTTATGTCACTGCAAGTTCTGAAATTCGAGATCGTCTGCCTTTTAATGATGGCTTTTTGTCTGCTGTGTCATTTTTTAGACCAAATCCGGCATTTAATGCCAATCAAGAAAATACTTTCCGATGGATTTGGAAAGTTTGCGAGAAATTTGGATTTTTAGAAGTTTTCGAATTTGAGACTGTTCAAAAAGAATGGCACTCCTTGAAAGACCTCAGTGTTGAAGAGAAGGAAAAATTGGCAAAATTGTCATTTGATGATATGTGGGAAAATATCGGAACATTCATCAATATTAATAACGAATCACGCTTTCCCAATTTAACTCTTCTTTTGAATCGCGTTCGTACACTTCCGCATTCCAATGCTGAAGTGGAGCGAGCTTTTTCCATGTTGCCTTCTATTAAAACAAAACTACGAAGTCGATTAGGGAATAGGACTTTCAATTCTATTTGTGTTACACGATTTGCGTTGCAATCGAGAAATGAGTCTGCTATTTTAACAAAAATCAGAAAAACACATTTAGATTTGATGGATCTTAAAAATTTGTATGATAAAAAATCCACATCGGATAGAGGTGCGAAGATGACTCTACTTCCTGACGAAGAGTAAAGAATTTTGTAGTTTCGCGATCAGAAATAGTTTAACTAAAAACGTCGACTCCATAGAACATTTGATTTTCTTCTTCTACAAAATATGTTTTGATTATTCAATTTCGAATTATTATTTAAGATGTCATATTTCAGTAATATACTAAGAAGAACGGAATGCTAAAAATTGGTTTCTAAAAGCAATATTTAACGTAAATAATGATAGAAACACATGTTAATTTTTCAAATTTTTCAAAAATTCAATTTCCAAATTATGAAAATTTGCATAATTTTTACATATTTTTCAATCATTTGGTTTCTCCATTAAAATTTTTTATACCATGTGTTTCAAAATTTAAAAAAAAATTATTTTATTTTCACTTTCAGATATAAATCTATCTGTGTATATATATGTTCGAAGTTTTTAAAACTTAAAAAGTTTATTTTATTTTCACTTTCAGATATAAATCTATCTGTGTATATGAGCGATTCCATCTCAAGTGATCAAGGTGGAGAAAAATTTTTCTCCAATCGTAGCAAAACTTGGGGCTTTTGTAGTACTCATAGATAGTAATTTTTCGCCAAAATATTTTTTTACCTAGTCCAATATTTTTCGAGGGGGAGGGGGTTAAATTTTTGGGTTTTTCAGTACAATGTTTATTTCAATAATTTTTTACTCTTAAACAATTAAACATACAAATTTGACAAAGTACATTTTGGAAAGGTTTTTTCATCCTCTTTCGATTGAAAATAAGCATTTTGAAAAAAAAAATTTTTTGACCAAAAAAAATCAAAATTAAAAATAAATTTCAATTTTTAAGGGAGATGGATACGTTTTTTTTTTTTTTTTTTAAACGAAAGCTGAGGCTTTTTCATAAAAGGACATATAAATGATAAAGTGGGACTAGAACGTTTAAACATTGAAAAAAAGAGTTTTCTACTCGCCGGAGCGCTCTAAATCCGATTTTTAGCTCCGTTTTGGAGAAAATTCTTTTTTTCAATGTTTAAACATTCTAGTCCCACTTTATCATTTATATGTCCTTTTAGGAAAAAACCTCAGCTTTCGTTAAAAAAAAAAAAATCGTATCCATCTCCCTCAAAAATTGAAATTTATTTTTAATTTTGATTTTTTTTGGTCAAGAAAATTTTTTTTTCAAAATGCTTATTTTCAATCGAAAGAGGATGAAAAAACCTTTCCAAAATGTACTTTGTCAAATTTGTATGTTTAATTGTTTAAGAGTAAAAAATTATTGAAATAAACATTGTACTGAAAAACCCAAAAATTTAACCCCCTCCCCCTCGAAAAATATTGGACTAGGTAAAAAAATATTTTGGTGAAAAATTACTATCTATGAGTACTACAAAAGCCCCAAGTTTTGCTACGATTGGAGAAAAATTTTTCTCCACCTTGATCACTTGAGATGGAATCGCTCATATATATGTTCCAAGTTTTAAAAACTTAAAAAATTTATTTTATTTTTACGTTCAGATACAATTCTATCTGTGTACATATGTTCACGTTTAACATTTTTATTAATTTGTTTCCAATTCTAAGTTTATGTAGTATTGTAGTTTTAACCATGCAGTGTTAACAATTTCAAGAAATAGTAAAAAATTTAGTTTTATTCTTTACTCGGAGTAGTGCATAATTATTAATAAATAACAGAATGTAATGATATTATTTAATAGAACAATTTAAAATTGTTTGCTTATTGTAAAAAGTTAGTTTGTATTTAAAAAAAAGTTCATGACATTTTTGACGCTGAATGGAGAGATGCAAGATTGGTTACCTCCTCGTGGTGCATCTTGGAAACAAGGTTATTGAAATACTGGCAATAATCAACTTATTAATTATTTAATTTAAGAAAGTAATTAAAGATTTCAGTAAAATTGGCTGAATACCAATCATTGTTTAAAAAAAATTTTGCTTTCAAAAATTGTTATTTGTTAGGAGCACTTAAAAATTTTTTGTTTTATTTAAATATCTAATTCTATAATAATTATACCGCATTTATTTCACTCTCTAAATTAAAATTAGTGATTGACTTCTTGCTTTCGAATTAGTAAATTTTACTAATAAATAGTCCATTTTCACTAATTTATAAAATTTACGAATTCAAAAGCATAAAGTCAATATCACTAATAAAAATTTGAAACCATTTTTATTGATTTTTAATCATTAAAAAGCGAAAAGTCAGTGGTTAATTCAAATTTAGAGAATATATTTTTATTAATTTTATTTAATAATTATTTAAATTATTACATGAAATTATTATTAATTATTAATATTAATATTTTGTTATTAATTAAAAGATCTATATAAAAACATTACTTTTCTTTAAAAAAAAGTCTCGAAATTGAATAATTACTAATAATTAATTTATAATAATAATAATTCATCATAAATTGCTATAATAAATAATAATATTATTTATTATATATTATTAATAATTTTTTTCAATAATGAATTTAATTATTATACAAATTTTGTTATTTTTCTAAAAATAATATTATCTAATATTATTTTTTACCATTATTAATTTTTTTAAATAATTAATTTCACAATTAAAAGCAATTATTATTACTATTATTTCAATAATTAAGTAATTGAGTTAATATTTCTATTCCTTATTTCAACTCGTAATTTGAATTTTAGCGCCTTTTACGCTCAGTTGAGGTTAGTATTCGCCTTTATAACAGAAAAGGGAAAAAGGCTTTCATTGCCGTGTATTCTCCGTTTCCTCCGCCGGTGGGTATAGTGGAGGAAAAATTGGCGGCGTGGTTGGATAGAATTTCCACCGCTTGCTGGCATCCCTGCCATGTACTGATCACGCAAAGTTGAGTAAGAACGTTTACGACCCTTCGGTAGAGGGCGGGACCTCTCCAATCCCTGGTCACTCTGCAGGTTATCGCCCGAGTTGGCACCACATCTTACATGTCGAAGCGACACTACTAAGACCGTTTCCGAAGCTACAGTCTGTTCATGGACGCCCCTAGCCTCAGCGATGTAGGCTATAACCACTGCCCGCACGAGTCCAACCCAATGACCGGAAGGAAACAAGCCTTTTGGAAAGTCCCCCGGGCTCGGACCGGTCCCCGTGCTACCGTTTAGTACTCTGGTAAGAGTACCGATTAAGAGTCTTACCACCCTTGCCTCGGCAAGTTAGGTTCGACGGTCAATATTAGACCTGCCGGGCCGTCACGGCGCTGCCCATCATCATCGTAAGCCAATACTCTATAAGGTAGCCTGGGACGAACCGAGTACTACCTGCAAGCATGGCACTACTCCGAGCCTCATTTAGTCGCCTTTTACGACATGCAGCCGATCGCAGGGGGCCTATTCTGCGTCCGGGACCCCCACGGTAGAGGAGTAGTTGACAGGAGTAGACTTTGTAGCATTTTCTTTCTTAGCAACGAAATGTGAATCCGATTTATTTATTAAAACAAAAGACAACTAGTTTCCATAACAACAAATGATAAATAAAACGGTCATAACAAGAACAATTATTATCACTTAGAAAACAAGTAGAAAAAATTGCCATTTTATTGTCTTTGAGATTTTAAAAAATGCATATATTTGACAATATCGTCGAAACATGTGTTTGACTACAACAAAATCATCAAGAAATGTACAAACAGAATCCTGTCAACTTTTTGAGAAATACACTCACATTGATTTATTACTTTACACTTTATAATTTTTAAAATGTCCTTCACCAGTGACATGAAGAACTCTTCATATATTGATTTATCGTCCCAAAACTTTCAACATATCAGAAATAAATTATTGGTTAAATAGTTATTTGTTTAAATATTCTAATGTTAGACGAACTATTAACTGTGATCGATTTTTACAAGTAATGCACAAATAAAAATACAAATGATATAGCGCGTCGAACTCGAGTCTTTAAAAAAACATCAACGTTCTTTTTGTGGATTAAGAAAGTGAGACTTTTGATATGATCTTGCCACAAAAATAATATCTCAAAATTTAGAAACTTTTACATTAAAAACAATCTAATCCTATCAAATATAGATTTTATCAAAAAACCAGTTTTGTCTGTCATATTATTTCCACCATTTTAAATTTATTATGTTTCACATCAGATTCTAAGTCAGCGACCCCAAAAACTACCGAGTAAGGAGTTATAAGTATACTTAGTCAGATTTCAAAAAAGACTATCCTCGATATAAGATCCGCCATTTTAAATTTCGCAAAACTAATATCAGATTCGTTTTACGCATGCATTCTTACTTGCTACCTTAAAAAAATTAATTTTTCCAAAAAAAAGTAAAAATTTTCAGTTTTTTCGAAAAGATGTTCACAAATTTCTCAAATTAAATTTTTTTTAAATTTAAACTTCAGATTCTAAAAGAGGGATTAAAACTGTATATGGATGGATAACGTCAAAATTTTTAACTTACGATATGTTAAGAACGATGGCTCTAAAAGTTGAATAAAGTATGTGTCCTTTCCGGCGTCAAAGGGTTAACAGAACTAAAGGATCTAGATATGATATGATCATTTCTACGAGATTACCTTCATGGAGACTTGATTGGAGTTGTAGAATATTTATGAAAAATATTGATCAATGAAAAGAGCCCTATTCGTCTTTCAAAAAAACAACAAATTAATGTAAATAATCGTTTATTTCTTATGACCCCACCTAATGAAATCCATAGACTCGTACGACCGATAACAACAGAAAAAGGAAAGTGGAAGGCATCAGAATGGCGTAGTTTGGCATTATTTTATTCCATTCCTTGTCTAAGTGGAATTCTAGATGATTATGCATTACAGCACTTCTTTTTATACGTTTAAATCTTTTACACCCTGTGACAAACAGTTATTTTTGAAATTGTTTATGGAGACAGATTCGTAACTTTTAATGTTCATAGCGTTAAACACTTTGTTAAATGCATTGGATACTGTGGCCCCGCTTGGGCCACATCAACTTTTCCGTCAGAAAATGCGATATATTTCTTAAAGCAATCCATTTTTTGAGTTAATGATGTAGTATTAATTGGCCCGGAAAACTGGATACTTCTTACTGCGAACAGGTTCTGACATTCAAACGATGTATTTATTAAAAAATTACAATTAATACAAAAAATATGATAAATCTCTTAAAACCAAAAATTCTGTATTTCGCCTTGACAACAATGAATTTGTACAAGTATTAAATTTACGACTTTTTGACGATGAAGCATACGCAGAAGTTGTGTACTTTAGAGTAATTAATTTTATTTCTGGTGTTTTTAAGCAAGTTATTAATCTTCCACAAAACGATAATATCAAAATATTACACTTGTTTGAAGTTGAAGAGCGAATGAAAACCACAAAACTTCTTTCTGTAAAAAAACTTAAAGAAAAGTGTTTTACAATTGTTTTAGAAAAAACATACATTTCTACAATGTCAAACACTATCGAAATACAGTAACTATAATTAATTATTTTAAAAAAATTATGAACATTACTTTACTACAAACTAAAATAAAAAAACCAGTGTTACTTTTTGACGTAAAATGAAAATAATCACCTTTTTGTAATTTATAGAAAAGTCATTTTTACGTTCAAAACAAATTTATTAAGTGTTATTAATTGTTGACTTTACGAAAGCAATGTTTTACTTAAATAGTTGATAAATCGTTCAAATTACTTCTTTATAAATAAAGTACTAAAATTGTAATTCCGCTCTATTTTTGTCTTCTTTTTAAAGTAATTTGAAACTTATGTATTTCATAAAATTAACTATCTTCACAAGAAAATAGGCTTAGACATATAAGTATTGTAAGGGTAATTTTTAATAATTTTGAATTTAATAATTTAAACCATTGATTGCATCAAAAACCCAAACTAGAATAAGTAATCAATCACCAAAAATCCCAAATTAAATAATCTCAAAAGGGGGGAAAAGCTGAGAAATAAATCTGATGTTGATTCTCCAATTGAGAATTATAAAATCGTCGAACTCACAAACCTTGTCCTCGCGTCTCTTTTGAAATTAAATCCAACGGTCAACCAACGACAAAAACACCACATTTCAACGAGTAATTATTTCAATATATAATTAAAACACAATTAAATAATAATGAAAATAAACTTTAATTTATTATTACTTTAAAAATAAAATAAATTAAAATAACAAAACTTAAAAATAATTTATTAAACGGAAAATGAATAATTTCTTCTCCAAGAGGAAAAAATTCGCAAAAATGGTTCCTTCTCCCAAACGCGACCAGAAAATTAGAGAGCTACCACTTGAATGAATTACGACAAACGATGAAAATTCCAGGAACACTTCTCGTCTTTCCTGGAAAATATCTTCATCCTTATTAGATTTCTCCAAAATTGCTACCTTCTCTCTCTTGACAATTGCAATACACCTGTTAAGAAAAAGGGGTAAAAGCGGTCTTGACCAATGCGCCGCACAGTGGGAAAAAATGTAGGCTTCTAGACAAAATTCTGCTGACAACTCAAATCTTAACGGATTTAAGAATTATTTTTTGAAATCTTCAGAAGGGATTGCGCTATAAGCCGTGACTGACACTTGTATATTATATGCAACATAACCTCAAAAAATCATTTATATACTATTCAAAATCATTCTAGAATGATTAACTACTTCTACAAATGTACATAGAGAGCTTTTTTAGGTCACGGATGATAATTTTTATGACGTCATTTTAAAATTTCAAATAGAAAATACAAAATGGCTATAGAAATGTAAAAGAAAGGTTTTTTCTTCATAGAATGGGTATCTAGAAGTACTTCGAGTAACTATTTATTCCGGAAGGTTTTTATTATGCGCCTGAATGGCAATGTACAAAAGATTTTGTTACATAACCTCAAAAATCGTTTTAAATTGTTTTTAAAGGAATTTATGATTATTGGATTTGTTTTTTTGAGTCGCAGATTAGAAATATCAATAAAATGAATAAAATTTAAAAAGGTAATAGAAAGCACAAAGGTGTAATCAATGAATTTTAATATATTTTAATGTTCACAAAAGAAGATTTTCAGCCTGATCGGATAATGGTGTTTTACATTTTGTATCCTTTAATCTCAAGGAGCTAATTAGGGGATCTGAACCTATAAAAAGATGATGCATAATATCTTCGTTTGTGGCTTTTCTATTACTCATGCGACTGTTATTGCTTCGAGCTTTTCTAAATACCTTATTATTTGCTTCTTGAGGTTCCTCGCTTAGCCAGCCAAAAGGAACATTAAATGTTTTAATAATTTTACTTCCATGAGTGAGTAATTTATGGACAGATGGTGGTATCTTGTAACAACTGTAATGCTTTATAATTATTTTCTCCGTATCAATACAGTAGCTTTCGAATTTACCACAATCGATCATTTTTCCACTCAACAAAGTTTGCATGATATTATGAAAACATTGTATTAATTCTTTGTTTAGTCCACTAACTTCAGATACAATTTCAGCATTGGCTAAAAAGCAACGAGCAACATTACCCGTATTTGTTGTTCCACTTTCTTGCTTAACAACATCTACTGAAAGCGACAATCTATCTTTTAACAACACCTGAATAAATTTCTTTCTTTGTTTTTTCAGTTCTTTGTCTTCGGGTAAACTTACCGTAAGTTTTTTCAAAATCCATATTGTACGCAATGTGGAGTAAATACTCCATAATTCGAATCCAGCAGTGAAGAATGGATAGACCAAATGTGTAATTTTCAACTTTGTAGATACGATTCTTTACGTGAGACAAATCGTTAACAAATTTGGGTCCCACTCCACAAATATTACAACAATTTGAAGCTTTTTGATCAGTCAAAAAGTTACACACTTTCCAGTCAATCATTGTACAAATAGCTACATCTTGTGCGCAAAGTTTGAGAGAAACAAAAGAAATTATTAAAACTGAGGCATCACTGGGATAATCATCAATACAATTGTTAATATTGTCATTGCTACATTTGTTACCATCTCCAGGAATGGCTCGATCATTGCTGATATTACGACCTACATCATCGTCATCATCTTCATCATCACTACCATCATCATCGTTATCGCCATCATCATCCTTATCTCTATTCGGCGAGGACCATCTTTGCCTAGTTGTTATTATTTTAATAAAGTTTTATTTTTAAAATTGACCAATCGAAATGAATTAAAAACTTTTAGATTGGTCAATTTTAAAACTCGCGCTGAAATATTTCTTTTATTTGTAAGTTCTTTCAAATGAGCATTTAGCTTTTTAAGAAATCTTACAAATCACCATTCGTGAAAATGAAAATTTGATGAAATGGGAATTCCGACATTTCTAACAAAGAATTATCTTAGATTCTTATACTATCAATAAGTACATCTACTTTACCTTTCTTGTCTTTTAAATCATAATCCCATAAAATATTACACAAACCCTTCTGAAGATTTAAAAAAATTATTAAATCCGTTAAGATTTGAGTTATCAGCAGAATTTTGTCCAGAAGCCTGCATTTTTGCCCACTGTAAGTCGTCTTCCCATCAATCAGTCATGCGCGTTATCATTTAATATTTGACTTGACGAGAGACAGACACAAGGCGCTGAACGAAAATGAACTTTAGCCAAAAAAGACAAAAGGCGACAGAGCGATGCGAAAAGAAAGACGAGAAATTACCTCACTATAGCAAAATTTGGAAAGACAGTATATATATTTTGAAACGTTAAATACATTATACCTTATAGAAAGAAAATTGTAGAAATCATCCTTTTAAAACTTTTAATGCAATGTTAAAAAAACTATTTTCTATTAACTTACTATATAAAATGTATACACTAAATAATTAATTATATAACTGGCTTGTTTAAAATATGTACTTACTTTCTTAAAGGGCTTTTAGCTCTAGGAGTCTTATCTTATCAAATAAATAAAATATTTCTTTTACAAGTTGTAATTTAAAATCTTATAAACCTTATATCGAAAATTCAAACTCTGATAAATTACTAAAAAGATGAATGATATAAAAATTATAACAATTAATTATTTTCACTTCATAATATGTTGCAAATAATGTTTCACATCGTTGCTTCAAAAACATATTAGAGGGGGTTTTAGCTCTATAAATATTATCTTATCACAAGTAAATAAAATTTATCTTTGACAAGTTGTCATTTAAAATCTATTTTGTCCTACCTGCACGGAAAGTATGTTATTTCGGGCACTTAGAGCGGGCGCAAAGTAACTCATTACCACCCAGGGGTAGGGGAAGCGGGCGCAAAATATTTTGCACCCGCTTCCCCTACCTTCGAGAAGGCAGAAGTGTATTTTGCGCCCACATGTTAATTATTCGATTTTCTTCATTAAAATATGATATTTTCGAATTTTTTATGTTGACTATAAAAATGCAAACATTTTCAACTAGTTTTATTTTGTCTAGAAAAATGTGCAATTTTTTTAGATTTTCTCTAAAAAAAATTATGACACATTTGGTTTTGTTCACATTTCGGTTATAAAAATTGGCAATTACTGTATTTCAAGAATACATTGTTGTATTATTTTTATATTCAAACTTGTATCATTACAGACTTCAAAGAGTTAACATTTATATAAAGTTTAATTTTTAACTAATCTGAGCGTTTAATCGTTCGTGCCCTCAATGACATGCTTTCCATGCAGTTTGGACAAAAAATTATGTTAGCATCATTTATGTCAAGGAGGCTCTACCATCTGACAATGCTGTGGACTACTGTCTCATCTATCTAATTTTCTGTCAAGGGAATTAACAGCCGCAAAATCCATTAAATGTGATAAATATAGTCATTCAGTGCATTAGAAGTGCGTTATGATATGCAGGCCAGCTACTTCACATGCTAGCATTATGCTTCTGTTAGCGATAAGCATAGTGTAAAAACGTGTAATCATTTTTGTTCTTTATGCCGGCGAAGTCTCTTAAAATAAAGAAACTTTAATTTCCTCTTTATTTGTGTTGGTTTCCTTTAATATTTTTCCATTTTTAGCGGATTTTCAAGGGTGCCCACAACCGGGTACAAAAATTTTTTTGTCAAAAAATTTCGATTTCACTAAATTTCTAATAAAACTTTTTTATTTAAAGGAATCAATTTAATTCCTTCACTGACAGTCACCTTAGATCTTTAGCTTGAAATTCATACACATATATTTCAATAATATATAAATGGACAAATGTTATGAGGCAAAAACAAAAGGGTGCCCACAACCGGCGCACTTCCCTTAATAACTAACTTAAAAGTCACCTAAATGAATGGAGAAACCAAAAAAAAATAAAAAAATTAATGAGTGACTTGAATAAAAATAAACGGATAAAATAAAAACAACTATATGTTAATATATATATTTAGATATGCAGATGTAAATCTTATGAAAAAAGGTCGTGCAACCTGACACAAAAGAGTACTATCTGTGGCTGAAACTGTTAAGGATTTTGCAAGATATTGTTAATAATTGAACTTTTTGGACACTTTTTTCAGGAATTTTTATCTTGTAAACTATTGGTCCTAGAAATAATGTTTTAGATAAAAATTAAAGAGAATGTAATGCATTTTAATAATATTTGATTAAAAAATAATTTTTTTTAACTTTTCGACAAAGGACCCCGCACAAAATGCATTGGAATTGGCTTACCGTTAATTTTGTTCAAATTTTCAGAATTAGTAGTTCTAAGTGTCCTAATTAAAGATATAATTTTGTTAAACTCAAAACTTCACTTGTTTGGCTGAAAACAGGGGGTGAAAGTACCCCCTGTCTAAGGCATGAAATGAACATTTCAGTGCTTTTAGCCAAATAAACCATTATTTTTGGTAAGTTTAATGTCAGAAGTCACCAATATACATAAAGAGAGAACTCTTAATGTTAAACAAATAAAAATGTAAAATATCAACCCTCAAAAACTACCCCTTGTACAGTTAAAACCATATAGAAAAGGAAAAAACTATTTTAATCACAGAAAATATTTTTATAAATAAAATATTGACTTTTCATTTACTAATACATATGAAATGTCATATTTACCCTTACAAACAACCCCAACAACAACAACAACAACAAAAAGCAACCCCTTTTATATTTTAAATAAATCCAGTAAACCAGATAAGTGAACAGTTTAAACAGAGAAAGACTTTTGAAAATCGACTGGAAGTAATTATTTAATCTTCCGTGATTTTCAGTGCAATGTTCAAAATAAAAAAGTACCCTTATGAAAAAAACAACCCCTTAAGATTTAAAGTGAAAAAAGTAAAAAATCCATTTCAACCAAAGAAAACTATTAAAAATAGTAAACAGTTTATTATGTTTAAAAATCTTATAGTATGTAATTCTTGCCTTTAAACTGTATTGACTATATATGTGTTTTCGTGTGAATGACGCCAAATGGTGAAAGGGTAGGAACACCAGTGCGAATATCAATATGTACAATAGTATAAAGTAAGTATAGCATAAGCAGTACATACAATCTTCCTAATATCATATGGCTCCGTCTTTGTGTTGTGTTCTGCGCACGGAAGACTGCGCCTGATATTATTTTGAAGATGGTCCCTTTCGCTTTGGAGCGTCACATATATGATTTCTTTCATCAGCTCATGACATCGCTTGAAAGGCAACATTTGTTACCAGCTTACTGTATATCCTACAATATCTGGATTAAGAATATGTTAATCATTGTTTAAAATATTGTAGAGTACATTATTTAAACACATTTTTAGAGTTTGATTGATTTTTCAAAGATATTAGCATAGCATCGTTGTTTCAGATTGCGGGTATTTTGCAATACTTACTTTATACTATTGTACATTTCGATAATTGCACTGGTGTTCCTACCTTGAAGTAAATAATAATATAAACAAAATGCGTTGCTATGTTTGTAATGCAGTTTTTTAACCTAGACAAATGTCATCTATTGAAGGAGAAGAAAATGTTGATAAGAGCGAAATTGCAATTCGTTGGCGAGAAGAAAGAGGCTTTCCACCGCTTGCAATTGAGCGTTTCGGTGCAATAATCGGTCTTACGAGTGAACGCAAGCGCTAATACCAGTCAGGTGGCAGTGAGCGCCTCTGGGCCTCTCACTGCCACCCGACTGGTATTAGCGCTTGCGTTCACGCGTAAGACCGATTATTGCACCGAAACGCTCAATTGGTATTAATACACGTGTATGCATAACATGCAAGCGACTTATTAATATTGAAGTTAATGAAAATGAAAATAATCCATCTTGTTTAAGACTTAATGTCTTAACGTAAACATCGAGCCATACGTGCCTTATTTGCAATCGGATAGATAATGTAGTACGACTTTCAGACGAATGTCGTGTTAACATTTTTGTCCTGAAAGACATTTACGTTCAAGAAAATGTTACTGAAAATCACGGAAGATTAAATAATTACTTCCAGTCGATTTTCAAAAGTCTTTCTCTGTTTAAACTGTTCACTTATCTGGTTTACTGGATTTATTTAAAATATAAAAGGGGTTGCTTTTTGTTGTTGTTGTTGTTGTTGGGGTTGTTTGTAAGGGTAAATATGACATTTCATATGTATTAGTAAATGAAAAGTCAATATTTTATTTATAAAAATATTTTCTGTGATTAAAATAGTTTTTTCCTTTTCTATATGGTTTTAACTGTACAAGGGGTAGTTTTTGAGGGTTGATATTTTACATTTTTATTTGTTTAACATTAAGAGTTCTCTCTTTATGTATATTGGTGACTTCTGACATTAAACTTACCAAAAATAATGGTTTATTTGGCTAAAAGCACTGAAATGTTCATTTCATGCCTTAGACAGGGGGTACTTTCACCCCCTGTTTTCAGCCAAACAAGTGAAGTTTTGAGTTTAACAAAATTATATCTTTAATTAGGACACTTAGAACTACTAATTCTGAAAATTTGAACAAAATTAACGGTAAGCCAATTCCAATGCATTTTGTGCGGGGTCCTTTGTTTAAACTATTATTTTTTAAGTTGTTTTTTTCACGAAGGGAATAACCAAATTTTATAAAAAAATATTTTTATTAAAGCTTGTAATGTCATTAAATATCACTGCAATTTGAAAATATGTGTTTTTAATAATTTCGAGAAATTAATTTTTGACTTTTTGATAGAAGAGTCAGAATTCCTGAAAGGAGCCACCCAAAACCTTTTAATTTTCTTTTCGTACTAATGTGGTTATTTTAATAGTATTTTATATAAGAAATCATACTACCAAAGGATTTTTCAAAAAAAAAAAATTTTGTTAATGTTATTAACTATTGAAATTTTTGAACGTATTTAATTGAAAAATGAATTTCTCAAAAACTTATTGATCGATTTTAATTTTTCAAGTTGCATTTTATTTGTCTTGAAATGAAGAATAACTGACAATATTTTCAGATAAAAATATTTAATTTTAGTGCAAAATGCAATTATTTATTTATAAACAATTAAAAATAAATAGTGTTCTGGGTGATATTTTAAGTTGAAAAATTACTAAAATGTTCTTAATAAACCACTAAAAAATATCCCTTTGAAAAAAAATGGCACGAAGTTTTAAATTGCTTAATTTTAAGCATTTGTGCCGCGGTGCAGTGCAGATGTGTTGCATAAATTGTTAAAATATAGTATTGTTGAATTTTCTTTGAAATTAAAAAGAAATAATGGGCGAACTAGAGTTAAAATTTCTAAAGAATAGAATAGTTTACATTTGGAATTAAATTATAACAATAATGTTCTAGTTATTTCTACTAATTTATTAGTAAAATTTACTAATTAAAAAGTGAAATACTAATTTTTACCGTGATGAATAATCTGATTCATTCCAAAAAAAATTTTTATATGTTAAATTCTATATGAAATTTCATTTTGTTTATTAATTCCAAAGCAAAAAGTAAAATCATCAACCATTTTTACTAATTAAAATTGAGAAAGTTTAAAGAATTTTTGTGATAATACTGAATAAAGTGAACAACTTTTTTTTGTTACTAAATAAGCGACTATTATTTTTGCGCCTTAAAGTCGATCCGAGGCCTGTTTTTATGATTTTAATCGATTGATTAGAATTCGTAACTTATCGGAGAGAATAAATGCAAAACTATTCATTTTATTATTTTATTTTAGAATCAGAACTGTTTCTAAAGAATAGTTTACATTTGGAATTATTGTTAAAAATGTTTTAATCCAATCCAAATTTTAAATCTAGATCGCTCATTATTTTTTTTTAATTTCAAAGAAAATTCAACAATTCTACATTTCAACAATTTATGCAACATATCTGTAATTACCATTCAACAAAAAAAATTAATTAAATGTTCCATTAAAAAAAATTAAATGTAAAAATTACGTTAAAATAAATTTATTTCCAACATAGATGTAGTGTTTGAGAAGCGTAGTCCTTTCAGCGATCAGAAACAATAACACGCGCGCGAACGCTCAATAAGGACCAGAGTCGCGCAATGAACCGCTGCACAAATGATTAAAATTAAGAAATTTAAAACTTCGTGCCATTTTTTTCAAAGGGATATTTTTTAGTGGTTTATTAAGAACATTTTAGTAATTTTTCAACTTAAAATATCACTCAGAACACTATTTATTTTTAATTGTTTATAAATAAATAATTGCATTTTGCACTAAAATTAAATATTTTTATCTGAAAATATTGTCAGTTATACTTCATTTCAAGACAAATAAAATGAAACTTGAAAAATTAAAATCGGGGCAGTTCCATACGAAAAGCAAATGTTGGATCACCGATTTTTCTTAAAGTTCGTAATTTTGTAGTACTTGGGGTACTAAATAACTGTGCCAAACAGTTTTGCAAAAAAAATTTTTTTTGCAAGATATTTAGATATGAAAAATTGGAAACTGAAAAAAATGACTTTTTTTGAGAATTTGTATTTCGAAAACTATTGATTCTACAAGAAAAAGTCATTTATTCAAAATTGTAGAGAAAATGTCAATTTTTTATAATATTAAAAAAAATTTAGGAAAAATTAATTTTTCAATAATTTGTTTAAACAATAATTTTTTATTGTTAAAAAAAGTGAAGGACATCATGGAATATTCTAGAAAAATTATTTTCTCAAAATTTGAACCTTCCTTAATAAGTGGTTAAATTTTTAAAGAAGTGTTTTTTGGTGTTTTTGAGAAAAAAATTTTTGAAGTTTGCGCTACGAGTTTTTGTGCGTTGTGCTAACTAAGCAGCGCCTATATCAGTGTATTTTAAAAGATGATATGACCTTTACTGTTCGCCGCGAATACATTTATTAATCATATACCTATATATTATTATTATAAACAGTTTAACAATATATTTTTAAACATTATTTTTCTTTATTAATGTAAAAAATCTTTTCCTTCACACTTTACCCAGGCTTAGGACTGGCAACATATATTTTATTTTAAATGCTGGCGTGTTTAAAAAATTTGTGTTTAATTATTGCAAAACACTTATGCATTAGAAACAATGTTTGAAAAAAAAATTATTAGAAAAATGTTTTAATTTTTTAAAAAATTTTACATACATATTGCAAATAAATTATATAACTGTGAATACAATACCAAAAGAATTTCAATTAATTACATGATGTTTAATATTTGGGAATGGGTGTCGTCGAAATTAGAAACAAGTTTACATTTTATTTCTTTATTTGAAATTGGAACAAAAGAATGGAAACTTCTTGTACCGGTGATTGTTTTACAAGATTTAAATCGTTCAGATATTTCTAATTTTATATTTTGATGGTCTTCAATGGAACAAAAGTCAAACGTAATTGTGTCAAATTTATTTTACACTAACTGAAAAAATGCTTTAGGAGATGTAATTGGTTCAGTATCTGGTCTTCTTAAACTTTCACGTCGTACAAATCTCTTCACTGTACCACCAAGTCCATCACAAGCATTTTTTCCATGTGAAGTCGCAAAAAAATGCCATTCAGCTGCTATATTAAAATCATCAAAATGATGTGTTAAATTGATAAAAATTTTTTTATTTTTGTACTGCGATGCTGCACCGTCGGAGAAATAATAAATTTTTTTAATTCATCTGAACTATACTTTGTTTTAAGCCATGTAATTAGTCTTTTCTGGAAAAGGTAAACAGCTTCTGTGGTATGTTCATTACATTCAGAAATTATTACAAAGTTTTCAAATTTAGCAATACTAAATAGTAATTTTTTAAATTAATTTTTGAAAATTTTGAAATTTTGAAAATAATTTAGCAATACTAAATAGTATTGCTAAATTTGAAAACTTTGTAATAATTTCTGAATGTAATGAACATACCACAGAAGCTGTTTACCTTTTCCAGAAAAGACTAATTACATGGCTTAAAACAAAGTATAGTTCAGATGAATTAAAAAAATTTATTATTTCTCCGACGGTGCAGCATCGCAGTACAAAAATAAAAAATTTTTTATCAATTAAACACATCATTTTGATGATTTTAATATAGCAGCTGAATGGCATTTTTTTGCGACTTCACATGGAAAAAATGCTTGTGATGGACTTGGTGGTACAGTGAAGAGATTTGTACGACGTGAAAGTTTAAGAAGACCAGATACTGAACCAGTTACATCTCCTAAAGCATTTTTTCAGTTAGTGTAAAATAAATTTGACACAATTACGTTTGACTTTTGTTCCATTGAAGACCATCAAAATATAAAATTAGAAATATCTGAACGATTTAAATCTTGTAAAACAATCACCGGTACAAGAAGTTTCCATTCTTTTGTTCCAATTTCAAATAAAGAAATAAAATGTAAACTTGTTTCTAATTTCGACGACACCCATTCCCAAATATTAAACATCATGTAATTAATTGAAATTCTTTTGGTATTGTATTCACAGTTATATAATTTATTTGCAATATGTATGTAAAATTTTTTAAAAAATTAAAACATTTTTCTAATAATTTTTTTTTCAAACATTGTTTCTAATGCATAAGTGTTTTGCAATAATTAAACACAAATTTTTTAAACACGCCAGCATTTAAAATAAAATATATGTTGCCAGTCCTAAGCCTGGGTAAAGTGTGAAGGAAAAGATTTTTTACATTAATAAAGAAAAATAATGTTTAAAAATATATTGTTAAACTGTTTATAATAATAATATATAGGTATATGATTAATAAATGTATTCGCGGCGAACAGTAAAGGTCATATCATCTTTTAAAATACACTGATATAGGCGCTGCTTAGTTAGCACAACGCACAAAAACTCGTAGCGCAAACTTCAAAAATTTTTTTCTCAAAAACACCAAAAAACACTTCTTTAAAAATTTAACCACTTATTAAGGAAGGTTCAAATTTTGAGAAAATAATTTTTCTAGAATATTCCATGATGTCCTTCACTTTTTTTAACAATAAAAAATTATTGTTTAAACAAATTATTGAAAAATTAATTTTTCCTAAATTTTTTTTAATATTATAAAAAATTGACATTTTCTCTACAATTTTGAATAAATGACTTTTTCTTGTAGAATCAATAGTTTTCGAAATACAAATTCTCAAAAAAAGTCATTTTTTTCAGTTTCCAATTTTTCATATCTAAATATCTTGCAAAAAAAATTTTTTTTGCAAAACTGTTTGGCACAGTTATTTAGTACCCCAAGTACTACAAAATTACGAACTTTAAGAAAAATCGGTGATCCAACATTTGCTTTTCGTATGGAACGGCCCATCGATCAATAAGTTTTTAAGAAATTCATTTTTCAATTAAATACGTTCAAAAATTTCAATAGTTAATAACATTAACAAAATTTTTTTTTGCAAAATCCTTTGGTAGTATGATTTCTTATATAAAATACTATTAAAATAACCACATTAGTACGAAAAGAAAATTAAAAGGTTTTGGGTGGCTCGTTTCAGGAATTCTTACTCAGAAGGAAGTTTGAACTGCTTGCGACCGCTGTCAGGCAAGCCGTATGTCCAAGCCGAGAAATCAAAAATTCAAAAATTAATTTTTCGTAATTATCAGAAACCACATCTTTACAAATTGCGGTAATTTTTAAGGACATTCCAAGCTTTAATAAAAATATTTTTTAATGAAATTTGGTTATTCCCTTCGTAGAAAAAACAACTTAAAAAATAATTGTTTAAACAAATTTGTCGAAAAGTTAAAAAATTATTTTTTAATAAAATATTATTAAAATTCAATACATTCTCTTCAATTTTTATCTGAAACATTATTTTTAGGACCAATAGTTAACAAGATAAAAAATCCTAAAAAAGTGAACAAAAAGTTTAATAAACAATGTCTTGCAAAATAATTTAAATTTTGAAAAATCCTTGAGTGTATTTTAAAAGCACCCTAAACACAACAAATTAACCAAGTAAAGATTTAAAATGTTTGAAAATTTTAAATTATGCGGAGAGTTTTAAATTATGTGTAATGATCTTAATTTTTGCCAATGAGGATTTGCTCGCCGGATGGAGTCCGGGTCTCTAGAATGGTAAATTCTATCAATTTACAGTGACGCCAGGGCCATCTATTTTAAATACTAATTTAAGAGAAATTTGTGAAAAGGTAAAATCAAAATAATAAAACATAATGTAAACCTTCGAAAGTAAATATATTTAACAAAATAAAATAAAAATAGAGATATTAACAAAATTAATAATTAACAAACTAAAATTAAACCATAAAAATTACAATAAAAATATAAAATAATAAAACTGACTCGATACAATGCAAAGAAAATTAATAAAGAAAGAATTATAAAATTTAAATGATAAACTAAATTGAGAATTAAATTACAAATAATAAAAAAATAAAATATTTAAACAAATGGAAATTTGGTAATAACAAAAATAGAAAATTTAGTAATAATAAATTTAATTGGAAATTATAGGCGCGTCCGCCATAACACTCCTTCACACCCCAAATCATTCCTCGCCGTTCTCGTTCGGACTGTAATAAAATTTACCCTATTATTTTTAATTAAAATTACAAAATAGTGACACCGAAAATTACTGGGTTGATTCTAGAAATTAACCCCCAATGACGCGCGGACGGAAACTAGGGTCGTGCACGCTAGGTCAGAATTTTAGAAATTACTGAAAAAAAGAACTAGATATCGAACTGCGGTCGATATTCATGCCCGTCGCGAAATTAGTGTAAGAATCTTGTATGTTCTGGACATCCTGACCTGATTAGCTCCTCAAGGCCAAGTTGTCCAGGTGTATGTGTCATATCTGTTGAACGATTAGCTCCTCAGTTCAACAGGGGAAATTATGTAATTGTGTGTGTGTAAAGAGGATGGTAAAAAATAACATGGATGTCTCAACGTCCCGGGTTAGCGCCCCACGTTCAGTTGAGACTAAGGTGGAAAGGGTACAGAGACTACACGGTGGAGCTCCACACGGTCTTCTATGCACCAGGTAAAAATTAAAAGAACGAATACGAAGGGTGTTACCAGGACTCGTTAGCGCCCGAAGTCCAAGTACAACTCCTTCTAGGAATTTGTAAGAGTTGGTGGACAGATTAGCTCCTCATGTCCACCTTCTCAAACGAGGAAGATCATCCCCTGGCCAGGATTAGCGCCTCTCTGGACAGAGAATAGATCGAGGGTGAGAAAGGAAGAGTGAGCTGCTGTCGATCGGCCTCGGAGCAAGCCCCGAGTCCGGTCGTAGGCAGACTGAGTGAATCGAAATGTGCAACCAAGTATATAGATCGCTGGCTCTCCTCAGGTATGACGAGAGGTAAGAGCGACCTACGTCATGCGCGGCAGTGAGTGCGCCATCGGTACTTCTCTCCCGTCAGCCAGGCAGTGAGCACAGCAATATATATAGATATATATAATATACAGAAAATGAAATGAATGAATTCAACGCGGAATAAATTTGAATTTAAAAATCATGCTCAACATTACATATGTGACATTAAATTTGTTATTTAAAAATGTGAGTTTAATCTGACTGATTCAATAAGTTTTAGTCATTACATGTCTAATATTCATATTGAAATGAACAAAATTTATAAATCTTTATCTTTTACTACAATTTATTTAACTTTAAAAAAACTATTAACAAAAATCTAGATAAGGATCAGATAACGAACGAAAAAGTCAAGAAGCTTGCCGTGGATTCTGACACATTAGGATTGAAATTTTTGTAGGGATGCTTGAAGTTTAAAGATGTCATATAACAAATTGATAACGAAATAAAGTCAAGTAGTTTTCCGTGGATTCTGCCATATTAGGATTGAACCTTTTGTTGGCACTCCGGCATTTTGAAGATATCAAATAACAAATTGATTTTTTGCTTTATATTCATGGTCGTGGAAACCGTACAGGTAGATAAAGATGTAAAATGTTTGATAATTTTGAATTATGCAGGGGTAATAAAATTAAATTTATTTTTTAAAAATATAATGTTAATCTGACGGATCTAATAATTTTTAGTCATTACATGTCTAAGATTTATTTCGTTGGACCAAACTTTATGCTGGCCTGTTTCAGCATATAAGGAAATTTAGCTGTTAAATGTTTTGAAAAGAATACAATAAACAAAATTTTCTTAGAGAAAGACTTTTTTATGCTGCAGGTGAATATGTAAATGGTTCTTTTAAAGATAGCTATAAAAATTGTTCTGCATTAAAAAAAATTATCTTATTGCACGATATAATTCTTCTTCTTTATTTAGTTTTTATAATTTTCAAAAGTATTTTTGAAGATTGTAGACCTTTAAAAACATTTATATTGTTTCATGCAAATTTTGGAAAACCAAATAGTTTTTTAGAAAAATTCTATAAACCGGTAAAACCACTATAACTTGTAGCTAATTATAATTTAGTTTTGCTTTTCCGTTTGGAAAAAGTCCTCAACAAGCCGACACGTTGTAAAGGCCCCCAGCAGGCACCAACGAGGGCTGATCCATGGGGATAGATGGACATTTGGTTTTTTCAATTAGTAGAATATTACTAATATTAATTACTACTAATTAGTAGAATTTACTAATATTTTAGTAAAATTCCACTAATTGAAAGTAACTTTTTCACTAAGTGTATTAGTAAAACTGTTTTATCAACTATAAATAAAACAGTTTTACTAATTATTAGTAGAATTCTCCCAGTAATAAGTGGTGAATTAAAGTAGATTGGCACTTTTATGACATTAAATTCTAAATTAATTTCGTGTTTGTCTGCAATCCTAATGAATTTCTGTTATATTGTTAAATTGTATATTTCTATCTAATTTATTTATTTGTAATCACGTGACGAGAATTTGAATCTCTTTTTATGAATTTTAGTTGAATGAATTCTTTTCATTTTCAAAATTTTCCGCCTTTCCTAGTAACTTTCTGCCGGTAACGTCATGCTCCCTTTAATCTGTCATGCATTGTAGGCATAGTAAAACATATGGTAATCGATCAAAATTTGACATTTTTTCTTTCACATTTAATTTTTCGTTTTTACTCAAAATTTCTTATTTCCTCCTCGCAATAGCCATTTTTATACACCACGTTATTCACGCTCTTCATATATATTCTCAACTTTGCTTAGGAATCTTTAAATCGAGAGTTTAAAACAAAAAGTATTCACGGTGAGCAAAATGTATTCACCGTAACCCACCAATACGGTTTTGTCGCGAAAACGCATTCACCGAACGTCACCACCAATACTTTTTTACAATTCTGAATACTTTTTTTTACTGGGTTAAAAATAGCTCTTTTTTAAGAATTTTTTTAGGAAGGAGAAAAATAACTTAGACCTCCGGGCATTTTGAGATGTTTTTGTACATATTTAAAGAATTTGTGAAAAAATTTTTGACATGAAATATTAAAAAATAGATAAGTTAAAATTAATTGTTGATAGTGGTGCACATCTGGACTTAAAAAACGGTGGGCACGATAGAGACCGCAATTTTTGTTTGAAACATAAAAATAAAGAAAAATTTTAAAGTTTACATATGCAGTTTCTATTTGAACTAAAAAAATTCCAAAGAAATAGTGAAATTCGATCATTTTGAGTGATAAAAACAGAAAAATCATTTTTTTGAAAAAAATAATGACTTTAACTGGTTCTCAAAATTGTAAAAAAAAATTTTTTAATTATTTTTAGTTGAAGTAGAAGAGGGATTAATACTAAGTAAAATAAGCCATCATTCATTAAAATCGGTCCAGGCGTTTTCTGTCAATCCTGCTCATGAGTTAGTAAATTTTGTAAAAAGTGAAATTCGAGAAAACGCGCTTTAACTTTCGCACTACCGACGGGCCACCCGGTGGGTGGCCATGCAATTATTAATGTTATAAATCTGCTCGAATTTTGCATTAAAAAATCGCGATTTTAAGTCACTGAACAAAATTTTATCTACTTTCGAAAAATAAAAAAATTAATTTTTTTACATTTCCTCTAGTTTATTTATTACAATTCAACAATTGGTTGTAACCTTCAATGTTTTTTAACTTAACTTTTTACACTCGACAAAAATCAACGAAAAACATGAAAAATAATTTAGATTGGTCTTTAAAACTTTAGGTACATATTCTTGGATGTATTTTCTAAAGATTTAAGCAACAAAAAAAATCGATTTTTTTACCATGTAAAGTAGGCTCCCCCCTTAAGGACGGGATGTACAAAATGTTTAAGAACATATTTCAATCTTAAAAAGCACCAAGAATAATTTGTAAATACACTTTTCTTATGTATCTTGAATCCCTCTTTCGAATGCCGTAATTAAAAAAACTGAAAAATGTTAAATAAACAATTTATAGAACATTTTTAAAGAAAAAACACGATTTTAAAAAAATTTTTTTTTGGTTTTTTCAATTTTTTTATAACTTAACCCTTCTACAAACCGTCTACTGATAGAAATATCGCGTCAAAAATAGTAGGGGTACAACATAGGACTATTTTGAATATTAAATTTTTAAATAGCTGCCACAAAATGGCGACTAAAGTTACTTTTTTTAACCAATATTATAAACAAATGGAGGAATTTTTTAAAAATAGATAATTTTGCTTGAAACGTGTTACTCGGGGGTTTTCGGGGTCGCCGATTACGAATATAATCTTAGTTTTCCAAAATTAAAAATGGCGGATCCAATATGGAGGACAAACAAATTTTTATAATAGTTAATTTTGCTTGAAACTTGTTACTCGGGGGTTTTCAGGGTCGCCGATTACGAATATAACCTTAGATTTCTAAAATTCAAAATGGCGAATCCAATATGGCGGACAAGAAATTTTTAAAATAGTTCATTTTTCTTTAAACTTGTTACTCGGGGGTTTTCTGGGTCACTGATTACGAATATAACCTTAGTTTTCCAAAATTTAGAATGGCGGATCTAATTTTACAGAAAAAATAGTAATATATTTATCAATAATAGAATACAATAAATTTTACAAACTTTGTTATATAATGTGTGCAAAAAAAATAAAAAGAGAAATTTACAAACCTGCTGAATGATTCAATGAAAGAAAGTGAAAATCAATTTCTTAAAGTAAAAGATACAAAAAATTGAGTTGTATTTATAATAAAATGAGGTCATATCTATTGTGAGAAAGACATCCATCTACCGGTAGGTTTAGAACTAATAAAATGACAATTTTTACCACCTATCTGTAGAACTTGAACTAATTTGGCGGGAAATTTCAATCCAGTGAATTTTAAATATACAATATGCTATCTATATAGTATATATTATATGCCAAAGACAAAGTAAATTTATTGAAATTGTTTATTAAGATGTTTTACGAAAATGTGAAAAAAAATTTGGGGTTTTGTGTGACGCGTTTTTTGTTCTGTGCGGTATGTCGCAAAACGACGCGTGAGTTAGCGTTGAGCCAGGCCGTGTCGTAAGGGTTGAACCGCCCAAATTTTTGCAATTATGAAGCGTACTTGCAACAGAAATTCATTTTTTGACTTAAGAAGGTGTCAAAAACTTTATTTCTAACAAAAAAAGAGGAAAAAAAATGTTCGATTATCTTTTTTTATTGTTTTAATTTAAAAATTTTTGATTTCATTCTTAAGAAATAAAATATCTAATGTTATGCAAAACTGTACAATATGGGATTTTATTTTAATTTAATGGTTCCTTTCCTCATTTTCAAGTGTCATTCTATTATTTGAAGGACATTTTTAACCATTTACCTAAATATTTTATTGTCCGACGAGCAGTGAGCTCAGTAATATATATATATATATATATATATGAGCGATTCCATCTCAAGTGATCAAGGTGGAGAAAAATTTTTCTCCAATCGTAGCAAAACTTGGGGCTTTTGTAGTACTCATAGATAGTAATTTTTCGTGAAAATATTTTTTTACCTAGTCCAATATTTTCCGAGGGGGAGGGGGTTAAATTTTTGTGTTTTTCAGTACAATGCTTATTTCAATAATTTTTTACTCTTAAACAATTAAACATACAAATTTGACAAAGTACATTTTGGAAAGGTTTTTTCATTCTCTTTCGATTAAAAATAAGCATTTTGAACAAAAAAAATTTTTTGACCAAAAAAAATCAAAATTAAAAATAAATTTCAATTTTTGAGGGAGATGGATACGATTTTTTTTTTTTTTTTTTTTTTAAACGAAAGCTGAGGTTTTTTCCTAAAGGGACATATAAATGGTAAAGTGGGACTAGAACGTTTAAACATTGAAAAAAAGAGTTTTCTACTCGCCGGAGCGCTCAAAACCCGGTTTTTAGCTCCGTTTTGGAGAAAATTCTTTTTTTCAATGTTTAAACATTCTAGTCCCACTTTACCATTTATATGTCCCTTTAGGAAAAAACCTCAGCTTTTGTTTAAAAAAAAAAAAAAAAAAAAATCGTATCCATCTCCCTCAAAAATTGAAATTTATTTTTAATTTTGATTTTTTTTTGTCAAAAAAATTTTTTTTTTTAAAATGCTTATTTTTAATCGAAAGAGGATGAAAAAACCTTTCCAAAATGTACTTTGTCAAATTTGTATGTTTAATTGTTTAAGAGTAAAAAATTATTGAAATAAGCTTTGTACTGAAAAACACAAAAATTTAACCCCCTCCCCCTCGGAAAATATTGGACTAGGTAAAAAAATATTTTCACGAAAAATTACTATCTATGAGTACTACAAAAGCCCCAAGTTTTGCTACGATTGGAGAAAAATTTTTCTCCACCTTGATCACTTGAGATGGAATCGCTCATATATATATATATATAAGACATTCCACGTCAACCGGATCAGAAGGATGGCCAAAATTCTATGCAGCCAATTTTAAAGGTTAAGGTCTTAAAATGATCGTGTGAATGTCCTCTATTGAAAGCAATCTGGTCTTTTGATTGATATAATATGGCGGAATAAATATGGCGCCTAAACTGATTAAAAATAAAATTATTTTTCAAATCTCGTTTGATTTTGAGAGACACAGCACTCGCAAAAAGAAAACAACACTTGCTCTGCATGTTTTCGAGGACGCTGATTACGAATCTGGAGTCAGATTTTTAAAATTCAAAATGGCGGATCAAAAATGGCGGACATAAAAATTAAAAATCGACCAAATCGGCTAAAATTCACTACTCGGGGGTGTTCAGGGTTGCTGATTACGAATCTGACGTCAGGTTTTTAAAATTCAAAATGGCGGATCCAAAATGGCGGACATAAAAATTAAAAATCGACCAAATCGGCTAAAATTCGCTACTCGGTGATTTTCAGGGTTGCTGATTACGAATCTGACGTTAGATTTTCAAAATTCAGAATGGCGGATCCAAAATGGCGGACATACAAAGTTAAAAATTGTCCAAATCGGCTAAAATTCGCTACTCGGGGGTTTTTAGGGTCGCTGATTATGAAAACGATGCAACAATAAGTATCTTCAATGGTAAATCGGAGGAAATTGTAATTAGGGGACATGACGACTCCTATTTTGAAGCAAGATGTTTTGATAACTCTCTTAATCTGAATTAGTTAAATTTCACTGATTTGCAATGATTGACTTCTCATGATTTTAATCAGTGAAATTTTATTGCTAATCAGTGAAAAATGACTAAAATTTCAGTTATTTTTTACTGATTGACCAATGAAAAATAACTAATAAATTTCAGTCATTTTTCACTGATTGTTTCTCATTTTTATTATTTATTATTCTCTATTGCGCGGTGTGAGCCAATCTGCGCGCGTCTTTCTCCCACCATTCCGCATCGTAGAACGTGAACCTAGAGCTCGTCTCTCCTCATTTGAGCTTGAGCTATCAGCAAGCACATTCAGCTTCAAATAGTTTAAATAAAACTTGCATAACTTTTCGTATTTCCAAAGCTTTTGGAAACTCTCGCAGTATTCGTAATTTTTCGTCCTCTTTACTTTACTTTTATTGTTTTTCTCTTTTGAGAGGAATTTCTGGGAACTTGCTGAGGTCCAGAAATTCTTCTTTCTTTCTGTAGAATAAAAGAAACTTCATTCCGTATTTTTTTATAGGTTTTTGGCAATCCATTCCTTTCTGTAGATTCAAAAGACCTCTATTGAGGTTTAATTTTTTTTTAGATTTAAGAGGATAATTTTATTAAATTTTGGTTTTTTGTATGTTTCATTATGTCTGATTGTAAAGTAGGAAGCGACTGTAAAAAAGATAAAGTTTATACCGATAGATGTGTGAATCCATTACATGTTGATGGTCACGTTGGTAAATGTTTAAGGAAAATTTCCATACAACTGTTAGAAAATTTTCCTGATTTACCAACTAATGCAAAAATATGCAAAACTTGTAGAAATTTGTGCGTTGAGAAAATTAACTCAAGTAACAAATGCGTAACTTTGGCTGGAAATTCGAATGATTCAGACACAGAGCAAGAAGCCAGCCCGCCCAAGAAAAAGTGTTTGTCCAGAGAGGATGAGTTAGAAGAACTCTTGGCAGGACTTAAAAATAAATTTTCTAGTTTACCTGAAAATGACCCTTTACGAATATCTATTCTCACAGTTGCTCCTGATTGTTGGCCAATACGGAAGATTGAAGAAGAGTTCAATACTTCTTTCAGAATGGCGCAACAATCGAAGCAACTAAAAAAGATGGCAGGAGGTTTAGGTACACCACCTCCAAGAAAGGGAAAAAGTTTACCTGAAAGTACTGTTGTAGCAGTGAGAAACTTCTATGAGAGTGACATAAATAGTAGGATTATGGCAAATAAGAAAGATGTTGTAAGTGTAAGAATTGACGGTCAAAAACAAAGTGTACAGAAGCGATTGTTACTTTGTGATGTAAGAGTACTCTATGAGCAATTCACAGAACAGAATCCTGAGATCCATATTGGGCTAAGTAAATTTACAGATTTACGACCAAAATGGTGTGTACTTGCTGGTGCAAGTGGAACACATAGTGTATGTGTATGCGTTCTTCATGAAAATTTTAAATTAATGCTTGACGCTATTGATCTCAGAAATTTGACAAATCATTTAGAGAGTCCACTACTAAGTTATACTGATTGCTTGAATTTTATTACATGTAAAGACGCGTCACCGCTTTGCTACTTAAATGAATGCGAAAACTGTCCAAAAATTGAAATTTTTTTTGATTTTCTAATGAATGTTCTAAAAGAAAACAAAATACCTAAAGTTATTTATAGCAAGTGGCAGTCTACTGATAGGTGTACGCTTATTAAAGAATGCCTTTCTGCTGAAAATTTTGTTGACGAGGTATCTGATCAGTTACAAAAATTATTGACTCATCATTTTATTGCTAAGAACCAATCAGAATTTTTATTCCAGCGAAAGAACAATCTAAGTGAAGATGAAGTTTTAGTGCAATGTGATTTTTCTGAAAATTACGCATATGTTGTACAAAATGCTGCTCAAGCGTTCCATTATAATAATGACCAATGCACGGTACATCCTGTTGTAGTTTACTACAGAGTTGATAATGAAATTAAACACTCTAGTTTTGTATTGTTATCCGACTCTACAACCCATGATACAAGTGCTGTGTACATTATGCAAGAAATGGTTGTGCCTGAGATAAAGAAATTGTGCCCAAAAGCAAAAAAAATCATTTATGCTACTAATGGTGCTAAGCATTTTATTTATTCCTGATGTGAGCAATAATCAGTTGGTAGTAAAACGGTATTCTGGTGCAGTAGATGTTCTTTCTATAGTTCAATATTGAATTTTTGAAACCATTCAAGTAAAATTATCTTCAATCAGCCCTTTTCAGGGCTAACAAATCAATCATGCCACCAAACAACATCATCTTCAATCAGCCCTTTTCAGGGCTGACAAATCAATCATGCCACCAAAAAACATCATCTTCAATCAGCCCTTTTCAGGGCTAACAAATCAATCATGACACCAAAAAACATCATCTTCAATCAGACCTTTTCAGGGCTAACAAATCAATCATGACACCAAAAAACAATATCAACTATTTCAGATGTTCGACCGAACATTCCTGTCATTTTGATAAATTTTTTTTAATTCAGTTTAGCCGATTTGCTCGATTTTTAATTTTTATGTCCGCCATTTTGGATCTGCCATTTTGAATTTTAAAAATCTGACGTCAGATTCGTAATCAGCATCCTTGAAAACCCCTGAGTAGGGAATTTTAGCCGATTTGGTCGATTTTTAATTTTTATGTCCGCCATTTTGGATCCGCCATTTTGAATTTTAAAAATCTGACGTCAGATTCGTAATCAGCAACCCTGAAAAACCCCGAGTAGTGAATTTTAGCCGATTTGGTGTTATTTTCTTTTTGCGAGTGCTGTGTCTCTCAAAATCAAACGAGATTTGAAAAATAATTTTATTTTCAATCAGTTTAGGCGCCATATTTATTCCGCCATATTATATCAATCAAAAGACCAGATTGCTTTCAACAGAGGACATTCACACGATCATTTTAAGACCTTAACCTTTGAAATTGGTTGCATAGAATTTTGGCCATCCTTCTGATCCGGTTGACGTAGAACGTCCCATATATATATATATATATATATATATATATATATATATATATATATATATATATATGGGGGATTCCGCGTCAAGTGATCAAGGGGTCTTTTGGTGCAATGCTTATTTCAATAATTTTTTACTCTTAAACAATTAAACATACGAATTTGGCAAAGTACATTTTGGAAAGGTTTTTTCATGCTCTTTCGATTGGAAATAAGCATTTTGAAAAAAAAATTTTTTGACCCAAAAAAATCAAAATTAAAAATAAATTTCAATTTTTGGGGGAGAAAGACCCAATTTTTTTTTTTTTTTTTTTAAACGAAAGCTGAGGTTTTTTCCTAAAAGGACATATAAATGGTAAAGTGGGACAAGAATGTTTAAACATTGAAAAAAAGAGTTTTAAGCTCCGTTTAGGAGAAAACTCTTTTTTTCAATGTTTAAACATTCTTGTCCCACTTTACCATTTATATGTCCTTTTAGGAAAAAACCTCAGCTTTCGTTTAAAAAAAAAAAAAAAAAAATTGGGTCTTTCTCCCCCAAAAATTGAAATTTATTTTTAATTTTGATTTTTTTGGGTCAAAAAATTTTTTTTTTCAAAATGCTTATTTCCAATCGAAAGAGCATAAAAAAACCTTTCCAAAATGTACTTTGCCAAATTCGTATGTTTAATTGTTTAAGAGTAAAAAATTATTGAAATAAGCATTGTACTGAAAAACACAAAAATTTAACCCCCTCCCCCTCGGAAAATATTGGACTAGGCAAAAAAATATTTTCACGAAAAATTACTATCTATGAGTACTACAAAAGCCCCAAGTTTTGCTACGATTGGAGAAAAATTTTTCTCCACCTTGATCACTTGACATGAAATGCCCCATATATATATATATATATATATGGAATTAAATCGAATTCTATAAAATAATTGTGAAATTAATACTTTTTAATTTACAGGAACTTCAAAATGTGCTAAAATGTATACAAATCGTTTTTATTTTTTTAAATTGTTTGATATTTTTAATGGTCAATATTAATATTGAAGATACAAAAATACATTTGG
Organism: Leptopilina myrica (nomen nudum); assembly: GCA_032872475.1. NCBI lineage: Eukaryota > Metazoa > Arthropoda > Insecta > Hymenoptera > Figitidae > Leptopilina > Leptopilina myrica (nomen nudum). Next base: position 27,769,758 of record CM065464.1, read on the forward strand.
GCAATTCCACGTGAGATTTTAGTCGACCTCTTAAAATCGGCCAAAAATATTTTTTTTCTATTCTGTATCGAAAAAACAGATACTTATTTTTTATTTTTGTTTAATTGTCAAAATTTACGAGTTATGAATTTTAGAATTTTTTTCCTTTTAATCATAATTTCATGTAAATCCATGTAATTTCACATTATGCGTATAGGTTAACCTTAACCCTCCATCCGTCGGATATAGTAAGAAGTTTCCTCACCCAGTTTATTTTTTTATTTATAACTTAAAAATAAAAAAAATAACTCCATATTCTCGGTACCTTTTACAGCATTCTTCTTCTTTATATTAAACTAATTTTTTTTATAATTTTGTTTTTTTTGTTATTGAATTTGAAAGTAGCAATGCCGGAAATTTTTGACGCAAAATGAGAAAAATTCTCACTACGCGACTAACCACGTATACAAAACAAATGCATTTGCATGATGTTGTGAAAACACCTTTACAGATAAGTGTGTGCCACAATTTAAGTTGGTAACACTGTTCCAGCTGTCAAAACAATGTTTTTGTTTTTATAACCTATAAAACCTCTTTATATTTTTCAGGCAAATATTTATGAAAAAATGAACATTGTTTTCACTAATAATTATTTTTATATGAGATTTCTAATAGAAAAATCATACATTTAATTTTCTTGGCGTCGAAAAAGTGGGAACTGTAAAATCGGAACTTTACAGTTCACGAAGAAGATTAGAGACAGGAGGAGTAAGTTAACCTTATTCCTACAGAGAACGGTGAGTGAAAATATGAGGAAAATGCATGTGTCGTACTTGGCAAGTAGATGGTGCAGTAGACGAAAATTGGGTTTCTGCGCATATTCATTCCTTCATTGCTCTCAATTTCAACTTCATCCCCACCATTTCAGTTATTTCCCCTGTGTCTAGTCTGCTTAACTATAATCCATACTTGCGCAGTAAACCATTTTTGGATACTGCACCAACTACTTGTATCTAACATTGCCCTCACATTCTACGTTACCCCCACCACTTGAGTTACTCCTCCTGTCTCTAGTCTTCTTGCATTTCACTTAAATATGTATTTGACGTAAAGAAATATGTTACTACTGACATCTATTATTTTCACTTAAAAACTCAAGCCATATTGTCGGTAAGTTTATATATTAAATACACTAAGAATATTATTTTCACATTTACTTATTTTTGATTTATCATCAGACTTACTTGTAAATAATTAAATAACACTTTTGCACTAATTTTCACTTATTATAACATCATATTAACGATACTTCTATTGAAATTATACACAAATTTTCTATCACTTTTTATCACACAATTTTTTAAATATATTTCTTTTTCACTTATTTTACATTAATTTACTGTAAATATGGTATTATTTTATCTATGAATACTTTTTCTATTATTTCCAATAATTATTTCACATTGTATTGTTGTTTTTATAACAAAAACAACGTTATTCTAACACCGTCAGCTTTCCGACGCTCCCCCGACGATTTTTCGTACGATTAGCGTAACACCTATTCGACAGGGAGAACCCAGAGAAACTGGTAAATTTTAATTTTTGTATACAATTCATATTTACAATTAATTGGTATATGAATATTTAATTTTTCAATGACAAATTTATTTTTTTCTACGATGTTAATACGCTTCATCAATTCTATTTGAATATTATTTTATCATCCTGCCATTTGAGAAAATTTTAGTAGATTTCTTTATTTACTTTTTATTTGTAATTTTTACACTATCTATATATATATATGTATATTTTTTTATTTCATATTTATGTATTATTATTTATAATTATTTATATTATTATCGCATAAACAGACATAGACAGAATAAGGAAACAGAGTCGTTAGTGGATAATTTGAAAAACGTTTCTGTGGAAAATCCACCTACCCTTATTCGCGAAATTAAGGACGATGCTGTTGACAAAGTGGACATTGGAAGCGGCATTTACATAACGAAACTGGAAGATTTCAATTTAAGAAAATTTATTGATAGGCCAAAGAAAATGACCACGACACTTCTGACGTACATTTTTGGAAAGGACAAGCTAAAGAATACGTCGCGAACAGGGAAGGGTGAACATGAATCCATTCCAGTAAACGTTTTGGACGCTGTTGAAAGTAATTAATAATTTTAAATCATAATTGTAATTTTTTTAAATATTTTAAATGTGTCGTAATTATTGAAGGGGTTATATGTCGACGTCCACATGAAAAGAGCGCATTTTGGCACTATTGTACTTATCTATATGGGCGAATTCCTTGCAAAATTACGAAAATTTTGAGTGGCCATACAACTTTTTTGGTCAAAAATTCGATGAGTTACAGAATTTCAAAGTTTATAGTGACAAATACCTCATTTCGAGAAAAACGGAATTAAAGATTGTGATACCTATTAATTGTGATATCTCCGGTTCTTCTGGGAAGTTATTCAGATAATAATTGTTTTCAGTCCAGGGCACCTTAAAGCTGAAAAACCAATAAGTTTCAAATTTTTAAAACCACTCCCCCCCTTAATTTTGAAAATACATAAAACCGACAAAATGGGCCCTTTTCTAAAAAAGATGATTTTCTTATTAATAAACCATTTTTTACAAGGTTTATGATTGGAAAGGATTTTATTGTGTCATTTGAAGGTAAAGAATAAAAAAAACTTATTTAAAAATTTTTTAAAGTCTCTATTATGAATAATTTGCCGAAATATCGAAATTTTCACTTCTACGACTACGTAATCAAATACTCTAACATCAATATCTCTGGTTCTTCTGGGAAGTTATTCAGATAATAATTGTTGTCAGTCTAGGGCACCATAAAGATGAAAAACCAATAGGTTTTTAATTTTTAAAATCACTCCCCCCCCTTTCTGTTTGGAAATATGAAAAACAGACAAAATGGGCCCTTTTCTAAAAAGGCGATTTTCTTATTAATAAACCATTTTTGTACAAGATGAATGATTAGGAACAATTTTATTGTGTCATTTGAAGGTAAAGAATAGAAATTAAACTTATTTAAAAATTTTTAACAGGTTTTAATATGAAATTTTAACGAAATATCGACATTTTTTACATCTACGACTACGTAATCAATGACTCTAACATTAATATCTCTGGTTCTTCTCGGAAGTTATTCAGATAATAATTGTTTTGAGTTCAGAGTACTTTAAAGATGACAAAACAAGAGGTTTAAATTTTTTTGACCCTCCATTTCAAAAATACGAAATATTTTTGCAAAGGACCGACAAAATAGGCCCTTTTCTTTTTCTAAAGAACCAATAATATTAAACACTTAAATTAACGATAAATTAATGAAAACCTCATGATTTGACTTCTCAAAACATGTAGATTAATAATAAAAAATTTAAAAAAATTAAGGTTTTTCTCAAAAAATTATTAAATTGCAAATAACTCGAAAACTAGAACCGACAAAATGGGCCCTTTTCATGTGGACGTCCACATATGACTCTCTGACTTTATTAACCTTCGCGCTACCAACGAATTTTTTTATACACGGACTCTGATGCGGTCACCCGGGGTGACCAAAAGTTATTTATTTTATGTTCTAAAAACGATTAAAATTTATCAGTTTCTTCATAGAATTTAGTGTTAATACAAATGTGACGCGTTCCGAAGAAAGGTACCTAAGAAGCAAACGAATTATAGGTTAGGGTCGTGTTAGATTTCTCTTGATTAAAAGTTTATTTTTAATTATTTTAATTTGAAACCAATTTTTATTAATTATTTTGAATATAATGAAGACTTAAAGATAAATTAATTTTTATTAATATTTGATTTTTTTTCTGTATTTTTACTTGAAAAATTAAAAACATAACCTCAAATTTTTTGCTTCTTTGGTACCACGAAGTAGTATAAGGAGACTTAACGCCCATGTGAAGTTCAAAAAAACATGGCCCCAAAACAAGGCGAAGCCTATCTCAAGTTTTCCGGTGTTCGACTGTTCTGCGCGACCTCCTCGGGAAAATTTAAAAGTAAATAGTGACGTCTGCTTTTAAAGCACTGTGAAGTGTTTACATTTGAATGACATAAATAATAATTTAAATAATTACTTATTATTTAATTATGGGAGCAAAATAAGACTATTTGACAGTACGTATGAAAGCTTACTTTCTTTACAAATAATATTCAGCATTATTTTTTAAAGAGATCATGTTTTTTGACTGTATTTACGTTTATTGTTTTAGGTTATATTTATGTAATTGATTTTCACAGACACGGAAATACATAAATAATTTTTGATTTTAGATAATATTAATTATTAAAAAGAAAAACAAAGAATCATGGAATATTCGATGAAAAAACTTATATTTGAAGAGTGTAAGATCAAATTTAATTAATCACAATTACCTTATGATAAGTGGTATCATATGACTAGAAACAAAGAATTTATTTCGTTTATAAAATTGGAAGAAGATTGTGTTACCAAAAATAGAGTTGTCATTCTTAAAGATTTGAGTAAAAAATTTTCATTAATGATAAACTTTTTCCTCTATCTCAATTTATAACAATGAAAAATATTCAAGAAGTTGAAAGTCTATTAAACATTGTTGATAAAATGAAATAGAGAAACAACACATTATTTTTATAATTATTTTAAGGTTTTAATATTTCGACAATGCTTACTTTAAATTCATATTTAAAAGTTAATATTATTGTTGTACATATATTACAGGAATGTACGTGAATTATATATAAAAGTGATTTTATATCTACTTATACAAATTCTGTTCATACATGTATAAATAATTATATACAGTGCAGGGTTGCCACAGTTTTTAAATTTTGAAATTGCATTACTTTTTTCGGTTTTCCAGGTGAAGAAATTTTTTCCTTGACTTATCTCGGTTTTCCAGATACTTTTGTATTTCTCTGTGGCAACCTTGTATTCATAATGCAAATTAATTTTTAATTTAAAAATTTTTTAAATAAGTAGTTTTCAATGTTAATATTCATAACACAACACAAATAAAAAAACACAATAATAAAAAATTTTATAACACAATAAATAAAGTCAATCTTTGACATTTCTAACGGGCGCTCTTTAATTTGAAATTGGTATCAGGCGAACCACATATACCACTTAGTTGTAAATTTTTCCGAGGAGGTCGCGCTGAACAGTCGGACACCGGAAAACTTGAGATAGGCTTCGCCTTGTTTTGGGGCCATGTTTTTCAGCCCGTCAAGTCTCCTTATACTACTTCGTGTTTGGTACCTTTCTTCGGAGCGTGACACAAATAATGTATTTTAATAATTTTGTATGCATATTGCAGATAAAAATTGACTTAAAATACCGAATTAAGTCGAGCAGATTCTTAACGTTATTCATTGTGTGGTCACCCCGGGTGACCACTCCAAAGCGCGAAGGTTAAGAGAATGCAAAAAACTATTATTTGTAATTAATATTAAAGGTGGAAGAATTTATCAATTATCCGAATCAAAATCTCTCGAAAATAAATCTCTTGAGTAAGCATTTATTTTCGAGAGATTTTGATTCGGATAATTGATAAATTCTTCCACCTTTAATATTAATACTACCGAATGATAAATTCACTTTCTTCAAATATTATTTGTAATGTTTACTTTTCTAATATATTTATTCTACTACATTGTATTTCTATTGCAGAATTTGTATTCGATAGATCCACTGAAAAATTATCTACATTTGAATTTAACAAATGCATTACAAAATTTTGCAATAATTTAAGATAAAATAAAAATTTAAGAGCTTCTTTTTCGTTTTATATTGCGCAAATTTGTATAAATTTTAATTATGGTTTAATAAAATAGTTATTCAGAGGAAAAATTCTTTATAAAAACCATTTTAGATTTTTTTCATAGATTAATTGAAAAGTCTATTGTAATCATTTCTACGTCTTCTTCTACGTAAACGGATTTATATCTCATTGTTTCTTTCCTTATCTATGTTATTCTCATATGATCATCACTGTCCTTTTATCGCTAATAAGTGTTTGCATATTTGAGAAGTGGCATCAAACGTTAAAACTAATAATTTCACATAATATGTCAAAATAAATTTTTGAAAATTAATCAGAGTTGCATACATTTAGTTTCTTATCAGTTTGCGCAGTCTCTGATTGCAAACATGTCATAATTAATATTAATATTTACTTATGTTATAATATATTAATTTACTTTTTTAAATAAAAGATTTTTATTTAATAAAATTATTTTATTGAGATTTTTTATCTACGCGGGATTATTAAAAATGAAAAAATAATAGATATGAATTATTTTAATTTTTTTACAATAAAGTTATAATCTACGAACATGATTTTTAAAAATTCATGTTCTCCTTTTCTACTAGGTTTTAAAAACTTTATCTTTGTAAATCAAAAAAATTTGTTTGATTTTATAAATTTTGAAATTTGAATGCTGTAAAGTTGTCTTTTCCGTTGAAAAAAACACCTGCGTCAAAGTTTAACCTCGAATGTTTTTTATTAAATTTTAATATTAAATATTTCTAATAATGGTTATAAAACTACATGATCATAACATAGAGTCAACTGTTTTTTTTATGTTTTTAAATAAAAGTCTATAAAAATGGAGGATAAAAAACTGATTCAATTACTTGCAAGCACGAAGTAGTATAAGGAGCTTCCACTCATCGTGAAAAGTGTTTCCAACTTTTCTTTTCTGTTTGACGTCATGGGTTAGTTAGCGACAAGAATCCATCTAACGTGAAAACGTACAACTCTAGAATTTTTCTCCTTTTCGTCTGCTAAACGCAACACGCACGCGCAGATCTACGCTGTCTTTTTTGAATTTCTTAAATTCACATATCCGCCATTTGCAATGGCGGATCTCTCACCTGAGTTGTAGCCGTTATCCCGCAAAAGCGCTCGTTTCGCTAACTAACCACGAGCCGAGCAGAAAAGAAAAATCGTCATCAAAATATTTCAAACTATCCATTGAGTGGAAGCTCCTTATACTACTTCGTGCTTGCAAGTGAAATCTAAAAATTAAAAATTATTTTTGATAAAAACTGTAACGATATTCCCCGTTATGGGAATAAGAAGCGACTTGTTACGAAGCCTTCAAGAAAATCGCTAGTAATATTAAAGAAAAAGAAGAGTTATTCTTTTGGTTAAGAGGTTAGTTGTATATTATTTACTACATATTACTTTTTTATTGTTATTCAAGTAATTAAAATAAAAAAAAATTAATTAAAATATTATTTTATATAAAAATTATAAAAAATTAATAATTCAATGATAGTAAATAATAATTTAATTATTGCTTCCTCATAAAGGAAGCCTTATAGTGATGTCGATTTCCGAATTTTTTAAAATCAATTATTTTTACAAATTTTCAAGTGTAGTATATATAATACGTCGAGAGGAACAAATGTCCGGATGTATGTGTGTATGTATGTATGTGTGTTTGTGTGTGTGTGTGTGTGTGTGTGTATGTCACCGATTCTTGTGGACAAATTTTCTCTTACACATCTTGATGGATTTTGATAAAATTTTGTAGGTGTATTATGGTCACGAATATCTTGAATCAGACAGAAGGATTTTCAAAAATATCTAAAAATAAAAATTTTTTAGCAATTTTTTAATTTTCGAAAAAAATGAATTTTTTTATTTTTTGAAATAACTTCTTTATTTATTAAAATTTTTATTAATTTTTCTCAGCATTATATTCCTGGCATGAAAACGAATCGATTCATGTATATAAAGTATATATTTCATGAAAATTTATGGAATTAATAAATATTATAATTTTTCACAAAAAATTAAAATTTTGCATTTTTTGACATTTTATCATAACACTTTAAAATAATTATTCTATAATAAAAAATTAAATAATTAATATTTATTCAGGGTAGTTTACCCGGTTTATTAATTATATTTAATAAACTATTATAATTATTTAACATTTAAAATTATATATAATAATATATATTGAGGAAGCTAAATGGTCATGAAATGAAGAACTTGTTTTATTTATTTTTTATTTTAGTAAGTTGTTAGAAATATATCCTTCCATAGTCAAATAATATAAGGAAAATGTTCCACTTCGTCCTATTATTTCTTTAATTAATAGCCCTACTCATTTTCTAGACAAAACATTATATAATTCTTTAAAAAATTGTTTTAGTTTACCACGATCTCATATTAATAATAGTTTAGAATTAAAAAACAAATTGTGTAACCTTGCCATGGACGACAGCTATACTTTTCTTTGACTTGATGTGAGTTCTATGTTTACAAACATTTCTTGTGAACTAGTCATTCAGAGTTTAGATCGACGCATACGCTCTATAAATGAAAATTGTAAGATTCCATTCGGTGACATTGTCGACTGTACTAAGTTTGTATTCAATAACACGTATTTCTCACTCGACGGAAAGTTTTACCGGCAGATTTACGGAACACCTATGGGCTCACCTATCTCAGCCTTTGTTTCTGACACTGTAATGGATGATCTGGAAACTGACTGTCTTGAAATTTTAAAAGATAAATATAATTGTGTCCCTCTATTCTATTTTAGATATGTAGATGACACAATATTGGCTGTGAGAAGAGAACACGTCAATCTTGTAATTGACACTTTCAATTTATACAACCAAAATTACAGTTTACTATGGAAATAGAAAAAAACAATTCGATTAACTTTCTTGACTTGACACTAATTAGAGAAAATAACCATATAATCACTGACTGGTATCAAAAACCTACCTCTTCTGACAGACTTATTAATTATTTTTCAGATCATCCAACTCAATAAAAACAAGTTGTTCATTTCATGACCATTTAGCTTCCTCAATATATGAGGCATTCCATTTCAAAACGACCCCCTTTATAAACAATTGCTATTGTAAGGCAATTTTCAAATAATTATTTCTCCTATGTATTGGATTCAAACTTTATTTACTATTAGTATTTTTAAAAGAAAAATTTCTCAACCTTACGATAGTATAAAATTCTTCTTAAAAAATAATATTATTTATGAAAGAAATTAAGTTTGAAAGATAACCTTTTAAATATCTCAAAACACGTTATATCCGATTTTATTCAAAGTTATGTCAAAATAAAGCTTAAATATTCTAGTTTCATTTCCTGTCAACATTATAATGGACAATTCAGGGGATTTTATAAAATTAATTTATTTCTATAAGAATTTCAAAGGTTATAATGTATTTACTGAGCGGAATTTGTTTTTTTTAAGTTTTGCACCATTTAACCTCTGATATATTTGTACAATTTAACTAAAATCTTCAATTCCCCTAAATTGTCCATTACAATGTTGGCAGGAAATGAAACTAGAATATTTAAGCTTTATTTTGACATAACTTTCAAGAAAATCGGATATAACGTGTTTTGAGATATTTAAAAGGTTATCTTTCAAACTTAATTTTTTTCATAAATAATATTATTTTTTAATAAGAAATTTATAATATTGTAAAGTTGAGAACTTTTTCTTTTGAAAACACTAATAGTAAATAAAGTTTGAATCCAATACATAGAAGAAATAATTATTTAAAAATTGCCTTACAATGGCAATTGTTTATAAAGGGGGGTCGTTTTGAAATGGAATGCCTCATATATTATTATATATAATTTTAAAAGTTAAATAATTATAATAGTTTATTAAATATAATTAATAAACCGATTCTTGTGGACAAATTTTCTCTTACACATCTTGATGGATTTTGATAAGATTTTGTAGATGTATTACGGTCATGAATACCAAGAATCAGACAGAAGGATTTTCAAAAATATATTTAAAAAAATTTGTTTTCAACATTTTTTTAATTTTTTGGTTTTTTGAAATAACTTTTTTCTATATTAAAATTTTTAATAATTCTTGTCAAAATTGCATTCCTGACATAAAAACGAATCGATTCATGTATATAAAGTATATATTTTATCAAAATTTATAGAATTAATAAATATTTTAATTTTTCACAAAAAATTAAAATTTTGTATTTTTTGACATTTTATCATAACTTTTAAAAATAATTATTCTATAATAAAAAATTGAATAATTAATATTTATTCAGGGTACTTTACCCGGTTTATTAATTATATTTAATAAACTATTATAATTATTTAACTTTTAAAATTATATATAATAATATATAATATTGAGGAAGCTTAATGGTCATGAAATGAACAACTTGTTTTTTATTATAGAATAATTATTTTAAAGTGTTATGATAAAATGTCAAAAAATACAAAATTTTAATTTTTTGTGAAAAATTAAAATATTTATTAATTCTATAAATTTTGATAAAATATATACTTTATATACATGAATCGATTCGTTTTTATGTCAGGAATGCAATTTTGACAAGAATTATTAAAAATTTTAATATAGAAAAAAGTTATTTCAAAAAACCAAAAAATTAATTTTTTCAAAAATTAAAAAAATGTTGAAAAAAATTTTTTTAAATATATTTTTGAAAATCCTTCTGTCTGATTCTTGGTATTCATGACCGTAATACACCTACAAAATCTTATCAAAATCCATCAAGATGTGCTAGAGAAAATTTGTCCACAAGAATCGGTGACATACACACACACACACACATCCGGACATTTGTTCCTCTCGACGAATTATATACACTACACTTGAAAATTTGTAAAAATAATTTATTTTAAAAAATTCGGAAATCGACATCACTATAAGGTTTCCTTTATGAGGAAGCAAAAGAACATTATGTACAACTTAGTTGATAGAGCTATTTCATTGTCCAATAAAAAGTTCCATTCTGACAACTTCAAGAAAATTAAAACAATTCTAAAAAATAATAATTATCCCTTGGATTTCATTGAAAAACATATTGGTATTAGAATGAACAAACTTAGATTCTCTAATGAGAATAATAATAACCAAAATAGAATCAATATCTATAGTTAAATCCCCAAGGTGTCTTTGCCCTTCAATGAAAAATATTTCTTCAAGTTGTCAAACGTTCTTAAAGATTTTAATTGTATTTCTTTTCCCATCATAAATAAAAATTCTAGTTCTATCATAAAATTGGAAAAAGATATAACCATAAAATGGGACAAAACGAATGTTGTATATATGTTTGATTGCAAAATACTGCCCAGCAACTTATATTGGCGAGACAAAACGATCATTGCAAACTCGCATTAACGAACATAAAAAAGTGAACGATAACTCTGTAGTCTATAGACATCGCTTAAATTTTAATCATGATTTTGACTGGGAAAATGCAAAAATATTGGACAATGAACCTAATTTAAAAAAAACACGAATATCTGAAATGATTTATATAAAAACTAACCGTTCCACTATCGACAGAAAGGATATCTTTACCCTAAACAAAACATTCTTTCCTTTACTTAGACGTCTAGACTCGTGTCCATAATGAAAATAATAAAATCAATATATCTTGTACCTCTTCTATGAATGTGTTTACATTTTAGTTCTTTGACTTCTCTGACGTATTTACTAGCTTGGCTTTATAAGATGAATAAAATTCTTTTTCAGTTGACAGTGAATCGCTGTTCTGAGAATGTCGTCTCTCTCTCGAAAAAATTTGACTATTATAAGTGTGAAATGATTAGTTTTTATTTCAATTTGACGAAATCTTTTTAATTTTTGACGCGTTAGTATGTGTTCCATGTTCTAACAAAACTTAGGTATATTATTATTGTTTATTAATTGAAATAGTGCTCTTAGACCGTTTTATAAAAAAAAATACTGATGTGTAACTTTTGTATTTAATAAATTTTAGCCTGATGAGGCTGGAAAACCCTGGTCAGCGAAACATCGCTTTAACGACACACTTTTGAATTTTTATTCAAGTCTCACCTTCCCTAGATCATATATATTATCAACATTTATTTTTTATTTTATTTTTATTTTATAATAGTTATATTTATAAGTTTAAATAAAATTCTGCAGAAAATCAATAAAAAGATTTTTGATTTCCAAAAGTAGAGAGAAATTTATTATAAAACATTTTTATAAAAATCATAGCACAATTACAAGTTTTCTACAAGTCTATATTTTCTTACTTACACTTGTATATCTAGATAAGCTTAATACGGGTGTATATACAAATAAATAAATATTTTCTTACTTAAACATAATTAATTACAAATTATTTCTTTTCTCAATTCACAAGTTAAAAAAGAATTATTTATGAATAAATATGATTTAATTATAGGTGGTACAGTAGAAGAGCTGTGGCTAAAAATAAGAAATAAGTACACTAAAATTTCAAGAAAGGCAATAAAATCAACTGATGATGCAGAATTCATACAATCATTTTTATTTCTTAAGAATCATATCAAAAGTAGAAAAAAACAAAAGTGGTTTGTATGATTTTAATCTGTAATATACATATTGAAAGTGAATATTAAAAACTGATATAAGAGAAGAAAATGGACAGTTTGAAGGTTACATTTTAATCTAGTTTTTTTCTTTGTACAGGTGAGGTGCTCGAAGTTGTCGACGATTGATTTGATAGTTTGATAGGTTTAAATAGGTTATCATTCAAAAGTTTTATTTAAAAATTGTCAATATTAAATTTATTAAATTAAATCTTATTTATCCAGAGAAAGCGAGTAACATTGGTTATAGAAAAAATGTCAAAGATGAATTTGGTCTTTTTGTATTTTTATCTCTAGTATAAATTGTTTACTAATAATTTAAATAAAAATTAATTGAATAATTAAAATTAATCTGAGAAAAAAATTAATAATTAATAAATAAATTTTTTTATCTATTGGACATGAAATATATTAATACATTTTTTCTGTTGAATTCAAAAGTATTCGAAATAAAATTTGTAAAAAAAATTATTCTAATTTTTATTGAATATATTAAATCTTTAATTAAATTTCCAAAGTAGGAAGTATGAAAAAAATATTCATTAAATTACTAAATTTAATAATAAAATTAAACAAGTTGTAAACTTACTTCCTTACTTGAACATTTTACTTTATCTTTATACGACTAGCAAAAAATTGTATTCCTAGTGAAGGAAGCATCCGTGTGGAAGGGTTTCCGGAAATTTTGCGGAAGAGACTTCCGTCAGTTTTCCGGAAATTGATTTTTATACGGAAATCATCTGGAAATCTCCCGGAAATCGATTTTTTACAGAATTCATCCGGAAATTTAATTTTTTTACGGAAATCATCTGGAAATCTTCCGTAAATTAATGTTTTACGAAAATTCTTTCGCAAATTGATTCTTTTAACGAAAATCATCTGGAAATTATCCAGAAATCTTTTTGAAATTAATTTTTTTACAGAATTCTTCTGGAAATTTATTTTCTTACGGAAAACATCCGGAAAATGATTTTCTCTTTACTAAAATCATTTTGGAAATCTTTCATAAATTGATTTTTTTACTTAAATCTTCCAGAAATTATTTTTCTCTACCCAAATCACTTTCGAAACTTTCAGGAAATTGATTTTTTAAAGGAAATCACTTCAGAATTGTACCCCGCACAAAATGCACTTAAAAAATCTTCCAGTGAAATTTTCTGACATTTCGTGGGGATGAAGTTTTATAAATGCTAAACAAAATATTGATGTCAAAACTGCCCAACTTAAGGTAAAAAATAGGACTAAGAGAGGTTAAAATCAATTTGAAAATTGCCATAAATTTAATAAATAAACAAAATCTGTTTGGAAATTTATTGTGACAATTTTAGGACTAGTTTTAGGATCAGTTTTAGGACTTATTTGAGGACAAGTTTTAGGATCATATCTAGGACATAATGAAAAAAATGTTTGTTTTTCTTTGATTTTTCTCTGATTTCCAGACAAAATTTTGACTTTTTCCCTGATCTTATAAAGAATAGTCTTATTTACTCTAAAAATGATTAGCTTATAAAAAATGTTGTGTTTCATTTATTTACTAATTCCTTTATTGCAAAATTATTTAAAAACACAAAAAACTTCATTTTTTAATAGTCCATCAGCAGCTGCCACCTTGCTGCGCTTCTAACCATTGCAGATTTATTTTTTCTTTCTTCTTAACGAATAATTATTTTTTATTAAAATCATTTAATTAATGAAAACAAGAATTTTAATTTTCTTCTAATTTAATTTCCGTTTTTATACTTATTTACTTAGATTGAATTATTCTGATCAAGAATGGACTAGGCTGAACAGAAATTATTTGATTTTACGAGTGTTTATACTGCCTTTTCCCAAAAAATTAAAATTAATTGCAATTAATTTATTATAAATAAAATTATTGATTTAAATTTCCGTTTCTCCATTTTTCTACATAGATTTAATTATTCTCAACAAAAATTCACTAGGTTGAACAAAAATTTTTTTATTTAAGAATGTTTAGGCTGCGCTTTCCCAGGAACTCAAAGAATTGAAATTAATTGCATTGAATTTATAATTAAATTAAATTATTTATTTATACATTTTTCTACTCAGATGCCAGGAACATATTTATTTTATATACTTTAAAAAACTTTATTTATGTTTAATAATTGAATTCTTGAGAAGAATTTTATTCGTATGAAAACGAGTAATTTAATTATTCCATAAAAATGCAATTGAAAATGTGTTTAAAATTGTGGGCAAGACGAGGTACCGGCCCTATTTAACAAACATATTATTTTACATAATACTGCACCGGCACGATAGTTTCTTGTTTATAAAACCTAAAAACCATGAGAACAAATCTTTTATCTGTTTTACTAAAAAAAACTGTTTTCGACAATTTTCTTGTCATTTTTTGACTTTTTTAGGAAGTGTTTATTATTTAATAATAACAGTTAATTAACTGTATAAATTTTTGTCTAACTGGCAAGGGTTACAGAAGAAGGGAAGCATATGTTTTTTCCTTTGTTGAATCGTAAATTGTAGTAATTAACCTTTTTCTTCAATTTCATAGGTGGGGGCAAGATGGGGTAGGAGAGAGTGGGGCAAAACGGGGTAGAAAAATTAATAAAAAAAAGAGAAATAAGAAAAGTTTAGAAAACCACTTAAATCAAAACTGAATAAAATAAGAGTGACCAAAAAGAAAAAAGCTTGGCAGTTTAAATCATCAATTAGCGATGGTAAAGTGGAAAATACAACTTGTCTCTATTGCAATAATTATTATTTAGACTCAAATGAAGGCTGGGCTGCTTCTTCTGTCTGCGGCCAATGGACTCAATGCAGTTTTGCTGGTGTCGATGGCGTAGATGAAAATGCAACCTTTATTTGTAAAATTTGTCGACAGAAATAAGTTGCTTTCTTGAGTACCCCATATTACCCGCCGGTGGGGCAAGATGGGGAGATTTGCAATGTTTTCAATATTATTAATTATAAGCTTTTTTAAGATATTAAGAGAATTTTATTTAAAAAATTTGATTTTTTCGAAATTTTTTTGAAAATAATATTCTAAATTAATTCAATCCTTGTGAAATTTTTATTATTTATAAAAATAATTGAATTTTGTATAAATTTTATCAATTTTGCTTCCTCGTGAGGAAGCTTTGTAGTCGTTTAATTTAAATAATTTTTAAAAATCCTTTTGACAAATTTTCTTCTATATGGGACTATGTTATATAAGACCCTGAACAATTGTCCGGATGTATGTATGTATGTGTGTGTGTGTGTGTGTGTGTGTGTGTGGATCCCGTTTTTTGTGAACACGATAACTCGAAGAGGTTTCAACGAATTCGGCTGAAAATTGCTAGGAAAATTTATCATAAAAATATCTCAAAATGGATTGATGGACATTAAAAAATCTAATAAAAAAATTTTTTTTTTACTTTTTTGAAAAAAAAAATTTTTTTTTAATTTTTTTTATTGAATATTAAAGTTAATATACAATAAAATCTTCTTCTTTGCATCAAGACGAATCGATTGGTATATATAAAGTATAAATTGTGTGAGAGTTTATAGAGGTAATGACAATTAAAGCAAAAAATTACCTTTTTTTATCAAAAATTTAGTTCTTTCATCAAAATTATATTCCAGTACAATAAGATTTTACTCATTTTTTTCAATAATCTTATCCGTTGCATTAAAACGGATCGATTGGTATATATAAAGTATATATTTTATTTGAATTTATAGAATTAAACATAATTAAAACCAAAATTTCGCACTTTTATTAGAAATTTATTTCCTTTTTAAAAATTATGTTGCTTTATAATAAAATGTTAATCTAGACTTAAAAACAAACTAAAAATCTTCATTTCATCAAGACGAATCGATTGATGTATAAAAAGAATATATTTTATTAGCATTAATAGGATTAAATAAAATGAAAAAATTCACTTTAAAGCAAATTTTTTGCTTATCGTAAAGAGGAAGCAAAATGTTCATGTAATGAACATCTTAATTCACAACTTGTTTTATTAAATATAATTTAATTTTAAAGGCGAAATTTGATGAAAAGAATTGAATATTAAATATTTTTGGAATATAATTGAATCGTTTTAAAGAATATGATTATAATTTTTTTTTCTAGCATTAGCAAATTTTAAGTAGTGAAAATACTAAAAAAGCAGAAATAGTAGCATTTAGTGTCCGAAATCTAAAGAACCCCGTTCTAATTGTTAACAACCGTCAAATACTCCGGTGAGCTTCTGCCCGAACAGTGTCGTGAGTCGGCCCTTCGATCGTTTAATTGAGTTGTAATTTTGGTGTTTATCGAAAAGAAGACTTGTTTTCTTCATAAAAGAAGTAATTAACACTTATTAGCAATTTCATTTATTTCAATCGTCGTATCATTAAAACAGTCTTTTTCATTATTTTCTTTCTAATTTTGATTAATTTAGTGCAAGTTATTTCGAGACATTAAGAAAACAAGTTTTCTTTTGTATCAAGGTACGGTGTTCGAAATAACACTTAGAATCTGTGAATTAACTGTTTAAAAATAGTCGTTTAGTGCTTTAAGTGCTAAAATAACGAACTGAAAACAAAACATTATAAATCATTCTTGTAAGCAGCGAAGCATAGCTGGTTGCAGCGCATTAATTGTATCATTATTCTACGTACGCAACAAATTGTAAGTAAGAAACATTGTTAATATAAAATTGTTTAATAAATAAATAATATATATAAGGAATATACATATGTTTAATTAACAAGAACCCGTAGTTCTTTCAAAATCAAACGAATCCACAACAAAAAATAAATGTCAAGTCTTACCAACTTGACTAATCAGCTCATTTCCTCCATTTTACTAAACAATTGGTAAAATTAACTAAACCTTAGCTCGGGTCGTAACAAAATAAAATACTTGTCAGAAATTGAATTAATTTAAAAAATTTGTCAAAATTCAATTATTTTCAATGTCTACGATTGAAAGAAAATGTTCACAAAAGAATTCAATTATTTAACAAGAAATTTTAATAAAATTCATCTAAAAAATTCTTTAAATTAGCAATACAAGGTGGATTCCACGTCAGTTCAACACACTTATTTTCATGACTTGTTGGGATTTGGCTGCAATTTTGTAAATTTATTGCTTTCATAGTTGAGGAGTTTCATATGAGATTGAGGGGTCAACTCTCGGATTTTTTTCAAATTTCATTTTTCAATATAGTGTGTTAGCCTATTTAATTATCCCAAATATTAATTAAAAATATTTAATATTTTGCTAGATATTTGCATTAACAAATTAATGCAATTTTTTTTTAAACTTGAATAACTTTTTTATTTTTACTTATAGAAAAAAGTTGTCTGAATGTTTTTTGTTTAGAATGAATCAAATTTTTTGAAAAAAAAATTAATTAAATAAAAATTAACTTTTTTAATAAATTTATTTAAAAAATAAATTTGTTTTTTAATATTTAAACCTGTTATCGGCCTACAATCAAGCTGAAAAAAAAGATAAATATTGCTTACTATACTACAAAATAACATGCCAAATTTGGCGAACACGTTATTTTTTGTTTTGGAGAAAAAAATTTTCAAAAATTGAAGTGCAGGTAGCGAGCCGACTTAGCTGACGCGACAATGGGAAATTTTCGTCTCAGGCGTCATTGTCACGTTATAAACTTTTTTATTTTTGCTTATAGAAAAAAGTTGTCTGAATGTTTTTTGTTTATAATGAATCAAATATTTTGAAAAAAAAATTAATTAAATAAAAATTAACTTTTTTAATAAATTTATTTAAAAAATAAATTTGTTTTTTAATATTTAAACCTGTTATCGGCCTACAATCAAGCTGAAAAAAAAGATAAATATTGCTTACTATACTACAAAATAACATGCCAAATTTGGCGAACACGTTATTTTTTGTTTTGGAGAAAAAAATTTTTAAAAATTGAAGTGCAGGTAGCGAGCCGACTTAGCTGACGCGACAATGACTCCTGAGACGAAAATTTCCCATTGTCGCGTCAGCTAAGTGGGCTCGCTACCTGCACTTCAATTTTTGAAAATTTTTTTCTCCAAAACAAAAAATAACGTGTTCGCCAAATTTGGCATGTTATTTTGTAGTATAGTAAGCAATATTTATCTTTTTTTTCAGCTTGATTGTAGGCCGATAACAGGTTTAAATATTAAAAAACAAATTTATTTTTTAAATAAATTTATTAAAAAAGTTCATTTTTATTTAATTAATTTTTTTTTCAAAATATTTGATTCATTATAAACAAAAAACATTCAGACAACTTTTTTCTATAAGCAAAAATAAAAAAGTTTATAACGTGACAATGACGCCTGAGACGAAAATTTCCCATTGTCGCGTCAGCTAAGTCGGCTCGCTACCTGCACTTCAATTTTTGAAAATTTTTTTCTCCAAAACAAAAAATAACGTGTTCGCCAAATTTGGCATGTTATTTTGTAGTATAGTAAGCAATATTTATCTTTTTTTTCAGCTTGATTGTAGGCCGATAACAGGTTTAAATATTAAAAAACAAATTTATTTTTTAAATACATTTATTAAAAAAGTTAATTTTTATTTAATTAATTTTTTTTTCAAAAAATTTGATTCATTCTAAACAAAAAACATTCAGACAACTTTTTTCTATAAGTAAAAATAAAAAAGTTATTCAAGTTTAAAAAAAATATTGCATTAATTTGTTAATGCAAATATCCAGCAAAATATTAAATATTTTTAATTAATATTTGGGATAATTAAATAGGCTAACAAACTCTATTGAAAAATGAAATTTGAAAAAAATCCGAGAGTTGACCCCTCAATCTCATATGAAACTCCTCAGTTATAAACGTGTACGGCGATAATGCTATGATGTAGCGCAAGTGTTATGAACATATACCGACTAGATCGTACTACAAGTCATTTAATTTCCAATTTGAACATTGACTCTGTTCCTGTTTATAGAGTTGTTGATAAGTAAAAATTGTATTCTAGGAAAGTATTTTCCTACTTTTGGCAATTGAGAAATTGAGGATATGGAAAAAAAGTTAATGCTCGCAGAATTATAGGTTGAAATATTATTTTAAGCTTTTCGAGAAGAACTGTAGTTAATTTTTGAACAACTTATTAAATTTTTTTGAAGAATTACAAAACTGGTTTAAAAATCGAAAAATGCAAAATTAAGGAAAAAATTGCCTGCGTGTGTAGTCGAACTTGAGACCTCGAGTTTTCGAGACAAGATCTCTCCGTCTTATGCCGCTAATCTACAGGCGCCGTACATCTATAGGTTACGTTACGTTTTCCTTCTTAAATTTTTTTAAGTCTTCAACGCACAGTGACTGTGATATTCAGTAGTGGTGTTAAGAACAATTATTTCGAAGCCATTACAAAGATAACTGAAAATGCTTTAATGAGTTTTTGAATAAAATGCGTAATAATTCCTGAACAAAGATTTTCCGTGTAGTTTTATAATTACTTTCTTAAAGAACATGTCTTTTATTAACAGGTGTTTCAATCCTTTTGAAAAAGATGGACATATAAAAATATGCAATAAAATCAGACCTGTTCCAAAAAGTATTAATGAGAAGTATCCTCCATCTCAAGGGCTTTTTATCTGTGACTCTTGTCGCAAAAATTTTGATGTAGAAATTATATTATCTCGTGAATCAAAATTACTAGAAAGTAATAAATTAATTGAAGATGAACTTCAAAAAGAAGATATTGACAAGGTCGATATAAAAAATGAGTGTTCTTCCATGAATGTCAATGAAAATATGGATATAGATAGCGACTGTTCTTCTGTGAATGATGGTCAAAATTTAAAAATTAATAAAGAGCAAGCGTTTTTGTATTTAAATAACGTTTTGAAAATTTTAGGAGAAGAACAAGTAAATTTCTTAAATCTCAAATCAGTCACTCAAAAAAATCAAGCAGTACAACGAATTTGTAACGCGATAAGTACAAAACTGTTTGAGATTGAAGATACTGATCATAAAAGTAATGAACTTTTAAAACATTTGAAAGATAAATGTCAGGAAGCTGAATCAAATAAAAGCCAACAAATTAAAATTTTAACAATTTTACCAGAATCTTGGTCGATCAGAAAAATAGTAACCGAATTTGGTGTCACTAATTATATGGCTCGTCAAGTTAAGCACTTGATTCAATCGAATGGATTTTTAACTTCACCTGACAAACAAGGTGGAAAATCTTTGTCAGATCAAACTGTATCCAAAGTTGTGGAGTTCTATAAACATGACAATAACAATAGGATGATGCAGGGAAAAAATGACTGTGTCGCTGTGAAAGTTAATGGAGAAAAAATTAAATTACAGAAACGTTTAGTTTTAAATAATTTGCAGGAACTTCATCAAGCTTTCAGGCAATTATATCCTAATACGACAATTGGATTCTCAAAATTTGCGGAATTGAGACCTAAGGAGTGTGTATTGGCAGGAGCAAGTGGCACACACACTATATGCGTATGTGTTCCACACCAAAATACAAAGTTAATGTTTATTGGTGGAAATATAAAATTTTTATCAGATAATAGTTCTTTATCTTTTCCTACTCCAAATCACTGGGCAGCGCAATCCATCTGCAATTCTTCACAAATTGCTTGCTACTTCAATGAATGTCCTGATTGTCCTGGGGATGAAAATATAAAGTTTCTATTAGAGCAAGCTTATTTAGAACATGATATTGAACAGGTTACTTTTAAACAGTGGCTGCATACTGATCGTTCTAACCTTGTGACAGTGATTAAACCGGTGGATGAATTCATCAATCTCTTAAGCGACACAATGAAGAATCTTATTCGGCACGATTTTATTGCCCGTCAGCAAAATGAATATCTCAATTTTCTAAAATTATCTTTAAAACAAGGGACGATTATAGTTCTTTTAGATTTTGCGGAGAATTATTCGATTGTTCTTCAAGATTCTTCACAGGCTTACCATTGGACAAACGAGCAAGTAACAATTCATCCCTTTAAAGTATATTATAG
Organism: Leptopilina myrica (nomen nudum); assembly: GCA_032872475.1. NCBI lineage: Eukaryota > Metazoa > Arthropoda > Insecta > Hymenoptera > Figitidae > Leptopilina > Leptopilina myrica (nomen nudum). The sequence continues at coordinate 27,791,101 of CM065464.1, forward strand.
TTCAACTAATGGAGAGAGAGCTTAGGTCTTTCTGTAAGCCAGGCAATATACTTTTCAGATGGATCAGCTGCCCAGTACAAGAACCGCAAAAATTTTGACAACTTAACTCATCATGAGTTAGATTTTGGATGCATAGGGGAATGGCATTTTTATGTTACATCACACGGGAAAGGTCCGTGTGATGGTATTGGCGGTATATTGAAACGTTCTGCTGCTAAAGCAAGTTTGCAACGACCGTATGAGGACCAAATTTCAGATGCTAAAAAAATGTACGAATGGGCCAAATTGCATATGAAAGAAATTGAGGTAGATTTCTGTAAGAAGGAAGAATATGCAGTAGAAGAAATTTTATTGTCCGAAAGGTTTAGTAATTCTATCACCATCCATGGGACACAGAAGATACATTCTGTCATTCCTCTATCAAAAACTGAAGTTGAAACAAAACTTTTTATATTTTCTGAAATAATTCAAACATTTGAAGTCATTAAAGACTTAAAATCGAATGTTTAATATGTAAATATGTAAATATGTAATATGTAAATAATTAATACAGTTATTATAATTAAAAAGGTTTACCAAAAAAATAATTCAAAATTTTTTTTTAACTTTTAAAAAAATTATAAAAAAGTGTTTCATTATTTTGTTTTCTAATAGAGTACAACTTCTAATTAAATTAATTTTAAATAAAAACAGTATTTTTCAAAATATATTCCAAGAGAAGCGTTATAGATAAAATTTTACATATACTAATGATTACGTTTTATTTTTTTCTCCGAATCCCTTTGTGATCCCAAGATTAAACTTACAGGACATGTAAAGCACATTTGCCCTAACATTTAGTAAAATTTTAAAAAAATTCGAAGATGATGTTTTTTCAAAAACGGATTTTTAATTTTTCAAAATTTCAAAAAAAAATTTTGAAATTTTTTTATATTATTTTTAACTTAAAATATACTTAAAACCAAAGAAATTCCATTTTCAAAATCCAAAATCGGTTAATTAGAACCAAAGTTAAGCATAAAAAAAGACAAAAATTTTGAAAATGCCATATTTTTGGTAATTTTCAAAATTTTGAAAAAAAATTTGGTGGAGTTGTTTATAACTATGAAAGTAAAAAATTTACAAAATTGCAGCCAAATCCCAACAAGTCATGAAAATAAGTGTGTTGAACTGACGTGGAATCCACCACAAGTAATATTAAATTAAAGCAATTAAAAATTATTAATTTATTGTTATTAAAATATTATTTTTTAACACCCATTAAATTCATATCCTTAATCAAATTATATTTTATAAAATAAATATTGAACGACGAAATGTTTATAATTTTATAACATAAGATAATCTTCACATTTTTATAAATAATTTTTCTCTATTTATTATTAAAAAATTTTCTACTTACCATCAATAATAAATTAGTTTTACTCGAAGCACTCCTATCACTTTATTTATTCTCAAAATTTTTAATTTATTTTACAATTTAAATTATTTGTTTACATTTTACTGCTGACCAATGATTACATTTTTTAAAATGATAGTTGCTTGCGCATCGACTATAAAAATAGAAGTTGCACCACAGATATTTATTTTTTAGCAGCAACTTCAGGGGGAAGGCATTTCTACGTTGTACTTCCCAGTGTCTTGGAAGGTCGGGATGTACCTCTTCTTCACAGGGTTGGTTCCCATTCTCATATAGGAAATTTATTCATATGATGTGTCTTTAAAGTCCAAAGAATGAAGTACGTGATGAAAAAGTTTTCCATTTTCTATCCTGAAGTCCGGGCATCTTTCTGGGTTGTTTGTTGTTTCTTCAAAATGACGTTAATACCATTGACAAGATATTGGTTTGTCAATAGTAAAATCTTGTAAAGGTAATCGAGACAAGTAATCTGGGAGACGATTTTCGATTCTTTTCATATACTGTACTTCAAAATCTCATTGGGCCAATTCCATGATCCGTCTTGCGAGTCTTTCTGATAGTGTAAGGATACTATTCAGCCATTTTAGAGCTTGATGATTTGAAAAAAATATAAAATGATAACCTTCTAGATAGTGCCTCATCTTCCAAATGCCCCATTTTACAGCTAGGCATTCCAATTCGGTTGCTGAGTAGTTCTTCTCTGCGGGATTAAAAGTACGGCTGGCATAGGAGATAAAAACTTCAGAGGTTCCAATTTTCTGCGTTAATACTGCCCCAATACCTTCTAAACTGGCATCAATTTGGAAATAAAATAGTTGAGACCAGTCAGGGAAAGCTCAAACTGGTGCTTCGGTGAGTTTCTTCTTAACGTTGTCAAATACTAATTGTTGTTTTTCATTCCAGGTCCATGGTGTATCCTTCTTCAATAGATGAATCAGCCGGGCTATAAGCAGGGAGATATCTTTTACAAAACGACGATACCAAGAAACCATGCCTAAAAATTTTCTTAATTCTTTCAGGTTTGTAGGAGAGGGTAATTTCAAAATGGCGTCCACTTTGTGTCGGTCGAGGTGAAGTCCATCCTTGTCTACGAGATGTCCAAGATAGGTAAGTTGAGTGCGAGCGAAAGAACATTTTTCCCAATTAGGAACTAATTTAGTTTCCCTTAATCTTGAGAAAACTTCTTTCAACAGTTTAAGATGTTCTTCGAATGTTTCCGAGGTAATAACGATATCATCGAGGTACGAGAATACATTAGGTGCTAATTCATCAGGAATTACTAGATCGATTAATCGTTAAAAAGTTGCAGGTGCTGAATGTAGTCCAAAGGGCATGACTAGAAATTCGAAGAGTCTTAAACATGGTACTGTGAAAGCTGTCAAGGGTGCACTATCTTCAGTTGCCAATAATAATAATAATAATAATAATAATAATAATAATAATAAAGTTCAACTTGACAATATATTGACATTACAATTAAAATAAATAATAATAAGCTTGAAATATTTGATTAATTTAAATTATTGAATTATTAAAAGATTGATTTGATTTTACTACATAGAAAAGGAATGCTAATTGATTCAGGTAGCCGGTTGGTTGACCGTTATCGGTTGAATGTTTGATTGAATTAGATAATGTCATTTAGGTCGGTTTAATAGGATTTGATTCAAATACTGAAATTATTGGTTCAGGTAGATATTTAATTGACGATAGTCGATTGAATGGATATTTGGATCGGCGAAATTTTTTTTAGTGTACTCTTGTCAATTATTATTTTAAAACAAATTTATTTTGAACATTTATACGTACATATACTGTAGCTAAGATTTAATAAATATATTATTAAAAATATTAAAAGTATTTAATAATGTTTTATTTAATAATATTTTACATGCTGGACCAGAAGAGTTATCGGGCTGGCTAAAACCAAACAATTTTCTAAGTGCAGGGGAGTTAACCTCGCTTATCCGAGGCCTGGCCCAATAAGAACAAGGAAGCCGTCCAATTGGACGGGGGCGTGTCTTAAGGTAGGTCATATGTCTAGCAATGGAGTCTAATGAGGAACCCCCCCCCCCTTTTACACTCGAAACGGAGATTAAAGTTGTTAATATGATGCGGTTTTACGGGACGGCTTCACAGCTTCGACTCTAACCGAGTTTAGATAAACTGAGTTGAATTTTTTAACTGGAACCCTAGCCAAGAGTTTATGATTCATATGCTCTTATTGAGCAAGGTAAAAAAGGAATTTTGCAGGCATTTAAAATGATGTAAAAATTAATTGGAACTAAATCATCTTCTCAAGTGTTTTAATCCAATTTTTGAAAATTAACTTTTGAAGAACTTTAGTTGAAAATTGTTCAAATAAGGGACCATTCAAGTATTACATAAGCATTTAAGAGGGAGAGGGTCTAGTTATTGCTTATTTTCATGAGAAAAAATGGCACTAATACATATAAAAATTCTTACGTTGGGGGAGGGGGGTCTAAAAACCTCAAAAATATGCTGACGTAATACTTGAATGGCCCGTAATATAAAATTATCAAAAGTTATAATAAACAACTTTCTAGTGTAGATTCAATAAAAATGAAGATTGATGAAAAAAGGTTAGAAAAATAATATTAAAATAGTTTAAAAAAGAATAATTCTGTGAATTATTACGTTCTAATTTTTTTAAATACGATTATTTTCAATATTTTCGAAAATTAAGATTTATACACAAAATAATCAAATTAAATTTGTTTAGAATTGTCTTCAACATTTTGGAAAATTCTGTTTTAAATTATACAAAAAAAATTCTTTAATTATTTTTTAAAAATTAACATAATATTTATAAAAAAATTTATTCTCACAATTCTTTGATTATAAGTCTTAAGATTCAATTACCTTCGAGTAAAATAGATAACTTTTTTTTAATCTTACTGCTTCAGAATTTTTCAGAAATAATTCATTTATAATTACAATTTTTTTGAAAAATTTAATTTATTTTTATATATATATTAAAAAACTTAATTGTTTTCAAAAGATTTTGACAAATTTCAGTTTTTTAATGCTCTACAAGTTGGTAACTATGGTTTTAATGTTATTCCTACATTTTTCAACAAAATTCTCAAAAAAGTCTTATTTTCCAAAATTTTTAATTTTTAAAAGTTTTATATCTCCGGTGAATATAAACGAAAAATGTTCATTCTGGGCTCAAAAGATGCTTAAAAAAACTCTAAAAATTAGAGAAAAACATTTATAGGTGTCCTAACATTTTTTTAAAGTTATGGACAAAAAAAGTTTTTTTGAAAAATTAAAAATCAAAAAAATAAATAGTTAAACTTTATTAATCTACCTCAAAGTACTCTCATTTTATGTCCGCAGATGAGACCTACAATTTAAAAAAAATTCAGCCCATAAGCTCTTTATAATTTGGAGATATTTATGAAAATGTCATGTTTACACACACATACACACATACGGAATGACATTTTGTAAAAATGTCATTTTTGAACTCCTGAGGTCAAATAACATAAAGATATGTTAAAAAATCGAACCTGAAAAATTTTAGTATTACAATACTTCCTTAGTATGAGGAAGCAAAATGTTTGTCATTATCAGGGAAACAATATTAAAGGGTCCAATTCTCATTGGAAGACAATTATTTTTCATTGTAAGTAAATATTTTAATGAAAGAAACATTTTATTTAAAAATAATTTTTATGAAACTTTAATTCAATGGAAATATCCTATGGCCGCCCCCATAGCACCGAAACATTCCTAAATATTTATTAAATATTTACTTGCAATATTCGACATATTTAACTGTAAATTTTAGAGAAAATTGTGTAAAGATTTATATGTCCCGATTAAATAAGTGTTTAGTGTGAACATTTCCTGAAGATTTTCGCCTAAATATAATTATAATTATAATTAGGTGAAGATTTCATTGAAATGTTCAGGAAAGTTTCGCGCTAAACACTCATTTAATCAGGACATATAAGGGCGCATTTTTTCTTAATTGAAAGCTGAGATGTTAGGTAGTTTTCCAGATGATGAAATTTTTATTAAAGCAAGAATGACGAAGTCAAACAACAAAAAGTCAAAAGTAATCCATTACGCCCCGGTCTCCCCTATATACAATGAATAAACAAAATTTTAATAAATATTTTGATATTATTTGTTAATACATGCTCTCTCAGCTCTGCTGCAATATAGTGGACAAAAAATTTGTCAAATGCATCGGATTTGCTTGAAAGTTGATTCTCGGGGGTTTTCGGGGTCGCTGATGCGGAATCTAATGTTTATTTTCAGAAATTTAAAATGGCGGATCTAATATGACCCACAAATTTTTTTTAATAATCAGATTTAATTGAAAGTTGTTACTCGGGGGTTTTTGGGGTCGCTGATATTGAATCTGATGTCGATTTTTAGATAGTTTTATACGGTGCGTTAAAAAATGTTTTTTCCTAAGTTTATAAGTGTTAGGCTTTACATATGGGGCATTCTCCACTGTTCATGATTTAGTTGTTATTGTTAATTTCCTACCCAACGTTGCCAGTTGTTGTGAGTTTCGCTCAAGACCCTGTTCCCCCCTCTACTAATTTTGGGCGTTCTGTTGATAAGCGGTTGTAGGAACCGGAATCAGTCTCTGTATAGATTACAAACTGCGAGTGCCGCACGCGTCAGCATATTCGACACTTGGATTAATGGTTTCAATTTTTGTTTTCTTCACAATTGTAAGTTTTTTTCAATAGTTGTATTTATCTTGTTTAAATAAAAGTGAACATCTTTATTAAGGCTTGTTGTACCATGAACTCTTCCTCGCTCTTGTCCGTTATTTCCTTACTTCTTTAAATACAATTTTCATATTTTTGCAAACATTATTTTGGTCCTTCGAGTCGGATAAGAGTGAAATTGACGTTCTTGATACAAATACTTTAAAATTCTGCCTCGAGCTAGGCTTTCACCTACACAATCTTGCTGCTGAGTTGCAGCTGCCTCGAGCTAGTTCTTCTTTATGAATCACTAATTCACCAACATAAAGACTGAGACACTGCTCAAAGGGCAAGCCGCCTTGGCATCAGCTATCAACAACTTGCACGAAGCTATAGTTCCAACCCCTTCAGAAAATCTTACATTTGGCTTTCTGCGCAGCCAATCGGAACTCCTCAACTCATATTTCTCAACATTTCGAGATAACCATTTAAAGCCAGTAGGTAAAGAATCAATTGAAAATGAATTGTACTTCGCTGAAAACCATTTTGAATTAGTTCAATCTCGCTTTACGCAAACGTTAAGCTATATTTATGATGCACTATCAATCATCGAAAAATCGAATACCAATCCCATTCAACCAACTGCCCCTATTCGATTCTCTTCCCCTGTTCACTTGCCAAAAATAAATCTTCCATTCTTCTCAGGTGACAATGATAATTGGGAAACCTTTAGGGATCTTTTTCAGTCCATTGTACATAACGATCCTTCTTTAACGCCTGCCCAGAAATTATATTATTTAAAGGGATTAGTACAGGGGGAGGCCCAAACGGCTCTTGACGCGATTGCTATCACCGATACCAATTATAATATTGCCTGGAATCTTCTTCTAAGCCGCTATAATAACAAACGACTTTTAAAACGCAATCATCTTCAAAGCTTAATTTCGTTTCCAATATTAAAGGAGGAAAGTGCTACCGGTCTTCAGCAAATCTTAGATAATATTATAATTCGAACAATTCAAGGCTTCTAACCACTTTTACAGAACAACAGTGTGCAGTCTGTCAAAACAGGCATTACATTGGTCATTGCCCTGAATGGAAAAAGCTTAAACCATCATCTCGTCGTCAAAGTGTCGCAAAATTAAAGCTATGTTTCAATTGTTTGCATTCAAATCATACTTACACCAATTGTCCTTCCAAATCTCGCTGTAGAGTTTGCGAGGCTTCACACCATACAAGTCTTCATGAATCAATGGTACGAAAAAGGCAAAAGTCCGAAAATTTAGAATCACCTGCACTAAAAACAGAATTGCCAACCTTACTTCCGATTCTGCAGATTCCCTGAACCCAACCACGTCAGAAACTCCTCCTTTATGATCAATATTACTTGCTACTGCTGAAGTGACAATTAAAGCATCCAACCAAGCCCATTTAAAAACTCGAGCTTTACTCGACTCTGGAGCTGAGGCCATCTTTTTTTCACGGTCCTTGGTGCGTCGCTTAAACCTTCCAGTGACAGCAGCAAAAGTTTCAATCAGTTCCTTGGGCAACAAATCGATTGGGATTGCAAACGGTTGTGTCAATCTTGAACTTGTTTGCCAAGAATGTCCAATACCCTTAAAAATAAATGCCTTAATTCTCCGAAAGTTAGATATTACCACCCCAAATCAAAAGGTCTCATCTCAGACATGGTCTCATATACGCGATCTTAACTTAGCTGACCCAACATTTTCCGAACCCGGTCCCGTTGAAATAATATTTGGAGCGGATGTTTACGGATCTTTACTACTCAATGGTATTCGTAAAGGACCTCGAAATACACCTGTTGCTCTCCGTTCCGTATTCGGGTGGGTCATCACTTGTTCTTCCGTAAGTGCGAATAACATTCATTCGAAAAGAGTTCTATCACTAAACACTTCTCAGGACGATAAATTATACGAATTGTTAAAACGGTTCTGGGAACAAGAAGAGGTTGAAAACCCTACTATAAAATCTTTCGAGGATAAAGAATGTGAGCGTCTATTTATTGAAGGATGTCGACGTCATGTCTCTGGTCGTTATATTGTACGACTCCCAATACGACCTAACTCACTTCCTACACTTGGAGAATCATTGCAAAGAGCCAAACAAATGCTAAATGTCTTGTATAATAAATGGAAGAGGCATCCTATATTAAAAACTAAATATTCTCTATTTATGTCAGAGTACTTATCTCGAGGACACATGCGTCTTATTCCACCTTTAAATAACTTAAATGATTCCGAAACTGTTTGTTATATTCCTCACCACGCAGTTTGGAGAATGTCATATAATAAGCCAAAAGTTTGAGTCGTCTTCAATGCCTCCGATAAAACTTCTTCAGGTACGAAATTAAACGAAATATTTTACACAGGTCCAAAGATGCAAAATGACCTCTCAGCAGTCATGATGCGATGGAGATTTCACAAAAAAGTATTTTCTGCGGATATTGAAATGATGTACCGTCAGATTTTAATTGACGGAAGAGATATTGATCTTCAACCCATTGTTTGGCAATCACCAGATCAGGACAGAGTTGACCACTATCAACTTCTCACATTAACTTATAGTACATCTTGTGCACCATACCTAGCTATTCGAACATTACTCCAGTTATTGATCACGAAAATATTCGTACAAAAAGAAAAGTTTTAGCAGCTATTTCAAAGCTATTTGACCCAAACGGATGGCTCAGTCCTATTACTATTGTTGGAAAAATTCTTATGCAGGAACTCTGGAAAAGTCAAGTTAATTGGGACTCTCCTCTCCCTGAGACACTTGTAAGAAAGTGGTCAGCGCTACATTCCAGTTTGTCTGAAATCAAAAATATTCATTTTACACGATGGTTAGGCTACCACCCTGGCGACATAGCTGAAATTCACGGATTCAGAGACGCTAGCAAACTCGCTTTCGCCTCAGTTGTTTATATTCGAATAAGGTTACCAGATGGAAACTATCACACGCATCTTTTAACAGCAAAGAGTCGTGTCGCACCTGTTAAAACTATCACAATCCCAAAACTTGAACTCTGTGCTGCTTTACTAACAGTAAAACTGAAAAACAGTGTAACGAATATTTTAGAAATCCCTGTCGCTAATGCATACGCTTGGTCTGATTCGATTAACACATTGAGCTGGATTAAAGCCAATGATCCCTCTCGATGGCGAGTCTACGTCGTGAACCGTGTTTCAGAGATTCAACGAAACTTTTTCAAAGAATTAGTAAGATGATGATAAAATCGATCACTCCGAGTCAGGATTCAATAAACAAAAAGATTAATTTCTTTTTTACGTTTCGACAGCACGGCTGTCCTCTTCAGAAACTACAATTTATTAAAAGTTTGATATAAATTACAAACATTTTTTACAAAAGCAATTTAAAAAAAAATATTACAATTATTACCGAAAGAAAATATTATATATCATGTGAGTCACACATTGCTTATATAAGACGAACGTCCTCGTCAAAGCAAGAACGATTGGACACTGATTCAAAATAGGCAACGTAAGTAAAATCGATGAAGATGAGGTGACTGACCGACCATTACTTCAAAATAAATATTTTTTTAAAAATATTTTAGGCGGAAAAAGTGTACTCATATATCTAGAAAAATCATAGATAACTTGAAAATTGGAGACAAAAATTATGCAAGTTGTCGGTTTCACTTATTTTGACCCTTTATTAGTTTTAATTATAATAATTTATAATATAATATATCCTAAAATAACACATAACATTAATAAAATAACAAAATAAATAATAATAAAAAATTGTAAAATAATTAAACGAATTTTAATGAAATATGATAAATTTTTCGAAAATTTTTCAACCATATTTGATCCGCCATTTTGAATTTTTAAAAACTAAGTTCAGATTCGCAATCAGCGACCCCAAAAACCCCGGAGTAAGAAATATTTATTGAATTAGATGAATTTTACGAAAATTCGTCAGCCATATTGGATCCGCCATTTTGAATTTTTTTAAACGAAGTTCAGATTCGTAATCAGCGACCCCAAAAACCCCCGAGTAAATAGTTTCAACTGAATTTGAGCATTTTTTACAGATTTCGCATACGAGGTTTTTATATTATAAAAAATTGACTTTTGGTCGCCATTTTTTATTCGCCATCTTGAATTTTAACCAAATAAAGTTTACCATCTGAAAGCTTAAACATTTTGGACGCGATATTTAAAGGTTTTACAAACTTTTGCCGACTCACAACCTTCGAAAAAATTCAATTTGGAAAAACAATTTTAAAAAACAACGTTTTTTTCTTTAAAAAATGTCCGTAACATTTTGTTTTTTTTTAAATTTCGAATGCAGATTTTGAAAGAGCGATGTCCAAGACATGAGGAATAATTATTCTGAATTATTTAAAACTCTTGGTCGACGAGAAAATTACCGTCAAAAGCTGTCTCAGAAATGTGTCCCGTCCCGTCCTTAAAGGGTTAAATAAATCCAATTTCAATTATAACCTATATTGTAATAATGATCACAAAAATATTTATTAAAGTCTGTTCCAATCTTAAAATCCTTTTGTTAACTTTAAGATGGCTGTCGTGTTATTTAATAAAATTCACTTATTTACAAAATTAAAGGCCTTTATTAAAAATAGTTAATAATTAAAATATACAATATCGTCAAATAATATAATTGTGTCGTAGTGACTTAATCTACCGATTGCTCATCGGGAACTGGTGTCCCTTTTCACACTTATCACGAAAATCCCCACTTCTCTTCTTTTCAATTCTCATTCTTGCATTTCCCATTTTCTCATAAAGTAAAATTCTGTTCTCGCACTTGCGACATGCCGCCCGGCGTGAACACCTAGTGATCAATAATTATCTACTTCCATTGGCAACAGTAATATCTTTTTGACTCCTCTTTTACAAATACCATTTTTAGTCTTTATAGATACTACTCGGATAATACCATCATTCCCAACATGTGTATCGATAACTCTACCTAATAACCAACGAAGAGGTGGTAAATTTTCATCACGCACAACAACTAACGTTCCAATTTTTACATTTTCAGAACGACCTTGGAACCATTTGCTTCGTACATTCAGCTCGCTCAAATACTCTGTATACCAGCGTTTCTATATGTCTTGACGCAACTTTTGCAAATGTTGCCAAGACGATAATGTATTTAATTTCGCTACAGATAAGTAAATTAATGGTATGCTTATGAAAGACGTGCCTATCAAGAAATGGCCTGGTGTCAATGCTTCAAGATCATTGGGATCACACGACATTGGAGTTAGTGGTCTTGAATTTAATATAGCCTCAATTTCAATTAAAAAAGTGTTAAAAGCTTCATAAGTAAATAGAGTATCACGCAAAACCCTTCGCATATGATGTTTCACGGACTTTACCGCGGCCTCCCAGATACCCCCAAAATGGTGTGTTCCCGGTGGCGAAAAATGCCTTTCAACTCCCCTCTCTGAAGCAAATCTATTAGTTTTATCGACAATAGTTTTTGAATTCAAAAACCAGTAGAGTTCCTTCAATTGATTATTTGCTCCGACAAAGTTGGTTCCATTGTCGGAGTAAATCGTTTTTGATAGTCCTCTACGTGAAAAAAATCGTCTCAGACAACCAATAAATGAGTCAGATGTCAAGTCTCTCACCAACTCCAAGTGAACTGCTCTGACTGATAAGCAGACAAATACGGCAACATACACTTTAATTCTTTTTATATTCCTATACGCCTTTTCTTTTATAAAGAAAGGTTCGCAAAAGTCCACGCCCGTATTTTCGAACGGACGTGCCGCAGTCAATCGAATTTTGGGCAGATTACCCATGAGATATGAAGGTTCTTTAGGATTTACTCGAAAGCAACGCATACACGAATGCACAATTTTTGCCACAATCGCCCTACCATCAACAATCCAATATTTACATCGTATAGCATATAATATTGCATTCACTCCAGCGTGCAACGTTCTCGCATGATATTCTTTGATTATTAGCGCAGTAACAGGATGATTTTTCGGAAGTAAATTAGGACATTTCTTATCATCGCTCAATTCAGCATTCCTGATTCTGCCTCCCACTTTCAACAGGCCCCCCTAAAATTCCGGACTTAATCGGCCCAATCGTGATGACCTTGACAAATCCTTGTTTGCAGTTAAACTCTTAATTTCCTCCTCAAACTATTCTTTCTGTACCATTTGTATAATTCGTGTTTCAGCATCTCTGAGTTCTATTGCCGATATAAATCCTGAATGAGTTTCCAACTTGCTTACCTTATTTTTCCATCTTAAGCAGTAAGCAAAAAATCGTTTTAATTTAATAAATGAAGAAAATCGAGTCCATAAACAGGATTTAAAAGGTGATTTCATCGTCAGAGTTATCACTCTGGTTTCCACTGTTGTTGCTGTCTCACATTCGACAGGATAGCTAGGCCAATCAACATCTTCCTTCAACAACCAATCTGGTCCCTCCTTCCATAGGATGTTAGTTACGAATTGTGATGGCAATTGTCCCCTGGAAACGAAGTCGGCCGGATTCTGCTTGGTTGGTACATGAGACTAATCTTCACCTTTGGTCAGAGTCTGAATTTCTGAAATCCTATTAGCCACAAACACATCCTTGTGTCGCACAGGTGATCGGATCCATGCCAAGACAATGGTAGAGTCACTCCAAAAATGTGATGCATCAATCTTGATCTTAAAAGAATCCTTAACCATCTTATGAAGTTTTGCAAGCAAGACCGCTCCACATAGCTCCAATCTGGGCAAAGTCACGGTTTTGATTGGTGCTACACGTGACTTAGCGCAGATTAATGTCGATTCAACTTGATCACCCACCACTGAACGTAGGTAGATGCAGGCCCCATAAGCCTTCATGCTTGCGTCAGAGAATCCATGTAGTTGAGTATTTGTACTTCCAAAGTTCAACATTTTCCTCGCAATACTCCAATCATTCAGCAACGGTAAGTGCTCTTGATATTCCATCCACGATCTCCTTACACCCTCAGGTACTTCATCATCCCAGCTTAAACTCAACTTCCAAAGTTCCTGCAAGGTGATCTTGGCTATCACCACGACTGGTGAAACCAATCCCAAAGGATCAAACAATTGTGCAATCCTAGACAAGATCTTCCGATTGGTTAATGGACCGTCCATAATTTGATTGTTTACCTGAAAAGTCAGAACATCTTCCGTAGCCTTCCAACATACTCCCAATGTGCGAGTTAATTTTTCAGGATCCAAGCTGATCGTGGTCAATCCCGAAGACTTCTCCAAATCATTAGTGATCATCGGATGATTAGAGACCCATTTGCACATATTTAGTCCAGCCTTTCTTGTGATGGTGATAATGTCATCTCGTAATTTTCTAGCTTGTTCCAAATCATCAGCTCGTGTCAACATATCATCCACGTACATGTCGTTTCCAATTACTTCAGCTGCCTCCGGGAATGATTCTCGCTCATCATCAGCGATTTTTGTAGACATCTTGTTGCTAGAAATGGTGCAGACGCTGTTCCATACGTAATCGTACGCAGCTGGTAAGTTCTCAACGGCTCTGACGGATTACTCCTCCACAATATCTTTTGGAACATCCTATCCTGAGGATGCACGAGAAACTGACGGTACATCTTTTCGACGTCTCCGGACATCACTATATTGTGGCATCTGAAACGCAAAATTAGTGTAAAAATACCATCCTGAATAATAGGTCCAACCAATAAAACATAATTCAGTGACAATCCAGACGACGTCTTTGAAGAGCCATTAAAAACCACACGTACCGCCGTCGTAGTTCTTGATTCCTTTATTACCGCATGGTGTGGCAGGTAATAACCCTTATTTGGTCCACTTTTGGAAGGCTCCATATGGTTCATTTTCAGATAAGTATCTATGAATTTGTGGTACTCTTCCTTGAGGTGCGGGTTCCTTTCTAGATTCCGTTCTTGTATAAAAAATCTTCGCCTTGCTGTCTCGTAACTAAGGCCCAGATTTTCCTTATTTTCAGTAAAAGGCAGCCTAACCATGATTCGTCCAGAGTCGTCTCGCTGAGTGTGTTTAATAAAATGATCTTCGCAGTTGTCTTCCATCTTAGTACTCTGTATTCTATCACCTACTTCTTCCACATTCCAAAATTTTTCAAGACTGCCCGATAGGCCGCTGTAAACAAAATTGCATTTAACCCTTTGCTGTTTCGAAGTACCTCCGACCTTACCAGAAACCACCCAACCCAACTTTGTTTTTTGTAAGCCCAACCCTGGTTGACTAAGTTTTATTCTACCCTCGAGTAACAAATCATAGAAAACTTCGGCCCCGATCAGTGCATCAATTTTTCTAGGATGGTGAAAGTCTGGGTCAGCCAAATAGATGTGATTGGGTATTGATAATTCTTCACGTCCAACCATTTCAGCTGGGATGTTTCCGGTGATTTGAGGCAAAACCAGGAAGCTAAGATTATTTTAATAGTTACAACATTTTGATTTTATTTTTACATCAACCCATTCTTTGCACGACGTTTCCATGTTATTAACGACTTCTATAGATAAATTCAGTTTTCTACGTTTAATATTTAATTTATTTGCTAAATCGCTTGACATAATGTTTGGTTGGGAACCACTGTCCAATAAGATCTTACAACTAAATTTTTTGTTATCGTCATCATAAATGTCAATTAGTGCTGTAGATAATAGAACCTTTGAAGCATCATAGATATTCAAATTCTTTATAGTCGCTACATTTTCTGATTGTTTTTCATTCGAATGACTGTTAAGTTTAAAATCATTATGAAGCAGAGTGTGATGTCTTCTGTTACATTTAGTACAACTACCTGATCTACAATCTCCAACTAAGTGATTTTTCTTTAAACATTTAGAACATAAACCGTGATTTTTTACATATTCTGAACGCTCGTTAATTGTAATTTAGAAGACATTAAAAATATTAACGGTGTATCCCATTTATCGACTGGTTGATTTAAATTAGACAATGCACGAATATGTCTTAAAGCATCGTCCAAATGTTTTCTCGAATTTACAGAAGATTCTCGTAAAATTACAGGAAGATCGAAAAGTGCTTGCATGTGGTTTTGTATAATTATACGATTATTATTAAATCTATTTTTTAAAAGATTCCAAGCAGTAATATAATTATTTTCTGTAGTCTCTAGATTCTCGATAATACGCGAAGCATCACCCTTTAAAAAAGATCTTTAATAGCGTAATTTTTGGATATTAGGAATGGATTCGTCATCATGTATGACCGCAGTAAATGCATCTCTAAAACTTAACCACTCATCATAAGCACCGGAAAAGGTGGGCAAGTCTAATTTCGGCAATGGGAATAAACTTCGATTACGATCACTACTTAGTGAAGCGCGAGACACGGCCATTTCTCTCAAGGACGCGATTTCAGATTCGCGTCACAGAGGCTTGAGGTTTCCTTTGATTTAAAAATTGATTCGCTAATGAAAAATATCTATAATAAAATTCTTCAAATTCTACACTTTCAGCCTCAAGATTCTGTGACGGTGCTAACAATTCGAGTTCTGTTTGCACTCTATCAAGTTCATTCCACGATTCTTCGACTTTTTCTTTGCGCGTTTCAAATTCTTTAATAGTTACAGATTCTTTATTTTGCAAATTAACATATTTTTCTAAAAATGACTTAAACTTGGTTAGTCGCGTCTTACAATTCTTTTTTAATTGTTTTAATTTGTCAATGTGTTCATCAGACATGATTACTTTTATTATTTTTATTTAAAAAAACACAATTTCTTAATACTGAAATTATCTAAACAATTATTACCAAATAACAATAATAAATCACAAATCCTCGATAAATTTAATTTTGAAAATTAATACAATGATTCATTGATATAAAGTTTCTACTTACAGTTAATTCAAGGCTTATAAATATTCGTTTTACTTGCGATTGTAATAACCTTGCTGACAATGATGTTTGTTTTCCTGTGCGACCTCATGTGAATTTTGTATAGTTGCTCAACTTCGTGTATAATTTTAACAATTCAATGAACAAATTTACCCAAGCAAATATTCCTCAAATTGTAGATTTTATATAAATGTTACTTTCCTCGTTGCAATTCTTTGAGTTCCCGATGCCTGTTCCTCTGATCACTTTGTAACTATAAATGATCAGCCTTGATACTTTCCATATACTTCATTGGAATCCGGCTCGAAGGACCATGTTTCAATCTTAAAATCCTTTTGTTAACTTTAAGATGGCTGTCGTGTTATTTAATAAAATTCACTTATTTACAAAATTAAAGGCCTTTATTAAAAATAGTTAATAATTAAAATATACAATATCGTCAAATAATATAATTGTGTCGTAGTGACTTAATCTACCGACTGCTCATCGGGAACTGGTGTCCCTTTTCACACTTATCACGAAAATCCCCACTTCTCTTCTTTTCAATTCTCATTCTCGCATTTCCCATTTTCTCATAAAGTAAAATTCTGTTCTCGCACTTGCGACAAAGTCATCGAAACTAATCAACCAAAAATTTAACAATAATTACAATTTATGTTGAAACTTCTGTCAAAATAAGTAATAATTAACTACAAAAAATAATGAAATGCAATTCCTTAGAAGCGAAATGGAGCTACGTTATATAGTTTTAAAACACAGCTCTAAAATTATTGTACTCAGATAAAAAATTGTAAAGAATAATAATTAAATGAAAAAACACCACATTCGTATATGAGCGATTCCATGTCAAGTGATCAATGTGGAGACAAAATTTTCTCTAATCGTAGCAAAACTTATGGCTTTGGTAGTACTCATAGATAGTAATTTTTCGTGAAAATATTTTTTTACCTAATCCAATATTTTCCGAGGGGGAGGGGGTTAAATTTTTGTGTTTTTCAGTACAATGTTTATTTCAATAATTTTTTACTCTTAAACAATTAAACATACAAATTTGACAAAGTACATTTTGGAAAGGTTTTTTCATGCTCTTTCGACTGGAAATAAGCATTTTGAAAAAAAAATTTTGATCCAAAAAAATCAAAATTAAAAATAAATTTCAATTTTTGGGGAGAGAGATACGATTTTTTTTAAACGAAAGCTGAGGTTTTTTCCTAAAAGGACATATAAATGATAAAGTGGGACTAGAATGTTTAAACATTGAAAAAAAAGAATTTTCTCCAAAACGGAGCTAAAAACCGGGTGTAGAGCGCTGCCGCGAGTAGAAAACTCTTTTTTTCAATGTTTAAACATTCTAGTCCCAGTTTATCATTTATATGTCCTTTTAGGAAAAAACCTCAGCTTTCGTTTAAAAAAATCGTATCTCTCTCCCCCAAAAATTGAAATTTATTTTTAATTTTGATTTTTTTTGGTCAAAATTTTTTTTTCAAAATGCTTATTTCCAATCGAAAGAGCATGAAAAAACATTTCCAAAATGTACTTTGTCAAATTTGTATGTTTAATTGTTTAAGAGTAAAAAATTATTGAAATAACAATTACACTAAAAGACCCGTTGATCACTTGACGTGGAATCGCTCATATGCGAGAAAATTCCTTATTTCTCAAAGATTAAAATGAAAGAAAAAAATTTAAAATCGAAAGTGTCCATCTTCAAGAAAAAACAGTTTTTAACTTTAATTTTTTTTAAATATTTCTAATGTAAATAATTTATTTTTGATTACATATTTAAAAAGTTCATAAAATTTCCAACAATTTTCATGTAGCATATTATTATTAATAGTCTGATATTGTGGGAGAAAATGGTTTTGAAAATTTCACTGATTTTAAAAAGTTCAAATTTCAATACTTCATAACTACTGTAGTTTTCATTAAATCCTCTATTAGGAAGCAAAACTTTAAAAACATCAATTACTTTATCCTCAATTGTTTAAACAATTATCTAATTAAGATATTATTGATATCACCGACCTACATGATTTTACTTTTCTTTTCACACACAAAAAAATCAAACCTTTTTGGAAAGTAGGACCAATAAAAATTACTAGTATTGTCGTTTTCCCCACTTCGATGCGATTGTCTCTCCTGCTATCAGACTGTTCGAGCAAGAAAGAGCGAGGGGTGGTCTCATGATTGTTTTTGACGCGAAATTATTCAGAATACAAAAATTGGTGATCGATTCCAACTTGATTTTCGCCATAGTAAGGACACATGAAAGATACTTTATTTTGGGTCTAGTTTATTTTTCGACCGATTTGGAGTTTTCTTCTCTCTTTGATGCACTCAGTTTGACTTTGAACTCCCTTGCTGAAAAGTATCCTGATCTCCCTCTGGTCATCGGCGGTGACTTCAACTGCAGAGTGGCGGCGATGAATCAACTAGATCCACTTCTGTTTGGTGACTCCTGCCTTTTCTCTGCGGGAATCTTTCGGTTCTGCACATCTGGCACACTCTTACGTTATATATTTAAATACGTGACACACGTGTGTGAGGGGAAGTGCAGAAATAAAACACGATGTTTGGCGCAATCTAACCACGCCTTTGTAATCCCCCTATATTTGTCCTACCCCCACTACTGCAGTTATCCCTCCTGTCTATAGTCTTCTTGGGGTAGAGTCTAGAGATTTAGTGTCGAGTGTTCGCTGTAAGTCGTTGGTGAGCATTATAGAAGGGTAAGACTCCGTCAGAAAATATGCGTACATGCATGGTGTAGAGGTCCAGCTGTGAAGTGAGTAATATATTAAATACCTTGTTTAAGTACTATAAAGAAAATTGTTTGGCGGTAAACACCGGCAAAACAAAGATTTTAATATTTACTAGATCTGCAAAATAGAAAGCAAGAAAATTAAAATCTTTTAAGTATAGGGAGAAAAGGTTAAATCTTATTGTTATTTAGGAACTTTTTTTCGAATTCGGGTTCTTTCTACCTGGCGGCAACTGGGACAATCAGCTCTGCAAATTTTGCGGTGGGTGGAGTTCTTATAACAATATATACTACGCGCGCGGATTTGTGAGGAACTTACAATAAACTGTTAGAGTCCCTTGTTTTAAGTGTCCTGTTTTATGGTGTTCAGATTTGGGGCATTGGCTTTCTTGATGATATCGAAAAGGGTCACCTGGCTTTTTTCAAGAGCCTCCTAACATTGCCTAACACTTCGCCAAATTATGCGGTTAGATTGGGGACTGAAGCCCTTATGCATTCTTATAAAATTTTCTCGACAATTTTGAACTGAATTTTTAAAATTTCGAAGACGAATGTTTCAAGGCTTCCTAGAATTTGTTTCGAAAGTTTAAAAGAGCTGGCGATAAGAAATCCTACATACCGATATAATTGGTTTAGGCAGGTTGGTGTTGCTTTTAATTTGGGCAGTGGAGGTGAGGATTGACATGCGCTGGATCTGGATACCATGTGACAAACTAGGGACATGCTACTTAAGAACTACGGTTGCTTGCTCAGATCGTCCGATTTTGAGCTTTGTGCACAATCAAAGAGTCTTTTGTTATTATTTGTTTATTTTATTTTTAAGTTTAAATAAATTAAATTTTATTTTATTATTATTTAAATTGAATTGCGAATTTCGAAAAGGGCTCAACTCGGTTTTTTTAATTTTACAGGAGAGACAAAAAACGTATTATTTTAAACAGTTTTAATTAAAAGAGTCTAGTTTTTTCATAGTAATAAGATGCTATTTTATGTGAGAAAATGATAAAATAATTGTCTTTAATTAAAGTTGGATGGAGAAAATTGATGTTATAGTTGTCAGAGTTGAGCCCGTTTCGAAATTAATGAAAAAAAATCAATCGTTTTAATCATAAAAATATATTAATTAAATATTTTACTATCAAGAATCAATTCAATTATGTTTTTATTTAATTTCAAAATATAATAACTTTTTTTTGGGCTCAAAAACAATTCAGCAATAGGTTAGAAAACAAAAATCTTATGTTAAAAGTCAAAGAAAAACACAGTTTAATACATTTTTCTCCGTTAAAAGTACCACAGATGAAATTTTCCTTTTAAGAAAACGTCAATAAATATATAATAATGCAAAAAATACAAAAAGTGAAATTTGAAAAAAATTCGAATTGAGCCCTTTTCGAAATTCGCAATTCAATTGTATTTAAGTTATTTATTGAGTTTATTATTCGTTAAAGTTTGGTTGTTTTGTTATTTGGTCAACTGTTGGAGTTTGATTTTCAAAAAGGGACGCGAGAACAAGGTTTGTGAGTTCGCCAATTTTATAATTCACAATTGGAAAATCAGCATCAGATTTATTTCTCAGCTATTCCCCTCTTTTGAGATTATTTAATTTGGAATTTTTGGTGACTCATTATTTATTCTAGTTTGGGTTTTTGATGCAATCAATAGTTAAAATTATTAAATTAAAATCTTTGAAAATTACCCTTACAATTTGGAGCCCAACGTGGGGCCACGCTGAGATTTTCCTATTGATTGAATTAATTGTATAATGTCCGCTTTTTGTGTTGTCCATTTTCATGCCGTAGTAATGACCAAGACCAGCACCAGACAAGCCCAACAGACCAGTTAAGACCTAAATTGAGACCATTTGTTTAAATTAGTGATTTTGCTTGTCCACAATTTTTTGTCATATTGTTACCACCTTTTTGTTGCCTTATGAAATTAAAAATATCAGTGCAGTGAGAAGGCAATATAAGTTGTCAGTTAACCGTTTTTTTTTGTAGTTTCAGTGGCGCGGGGACGCCGTGTTTTTAGCGCGAAATTTTCTTGGCGGTAACCTGAATCAGTGGGGCGAGCCGGCAGTGTACGGCGTGCATATTTTCTGTCATTGAAATAAATACAAACGTTGATTATCATTATTGACTTTCTTCTGATCGATCAAATGCAATGTTAAATTTTATTTCAGGACATGTATTAATTTTTTATTTTATATTTTCGTAATAATAATTTTTGTTGATATTTATTTTAAACCAGAATTTGATTATTAGTTTTTTCTCCAGAGAGAATTTAGATTTTTTTATGTGTTAGTATTTTGTTAAATAATGCAAGCGTTACCAGTTCCGGCTATGAAGTCGTATCGCAGAACTATGCATGAACTTTTAGTTCATGATTCGGTTAAAACTTTGTGGGAACGAATTTTAGCCCTTTTAGAGGAAGAATTAATTTTGGAATTAGAAAATCAAGGGGTAAGTACTAAGGGTTCGTTGTAGGTAATTAAAGAAAGGGTGTTACGTTTACGTAGTCGAATTTTGTATTTTTAGTAGAAGCATTTGATGATAATGTTAGTTGTGTTCGTCCTTGCGGAAGTGAAGTGTTGCATTTAGATAGTAATGTCGCAGATGATGTTCCGTTTCCTGAGTTGGATTCCACGGTAATTGTAATACCGGCATCTGAAAATAATTCAGTTTTTACAAATGTGACCAACACAGGGCAAATAAATGCACCTGTGATTTTTACAGTCACTGAAACTAGTTCTACGACCAATTCAGTTCCTATGACAACTGTCGCGTGTTTCGGTTCTACATATATCGCACACTCTTAAGTTATATATTTAAATACGTGACACGCGTGTGAGAATGGAAGTGCAGAATCAAAACACGATACTTGGCGCAATCTAACCACGCCTTCATAATCGCCCCATATTTTTTTCCTACCCCCACTACTGCAGTTAGCCCTCCTGTCTCTAGTCTTCTTGCGTCTAACGTAGCTTCGAAAAAGTTAGAAACAGATTTGGGTGTGGATTCGAGTAGTGAATTAAAAGGGAGGGAAAGGCAGTTGAGTTTTGAGCAGAGCGGTAGTAGAGTAGAGGTGAGAGCGGGGAATTTTGTCGATGGTCAAGGTGAGAGAGTAGAGTTCTCTTCAGTGATGGGTGCCGAGGCTGTTGCGTTGAGTGGGGATTGTCACGTGGAGTTGGTTAATAAGCATTATCCTATAGTTTCGACTGGTGGCGTTTGCGTTGAAGCACAGACCCAACGCAGAGAGACGGAGAATGAATGCATAATTGTTGGTACCAATGACATTGCTTCCAATTCAGTTGCATCGTCGCTAGAACCAACCGATGTATTTTTTGAGAAAGGGGAAGATGCAACGAGTGTATTATCGCCCAGTTTGGACGAGGAAATATACTTTTTAAAGGTGTTTATCGCAGACAGACCATATTTAGCCCTGTTTGACCCCAGTGCGACGATTTCTGCTGTAGGACCGCGCCTTGCAAATGAGTTTAGAGAGCGTTTAGAGGCAGTTGACTCGACTATTTCAAGTGCAGTAGGCGGAACCACTAAAACCTTGGGTAAACTAAGATTGTGGTTGACGGTAGATGGCGTCTCACAGTCTTATAAATTACGAGCAGTAGATTCTTTGACTCAGGATTTAATTTTAGGGGTGGATTTTTGAAGAGTGATGGATATGGACGTGCAGTTGGGTAAAGGATTATGGAGAATAAATGGTCGAGATTGGCATGAGTTTTCGAGTAAAGTCGTTAATAGTCAGGAAGAAAAAATTTATGCCAAATGTCCAGGAATTTGCGAATTAACCCTCCTGCGCATACGTTTCCACCCACAAAGTCGCTTGCAAATGCATACATTTTTCAGAATATAGGATTTGTACGGCGATCGGTATCTAGGGGTTTTCGGTGTCACTGATTACGAATCCGGGGTCAGAATTCCAAAATTCAAAATGGCGGACCCAATATGGCGGACAATTTTAACAATTAGAAAAAATTCTAATCGTTCCGTGTATCACTATCTAGGGGTTTTTGTGGTCGTTGATTACAAATATAAAGTATAAAATTTCAATATTCCAAAATGGCGGACCCAATATGGCGCACAACAATTTTGAAGAAGTTTTCAAATCGACCCATCTTTCGATATCTAGGGGTTTTTGAGGTCACTGATTAGAAATATAAAGTCAACAATTATATCAAAATTCATACACAATTTTTAATTATTATTTTATATTCTTAATCAAAGACTACAATAGGAATAAATTTTTGAATAAGAAAATTTTA
Source organism: Leptopilina myrica (nomen nudum) (assembly GCA_032872475.1). Classification (NCBI taxonomy): domain Eukaryota; kingdom Metazoa; phylum Arthropoda; class Insecta; order Hymenoptera; family Figitidae; genus Leptopilina; species Leptopilina myrica (nomen nudum). Next base: position 27,814,138 of record CM065464.1, read on the forward strand.
TTAAAACTGTTTTATGACATATAGAATTAGCCATTTAGATTTTTTTAATTTAGGCTTCATATTTGTATTCAGCAACCTTAAAAACCCTTAGATAGCGATAGACGGGACGATTAGAAAACTTTTCCATAATTTTCAGCGACCTCAAAAACCCCTAAATAGCGATAGACGGGACGATCAGAAAACTTTCAAAATTGTCATCCACCATATTGGATCCGCCATTTTGAATTTTATTATTTTGACTCCATGTTTGTAAGCAGCGACCTCTAAACCCTTTGATAATAAGTTTTGGTAAAATTCTATGAATTTTTTTAAAAGTCCACTTTTAAAAAATATAATTGTCCGACATGTTAGATCCGCCATTTTGAATTTTTGAATTTTGACGTTAAATTTGTAATCAGCGCACCCAGAAACCCTTTGATAGACATTTTTTGGAAAATCCGATAAACAAACAATAATTTATAAAACAGAAATTTTTTACTTTTTTAAAACATTTTATATGTAATATTTATTGTTATGTAAATAATATATAGTGTGCTAAATAATTCAATTAGCTTCGTTTGTTCATTGAAAGCAATTTGCAACTTGTCCGATGTCTTAATATTTATTTTAACAAAAGTTATTAACGAAAATGTTTGGACGAGTATACTCGTCCTCATACATACGGTAACGGTTCAGTTTGGACGAGTATACTCGGCTTTATGCGCAGAAGGGTTAAGTAACGATCAGCGCCAAGAAGTTCAACGACTTCTTAATTATATAGATGGCATTCTTAATAAGCTCCGAAAGGCCTGTTATATATCTAAAATTGATTTAAAAATGGACTACCATCAAGTGCCATGGCCGAGGACAGTAAACAATATGCGGCATTTTCGGTTCCTGGTTTAGGACTGTTTCAATTTAAACGCATGCCGTTTGGTTTGACCAATGCCCCCATGACGTTTCACCGCTTAATTGATGCCCTATTCGGACCAGAATTTGACCCAGTTGTTTTTAGTTATTTGGACGATATAATCATAGTCACAGACGATTATGATGAGCACATTAAATGGTTGAGAACCGTTTTAATAAGGCTTGCTCTTGCAGGATTGGTAGTTAATCCTTCGAAATGTGAATTTGGTTGTTCCCGTGTGACTTACATTGGTTATGTTTTGGACCGAGAAGGTTTACGTCCTGACCCGGAGAAGGTTTTAAACGTCCTATTTAAACTATTCAGTGCCTCTGAACATTAAACAACTTCGAAGATTTTTAGGCATAGTTGGTTGGTATTCGCGTTTTATTCCTCGGAAAAGTGAATTAAAGGTCCCATTTTTAAGACTCCTTCAAAAAATCGAAGTTGGGAGTGGGGAACAGAACAGGAGGAAGCTTTTTGTGAATTAAAGCTTAAACTGAGTTCAGCGTCCGTTGAAGTCTGAAGATGGTGAACATCCTATTGTTTTTATTAGTAAAGCCTTGTCTGCTGCAGAAAGAAATTATACAGTTACTGAGAAGAAATGTTTGGCCCTTCTTTGGTCTATTAAAAAATTTCGTCTTTATGTTGAGGGTTATAAATTCAGTGTTATTACGGACCTTAGCGCGCTGAGATGCCTTAAAAATTTCAAAAAAGCTTCAGGTAGATTAGCAAGATGAACCCTTCAATTCCAACAATGGAATGTTCGAAACTGAGACGGAAGTGGCTGCTTTTGAAACAATTACCGATCCTTGGTAGGGTGTTAGTTTAGAAATTTCCTTTAAAGTTTTTAGGTTGGCAGGTATCAGATGGTCGTTTATATTGTCAAAGAAAAGACTATGATTGCGACCTTTGTAGGAAATGACCACCGTGATTGGGACAAACATATTCATGAGTTTAGTAATGCTGTTAATACGGCTGCGCAGGCTACCAATAAAGTGTACCCTGCGTTTTTAAATTTTGGTCGTCAATCTTTGCCTGTTAAGAGTTTGAGACGTGAGGTGGAACAGATAACTCCCCTGATTTGTGGTTGGATAGACTCGAAAGACTGGATGCGTTGCGTAACCTTGTTATCCGTTATATTGGCCAGGGTACAGACGAACAGGCCGAGTATTATAATCGGAATCAACGTGTTGCTTCGTTTCATGTAGGCGATTTAGTTTTATGGCGTTCCAATAAATTGTCTAACGCTAGTCAACGCTTTTCGGCAAAGTTTGCTCCTAAATTTGACTGTCCTTACGAGATTTTGCGTCAGATTTCCAATAATATTTATGAATTGAAAACGGAAAGTAATCGCCGAATTGCTAAAGTCCACGTTTCGAATTTAAAGCCTTATATTCCTTCCCGTGGTCAAAGTAATTAGTAGTGAACAATAATGTTTGTTGGTGGATGAATAGATTTTTTGTGTTATTTGTGTTGTATTTTTTGTGTTATTTGTGTTGTATTTTTTGTGTTTTAATTTATTTTATTTTTTCTTGAATTTACAGAAGACTCAATGCCGCGTAAAATTAATTCTGTTGATTCTACGTTCAAGGCTCGAGTCAGGTCCGTTGTTTTTCGTAAGGACTCAAAAGGGATATGGAGATCATCAGCTGGAAGAAGAGAAGCTGAGACAGTTGTTAGAGCTCGCCTTGCTGAGACGATGGTTAGAGTTCCTGTGGATACAAGCATATCGACGAGTGACGAGTTCGACCAAGTGTTTGATAGTTCACAGTTTTTACGGGAACAATTAGTTACGGAACGACAACACCGTGCTCGTGATTGAAATTTTCATAAATATTTATCTGCTGAAAATGCTTTACGACTATTCCGAACAGAAAATACAGATATTCCTTGTCGTTCAACATCACTATTCTCATAGAAAACAGAAAATAATATCTTTGCATAGCTCTTTTTTTAGTTTATTAGATTTTTATAGGTTGAGTACTTTTTCATAAAGATTTATCTGCTGAAAATGCTTTACGACTATTCCGAACAGAAAATACAAAATTACCCTGTCGTTCAACATCACTATTCTCATAGAAAAAAGAAAATAATAACTTTTCATAGCTCTTTTTTTAGTTTATTAGATTTTTATAGGCTGAGTACTTTTTCATAAAGATTTATTTGCTGAAAATGCTTTACGACTATTCTGAGCCGAAACTACAGAATTTCCTTGTCGTTCAAGTGGACTATTCTCGTAATACAGAGAAAACAAGATATTCACGAAGCTATTTGTTTATTTTATTAGATTTTTAAAGGACTGAGTAATTTGCCATTAAGATTTTTCTACTGACAATACTGTTACGTCTCAAGAAATGAAACTAAACATAATTATAATTTACATATTTAATTGGGCGGCATCGGTGATTTAACCTGATTTATTCACAGAGCAGTAAACTCTGGTATTAAGGGACAGGTTTTAAGAAATAGTAACTGCTCAATTGAAGTTAAATTATTAAAGTTATTTATTTGAATCCTTTATAATTAGAATCAAGAGAAAGAGTAGATCCAGATGTCTTCAGGGATACTGTAAGAAATTATTACTTCGTGGGATCAATCGAGAATTTGAAAGGGACAAGATTTTGAAGTATTATTAACTTACCTTTTAAAATTATTATTAGAGTCGTAGACCCAACAGGTGATACCTCCTTCAGTGTAAGGTTGAAGATATAACGTTGTCTAGCGAAAACTGAATATGCAGTAGATTTCCTTTGAATTGTTTTCGGGCCAGTCAAAGTGAAAGGTCCGGAGTCCAGGTGTCAAATTATTGATTTGACGTTGAAGTTGAAATAATGCAATCTTTAGTAATGTGCCTCGCAATAGAAATTATCTCCTTGATTAAATTCTTCTTGAATAACTTAAGTAAGACTTGAAGAATGTATTTGGTACTTGAAGAGATTTTGTATTGACACGAAGAATACGCTTAGGGGTAGTATACAACTTGTTAACTTGGTCGTGGAATAGCGACAGACACGAAGAACGCGACTTGCTGATTTGAGGATGACTTCTGGACTAGTTAAGTTGACGGTGTTTCCTGGACTGACGAATTCGTCAAGGGTGGCTCCTTTTATATGTTTCCTTCACAAGGGAACATACCAAAATTTTAATTTTATAATTTGAAGACTTTTATGGTAATTAGCGTGAAGATTTATTTTCATAGCTTAGAATTTTTCTTTTTCGAATAATATTAATTTGTTAAGTTAATTTTTATGAAAATAGAATAGGATATTTATATGTTGCTTTTGGTTTTGAAAAATATATATATATTTATAATAGCTATAATCAAAGTCATATATTAGAAAAAAAAATTTCTTTTTTTATTTATTTATCATTTAGAGAATTAATTTCTTTCAGTATTCTTTTTCTTTCACATTTGTAGTCACCCTTCCCTCAAAGAAGGAATACGAAAAAGAGTTTTTAGTATTCTTTCTATGTTGAGAATAAAATTAAAACATTTTTTAAAGTTTACATCGAAATTTCATTTTTAGAGAAACATATGTGTTTAAAAATTTATAGATGAATCTGTTGTTAATTTTAAAAAAAGAAGTTATTAATTTATTAAATTTTTATACGTTGAGTACTTTTTCATAAAGATTTATTTGCTGAAAATGCTTTACGACTATTCTGAGCTGAAACTACAGAATTTCCTTGTCGTTCAAGTGGACTATTCTCGTAATAAAAAGAAAACAAGATCTGTGCAAAGCTCTTTTTTTAATTTATTAGATTTTTTAGGCTGAGTACTTTTTCATAAAGATTTATCTGCTGAAAATGATTTACGGTTATTCCAAGCAGAAAATAAAGAATTTCCTTGTCGTTCAAGCCCAGCTGAAAAAGTTCTATAGAATTTCACTAGAATCATTCTATAGAATCGTTCTATATGAATTCTAGTTAATATTCTATAGAATTTTACTAGAATGATTCTATAGAATTTCTAAATAAGTACTATTAAAGTTTAGTGATTTTTAATTAGAAAGACTTTAAATTTATGAAATAATATTTTTCAACAAATTTTAGGCCAAAATAATTGGTTATATCCTTTAAATATATAAAATTCATTGAACTTTGTAACCATACATAACAATAATGTTAAAAAAATTATTTCACGAAATTTATATTCCTTCTAATTAAAAACCACTAAAATTTAGTAGAATTCACGTACAAATTCTATAGAATCATTCTATTCAAATTCTATAGAATATTTTCTAGAATTTATATAGAATGATTCTATAGAATGATTCTAGTGAAATTCTATAGAACTTTTTCAGCTGGGAGTTGACTATTTTCGTAAAAAAAAGAAAACAAGAACTTTGCAAAGCTCTTTTTTTAATTTATTAGATTTTAATAGTGTAACCAACAATAGAAGAATTAATTTTAATGAATATTGAGGGTTCGACTCATATTGTGAGACACAATTACCAACTAAGAATCCACTGCTCAGGAGACTTCTCCTCCTTCCTTCCGGTGACAAGCCAAGAAAAATAAAGTTGAAAAACTAAACTTTTTGATATTCCCACAACTGATATAGGCGAGTACTACTTTGGGTTGTCCTCGGAATCGGTGTCGTCCTTTTCGATGACTAGCCTGTAGGCTTGCGGAAGATTTTCCTAGAGGGCGACGTTTGCGATGTCGGAAGAGAAGAGAGAGAGTGTAGAAGATGTGCCTAGGCTGGAAGTGTTTTCCTCAGTTGGCGCGGATTTTGGTTGTGGGAGTTCCAAGGATGGTTGAGCGTGTGATGGTCTCTCTGCTGTTTCGTCGGAGGAGGTCTGTCTTTTGCACTACGCTTTTTACTTCGAGTTCGATTGCTAGCTGATTGCGTAGCGCAATGTTTTTTTGTATTAGGCGTCTTAGGCATTCATAGCAGTTGGTATCTGTAAGATTCAGGGAACGCCAGCAGCACTTGCAGCGCTTGTCGTCATTTGGCGCTTTTGGCAGCTCCTTGTAATGAGGCCAAGGACAATCCTCCGTTGAGAAATTAGGGTGTGAGCAAATCTGGCAGACATGTCCTGCATATGGTTCGGGGCAAGATCGGTAGCTAAGTCCTTTGACACCGCAGTTTAGACATCCATCAGGCGCTCTGGGTCTCAGCTTCGGTTCTCTTATTTCAACTGTTGCTTGGAAGACTTCTTTAATTTTTGCTTTGAACAGTCTACGGAGGCAATAATACAAGTCTTCGACATAATCATAATCCTTTTGCAGAGCCTTGTAATCGACCTCGTAGGAGTCGACATTGGTTTGAAGTTTCGCGCGTTCCTCTCGGCAGCTGGTGAGTTGGGCTTGAAGGTTTGCGCATTCCTCTCGACAAGTGGTGAGTTGTCCATTAGCTGAAGTCAGTTCTTGAGAGAGTTCACGGTGCTCGTTGTTCATCTGCATCAACGCTATGTAAGGGTCTAGTTCTTGCGCGTTGAGTTTTGGAGTCGAGCTAGCGGCTTTCGTGCGCAATTCGTGGATAAGCCTGTTTGCTTACATCAACTGAGCGGATAAGGCATCTCTTTCGACTATGATGGCTTCAAAGGCTGATTTTGTGAGCGCTTTGAGGCCCGTACGAGTTTTCTCCAGTAAAACTCTTCCTTCGGTAGCAATGTCATCCTCTAGGGAAAGCGCATGTTGCAAGGCTGTGATCTCGATTACATCAGGTATCGGAGTCGGTGGTTTGTCTGCTCCTACTTCCTTATTTGTTGATTCCATGGTATTTATGAAAGAGAATTTATATGACAACACGGGACCTAAGATTTCTCCTAGCTACTTTCAAGTCGTTTACATGATATTTCCCTAGCCTTTTGCCATGCATATCGCCGATAATGAATGTCATGGGTGCCAACTTCTCTATGATTATCGCTGGACCTCTGTAACTTGGTGCCAGTTTAAAACTGTAACCGCGCGCGGCATTTGATAAAGTGTTATTTGGATAAAATACAAGATCTCCAGGTTGGAAATCAATATTATACTTCCGATTTTTGTAATATACCTTGCCTTACTTCTTGCTAGCTTTTTTCATAAACTGTTCGACTTTTGCGCGAAGCGCGTCTATTTGTTTTACGCGGTCTAACCAGGCGTTGATTGTTTCGTCTGTGTCTATGTTAGTGTTTACTCCGCGTAGTGGTTCACCTGTTCGTCTTGGCTCACGGGCAAAGTTTAAGAAAGCTGGAGTTACTCCAAGGGAAGTGTGGACGGTATTGTTATAGGCAAACTGAATGTCTTCGAGTAAAGTATCGCATTCGCGCTGGTTTTCACCCAGAAAGCTCGCTAACATCGTCTTTAAATTACGATTTACGCGCTCGACAGGATTAGCCTGAGGGTGGTACACAGGTGTTATACGTTGTACTGAACCGATTTTTTGTAAGAAGGACTTAAGGTTGCGGTTTACGAACTCCGTACCGTTGTCGGTAATGACAAGCTTAGACGCTCCCCAGCGGTTGACAAGAGTGTTCAATGATTTTACAGTCTTGGGACCGTCTGCTTTGGATAGCGCGAAGCAGTCAATATAACGAGTGTACGTGTCTTCACAAACTAGGATATAATTTTTACCGGTTTTTGACCGAGGTGGGGGACCTACGATATCGAGTGACACTGTTTCCCAAGGATCTGTAATTTTGCGTGGATAGATTAAACCTTGGGGGGGTGTATTTTTCGGTTTACACCTGAGGCAAATCACGTATTCATTGACGTAACGCTTGATGTTACGCATTCCAGGTCAATAAAAATGGTTAATTATCGACTGATAAGTTTTACTGATTCTCTGGTGCGCGGATTGGGAAGTACAATGATGTTCGGTGATGATCGGTAAAATCTCGATTTCTTTCAGAACCTTTTTCCAAGCGTTCTTATCGCCAATGGTTTCCTTAATTAGGTTAGGCTTGAAATAATATAGTTGATTGTTCGAATCAACTCTGTATCTTTCATATCGCGAAGGATATTTACAAACTTTTTCTAACGTCTCGTCGTACCAACTTAAGCTTCTAGTGAGGTTGAGTTCGGTAACGCGCTTGTCCTTAGTGTTGTCTTCGTAATGTCGCGAAAGCGTATCCGGTGTTTCATTAGTTGTGCCTTTTCTGTGCTCGATCTTGACGTTGTTTGCGGATAGCTCAAGAGCCCATCGCGCAAGTCTACGTTTTGGGTCCTTAAGACCTTGCAACCAAATTAAACTGGAATGATCTGTGATCACAGTAAATTCAGCGCATTCGAGGTAACAGCGGAGCTTTTTAATAGCAAAGATTACGGCCAAACATTCCTTTTCGGTGGTGTATAATTTAATTCCGCACTCCTTAAAGGTCTGCTTCAGAACGTGATCAAGTACTCTTTATCTCCATCTTGCTGTGTCAAGATAGCACCTATACCAATCTCACTTGCATCGATATACAAGTAGTAAGGTAAGCCAGGCTTAGGCGCGACTAAAGTTAAAGCACTTCTCAAGGACTCTTTAACTTCGTTGAACGCGGCCTTCTGTTCTTCGGTCCAGTTCCATGGTACTTTTAGACTCGCTCATTTATTTAGCGGCCCTTGCACTTTTGCAATATTGCGCAAGTGACAGTGGTACCAGTTTACTGAGCCATTGAACCGGCGCAACTCTTTTCTATTACGAGGGGTTGCCCGTTCGGAAATCCATGCATACTCTTGGCCTACCATCCTTACGATAAGTGAGCACCACTGGGTTAGCAAAGCGTCCGTTGCTTCTGACTATGAACTTTTTATCGAGGTATACGTTGACCTGATTGTTAATAATTTTGTTCGCTTCTATGCTGCGGCGATAAGGCTTTAATTTGAATGGCGTGGGATCGGTGAGCTCGATTACATGTGTTGTAAGATCTGTTACACCGGTTCCAGACTGGTGTGGTTAGTCCATCGAGAACTGCAAACCATATTTCACCGTAGCAATTATCTATCTCGATATTGAATTTAACGGAATGACGAGGCGCGGCTACATAGTTATCTGACGGAAAAAGAGTAATTAAATTTTCTCTGGTGGCGCTCAAGGTTTCTTCTTGTGAAACGCGCGAAACCGTGTTTCTTACATTTTCGGTGGAAAGTTGGGAACTGCGAGGCATTTTTTCGCTTCTTTTAAATGCATTTGTGTCAGAGCAAAGCTATGCAAAGCTCTTTTCTTAATTTATTAAATTTTTATAGGCTGAGTACTTTTTCATAAAGATTTATCTGCTGAAACTGCTTTACGACTATTCTAAGCAGAAAATAAAGAATTTCCTTGTCGTTTAAGTTGACTACTCTCGTAAAAAAAAGAAAACAAGATTTTTGGGAAGCTATTTTTTTAGCGTATTAGATTTTTAGAGGATGAGTACTTTTTCATAAAGATTTATCTGCTGAAAATGTTTTCCGACCATTCCGAGCAGAAAATAAAGAATTTCCTTGTCTTTCAAGTTGACTATTCTCTTAAGAAAAGAGAACAAGATCTTTGCAAAGCTCTTCTTCTAATTTAATAGATTTTAATATGCTGATAAATTTTTCAAAACGATTTATCTGCTATAAATGCTTTACGACTATTCCGAGCAGAAAATAAAGAATTTCCTTGTCGTTTAAGTTGACTATTCTCGTAAAAAAAAGAAAACAAGATTTTTGGGAAGCTATTTTTTTAGTGTATTAGATTTTTAGAGGATGAGTACTTTTTCAAAAAGATTTATCTGCTATAAATGCTTTACGACTATTCCGAGCAGAAAATAAAGAATTTCCTTGTCGTTTAAGTTGACTATTCTCTTAAGAAAAAAAACAAGATCTTTACAAATCTTTTTTTTTATTTTATTAGATTTTTATAGGCTGAGCACTTTATCATAAAGATTTATCTGCTGAAAATGATTTACGGCTATTCCGAGCAGAAAATACAGAATTTTTTTGTCGTACAATTTGACTATTCTCATAAAAAATACAAAACAAGATCTATGCAAAGCTCTTTTCTTAATTTATTAAATTTTTATAGACTGAGTACTTTTTCATAAAGATTTATCTGCTGAAACTGCTTTACGACTATTGCAAGCAGAAAATAAAGAATTTCCTTGTCGTTTAAGTTGACTATTCTCGTAAAAATAAGAAAACAAGATTTTTGGGATGCTATTTTTTTAGTTTATTAGATTTTAATATGCTGAGTACTTTTTCATAAAGATTTATCTTCTGAAAATGTTTTTCGACTATTCCTAGCAGAAAATGAAGAATTACCTTGTCGTTCAAGTTGACTATTCACTTAGGAAAAGAAAAAAAGATCTTTCCAAAGCTCTTTTTTTATTTTTCTGATTTTTAAAGGCTGAGTAATTTTCCACAAAGATTTTTTACTGACAATACTTTACAACTTTTCCGAGCAGAAAATCCAGATTTTTCTTGTCGTTTAATTTGTCTATTCTTATAAAAAATAGAAAATAAGATCTTTGCAAAGTTATTTTTTAAATTTATTAGATATTTAAAGGCTTAGTACTTTTTCATAATGTTTTATCTGCTGTAAATGATGTACACTATTCCGAGCAGAAAATAAATTCTCATAGAAAAAAGAAAATAATATCTTTGCAAAGCTTTTTTTTTATTTATCAGATTTTTATAGGCTAAGTAATTTTCCATAAAGATTTATCTGCTGAAAATGCTTTACGACTATTCCGAGCAGATAATACAGAATATGCTTAATGTTCAAGTTGACTATTCTCGTAATAAAAAGAATGTGTTCTATTTTGCATTAGTTTTAAGGTTGTGGTGGTTTTATTTCAGGGTTTGTTTAGTTTTAAGTGTGTGTTTTTTCAGGTTTTGTTTAGTTTTAAGTGTGTGTTTTTTTCAGTTTTTGCTTAGTTTTAAGTGTGTCTTTTTTAGTTTATTTACAGGATTTTCTTAAATTTAGCATTTAAGATGCCAAAGTGCAGACCACCGAAAAATTCTCGTCAGCGAATTGACATCGATGAGTTTAACGAAGTTTGTCAGGAGTCTGACAACTTTATTAAAAGCGCGGAATCTAAGCTCATCAATGTAATGTCATTGACTGGTGATGAAAAATTTATTACTGCCTTTGAATGGCAAAACAAATGCCAAAGATATAAAAACATTTTCAGGAAATTTTTGCACAGGTCTGATTTCTCTTCATCCCAAATATCTAGGTGCTTAAATTTAAGTCAAAAATTAGAATACTTTGCGTTGCCATTTCGATTTGTTAATGAAACGGGGTGCAGGTGTGCAAGTGCCGAATGATAGAATGAAATGGGTTGATTTTGAAAAAGCATTTGAGGGTCGGTTGCAAACTAGTGCTATTATAAATTTAGATTACAAGGACATTAATGAGTTTCTTGATGACGCCTTTGCTTTGTTTAAAATTAATATTCAAAAAGCTTTAAACAGGTATGGCCCGTTAAAAGTGTATACCGTTTTGGGGGGGTAAATTTATAAAAGATTCGCTTGATGGCAAGCAAGAAATGTCTGATCTTAAGACATTTATCGCGAAAACAGCTGAAAATTTTTTTTAACAGCCCCGTTAGAAGACTGGTACAATATTAATGTTAAACAGATAACCTTAAAAAGAATTGAAGAATTCCAAGAAAAAGAGTCTAATTGGAGACTTCACTCTATTGAAAGGTTAACAGTTAACATTAACAGTTACAACCCTATGAGTGCAAGTTCTTATATTAATTTACCAGCTGTCATTAACTTAAAACATGCCTGTCTGAATGTACAAAATGTTGATCAACAATGTTTTAAATGGTCAGTTTAGTCTGCTCTTCATTCAATTGAAAAACATGCATATCGAGTTTCAAAAGACGAGATGTATAAAGACGAACTTAATTTTACAGGAATTAATTTCCCTGTTTCACTTAAAGATGTTCCAAAATTTGATTCTCTAAATCAAAATATTTCAGTAAACGTATACGGACTGTCAAGAAATGATAAAAAATTCAATGTTTACCCATTGCATCTCACATCGCAGAAAAACTTGCAGCATATTAATCTCTTACGTGTTGAGGACCATTACATCGATGAAAGCCTAAGTGAAGAAGAAGACGATATAATAACCCTTTCTTTTAACTTCCACTATGTTTGGATCAAAGATTTATCCAAACTCGTTGGATCTTAATTGTCCAAGCATAGGTCCAAAAAATACATCTGTGATCGTTGCCTCCATTATTTTGGAAGTGATCTGATGCTTACCGAACACGAAGAAAATTGTAGGAGAATGAACGATACCAGAATTAGGCTGCCGATTCCTGGCAAAAATTTTGTCGAGTTTAAAAATTTTGATAACAAGGAACGCATACCTTTTATCATTTACGCGGATTGTGAAAGTCTTTTAATTCCTGCAGAAACACCTCAAGAAGAATCCAATACTGTCGTGGTTCAAAATCATAAACCGCTCAGTATAGGATTTTATGTTAAATGCGGCTTTGATGACACTTTGTCTATATACAAAGCATTTCCTCGAGATGAGGAAGATCCTGCTAAGTGGTTTTCAAAAGAGCTTAAAGACATGGCTGACAATTTAGACATTAAATTTCAGAATCATGTACCTATGGAAGTATTAAGTTTACAACAGCTGAATGATTTTAGATATGCAAGTACATGTCATATTTGTAAAAAGAAATTTGCTCATAGTGATATGAAAGTACGTGACCATTGTCATCTAACTGGGCCTGCACATAAAGATTGTAATATCAATTATCATGAATCGCAAGTCATACCTGTTGTATTTCATAACCTTAGTGGTTACGATGCTCATTTTATTATCAAAGCTATTGCTACCGAGTTTGACGGTAAAGTTGATCTTCTTCCAATTAATAAAGAAAAGTATATTAGTTTTACAAAGAATATAAAGGGTAGTTTAATTAAATTTTTGTTTTATAGATTCATTTAAATTCATGGCATCATCATTGGACAAGTTAGAATCCTATCTCGATGAATACAAAATTGTAAATTTCGTATTTTCAAACTTCAGCGACGATAAAATTAAATTGTTAACGAGAAAAGGAGTTTTTCCTTACGAATACATTGATTCAAGGGAAAAGCTCAATGAAACAGAATTACCACCTAAAGAAAAATTTTATAGCATTTTGAGCGATTCAAATGTTTCAGATGAAGATTACGTACATGCGCGGAAAGTGTGGAGTGAGTTTAATTGTCAGAATATAGGTGATTATGTGTTCTTGTACATGAAAACGGATATTTTGTTACTTGCGGACATTTTTGAAAATTTCAGGGATCAGTGTTTATTAGCATACAGTCTAGATGCAGCACACTATTATACAACGCCGGGACTGACGTGGGATGCTATGCTACAGTATACGAATATAAGATTTGAACTTCTCACAGACATCGACATGGTAATGTTTATTGAACGCGGAATAAGAGGTGGGATTAGTCAGTGCACTAATCGTTACGCTAAAGCAAATAAGCCGTACATGGAAAAATATGATGAGAATAAGGAAACTTCTTATATCGTATACTTTGACGCAAACAATTTGTATGGTTGGGCAATGATTCAGTCACTTCCGCATGGTGGCTTCGAGTGGGTAGAAAATATTGACAATGATTTTGATTTTAACGTTTCAGATGATGGGGAAATTGGGTATATCTTGGAAGTTGACATGGACTATCCAGATCATCTTCATGATAAACATAGCGACTTTCCGTTTTGCCCCGAACGCTCGAAGCCACCAGGGTCAAAAAAGGAGAAGCTCCTAACTCTGAAGCACTTATCTCCAAACCTAATTTCCACAGCAGAGCCATTTTTAATGAAAATTTGGTTGCCGTGGAACTTAGAAAAATGGAGGTTTTGATGAACAAACCCCTGTATGTTGCCTTGACTGTCTTAGATGTGTCAAAGACATTAATTTACGACTTTCACTACGATTATATGTTGCAAAAGTATAATGAAAAAAATTGAAATTATTGTACACCGACACCGATAGCCTAATTTACGAAATAAAGTGCTCTGACATTTACGCGGATATGAAACAAGATATACATAAATTTAATACTTCAGATTATCTCACAAATAATGTTTACGGTATTCCGCAAGCCAACAAAAAAATATTAGGTCTAATAAAGGATGAATGCTGCGGAAAAATTGTGACTGAATTGGTGGGCTTGCGGAGCAAAATGTATAGTGTACGAGTTGAAGAGCAGGATTTTATAAAAAAAGGCTAAAGGTGTAAAAGCAGGAGTTGTTAAGAAAAATATCGATTTTGATGATTATGTTTATTGTCTGCGAAATGTTAAAATCCAATCCAGGATACAATATTGTATTCAGTCAAAACTGCATAATGTACAGACATTAAAACAAACGAAGACTGCCCTCAGTCCTTATGACGACAAAAGATACTTAATAGAAAACAGCACCGACACCCGTGCATGGGGGCACTGTAAAATTCTAGATATCGATGATAAACCAATGTAAATAGAACAAAAATGATTTGTTACAGAGACGAGAAAGGAGAATAAAGGTTGTTTGAATAAAAGACGTTCACTTTATTTTTAAAAAACCTTAACCTAGTTACATTAACTTGTTTTAACTTTATTTTAACTATACTTTAACTTATTTTAACGTTACTCTAACATTACTTTAACTTATTTTAACCTTTACTTTAAAATTACTTTAACTTATTTTAACTATACTGTAACTTTATTTTAACATTACTTTAACTATATTACATATCAGATTTTTTTATTCAACTGTTGTGTGAGCTATCGAATCCAAGCCATTTTACGTATACATCATTACCACGAGTCTTGAGAACTTTTTCTAAAAGGTAAACATCTGAATATTGGACTTTTAACAATTCTTCTTTGTAGAAACCACCTTCCATAGGTTGATTTTGGTAATCTTTCAGCTTGTGTGTAACTGGTTTTGTTGATTTAACTTTATCCACGGTAAATATTTCTGTTGTCCAGTTGAGAGTATATCCTTTTTCAAAGATATTTTTGTATTTGCTAACTCGAATTCTATCTCTAACTTTGAATTTTAATCTTTTCAGCGGAATTCTACGTAGTTTACGGATACGCCTCAGTAGTTCTCTTGTATCTTCTACGGTGACATCTTTAGGCTTCATACCAATAGTACGTTGTTTTTTATTAATGTACTTTGATATAAGAGTTGGTAAAAGATTAATCCATTTATAATTGCCTTGTAAGCTGAATTCAGGCCACATCATATTTTTTAGTGTGCGGATAAATCTTTCAACAATTGAGGCTTTTAAATTACTATAGGTAGAATAGAGATTAATGTTAAATTCCTGCATTAAGCTCTTGAATTCAGAATTATAAAATTCTTTGCCTCTATCAGTTTGCAAATTTTTTGGAATTCGGCCTTGTTTTAGAATAGTTTTCATGGACAAAGAAATATCTTTTCCATTCTTACTCTTTACAGCTACAGCCCAGGCATATTTGGAAAATATGTCTATAACTGTGAGCATGTATTTAAAACTTTTATTAGAATAAGAATAAGGTATCATTTCAACCAAATCTGCTTGCCAGGTTTCATCGATCCCACGCATTTGAACTTTTCGACGAGGGTAATTTTTTCTAGCTTGTCTATGCAGTTCTTTAACAACAGTTAATTTTCTATTGTCCATTTTCAAGACTGGTTAAACGTGAATCCAACTTAGCGATATATTTAGCGTTTTGAAGAGGTAGTTCAAGTTGTAACTCAGTTTCAATCTGCTTAAGTTTTTTATTAATTCTTTCTTCAATAAATTGAATAAGAATAGTCAAGTCATCAATAGCTGATCTTGAAAATGTCGTAACTGCAAAAACGGTTTTTATTTCGTTGTTAACAATTTTCATTACTTGTCTCAAATTCACTGAAACGTGTTGTTCTTCAGCGTCTTGAACGTTGCAAAGCCTTTTGTTATCAATGTCGTATTGTCCACTTCGATAATTGACATAATTTCATTATTATGGCTTGGATTACCAGCTTGCTGCTACTAGCAAACGTAATCGGTCAACTAGTTCATTTGGATCATCCCAATAAATGTAGTCTGGGTTAAATTGTTTCTTTGCAATAAAAAATTGAGGTAATTTTTTTCCAAATTTGGTGTACTCTTAAAAAGTTTTGCAATTACATCAACATATTTAGAACTCCTGTTTATGTTCAAAGGTTCACTGGAACTATAATTTTTTCGATGTGCATTTGTAGCTTCAAGAATTTCTTTATAATTTTCTAAATTATCTGGACTTATTAATGCTTGATTAGGTTTTTGTGTAAATAAGAGTTCTAGCAACCTAGAAGTTTTTAAATATTTTTTCTTTCCAACAAGTCGGATATGAGGACCTTCTAAATCAATTAGTGTATCTCGAATTATAAAAGAACCATTAGGAAGCTTACGTACTCCATAAACCATGTCTAAAAAAAGTTTTCTGTTTTTATTCAATAATAGAATAAATTTATTTGTCAATTTTTCATAATTAAGTTCTTCTTCTTCAAAGTTAGCACTCTTATTAAGTACAGTGTCATTTAGTAGTGTTTCATCAAATTCTTCTTCCTCATCAACAGCAGTTGAGAAAGAAAAATCATTTTCCTCCTTTTTAACTTTTTTAATATTTTGAAAAGGTATGTCAGCTACTTTAACCAATTTTTCAAGAGGTGTTACTATTGGTTGAAGAGTTTCTTTTAATACTGTTTCTGCAGCCTCTTTACCCATTTTGAGTAAACGATGTTTCCGCCTAATAGCATCACTTGCTTTTGCTATTTTAAGAAGCGTTTCTTGCTCTTTTCTATACATGTTTTCTTAGTGACATGATATACGATACTAATGAAAAATTCAATAAAGTTCTTGTATTTATAGTGAAATGAAGCAGTCAAATCCTCTTCTATATCTTCCCTCATTAAAATTACGGTCCTTATCAATAACAACAAAACCATATTTGTCAGATTTCTAACATTCTGAACATAAATCGCAAAATTGAGTGTAACTCATATCTGTATTAACATGATCTTCATATACATGTTTCAGATTCTTTTCATCTTGTCTAAATAGAACCAATAAATTAACATTATCTCGAACTAGATGTTTAGGAATACGAGAATACGTTTGACATAAATAGAAACTGTACACATTTACATGTCTGCCCATACAAAAGAAAGCTCTAACATTGTCCTGCTTTTCACAAGCAATGTCATCAAAAACGAATATTGAATTTGGTTTAGCATCTTTTGGAGATACTACTTCTTCATGTTCACTAAATGGAAAATATTCAACACCATCTACCCCACTGATTACATTTTCAAGAAATTTATATTTCGGTTGCTGTAGAGATTTAGAGTAGAGGTAAATATTTTTAAAACTTAGACCATTTGGATGTATTATTATGGAAAGAAGAGCATTTGTTTTACCACAATTCGAGGGGCCACAGAAAACTGCTCGAATACTGTCTGAAAACAGACTGCCATGGCGTTTAATCTTTTTTTTATTAGTCTCAACATCTATACTAGAGATTGGCAGTGCGACGGGTTGTTTCGTAAACTGCATCTTGGCAGTAACTGCCCTAAAAACTATAAATATCTAGCTTTTATAGTCCTTTTGCCAGTTTCACTTCAACCGTTGTAGAGCGAAGAATGATTCTGCATCAGGAGGTGAAAAAGGTCGATATCAAGGAAAAGGTTTAATCAATCGTATTATCAATAGTTTACCGTTCGACTTACATTTACCAGGTTACTAATTCTGTGGCCCTGGTACAAATTTAGCAAAGCGTTTAGCTCGCGGTGACCAAGGAGTTAATCCACTAGACGCTGCATGCAAACAACACGACATTGCATATTCCCAAAATCGTGAAAATATTGAAGCGAGAAACGAAGCAGATAAAGTATTAGCTAAAAAAGCGTGGGAACGTGTTACAGCTAAAGATTCTAGTGTGAGTGAAAGAGCAGCCGCATTAGCTATTTCTGGAACCATGAACAAGTTTCACGTTGGAAATCAAGTAATTGATATTTCAACTGGAAGTTATGAAATTAAAGATATTGAGTCATATTTACAAAATTCTGTAGAAATTGGAACTGTTATCAGTATAAAACCAAAGAATAATACATTGCGCAGTATAGTTAAATTCAATTTACCAATTTACTTTAACCCTAAAGACTAAATTGGTAATTTGTTGGGATTTACGTCGCAGTTTGTAGCACCTCATAGAGCACATACTTCTGATTTACCAGTAGATATTCTAAAGGTTAATTCAGTTAGAATTGACTGTAATATAATATCTGGATTTCAACTACGTTTGAAACGAACGATTTTTTCTTGAAAGCACTTTGAATAAGTCCGTTTTAAACAAACGATTTTTTCTTATAAAATTACTTTAAATAACAACGTTTGAAACAAACGATTTTTTTCTTGAAAGCACTTTGAAATAAATGATTTTTTTCTTAAAAGCACTTTGAATCAGTGCGTTTGAAATAAATAATTTTTTTATAAAAATAAATAGCAAAAAAAAATCTTTAAAACTTTTAAGAAAATTTAACAATTAAATTTTTTTAACAATTGTTAATTTAGAAAAAAATAAGGTCTTTAAAAATAAACCTTCAGTTCAAGAAGGAATTTTAATGTCACACTTAATTGTGAGATGTTTTAAACAAAAATAAAAAAAATGATAGAAATAATTTTTAAATGATTTACAAATGAAACTTATTTTTTCTTTTTTTGCGGTTTTTCGTTTTCCTTATCAGAAGGCGATTTTCTTTTTTTAATATTAGTTGGCACTTTCGCTTGATGAGCGATCCTTTGCTTCCGGACTTCTGATTGCAGTAGGAACATATTCCTCATCTTTCATCATGGTTGAGGAAGCTCCGCCACAACTCCACCTGGTTGACTTTCTTTTTTCAAGTTCATTATGATTGAACTTTTCCTCAAATTTTATTAATGTTATTATTATTGTATTTCATAAAAGATAAAAATTTTATGTAATAGAATAATTTACTGTTTTATTTGCATTTAATAAATATTTTTTTTATGAAAAAATGCTTTGAAAATAGCAAATATTAAACTTCGAGATGTAATTTTTACATAAATAAATAAAATTATTTATATTTTTCATAAAGATAAAAGTTTTATGTAATAGAATAATTTACTGTTTTATTTGCATTTAAAAAATAATTTTTTATGAAAAAATGCTTTGAAAATAGCAAATATTAAAATTTGAGATGTAACTTTACATAAATAAATAAAAATATGTACTATAAATTAAATTAAATTTCACTTTAAGGATACACAATTTTCAATCATTTAACTCTTTAGACGTTAAATTTACTATGAAAAATATTTTTAAACACATGTACAAAACTATGAAATTAAATTATATGACCTTTCTAAATTTAGAAATAAAAAATTTAATCAAATGTTTGAAAATTGTATATCCTTAAGGTGAAATTTAAATTAATTTAATTTATGGTAAATATTTTTTTTATTTATTCAAATTGCACCTTAAATTTTATTACTTATATTTAATTAAATGATTGAAAATTGTGTATCCTTAAAGTGAAATTTAATTTAATTTATAGTACATATTTTTATTTAACATATTATAATTTTACTTACCAAATCCGGAATCATACTTAAAAGCGAGCACAAACAGCAACTGCTACAAAGTCGACGCCAGCCGAGATTAAAATTCTGAAAATTAATACAAGTTTTTAAAAATATTTCAATTTGTTTAGTTCATATTCATTTCATTTTTATTTCATTGTTAAAAACAATTTATACGATAAATTCTTACCATTTTTCTGTTTTTATTTCTTTTGCTTCACAACTTCTCTCAATGGGAAACGGCACAACACTGACTTTTTTAGCAATCAAATCACTGTTGCCAACTTTAGAAAATCTCCTTTTATTTCTAAAGCAGCATTGTGAATGGTCTCACGTTAGACAAAATTCTATAAGAAAATAACAGCCAATCCATATAGGTCATAAGGTTTAAACTTCAAAATGACTGAATTAAATTTTAGAATTTCAATCTCTGTTTAAATTTGATTTGTGAGAGTTGTTGTTTGTGCATTTTTTTCAGCATCATTCCTGTTTTGGTATGTAAAATTGAACAATAATTATAAATTCTCTCTAAAATCTTCAGACAAAGAATAATTTTATTTCTTAAAATAGTGCCATCTACTGCTAGCAGATAAAACAATTGGCGGGAATATTTGGAAAAATACCACGCTCAATCCGTATAATATTCAGCAATGCAAATCTAAATTAAAAAGTTGGCACCATCTATTGGAGGCAGCCGGAACTAAAAATGTCGGTAATTTGAGTGGGAATTTCAAAATACCCCACCAAGCGACTTGAAGTTTTTAAAAAAAATTTAATTATCTCGCCAAGGAGGTTCGTCGGTGGCACCATCTGACGGTGGCAGCCGGTACTAAAAAATCGGTCGGTAATTTGAGTAGGAAATTCAAAACACCCCACCAAGGGACTTGAAATTTGAAAAAAAATACCCCGCCAAGGGGGGTTGAATTGAGCTGTGGCGCCATCTGACATTGGTTGCCGGTACTCGGTCGGTAAGGTAGAACACCCCCTTTAACCCAATTTAAAATTCAAATTTCCCGTCAAGGGGGTTTGAATTGAACTGTAGCGCCATCAGACGGTGGCTGACGGTACTCGGTCGGTAAAGTAGAACACCCCTTCTGACGTACTTGAAAGTGAGCTATTAAGAAATCTACCTTACCGACCGTCGGTAACTGGTCCATAATCCCCATTGCTCTACTACTACTATTCTCAAAGAAAAAAGAAAGCAATATCTCTGCAAAGCTAGCTTTTTTATTTTTCAGATTTTTATAGGCTGAGTAATTTTCCATGAAGATTTTTCTACTGACAATACTTTACAACTATTCCAAGCAAAAAATACAGAATATGCTTAATGTTCAAGTTGAATCTTCTCGTAAAAAAAGGAAACAAGATCTTTGGCAAGCTAGCTTTTTTCAGATTTATCTGCTGAAAATGCTTTTCGAGTATTTCGAGCAGAAAATATAGAATTTTCTTGACGATTCATTTGACTATTCTCATACAAATTAGAAAAAAAAGTCTTTGCAAAGCTCTTTTCTTAATTTATTAGATTTTAACAGGCTGAGTACGTTTTCATAAAGATTTATCTGCTGAAAATGCTTTACAACTATTCCGAGCAGAAAATACAGATTTTTCTTGTCGTTTAATTTGACTATTCTTATAAAAAATAGAAAATAAGATCTTTGCAAAGCTATTTTTTAAATTTATTAGATTTTGAAAGGCTTTGTACTTTTTCATAATGTTTTATCTGCTGTAAATGCTTTACACTATTCTGAGCAGAAAATAAAGAATTTCCTTGTCGCTCCAGTTGACTATTCTCATAGAAAAAAGAAAATAATATCTTTGCAAAGCTTTTTTTTTATTTATCAGATTTTTATAGGCTGAGTACGTTTTCATAAAGATTTATCTGCTGAAAATGCTTTTCGACTATTTCGAGCAGAAAATATAGAATTTTCTTGTCGTTCAAGTTGACTATTCTCGTAAATATAATATCCATAAAAATCGATTACAGAGCCACACAAAAAAAAGTTGTGATCTCGGGGTCACACTATCTAGAGTTTATGTTTTTTGGGTCGCTGAATCCGAATCTGAGGTCCATTTAACCCCATCACATCAGGATTTTGACATAACCACAAAAAACCAATATGGCGGACACGTTTTTATAAAATTAATCGGATTCGCTTTAAACTTGTAACTCGGGGGTTTTTAGGGTCGCTTATGAAGAAACCGATATCAGTTTAATTTTATAAGAAAATGTTTTTCACATAACCCTAAAACCTACAATTTGTGCTGTTAAACGCGTGTAACAATATAGACGTACCGTCGGCTTTAGCGTTAACCAATGTACACCGATGCGAGTGCAGAAAATGCAACTTCAAGTTCATCAAGCATCCTAGTTTCTTATAGTCCGTGATAATCTTTTTAACTAGTTTTCTGTACTGGGGATTTTTTCTGTTTCCTAGAAAGTTTTAGCAACTGATCGAAAACTCTGCCAGGCTGCTTTCTCCCTATTATTCATTGTTTCGATGAAGTTATTATCCCTAAAGAGTTTCCGAATTTGTAGACCATTAAATATCCCCTCTTTAATTTTAACATCGGAAAGTTTTGGTAAAACATTCTGTAAATAGTTAAAACATTTACCTGTCTTATCAAGAGCTTTGACAAACTGCTTCATAAGACCTAGTTTTATATGAAGAGGAGGAGGCAGGACATTTTATGGATCTACAAGGGATTCTTGAATGACATTATGTGAACCAGGTGTGAGGGATTCTCTAGCTGGCTAATCTTTCACCTTGTAATGATTCTGTCTGTCTCTACTGTCCCATAAACATAAGTAGCAGGTGTACTTTGTAAAGCCAGACTATTGTCCGAGTAATATGGTTATAATTTTTAAATCTCCACAGATCTTATATCTGTGTTGCTCGTAGCTAGTTTTATTCAAAAGTACTACCATATTCTCATAATTTTCCATCATAACAGTCGAATCAGCTATGGGTATAGAAGCGTAGACGTTAGATCTTCATCCTTATTTGTTTCTCTCAATTAAACCAAATAGTTCAACCCCGAGAACCATCAACAACAAAACAAGTTAAACAATACACTATTACATCCCCTGCTTGGCTCAAGTTGCAGGAATTTTCTGCGGTGGCAAATCGTCCGACTTTTTAAGAGTTGCAATCTCATATTCAATTTTCTATACACGTCTGTTTACATTCATTCACACTTTCTGTACAATTATAAAATCGTAAGTAAAAAAGTACATATTTTTTAATTATATTGCATGCACTTGAAATATCCTAGTATAATCATGGCTTTACCCCCGCCAAACCTTGACGCAAGTGTGGCTAACGCCTTAGATCGGTTAAATCTACGAACAAGCGCAAGTGATATCCCTCTTTTTAACGGTAGGAACCCCTCTCTAAAAGAATTCCTACAAGCCGTGCAACGTGCAGGAATTTTCGTTACGGATATCGCCAAACCAGAGTTTCTTAGGACCGTTCTAAGTCGGTTACAAGGAGCAGCATGGGATAGCTGTAAAAACAAAGATTTTGATAACATAGAAGAACTAATCGATCACATGAGAAAGCGATTTGCCCCAAATAAAAAGTACTAGTGGTATTTCGAAAGCATAATAACCCTTAGACAAAACAAACAGAAACTGCTAGTGATTATTATGATCGTTTGCAGGGTCTAATCGAAGGCGCCCGTCATGCCCTTGAACCCAAATACATTAGGACCATATCTGCGATAGGTTCAAGCCTAAATTTCTTTTAGGCATAACACCCTGGTGACCATATCTTCCCCAGTGACTCCTATAAATTTTGTTGATAAGGAATCACTAGAGGCTAAAAGAACCTTAAGGTCTGAAATCAAACCGTTTGCTCGAGTCCTACGCATAAAATCACGTACAAAAACCCCAGTCGCGATAGACATTGCAAATACAGGGTTAAAAGAAGGGTCTCTTCCTCGAATCGAAACCTTAGAGGGACTTTACCTGGGTGTGGCCATTGTCACAAATAAGGATCGTGTATGCCATGCGGTGGCAGTCAACACTACCAAAAATGACATTGACATAACCCTTAAACCTCAGGAGTTAATCCTGTTCGATTTCTGTAAATTCCCCGGTGAAGAATTTACAGATTTTAAGGTAGAAGACCTTTGATTCAATTCGACAGAAAGTTACACTGAAAGAGTCATCAAGGTCAAGAACGCGTTATATTTAGCTCATTTGGCTCGAGACGAGCTAAAAATCGTGTTAGGATGGGCGGAAGACTACACTGATATATTTCATTTAAATGGTGAACAACTATCGTGCACTCACCTTATCCAGAATAGAATTCCGACCATCGACGATAAAATTATTCACAAGAAACAATATAGGTCCCCTGTTGAAGCTTTACAACAGATAAACGTTCAATTTTTTAAGCAATTTAATAGCGCAATGATAGGACATTCTAATTCCCCATTCAACTCGCCATTGCTGTTCGTCTAAAAGAAAGTGACGCGTCGGGTGACAAAAAGTGGCGTGTTGTGGTAGATTACAGAGTCCTAAACGAAAACATCATTTGTGACAAACCCTATTTATATAGTCGCGAGTTCGTTCTAGCCTGCGATTTTGTGCCGGTACACTGGATGACCTATATCGATAATCCGGGACCACGAATGGAAAGATGGAGAATTCGTCTTCAGAATTATCAATATAGGTTTGAATATATGCCCGGAAAAATCAATAGGATTGTTGAAGCGTTATAAAAAAATCCTGTTGACGAAGAAAACTGGTCGAATTTGAACTCGAACAACAGCTTCAAGATTTAGAATTACAGCGACACAATCAAGGAGTTGACTGTAGAATCAAGGACAACCGCAACTGAACCAGTATCTATTCCAAGAAGGGAAATAAAGTCTGCAACATTTGAAGATAAGTCATCAACGAAGATCAGATGACTAACCGAAAGGTAAAATTCAAAGTTGCGTGGGATCCAGATAGAAATAACATCATTGGGAACGAATCAACCATCTTCTCGCCAATAGTTTCCACTGAACAACACAGCAAGACAACAAGGAAAATCCCTAATTTAAAGAGGTTAGTGCGCACAACGACCCTAATAGAACTCTAAAATTACCACCCGAGACATCTTTGGTTTCGCAAGTCTATTTTAACAAGAATTTCAGGCAAATTTAGATAATTTAAAAATTTTGTCCGCCATATTGGATCTGCCATTTTGAAAATCTGATGTCATATTCGTAATCAGCAACCCTGAAAACCTTCAAGGAATGAATTTTAGGCCAATTAAAAAAATTTTAATTTTTGTCCGCCATATTGCATCCGCCATTTTGAATTTTGAAAATCTGATGCTAGATTCGTTTTCAGCGACCCCAAAAACCTCCTAGCAACATGTATAGAGTAAATCTAATAAGTTTGCAAACTGTTTTAAGCGAATCTATTTGCTTCTTACATTTTTGTGGCGCCATATTGGATCCGCCATTTAGAATTTTGGAATTATGATAGTAGATTCGTATTCAGCGACCCTAAAAACGCCTTAGTAACGAATTTTAAGCCATTTTAATATACATAAATATGAATATCGGTTTTTTAACTTTAAGAACGTTTTTCTGAAAAACTTGTTTTCGGACGTGAGGTCCCTTTTATCATTCCAGGTTCCTAATATACAAAATTTGTATTATTACCCGTTTATTTTAAAGTAAATTTGTTATTGTGTTTCGTTTAGTATTTGTTCAGGTAATTACTCTACACTTGGCAAAAGTCTAATTGAAATATTGGCGCTCCACACTAAGGAATTTTGACAAATTAGTTTAGTTTTAAGTAGTTGGCAGGCTTTGTCAAACGAAAGCGACTTCGTTTGGCAAAGAAGCTCTCCTCTAGGGTTAATTGACAGGTTCCTATGGTCAAGAAGGTCGCAATCTTGCCATAGGAAAAGTCGGGTTAGTTTAAGTATCGTAGTATTAGTAATTTAGAATTCTGGGAGAAGCAAGGTAGGAGAAGAAACCCCTTCTGTATAAAATTATCGAGAAGACCAATAAGCCACCTCACAACAAAATTTAGTATTACTTTCAAAATTAATATAATTTTGAAAGACCTTTTTTGAAACTCTCTCTTGTCATCGATCCCCCGTTGTGTTAACATCATTTTGTTTAATCTTCCAGTTTTTTGTAAAATGTAGTAGAAATATATTTTTGGTTACAGTCGGATACAGTGTATTTCGTTTATTAGTTACAGTTGTTAAATAGTGTATTTTTGTTAAATTAATAATTCTACTAATTCTTAAGTTAACATTTCTTTAATAAATAACGAATTTAAAGCATAAATCAAAACTATGATCCCTATCACGAGTCAACTAATCATCTATACAGAATATGTAAGTTGTTTATATCATTTGTGGTTTTTTATTATGATTCAAAATACTCAATTAGTCCTGGTTATGATATTTTATTATTTTTATTACTAATCATGGATAACCAGATAATTATCACGATTTAATGTAATTTGTAAATTTGGATTTCATTGGTACAATATATGTTATTATTATTATTATTATCTATTTGGTTGTTAATTTATTTTTTGATATTGTCACTATTTTTCAAAGCTACCTTCTCTATAATAAGTACGAAACTCACCCCTCTCTCCACGACCAACATAGCTGACTAGTACCGGCACGTGCAAGAAAACCTAGTTAATAATAGTGTTTGTTTAATCGGTCTTAATTAAGTTTTAAATATCGTTTATTAGTAATGTTTTAGTCCGGTTGACAATACCCGTGATACAAAAGTTGTCTGACGCCCTACCGGGGACCGTTTAGACAAACTAGAAGGGACTAGATTGCACAAGTAACGTTTTCTTGGTTAGGTGTTAAAATGTCGTTAAATTTAGATTCTTGGTTATGTAAATTGTCTCTAAATTTCGTTAACATATGTTTAAAATTGTAGTTTTAGAGTTATTATTTAATTACAAATAATTGGTTTTTTATTATATTTGATATCCAAGATTTCCTGTAGTGTAGAAAAAAGCGTTACAATTTGGCGCCCAACGTGGGGCGCACAAGTTAATATTTTTGAGAAGGTAGTTCAGAAAAAAAGGAGTTTTCAGAGGAAATTCTTACTAGCCATACTGTTAAAGTACGTTACAGAGAATTAAAATAAAAAAAAGTAATTAACTTATCTTTAATATTAAAAAGAAAAAATCCATTTATCTATTTATTCTTGTACATAAGTCTTAATTTTACTCGCAAAGTTACATTATAATAGATAGTATTTTTTTCGAAAAGAAAAAAAATCGAAATAAAATTTTATTTCCCTTAATTACTATTTTTCTCTATTCCAGTAAAAGTTTTAATTGAGGAATTTTATTTTTTACAAAAGTGATGATTATTTTGTTGTTGACCATAATCTTGTGTAATTTCATTTTATCCTTAGTGGTTTGTTTCAAAAAATTTGTTTATTTCAAAATTTTAATATATTAACCATTGTTACAGTCACCTTCATTCTTGCTTAGAATTATTAAAAGTCAATATTAACGACCCAAGTTTGTAAATTTGTGTTGTTAATTATATTTTACCTCTCTCGAATTGACAAAATTAATTATCTACTTATTTACAAATTTACTATTATTCTTTATTTTTAATTTGAATTTGTTCTCTACAAGGGCGAATATAGAAAAACTAAGTTATAATTATCAGTATTATAATTATCAGTTATTAATTAATTTACTTGCTACAGTGCTATTATTCTTTTTCTTACTTTTCATTTTTTTAAAAAGTTACAGTTTTTGTTAAGAGTTATTTTTTGGGTTCTTTTGTTTAATAGTTTTAGTTTTTTCGAGTTGGTTATAAAACCAGAACTCCTGTGTGTGGTGCATTGTGCCATCCGCTTACACCTCAACCCCGTGTGGATAGTTCCTGTCGTGTCATCGACCGAGTAAGTAATTATAAAACAAATTCGATTCAGTGTATAAAATTTCGTGAATAAATTTTCCTTTTCTCGCCATGTGCTAGCGTCCTACCGGCGTCTATTTGGTGTGCGTGAGTGTTACTCACGGTGTTGGGTTAGTAGTAGTGTGTAAAGCGCGCGAGCACAGCATCGTGCTTCCCCGCTGTTCCTTACGCGCTGGTACCATACTCGCTCTCGCTCACTCCTATAACGCGCTCTCCGTCCTGTTGAGTCTCTGCTTTGTGCGATCGTTCGTACTCTCAAGCAGTCAAGACCAGTACATTTGCACTATACCTCTCTCCGTCTGACTTATTGGCAGAATAGCTCTTGCTACTCTTCACAAAATAATTAATATAGACAGTTACAGAATTAATTTTTTTTCAATACTTCACAAGGAAAGGTTACAGAAAAATTCCGTGAAACAGGAGGTAGTCACATAAAACAAAATTGAGAAATTTCACATCAGGAAATTTAAAATTTATAGTATTACTGTGATTTAAAATCGATCACAAAGTTCCAGTTTCTGTAATTTCAGGGATAATTAATTGGAGAAATTAAATATTTCTGTAGAGTAAAATTTATTTGAAAATTTTTATTTTTTCAAATTTCGGAAAAATTAATTACGGAAATTAAATATTTCTGTAAAGCGGAATTTATTTGAAATTTTATTTTTTTAAACTTCGGAAAAGTTAATTACAGAAATTAAATATTTCTGTGGAGCGAAATTTATTTGCAAATTTTTAGTTTCCCAAATTTCGGAAAAATTAATTACAGAAATTAAATATTTCTGCAAAGTGAAATTTATTTTAAATTTTTAGTTTTTTTCAAATTTCGGGAAAATTAATTACAGAAATTAAATATTTCTGTAAAGTGAAATTTATTTGAAAATTTTTAATTTTTCAGATTTCGGAAAGGTTAATTACAGAAATTAAATATTTCTGTGGAGCGAAATTTATTTGAAAATTTTTAATTTTTCAGATTTCGGAAAGGTTAATTACAGAAATTAAATATTTCTGCAAAGTGAAATTTATTTGAAAATTTTCAGTTTTCAATTTCGGAAAATTTGATTACAGAAATTAAATATTTCTATAAAGCGAAATTTATTTTAAATTTTTAGTTTTTTTCAAATTTCGGGAAAATTAATTACAGAAATTAAATATTTCTGTAAAGTGAAATTTATTTGAAAATTTTTAATTTTTCAGATTTCGGAAAGGTTAATTACAGAAAGTAAATATTTCTGCAAAGTGAAATTTATTTGAAAATTTTCAGTTTTCAATTTCGGAAAATTTGATTACAGAAATTAAATATTTCTATAAAGCGAAATTGATTTGGAAAATTTTCATTTTTTTAATTTCAGAAAACTAATTACGGAGATTAAATTTAAAATATTGCTGTGAAGTGGAAGTATTTGTAAACTTTTACACTTTTTCAAATTTTGCGAAAATAATTACAGAAATTTGGTTACAGAAATTTGATCTTAAATATAGTTACAGAAATTTTATTTTAAATATCTTTCAAAGAAAATATAGTTACAGAGAATTAAGATTGCGTAACCTTACGGTAAATTGTTACGAAAAATCACATCTCCATTTCTTGTAATCGGGGTTTAGTTAAAAGAAAGAAAGTGAAAATGGCAGACCAGCAATCTATAAAATCAGACACATCCGAACTATCACCACTACTACCACTACTACACGATGTAAATTTTGGTTATGGTGAGGACAACGTATGCAATAACCCTGATCAATTGCACCAAAATAAAATACTACAGGAGCCTAACACACAACCTCATCATAGTGAAACGTATAATTTCGAAAACGTTAACACTTCTCGTGGCCATTATTCTAGGGAACCGCGTAACTTGAACTTGCGCCGAATTCACTCTAATCCGCAGGACTACCAATTCAATGCCTATAATATTGCAGGGCCATCAATGAACACACAAACCCCATGAGTCCTCATGCGTTGCTACAGACAATACACCGCTGGAATGTACAATTCAGTG
This sequence comes from Leptopilina myrica (nomen nudum), assembly GCA_032872475.1. Classification (NCBI taxonomy): domain Eukaryota; kingdom Metazoa; phylum Arthropoda; class Insecta; order Hymenoptera; family Figitidae; genus Leptopilina; species Leptopilina myrica (nomen nudum). The sequence continues at coordinate 27,843,464 of CM065464.1, forward strand.
GCGCTCGCGGAGAAGATGTCGAAAATTATATAAACCGTATAGATGAAGGTCGCGACTTGTTAGTTATGCGTGAAGCAGATTTGCTCAAGGCAATTCCATTTACATTGAAAGATGCCGCCTTGACATGGTATAGAGGTCGCGTTCACTATTTTAGAACTTGGCAAGATGTTAAGATTGCCCTTCGCTCCAGATATGCAGATCCAGATTACCAATTAGCTTTGCGAGAAGAAATCGCTAATCGCACGCAGGTAAATAACGAACCAGTTTGTGATTTTCTCGCATGTATGAACGGTCTTTTTGCTCGAACGGACCCATTATGGTCAGAATGGGAATGTATCCGCTACGCTTACCGAAACATGTTACCAGCATTCAAACTGGTGATTCCATTGCACAGAAACCTAACTATGGACGATTTAGAAACCTACGCGTCGCGCCAAGAGAAAACACTCCAAAGTATCTACCAGTATCGCCCCCCACCAGTACCAGAAAACTCTATGTGCCCGTATCTGGACGACATCGTAATCGTAACAGAGACTTTCGAGGAACACCTATACTCTCTTGACAAGGTCCTTGCCAACATCAAAAAGGCCAATCTAGTGATTAACAGAAGTAAAAGTCATTTCTGCTGTGCTGAACTACGCTACCTAGGGTTTCGAGTCAACAATGAAGGGCTACAAACTGACTCTGAGAAAACTTCAGCAGTTCTGGAATACCCACAACCACGAACAGTGAAATAACTACATTGTTTCCTGGGGATGGCGTCTTGGTATAGAAGGTTCATACCAGAATATGCAACAAAAGCTGCCCACTGTATAAACTAGTCAAGAAAGACCAACCTTGGGAATGGAAGGAAGAACAAGAGGGTGCCTTTAACACACTGAAATTGTTGCTAACAAGCACTCCCACATTGGAGTGTCCAAATTTCAAATTACCATTCACGTTACAGACGGATGCAAGCTCTGTCGGATTAGGGGCAGTATTAACTCAAAATATAGAAGAACAAGAACGTGTGATTGCCTATGCTAGTCATGCCCTTTCAAGCGCAGAAAAAAATTACACAGTTACAGAATTAGAATGCCTTGCAGTAGTTTGGTCCGTGAAAAAGTTCCGCTGTTACTTAGAAGGTTATTCATTCACAGTAATCACGGATCACAGCAGCTTACGTTGGTTACACAATTTAAAAAATCCAACTGGCCGACTCGCCAGATGGGCTCTCGAACTCCTGGAATATGACCTAACCTTCATCCACTGAAAAGGAGCACTCCACCACGTCCCAGACGCCCTATCACGCATACCCGAACAAATGTCAGATCAAGTCAACCAAATCGAAGTAACCGAAGACCGATGGTACTTAAAACGTCTACAAGAAATCGAACAACATCCGGATAGGTTTCCGAACTGGAAAATCGAAGATAATCGGCTCTACTACCACAAGCCAGCCGATTTCCCAGAAACTGAAGTTACAGATCTAAACGCCTGGAAATTAGTACTCTACAGAGAACGTCGTCTGAAAGCCCTACAGGAGAATCACTCGACTCCACAATCAGGACACCTTGGTGTAGAAAAGACTCATCGCAGAACAGCCACCCAGTATTATTGGCTAAGCATGTTCAAGGACATAGTTTCTTTTGTCAGACACTGTAAAATTTGTCAACGCACCAAAGTTGAACAAATCCGACCTGCCATCAGCTTGGTCAAAACGGATGCAACAGCTGAACGAATTGCGCAATAGTATAGTCCACGCTCTAGATAGTGCTTTTCAGAAACAATCACACTACTACAACCACAAACGACGCGACCAAAGGTACGAAATCGGTGATTTAGTATGGAAAAAACAACGCGTATTATCGTCTGCAGACAGGCATTTCATGGCAAAACTAGCGAACACATTCCATGGCCCATTCATCATTGCCAAACGTATATCAAACGCAGTGTATATCCTAGAGGACCTACAAGAAGTATTTTAACAAAGTTACAGTCCATCTGTAAACGTTACAGTAAAATTGTCTTGTTACCGTCCAGGTGGTGGATCTTAATACTTTATTCGAATATGACAATAAAAGAACGTTGCAGACTGACCTATGGAGTACCCCTCACCTGACACGACATGTCCAATGGACGAGATGGAGATCCTCCAAATCTCCGACTCGGAGGACGACCTATCTGTAGTAGGCAGCCTCGAAAACTACCTCCTAGAGGATGAGGAGAATGAGGCACGACCACCCTCATCGTCAAACTCCTCTAGTATCGAGGTTATTGAAATGGAAGACCTTGGAGACATGGACGAGTTAGGTGAAACTGAGATTGGGAAATGTAGGAAGAACCCTCAATGGTCAACGAGCCGCCACCAGATCAACCCGAGGAGATTCCGCAAGTTGAAACCCCACCCCCATGGAACCCACCGGTGCTCGATGTTGAAGGAGCAGGCGAAATCCCAGGCCCACCACAGGGTGGGCCAATTCGTTGGAGGACAAACCTGGCAGGAAGGACAGCCCTCCCGAGCGAAATTAAGGATTGGCCAATACCAGATGCGGAAACAAGGGACCAGGCGAACCAAACTGGACTCACAACAAAGGAGAACGGGACCCAGACAACAGAGCCGGTATCACCCATGCTGGTGGAACTTAAACCCGGACCATCCCAAGTAAGGATGGATCTGGACGAGGTCCCTTCGGACTCAGAAGAGGGCCCATTCGATCCTTTCAAAAGGCCAAGGCAACCCGATGAAAAACCCAATTGGTGGACCGAGGAAGACTCCTCAAGTCACCAATCGGAGCGGTACATCTGACCCAGGAAGCGGAAGTACTGGAAGAAGCCGTATGCGAAGCCAAAGGAAACGACTTACAGCCGACCACCTGAGCCTACGTGCTTCCTGAACCCAAGAGGGGAACCAGTTCCAGCTCCATCACGAGGACCAATCCAAGGCCGAGAACCAGTTCAAGGCCAAGAACCATCTCCAGCCCGAGAACCAGTTCCAGGCCCATCACGGGGAAGAGCACAGGCTCCAGGTAAAGTGCCAGGCCCACCACGGGGAAGAGCCCCAGGACCAGCCCAAGCACCATCTCCAGCCCCCCGACGTCTCTGCTGGAATTGCAAGAGGCCGGGACACACGTTTAGCGACTGCCCTTACCCGAGGACCATTTTCTGCCAGATGTGCGGTCGACAAGGTTACACCGTAAGGACCTGCCCGAAAGACGCAGAGGAATGGGCGGCGATAGGACCATACGTCCCGAAATATGGGAGAAACATCCCAAGGGAACACCAACATCCCTACAGGCGCCGACAATAATAGGCTCGGAGTAGGTGAAAGAACGATATTCACTCATTTTTCACTTATAATTCACTTGAATTATTCACTAACCTTCACTCATAACTTGAATTACTCACTCAATTTTATTTAATGTTCACTATTAATTTATCGATTAGTGATCACCCACCTCATATTCATTCAACACAATTCCATCATAACTCAGTGTACTCAATACTGTTTAATACTCATTGTCCATAGAATTATCATTAACTAATCATGTATTGTAATTTTGATGGGGGGGGGAGAACACTCCTGTGTTACGAACAAAAAAATAAAAAAAAACTGTAATGACTCGTGATAGGATCCAGCGACATACTAGATAATAATTGTTATGATTATCATATTATTTGACCCAAATAAATTTTTCATCATTAGATTATTATCATTATTATTATTATTATTATTATTATTATTATTATTATTATTAATATTATTATTGTAACTTTTAATTATACGGTAAATTTCCTTTTTACGCGATTAATTGTAACTTTTAATTATACCTCCTGTTAGCGATAAAGACACTAGATTTCTGATGGTTTTGCTCGTATTAAAGTATAAATGTGTAAGTTAAATGTCCACAACACTACTGGACGTAATTTAATTTGGCAATATTCTGCACAATTCACATCATCTTCATTTTTAAACAAGCTCAAGGCTTTTCTTCTAATCCGAAGTAACGCCCCGAAGTCATATTAAAACACTATAATTCTCACTAATAGCTTATTATCTTATATAATTCACCAAACTTTCCCCATAGTTTTTATAATATATTAAGGCTCCTTATAGTTCACCGTAATCCCTTCACTAATAACCGGCCCCATGTACCACAACCATTGTTATAACAACATCCATCGGTATAGACGATTTATTTGCCACATTCCCTTTCTGGTCCCTGCGACGAATTATTTGACATTAAATTACGGGCAGCACGACTTGATATGGGCCCAAACTAGTAAGAAAAGCATTATGCTATGAACCAGATACTGCAGCGCCATATCCAACCCACAATTTTGTTATATTTTCCAGTTCAAATAGACAATTGAGAGTAGTTTTCTTTGTTTTGTAACCTCCAGAGCATTAGCTCGGTATCGGGAGTGCACTTTGTGTAATTTAGTTTCTTATAAAAGAGTTTCATTCTATATTTTTTTTGATAAACCAATACCCACTTAGATTTCAGAGTAGTTGGTGTCCCGATTTTAGAGGATATTTATTCACTTATGTTTTTTTCTTCAGTAATCTTTCCGTTGCGGGGCGAGTTGTGACGTTATTTTTTACGTTTTTTACGTCACAATAGCACTAATCTAAGGATATTTCCTAATATACAAAATTTGTATTATTACCCGTTTATTTTAAAGTAAATTTGTTATTGTGTTTCGTTTAGTATTTGTTCAGGTAATTACTCTACACTTGGCAAAAGTCTAATTGAAATATTGGCGCTCCACACTAAGGAATTTTGACAAATTAGTTTAGTTTTAAGTAGTTGGCAGGCTTTGTCAAACGAAAGCGACTTCGTTTGGCAAAGAAGCTCTCCTCTAGGGTTAATTGACAGGTTCCTATGGTCAAGAAGGTCGCAATCTTGCCATAGGAAAAGTCGGGTTAGTTTAAGTATCGTAGTATTAGTAATTCAGAATTCTGGGAGAAGCAAGGTAGGAGAAGAAACCCCTTCTGTGTGAAATTATCGAGAAGACCAATAAGCCACCTCACAACAAAATTTAGTATTACTTTCAAAATTAATATAATTTTGAAAGACCTCTTTTGAAACTCTCTCTTGTCATCGATCCCCCGTTGTGTTAACATCATTTTGTTTAATCTTCCAGTTTTTTGTAAAATGTAGTAGAAATATATTTTTGGTTACAGTCGGATACAGTGTATTTCGTTTATTAGTTACAGTTGTTAAATAGTGTATTTTTGTTAAATTAATAATTCTACTAATTCTTAAGTTAACATTTCTTTAATAAATAACGAATTTAAAGCATAAATCAAAACTATGATCCCTATCACGAGTCAACTAATCATCTATACAGAATATGTAAGTTGTTTATATCATTTATGGTTTTTTATCATGATTCAAAATACTCAATTAGTCCTGGTTATGATATTTTATTATTTTTATTACTAATCATGGATAACCAGATAATTATCACGATTTAATGTAATTTGTAAATTTGGATTTCATTGGTACAATATATGTTGTTATTATTATTATTATCTATTTGGTTGTTAATTTATTTTTTGATATTGGCACTATGTTTTAAAGCTACCTTCTCTATATTAAGTACGAAACTCACCCCTCTCTCCACGACCAACATAGCTGACTAGTACCGGCACGTGCAAGAAAATCTAGTTAATAATAGTGTTTGTTTAATCGGTCTTAATTAAGTTTTAAATATCGTTTATTAGTAATGTTTTAGTCCGGTTGACAATACCGGTGATACAAAAGTTGTCTGGCGCCCTACCGGGGACCGTTTCGACAAACTAGAAGGGACTATATTGCACAAGTAACGTTTTCTTGGTTAGGTGTTAAAATGTCGTTAAATTTAGATTCTTGGTTATGTAAATTGTCTCTAAATTTCGTTAACATATGTTTAAAATTGTAGTTTTAGAGTTATTATTTAATTACAAATAATTGGTTTTTTATTATATTCGATATCCAAGTTTTCCTGTAGAGTGTAGAAAAAAGCGTTACAAAATATATATATATATATATATATATATATATATATATATATATATATATATATATATGAGCGATTCCATCTCAAGTGATCAAGGTGGAGAAAAATTTTTCTCCAATCGTAGCAAAACTTGGGGCTTTTGTAGTACTCATAGATAGTAATTTTTCGCCAAAATATTTTTTTACCTAGTCCAATATTTTTCGAGGGGGAGGGGGTTAAATTTTTGGGTTTTTCAGTACAATGTTTATTTCAATAATTTTTTACTCCTAAACAATTAAACATACAAATTTGACAAAGTACATTTTGGAAAGGTTTTTGCATCCTCTTTCGATTGAAAATAAGCATTTTGAAAAAAAAAATTTTTTTGACCAAAAAAAATCAAAATTAAAAATAAATTTCAATTTTTGAGGGAGATGGATACGATTTTTTTTTTAAACGAAAGCTGAGGTTTTTTCCTAAAAGGACATATAAATGATAAAGTGGGACTAGAATGTTTAAACATTGAAAAAAAGAATTTTCTCCAAAACGGAGCTAAAAATCGGATTTAGAGCGCTCCGGCGAGTAGAAAACTCTTTTTTCAATGTTTAAACATTCTAGTCCCACTTTATCATTTATATGTCCTTTTAGGAAAAAACCTCAGCTTTCGTTTAAAAAAAAAATCGTATCCATCTCCCTCAAAAATTGAAATTTATTTTTAATTTTGATTTTTTTTTGTCAAAAAATTTTTTTTTTTCAAAATGCTTATTTTCAATCGAAAGAGGATGAAAAAACCTTTCCAAAATGTACTTTGTCAAATTTGTATGTTTAATTGTTTAAGAGTAAAAAATTATTGAAATAAACATTGTACTGAAAAACCCAAAAATTTAACCCCCTCCCCCTCGAAAAATATTGGACTAGGTAAAAAAATATTTTGGTGAAAAATTACTATCTAAGAGTACTACAAAAGCCCCAAGTTTTGCTGCGATTGGAGAAAAATTTTTCTCCACCTTGATCACTTGAGATGGAATCGCTCATATATATATATATATATATATATATATATATATACTAGCTGTCGTACCCGTCTTCGACGGGGTTTTAGTTTCTGCTAATATATTTGATCGAGTGTCTACCCACCGGAAATTAAATTTTACTAGGAAAACTAATCATTAGTAACCATTAACTATTTCGTTAGAAAAATATTATAATTTTTCTATCAAATTTGTTATTCAGGAACAGTATATGTCAATTTTTAGTACTTTATGTGTTTGTAATACTGCAATTAATGTATTAAAATTTAATCCTAAATTTACACCAGCTTTTGGAGTCAAAATTGAATCTAATTATAAATAATTTTGTCGCAATTAGACTCTACGTTACGATTGCTAAAACCTAAATAAAATGTATATGTTAAAGCTAAAAGTGGGACCCAAATTTTTTTTGGCAAAGCTATTTTTAAATTTATTAGATTTCTATAGGCTGAGTACTTTGCCAGAAAGATTTTTTTACTAAAAATACTTTTAAACTGTTCCGAGGAGAAAATAAAGAATTTCCTTTTTGTTCCAGACGATTATTCTCGCAAAAAAAAGAAAACAAGTTCGTTGCAAAGTTATTATTAAATTTATTATATTTTTTTAAAGGGTGAGTTCTTTTCCATGCTTATTTTTCTGCTGTAAATACTTAACGACTATTCCGAGCAGAAAATACAGAATTTTTTGTAGTTTGAATTAACTATTTTCGGAAAAAAATAAAACCAATTCTTTGCAAAGCTATTTGTAAATTTAGTAAATTTTTAAGTCTTTAATTTTCAAAAAGTTTTTAATATTTGATAATTCTTTATACCATAAATATAAATCTATTTATTCTGTGTGTAAATTTGATGTAATTATTTAAAATTAAAAGATTATAATTCAATCAAATTTAATTAATTGTCGGAAAATTTCCGAAAATCTACCCACATAGACAAACACTTTTAGAAAACTTACAGAAAGTTTCTCGTGGCAATCTTCAAACGATACCCTTGGTAACTTTCTGGAAATTTCCGGGAAATACAATAATGTCCGCAGGATAGAAGCCTCCTATGGAAACTTTTTGGTAACTTCCTGGAAGCTTCCCATAAAAACTTCCTGGAAGTTTTCAAAAATCCTCAAAGATATAATGAAATATATAATTTATGAATTAACCCTGTTAGGTCAAGTGTCGTTTTTGTTGAGCGCATAAAGCGCTATCCAGCAGCACACTTTTAAGGCCTATGGTGGTTCGCGTCCGTCTTACCCTCATGTGTGCTGTAATTCTGAAAATAATTTTTTTAAATTAAACCCACTTGTTTATTTTAAAACAATGCAAAATTTGAATAATTTAAATTTTTTAAAACCTTTTTATTTAGTAATTTCACTAAAAAAATTGTTCAATAATTTTTGGAAACTTCCTGGTAACTTCCAGGAAGTTTCTTTGAGAAGCTTCTAGGAAGCTACCTGGAAGTTTCCATGGAAAGCTTCTAACCTGCGGACATTATTGTATTTTCTGGAAGTTTCTAGGAAGTTACCAAGGGTAACTTCCGAAGGTTGCCACGGAAAACTTCCTGGAAGTTTCCTGGAAATTTTTGTGCTATTTTGACAGTTTATTTTAATTATTATTTTTGGTAAGATATTTACTTATTTATTGTTAAACTAATTTTATTTTTTATTTTATTTTTAATTTTTATTTTTTTCTTATATAATTTTTATTTTATTATTTTAATTTTGTTAATTTTTTTGGATAGACTCCCTGAAGAGGAAATCATTTAGATTTCGAAACGTTGGAGTAAATAAATATTTTATTCATTGTCCGAATGTTTTCGTTGAATTAGCCTTACTTTATAAAGGATCTCGGACGTTAATGATTACTTAAATAATTATTTATAAGCATCGATTGATACTGCGTTGGAACTATGTTTCTACAAGAAATTAAATCACTCTATGGCTCTAAGGCATTCGACTTAGTTAAAACATGGCTCCAATTAAGGAAGGAGATAGATATTAGCAATCAGAGAAAAGATTTCCTGATTAATTGCAGACATAGCGATCTCTTTTCAAAACTTATAGACAATATTACAAAAAATATTTCAAAATTATTTTTATATAGTAACTCTGTGAAGAAAACTTATTTCTATCACATATAATACAAAATATCAAATAAGATACATTGAAATTTTTGACATTTAAAATTATTTAAATTTTTTAAACAAGGTCAAAAACAAAGTTCTGGATAAACGAAAGAACTATATTCCTGATAAAAAAATTCATTATATTGTAAATTATAACAGATCACATAATACGAAACAGAATTCTTTTAATAGTAAGTTTGAAAACTTGAGTAAAAATTCTAATAATAATAATCAAATTGTTTTAAATTTACATAAAAAATTATTGAAAACAATATTAATAATCCATGGATTAAAAATTTTACTTATACGACCATACCAGATGAGATAAATGATATTTTAAGACTAGGTGACAAATTCAGTTCTACGTTTATGACTTCGAAAAATTCACACATTTTTAATATTGTTAAAGGTCTAGAGAATGGCTTAATATCCCTAAAGAAAGCAGAGAGGAGATTAGACATAAAATTTTAACTCTTTGTTCCTGTTATATAAAAAAACCTAAATTTATTCCCAATCTAACAGAATAATAGCAAAAAATATTAATTTAACTACTATTTTTCTAAAAAACAACAAACATCTTTTTATTACTAAGGCTGATAAGGGTAATACAACTGTTATTTTAAATTAACAAGATTACTTTGATAGGGTCAATTCTATGTTAAGTGACAAAAATACATATGTATTCTTTCATTAGTACCTCTACAAAAACGAATTTTCAATAAACTTAACAAATTAAAAAATATTGGCTATTTGGATGAAAATATAAAAAGAAAAGATTTAATAACAACAAACACAAATATGTGCAAGATTTTATGGTTTGCCTAAAATACATAAAGATAATTGTCCCCTTAGACCTGTTCTTTCAACTATAAATTCTCCAATATATTTTATGTCTAAATTTTTTACAAACATTTTAAGCAAGTCATTACCAAAACATCTTATTATATAAGAAATTCGTTCCATTATAATATACAGCAAATTATATAAGCAAAATAAGTTTACAGCTAAGTTAATTTTTTCAAAATTAAAAATATTTTTGACTTTTTTTTGAAAATCGGCATATTTTTTTTCTCTTTCTTTTGCCTTAAAATAAAGCTTATTATATGTACTTTCCATACCCTTTAGTAAAAAATGCCGTTTTTTTGTTTTCGAATTATTAATTAATTAATTAATAAAAATCAGTAAAAAATTACTAAAAAATGAAATACTTTTCAAGCAAATAAACTTTTCTCAATTATGAGCTGATCATCGTAAAGTTGAATTAATTCCGCATCTAACCAGTATAAATACATCTATTTTTATAAATAATTGAGGGGCTGGATGCTATAATGTGTTACGCGCCATGTTAAGTGAATGGCGCGTAACACATTATAGCATCCAGCCCCTCAATTGTTAAATAAATAAATAATCAAAAATTTATTTATTAATTTTTTGAAAAAAATTACATTTCTTTCTTCTTTTTTGCTTTAAAATAAAGATCAATAAATGTCTAAATTCAATACCGGTTTAGGAAAAAATGACGCTTGATTGGTTTTCAAATAATTAATTATTTAATTTATTAATTAACTAATTAATAGTAGTAAGAAATTACTAAAAAATGAAATACTTTTCAAGCAAATAAACTTTTTTCAATTATAAGCTTATCATCGTAAAGCTGATTAAATTCCGCATCCAACGAGTGTAAATACATCTATTTTTTATAAATAATTGTTAAATAAATAAATAATCAAAAATTTATTTATTAATTTTTTGAAAAAAATTACATTTCTTTCTTCTTTTTTGCTTTAAAATAAAGATCAATAAATGTCTAAATTCAATACCGGTTTAGGAAAAAATGACGCTTGATTGGTTTTCAAATAATGAATTATTTAATTTATTAATTAACTAATTAATAGTAGTAAGAAATTACTAAAAAATTAAATATTTTTCAAGAAAATAAACTTTTTTTTAATTATAAGCTTATCATCGTAAAGCTGATTAAATTCCGCATCCAACGAGTGTAAATACATCTATTTTTTATAAATAATTGTTAAATAAATAAATAATCAAAAATTTATTTATTAATTTTTTGAAAAAAATTACATTTCTTTCTTCTTTTTTGCTTTAAAATAAAGATCAATAAATGTCTAAATTCAATACCGGTTTAGGAAAAAATGACGCTTGATTGGTTTTCAAGTAATTAATTATTTAATGAATTAGTTAACTCATTATAATAGTAGTAAAAAATTACTAAAAAATTAAATATTTTTCAAGAAAATAAACTTTTTTTAATTACGAGTTTATCATCGGAAAGCTTACCAAATTCCGCTTCCAACAATCATAAACTCAACTGTTTTTTATAAATAATTATTAAGTAAATAAATAATTGATTACGTTACCAAATACTTTAACCCCCTCCCCCCTCTGCAATTTTTAATAAAATATTTTAATATTTTGTGGATAAAGTACTCTCCTATAGTACTAAAGATTGTGCAAAAATCAGCCCGATTTGAAGACTTTTAATTTTAAGTTAGGACAATTGAGAAATTTTGCCCCATATGTGACGCGACACGAGAAAAGGGACCTATCGCATCAAAAGAGAATTTTACAGGGGGAGCGTTTAAAGTGACGCCATGAGGAGAAACTCCGTGTATTTACGCGGACACGTTCAAATTTCGGGCTTTATATTATTAAAACTATTTCAGATTTTTAACTTCTCAATTTTTTACGTGAAAGAGCCAATAAAAATCTATCGAATAGCATCGTAATCTCAAAATGGATTTTTTTAACAATAGGTCCCTTTTCTCGTGTCGCGTCACATATATATATATATATTGCCGTTTATATGCTAACATTATTTATGAATTTGGTTTTGGTCACAATTTAATTAAAGAAGTATAAATCATTAAATAATAATGTTATTTATTTATAATTTGACGTATATTTTAATACTATTTCTCGCTAACAATTTAAAACTTATTATTGATAATAATTTAGAATATAAATGTTAAAATCTAGTTGCCTCCTAGAAATAAGGATTTTATTTTGAAATTATGTTTGTATATAAGTAGGGGAGACTGGGGTAAACCCGCTCACTAGCGATTTGACGCTATAAACTCAACTTAAGATGGAGATATTTGTACTGTGAATAGTAATTAACATAAACTAATGTTAACGAATTTTCGTTTAGTTTCATAAATTTATCATAGAATCAGAGACGGTCAATTGTTTTTAGAAGTGCAAAAAAGAAAAAATGATCTTCGGATTTAATTTATTCGACAAATTTTTTTTATGCTATTGGATGTCCTTTTTCGAAATATATATGTAGTTTTGTTTGATTTCAAAAAGATTTATTTAAATTTATTCTAAAATGTGAGAAATACATTCGGGGTAAAGCCGCTCACTTATTAAATTTGTGTAGGAAGCAGAATCAGTATTAACAGTGTTTGCGTTTTTTTTGCGATCTTAAAATTTTTAATATTCAAAATATTTATTAAAAGAGAAATAATATTAATTTCCTAGCAATGTTATTGAATTATTGGGTAATTAGATGAATATTTAACATTTTGAATGTCCCGCATTTCGCCCTTTGTGGAAATTTTTTTCAGTAGATGGCGCTGAACTATCAATATTTTTGGCAACATTGAGCGGAATCATGTCTATATCCGTCATTATTAGTGATTATTAGGTTTATCGGTTATAACAAGCAACGCAAACAAATAATCAAAACTTTTCTCTGTCTTTTTCGGCTAAAAAAAGACATAATTCTAGTTTTTTGTCTTCGTTTAGTTCACGTTTTATCATTGTTTATTTAAAAATTTTTAATTTTAAATTTCATTTGTTATTTTTTATCAATAATAAAATTTATAACTTGTAACATCCAAAATTGTATCTACATTTTAATTTTCTATTAATAAAATATTATTCAAATTCACAGTTGCAAATTATGAAACCTATACTTATTATTTAATAAATCAATATTTATTGTTTATAGAACTCATAATTTAACATTAATAAATCATACTGAATACGGAAATAAGGAGAAATTTAATATATACAAAATAGAACTGTCGGGATTACCTTAAATTCTTAAAAAAATCAAGTGATCGGGTTTACCCCGAGGGGTGAGCGGATTTACCCTGAAAATTGTGATTTTGAAATTTGGTATATGTGTATTAAAAATTTTCCTTAAATAAATCTAAAACAGATAAATCAAAAACTCTTTTTTATTTTGTTATTAGAAATCATAAGCTTTCAAATTATATAAATTAACTTGGATTTAGAGAATAATTTCCTAGGTTTTTACCGTTCTGAAAAAAAGTGAGCGGGTTTACCCCAGTCTCCCCTACTCTGAAAAAGTGTTTTAATGGTTAAAAATCGGTTTTAGGGCGTTTGTCAAGATAAGACTTAATTGTTGGATGATTCTCTACGGTTTGCCTTAACTTTTGCAGTGTTGGATAATTTTTATTTACATCGTGGCCAAGAACAAAGGACAAATAACCGCAGAATGCACAGTACAGTAGATCAGCCCATGACATCTAATGAAAATAAAGTAGATTTATTTAGTGCGATAAATTAAATTCTTCCACTATAATAACTAAAATTAATTTAGCCTACACCAACCACCAACTGTTAAAATTAACAATGATTACTTTTAGCCGATATATTTTTTCACACATAATTTCAATTGAGGCGCTGGATGCTATAACGTGTCATGCGCTATTTACTTAACATGGCACGTAACACATTATAGCACCGAGTCCCTTAATTACTGACAATGACGAAATAATTATATTATTAGTAGCCTATTGATATAAATTGCATTAACATCAATTATTTTTTAATTATTAATATTAATTACCTAATAATATTAACAGAGTATTAATTATTTATTAATTGGATGTAGTTAGTGAACACTGTTAGAAAAGAATTGAAAATTCAACAACTTTTCAATTACTCAAGTTATTGAATTTGAATTCAATTCATGTTGAATTGAAAATTAAAGAACTTGAAATGAATATTCATTGCTCTGTAATTGAAAATACAGACGCAGTTATTGAAAATTCATTACTGTTATTGAAAAAATGAAAATTCATTGGTTTGTAATTGAAAAATGCAGACAAAGTTATTGAAAATTCATTAATGTTATTGAAAATTCAATTCTGTTATTGAAAATTCAGTTCTGTTATTGAAAATTCAGTACTGTTATTAGAAATTCAATACTGTTATTAGAAATTCAATACTGTTATTAGAAATTCAATACTGTTATTGAAAATTCAATATTACTGAAAAGTCATTACTGTTATTGAAAATTCAATACTGTTATTGGAAATTGAGTATTGTTATTGAAAATGTAATACTGTTATTGAAAATTCATTATTGTTATTGAATATTCAATACTGTTACTAAAAATTCAATATTACTGAAAAGTCATATCATTGTTATTGAAAACTCAAAACTATTACTAATAATAATTATTAGTAATTAAAATCTCTTGTTAAAAAGTTCAGTCTTTAAATCGTGTACAGGTTTTATAGTATAAATAAACAATACTGGTGCAGTACTAAAAATGTACTGGCGTAGCACAGAATTTTTATTGATGCCATTATTGTACTAGTACTGGTTTACTAAGAGTTGTTTTAAAAATGTATTAATGTATAAAAGAATTTTTGCTGTTTTTAAGGCGATGGCAAAGTCGATTGGATTTTTGCATTGAGCTCCAATGGGAAAATCACATCGACTTTGATATCGCCTTAAGGGGTAGAAATATTTTTTTAAGTGTACCAGAATTATTTTTTAATCTAATAATAATGATTAATTTAAACACTTTTTCCTGTAAAATAGTCAAAGTGTTTAAATAAAAATTGAGAAAGCAATCTTTTTTTAAAAGCAGAAATATATCGTCTTTAATAATTACAAATAAAGGTTTTTTTTATAATTATTGTTAATAGGTACTGTTATAAATAACTAAATATTGTAAAATATTTACGAAATTTTTTCGAAAATATGTTTTCTTTCTAGAAAAGATTTTGTAATAAAAGATGAAAATGTTTTTGAAATATTTTTTCGGTTTCAAAGGTTTGCCACATCTGGTTTGTCTTAGGATGACCGTTCGTGAGAGTTTCTTATTGCAAAGAGTCTGTTTTACGACTTTTTCAGGACCCGTTTTTTTTCGTATGGATTTATTTGAACCAAAAGTTTGTCAAATTTCTCAAATTGTAGAATATAGTAAAAGTATATGAAAACTTCTTACATTTTCTGACAATTTTTTCCCCCAAAAGCCTTTAAAGCATCAGTTGCTCTTGAGCATTTGCCGGATAAATACTAATTCTGCGTTAGACGAAACAATTTTTTAGTGATTTTATTGTGAAGTGTTGGATTAAAAAGAAGATAATATTCTAGGATTATTTTCAAGGATTTAAAAAGGTAATTAATATTCAAAATTCTATAAATTTTAATAAATTACCTGGTATTTAGCTCAAATAAAAATATATTATTGGTTCAAATATTTTTTTTATCTAAGTAAAAATTATGATAATAGTTAAATGATCAATCCAAAATAATATGTATTATTTAGTTCAAATAATCATTTTTTCACTGTTATAATTCACTGAGGAAACATTATACTTAAATAAATACAAAAGTAATGTTAGATGAGTTTGTTTAATTGAAATTAGTTTGTAAGTTTAATCTCATTATATAGAAAATATCTACTGCGTTTATTCAAAAGTATTATTTGTTTGAATAATTATATTTAAATCAAACATATTTTCTGTTACGGTTTAAACCAAAATTATGTTTAAAAATTTTATGTTTTAATCAGACTTAAAAGTTAACTACAGATAATTTAAAATCAACCACAATTTATGTTTCATTTCAATATATAATCTCTTATACTAAATCAGAAAATATGTTTGAATTAAACTAAAATATGTTTGACTGTATAGCAAAGATATTTTAAGTTTAATTTAAACAACATTTGTTTGAATCAAATAATTTTTTTTCTCAGTGAAGGTTAAAGTGTCATTATTACTAACTAAAACCAAAGATCGATTATCAAGATAAAATATCTTTAAAATTGAAAAAATGATATAGAACTAATTTTTTAAACACTATTGGCCAATGCTGCTGTTACAATTGAAAGTAGTAAATCGGTTATATTTATAATATATACTATATTATAATATATAAAAAAACATACGCAGCTCAGAGAGCAGAAATAAATGTAAGAGAAAGAGATTTGCAAAGAATTTTTCAAAAATGGCCATTTTTTAGTGAGCCTTTCTTTTTGAATGTTCATGTTGATATTTTAATGGGAGATAAAATGTTTCCAATTTGGAATAATGCTATTGGAGAAATGGCAGATGACATCAGGAAATATTTTAAATGTATTAGCGAGAATTTTACAATCAACCGGAAGCAAAGTTTGTCGAATGCGGCCAAAAGGAATGCAGAAAAAATGAAAAAAATATTGGATGAGGCCGAAATAATGACTGAAGTTGTTAAAAGCAAAATACCAAACAACACGGTTATGTTTCCCCTTTTGATAGAGCATTTTGAAGAGAACCAGGATCTATTGTTTCAAGTTTTTGATGTAAGTTAAAAATTTAACTATTTAAAAAGAAAGTGTAATGCTTATTGAAGGAAAATTTGACTAAAACTTATTGTTATACAATAGAATATTTTATTTTAATGGTAATATGGTTTTGATTGATGTACTGTACTGAAATATTTCTGTTTTTTTAGATTTCAGAAGAGGATTCCGTAATTAAAAGTAAAATAGGACCAACACCTACTTTAGTTGTAAAAGGAGCAAATTTGTATGATGAAAGAAGTCAATGTTACGTTTACATCGAAAATCAAAACTTGATTAAAACAAACGATGTTTTAGAAGGAATCTTCATTGTATTTATCTGTTATTACTGCTTTGGATATTCGTATCCTATTGATTTGGCAAAGACGTGCGAATTTATTCAAAGGTAATTAAATTTTTCATATTACTGTTTACAATCATCAAATAAATATTTTAAAACATATAAAAAATTTTAATTTGGTTTCAGAATCATATTAAAAATAAATCCGAAGGAAGAAGCAGACAAAAGGGCTGCTGGAGCTAAACGAAGATTGACAAACTTTGATATGTCAGTCAAAAAATTAGGAGAAGAACTAAACAGTTTTACAAATAAGTTTAGGGTGTGATTTAATTCAAAGTTAAAAACATTTTTTTAACTCGGTCACCTCATTAAATGTAGTTGAAAATGCAATAATAAACTATATATAAGTTATATATGCATTTTACTTTTAAACCATTTCTATCTGAATTTTCAATTTACTATTATTTTTTCAGTTAAATTTTAATAAATTTTTTAATCTGTGTTATTAAATTTTTAACTTTATGTAATTCAATTTCTAATTAAATTTCCAATAACAATTTTCAATTCTATGTTATTGAATTTCCAATTTTATATCATTAAATTTTCAATTCTATGTTACTGAATTATCAATTCCGTGTTCTTGAATTTTCAATTTTATGTTCTTAAATTCTCAATTTCATGTCATTGAATTCTCAATTCCATGTTATTGAATTTTCAATTCCATATTATTGAATTTTCAATTCCATGTTATTGAATTTTTAATTCCGTGTTATTGAATTTTCAATTCCATGTTATTGAATTTTCAATTACAGCTGTTATTGAATATTCAACTCAATGTTATTGAAAATTCAGTAGCACGTATTGATATGGACTTCACTTACATGTTATTGAAAATTCATATAGATATTTCTAACAGTGAAACAAAGAAATAATGTGGCTGGATTTTTAAAATCTTGAAAGTGGAAAAATTTACCTTCCCACCGATGAAGAATCCTCCATTTTTCTTAACTTTTTCTTCAAATAATTTCATGCAGCCCTCATATTTTTCCATGGCTTTTTCCTTTAAGGCTGCCTTAAACTTTGGATCCTTTTCCCAGTAAAATTGAGATAAGGCTGTAAATATGTTAACAAAGTTATTTTTTTATTTTTGAAAGCAATTTAAATTTAATAGGTTGTCATGTATTTATAAAAATAAATTTTTTGCAGGCGCCTTTTTAAGAGTGACATCAATTAGATTAGCCTCTTCCCATGTAGAAATTTCCAGACTAGGGCCGAAGTAAGGATAAAACACACTGCCCAATCTGGGCTATATTCGGCTCCAATTCGAGCCGTGGGGAAATTTCTACACTGGTTGTATTCTGATTCGAACCTCTTGATTCTTCATAATTTTTTAACATTAATACAGATGCGCCTAAATAAGAAAAAAAATAAAAGAATTAACCCTTCGTATTTTTAATCATATCTCTATAAATTCTAAGTAATACTTTCAAATTAATTCACGTTTCTTTAAACACAAAAATAAGAAGATGAACTTCTTGTGTACACTGTAAAAAAAGGGAGTTAAGTTTTAACTCTAAAGAAAATTCTATAAAAGTCGCACCCATTGGGTAATTAATGAAAAGGAAGTTGGATAAAAGAAGTTAAATGCTAACTCGTTAAGGAATAAACAACTGGCGCGGGTTTTGATGAAAGGAGTTAATAAATTAACTCTCTTTTAGAGTTAACTCTCGGTTTTAGTGAGAATGTAACTTGCACATGTTCGATTTGTTTTTCTGCTAAATAATACAGGCATACAACAAAATTAAAATTTCGTGACTCACAGGGTAAACATTTATATATACCAGATGCATTTCACGTTATAAATATCACGATTTGCAAAGAGTACGCAGATTTTCGCGAAACTTACAATAAGTGAGATTATAATTCTATATAAGGGACTTCTTTCCCTCAAATTAAAAAAAAAATTCAAAATTGTTGAAGTTATGTCATTTTTAATTTTTATATTAAGTTTATTAAATTGTTAATATCTCGGAATATTATCTATATATTTTTATTAAATTTACACGGTTTTTAGGTACAAGTATATACTTTAAAAAGCAAAAAATTAAAAAAAATTAATTTTTGAATAAAAATTTTTTTAAAAAAATTTTTAAACAATTTTTTGTTTATTTACTTCTCTCTAAGAAAAATGTTATTATTTTATTTGGATTCCTTATAAATTCACCTTTAATTTCATAAAAAAAATTGATGGAGACACAACTGGTTCCGAAGGTATTGAACCCAAGTAGAAATCTAATACTGGCATAGTATTGACCCAGTACTGACTGCCAGTATAGCAGTACTAAGTCAGTACTGTTAAAAACCCTGGCTGGTAACGCTGGCCAGTACTGATTTTATAATGGTTGTCAGTACTAGGTCAGTATTGAAATCTTTCTGGCATAATACCGCCTTATTACTGATTCGCAGACAACGCTGTCCAGTACTGATTTTATACTGGTTGTCACTACTAGGTCAGTATTGAAATCTTACTGGCATAATAAATTAATAATTTATTATTATTTAATTATTTATTAAATCAATAAAAAACATTTTTATTTATTTTATTAATAATACATAAGATTAAAAATAATTAATTAATAATTTATTTTATTATTATGATGTACCTAATAATTAATAAATTAATTACATAACAAATGTTATTATTGATGATAAATGTTTTTAAACATCTTAGAAAATATTTTAATATTATATTAAACGTATATTTTAAATAAATTAATATATAATACTTAATAAGGTCATTTGGGGTAAATGTAAACAGTAGGGGAGAGCGAGGAGAAAAGTAACAAAAATCAGTTTTCCTATTTTAGCGTTCAAACTATTAAACAAATAATTTTTTATTATACCTTAATTAAATAACCAGTTCACAGCATGATATTTTCGCGACCTCTGCAATTGTTACTTTCCTCCTAACCCCCGAAGAGTTTTCTCCGCGGCGAGAATTTGTTTTTTTACTTTTGTAACACTATAAAATTATGGTTAATATTATAATATATATTGAAACGAGAAAGAAATTAACAACGTGATACTTTTCTCCTCATTTTCCTTTTCAATAAAAAAATTAATTACACAAAAGTATAACACATAATTTAAAAAACACTATTACAACTTACAGACATATAATTAAGCTACACAAAAATCAAAAAACACGTATTTTTGTAACGTCATGTCACTAGCGGACTTAACCTAACCGGAAATGCTGTTGCACACTATGGAGAAGTTAGAGGGGGTACTACTGACTAAAAAAAATTCAGACTCTAGTTCCGCTAATTTGATTAAAAGATACTAGCGTTGTTACTTTCTTCCTAGGTCTCCCCTAGATGTTTCAGTTTAATTTACAAATCAATCAAGAGATTGGCTTAATGCATCTGTTAGAGATGATTCTGAAGTCCATAAAGCAGCATATGAATACATATGTTGAAGTCATTCGGATTTTGCAGAACAGCTAAATGAAATTTTAAAAGATACTCACAAAGAGGTACAAGAATTTACTGATATGATTCAAAACATAGAAAGCGATAATGTAAGTAAAAAGAAACAAATGACATAATCAAATAACGAACTACTAAAGAACCAAACCGTCAGGCCAAAATTAGAAACATGTATTGCTAGTATTCCACCTTAAATTCCAAAAATAAAAGACATTATAAAAGAATTCTCAACTAAAAACATAAGCAGTTGTAGAGAAAATGTAACCTGTTATCGAAATAATTACGCACATTTCCTATCTACCGACTGCGAATTCATAACTTCCGTAAGAAGATTGCTCATTTACATCGGAACAATTTATCCTCAATAAATAAAATTTAAAAATCCTCGAAAGGACAAATACTAATCACCACTTGAGAGCAATATAATTTTTACACCTTAATAATTAAAAACAATCATTATGACCCAATAATAAAGGTAGATGTCCTGGATGTAATACAAAAACTAAAAATCATTTTTACCATGCAAGACCATCTATCAAAATATTGTATTGCAGTAGCAATCCCTGATGCTTCAACTACAACAATAGTACATGCTGTAATAAAAAAAGACATATCTGATGACAAATTGCTCGTTAATTGTATGAGTAGGATCGGTAAAAAATTAAAATGTCCAAAAAAGAGAAAACATTATGGATCGATAAAGTGAATTTCATCATAAAAATTACAAATCTTCTGTTAACAGAATCAACCAAACTGAAAAATACTTTCATTCTGAATGACGAGGAACATAAAAATATCACTGGGCTTCATAGAAAATAAATCGAGATAGAAAAGTCGTTGCGTAAAATTGGATTTACAGAATATTGTAAATAATTAATGTTCATATATATATATATATATATATATATATATATATATATATATTCATATCCAAAACAATCGACAATAAAGGAAATAATTCATTTTAACCTGTAAAAAATCGTCTAATTAAAAATGAATAAAAAAGTATGAGACCTTCAAAATATTACATTTTTAACTACAAAATTAAATTCTAGATACTAATCTTATTTATATACAAATTTTTATTAATGTGCTAGTAATTTTTTATTTTTTACTCATAAGTTAAAAGTTCCAGAGAATTGCCCATATACGGGTTAAAATAAAAAAATTGTTGAAATCTTGTCCTGGATAAATAATAATTTGGTTGTTAAAAATTCATGATTTTAAATACAAACATCTTACAGAGTATAATTTTATCTACAATATTTGGTTATTTAATTTAATTTTTTATTGATTCTTTTACTGCACTTTTTTGAAAAATTTGTAAATTGGTATAATTTATGTCTTATTAATTGTCTGGTCGTCGAACTAAATTATTTTGAACTGAATTAGATTATGTGCATTAACCGAATAAAGAAATCGGCCTCCAGTGACGTCCACTTTAATTTCAAACAAAAAACAATTACATCGGTTATAAAATTTTAGGCTATACTTATTTCTAAACAGAAAATTATTGTCAAACTATCCAAATAAATATTATTCTATAAACAAATTATTTAACAAATGTCCAGATATTTGCAATGCAAATAACTTTGGTATAAATATAAAGGACCTAATCTCTATAAAAAAATTTATAATTTAACAATACTGAAAAATAAAATAAAAATTGGCTGCATAACAATTACAGGGATACATTTAAATCATGTTGAGAATTAAAAAAAAATTTTGACTCAAAATTAAAATTTTCAGTTCAAGTTCAAAGTCAACGGTTTAACCAAACCTGCTCTCTAAATTTTAATCAGCGAAAAGTCGCTGATTCACCAGCCCAAAGTATGCAGCTGAGTCAGTCAGCGAATATGCACTAGAGATGGGCGCGGGACGGGATTTTTGCAGGGACCCAATGGGTCACGCGGGATTTTACAGGAGTGTAACACGTGAATAAGAAAAGTTTTTAAGCGTGTCATGAGTGGGCGGGAGCTAGAATTTGTATGGGCCACGACGAATCACGCTTACTCAGGCAGAATGTATCTACCAATGACAGACCTTGTCAAAAATGACCTCAACTCAGAGCAAAAACATATATAAAAAATACGGAATTAGATTTTCTACCTGTAGTTTATCTAGTAATATACGTCCTAAATATTTAATGTACGTAAATTTCTTATGTAATTTACATGTAGTTTACGTAGAAGACTTGAAGTTACGCGTGACTGGCATGACTTCCCAACAGTGGTCGAAACCCTCCATTTGACGGCAATTTTCAAAACTTCGCAAGGTGCAATGATTGCAAAAACATTGTTACTTATTCTGCCAGAAGTGGAACAAGTAGTTTATTAAGACACAAGTGTTATAATGAAGGTGTTACTGGTATAAAAAACCTTCGAATGGTAAAAACACTCAACAACCGCTTTTAAATAAATTTATCTCCCAAAAATTGCCAGAAAAAGTTAAAAATGAAATAAAAATGAAGCAAGTTGGATTTATAACTAAAGATTTAAGACCCATCAGTACTACTAAAGGTAAGCAACCTTTTTAACAGACATATGTATTTACAATTAAATTTTTCGAAAAAAATAAGTTCAGCTCTTTATATTTGAGATAAGTAATTATAAATAAAAAAAATGTAAATCAAAGAATAATATGATTATTGTTTACAAAGTACTTGAATATTCACATTAATTTCCTTTTTTATCATTTTGCAGATTTTCATACACTTGTCTTTAAAAAAATATGTTAATCATTTTCGATCTAAATGAAATGCAAAGATATTATTGGAAATTTTTATTTTTCAGGAACAGGATTTATGGATTTAGCACAGTCTCTAATAAAAATTGGTGCCGATTATGGTTATCAAAAAATTGAGGATGTTTTAGTTTCTAGAAGAATTCTAGCAAGAACTGTAATACCAGCAGAATACGATAGAGTAAAAAATGAGTTAGAAATTGTTTTATCTCAAAATCATTTTTTATTTACCACAGATATGTAGACAGATGATCACACAAAACGGAGTTTCTTGACATTAACTGCACATTACATAGATGACAATTTTAATTTGAAGGCAAATGTTTTAGGAAATAGAGAATTTCTAGCAGAATCAAAAACAGGTGCAAACATTCTTGATTTTATTGATGAAATGTTAATGGAATTTAAAATTGAAGATAAATTAAATAACAGTGTCATTGTAACGGATAATCGATCAAATGTTGTTGCTGCTTTTAGAAGATATAAGCGATTATCTTGTGTTTGTCATAACCTAAATTTGGTCATGGAAGATGTGATAGAGAAGAGAGATATTCGAGAATTAGAAGACTTAATTAGTGCTGCCAAGAAACTCGTTACTTTTTTTAACAATCAGAACTTAATGGAAAATTGACAAAAACTTTGAAACAGCACGTTAAAACTCGCTGGAACTCAATTTTTATAATGTTGGAAAGTATATATGACATGTTTAAAGAAAAACAAACTCTACTAATAAACAGAAATGAATTACACAGAATGGCTAAAATTTATTTTAATTTATTGGAACAAGTTTTAGAATTCCTAAAGCATTTTAAGTGTTGTTCTGAAAAATTAAGTTCTGAGAATGTACCAACAATTCAAGAGTTCAGCTTATGGTCTGCAAAGATTCTAAGAGTTTGTTGTGAAAGTTCATCAGATTCTGCAGTCATGCAAGAACTCAAACATTATAAAAAAATTTCTTTAAATAGAAGATTTCAATCTACAGCTATTCATCTGGTTGGTGTGTTCTTAAATCCTCCATATAAAAAATTACAATTTTTGTCAGAAGAACAACGTAATCAAGTATTTACAAAGCAAGGAAGATAATTTGAGATTAAGCGCTTCGGAATCACAGGACTTGATGGCTTTTAGTACGACTGCATATGCTCCAACAGCTCCTAATTCTGACATTAAAAATTTATTTGATGAATTCAAAGATAATTGTAATGAGAAAGAAAGTGAAAAGGAAGAAAATGCAATCGATTTTGAGATTCAGAAATATACAAACAAAAATGTTGAGGAATGTGATGTTTTAAGTTTCTAGAAAAACGCTGATGATTTACCATTGCTAAGAATTCTTTCCAAGCAAGTTTTAAACATTCCCGCAAGTTCTGCAGCTACCTCTGGACGAATTTTCGAAGACAGACGAACACGTCTCCTGAGCGAAAATGTTGACAAGTTATTATTGTTGAACAAAAATCTATAATTTTCTATGTAAAAAAGTTCATTTTTAATTTATAATTTCAATGAAAAAATAATTTTTAAAATTATTTTAATAACTTTCCTTTTCATGAATTTTGTAGATTCAAAAAATTTATGTACGGGAATTCGCGTGATTATGCGTGAGTTGACGGGCGTGAATTTCTCATAATCTTATATCAAATAGGTAAAAATAGGTAAAAAAATCGCTGCCAAGTTATAAATTTTAGTTATAATTTTGGTACTCATTTCATTCGTTTTCGTATAAATCTTGTTGTGTTTATTTCATGAACACTTTGCTTCCTCATAGAGATGTTAATAACAATAAAGTATGAATTTAGAACAATTATTCTTAAGTGCTGTAATATTTTTTTCTCTTTATTTAATACTTTCAAATGAAAACATTTTTTTTTAACAATTTCTGTTTTTTAAAATATCAATAACTTCTTTATTTTAAATCGAAATAGCTTCAAAAATAGGTCAATCGAAGTGTTTTTTAATGCTCTACAAGTTGGTAGCTATGGTTTTAATGTTATTTCTACATTTTTCAACAAAATTCTCAAAAAAGTCTTATTTTCCAAAATTTTTGATTTTTAAAAGTTTAATATCTCCGGTGAATATGAACGAAAAATGTTCATTCTAGGCTTAAAAGATGCGTCTAAAAGAACTCTGAAAAATTAGAGAAAAACATTTATAGGTGTCCTAACATTTTTTTAAAGTTATAGACAAAAAACGTTTTTTTGAAAAATTATATCTTTTTAAAAAAGGGAAACAGAAACCAATACATATAACAGTTCCTATGTCTAGCAAACTGGAAAACCGGAAAAGAGTCGAGAATTTAATTTGACCGGAAAAAAAATTTTTATTTACCAGTAACTATTTCATTAGGAAAATGTTACTATTTAATCAGTGACTGACTTTTTATTATTTAATTAGTTATTTTTAACCTATTTAAATGCAGAGAACAATGTATTCGGTTAATGTTTGTACTATAATTAATGTATTCAAAATTAATTCAAAATTTTCACCAATTTTTGGAGTTTTAGTAGACTTTAATTTGAACTAATTGTACAATTATATTATAATTATTACATCAATAAAAATTAAAGTAAAACGCAATTTTTTTAATCAAATTAATGTAATTAAACTTTTTAAATTTGATAAGAAAATTCCCAGTTTTTTTCGAACAAATTAAATTCCTGGATATTTCCCTTTTTCCGGGTTGGTACAGAAACCCTGTTAAATGTATTAGTAAAAATAAAAACCCGTACATTTAATTATTGAGTAACATAATTATAAATTGAAGACAAATTTAATTGGAAATAAAAGCATTGAAATAAATACTGTAAAAAATTGATTTATTTTAATTAGTTAACTTGTTTATTTCATCAGTCTTATTTGAATACTAAATATTTTAAATTTTTATTTAAAAATATCATTCGCAATAATAATACAAATATTTTATTTATAGAAGATATGCCAAAAAAGATTTTTAATTTAACCTGCCTTTCTTCTGTCAACCAATAAAATCACATATAACTTAAGAGAAAGATTTTTTTTGTTTCAGTAGTTGGTCGTTTAGCTCAGTTGGTTAGGTTTAAAAAAATTTCCAATTTTTTCCTTAAATTTTGTACAAAATCAAACAACTTTTCCTTTAGTCACTTTTTTGTACAACAAGAAACAAGAAAGTTATGAATTTTTTGTCAAAAAAATGCAAAAAATTGAGATTTATAGAGAGTGAAGCATTAGCCGAAACATGAACGCCCAATCACGCCCGTCAACTCACGCATAATCACGCGAATTCCCGTACATAAATTTTTTGAATCTACAAAATTCATGAAAAGGAAAGTTATTAAAATAATTTTAAAAATTACTTTTTCATTGAAATTATAAATTAAAAATGAACTTTTTTACATAGAAAATTATAGATTTTTGTTCAACAATAATAACTTGTCAACATTTTCGCTCAGGAGACGTGTTCGTCTGTCTTCGAAAATTCGTCCAGAGGTAGCTGCAGAACTTGCGGGAATGTTTAAAACTTGCTTGGAAAGAATTCTTAGCAATGGTAAATCATCAGCGTTTTTCCAGAAACTTAAAACATCACATTCCTCAACCTTTTTGTTTGTATATTTCTGAATCTCAAAATCGATTGCATTTTCTTCCTTTTCATTTTCATTCTCATTACAATTATCTTTGAATTCATCAAATAAATTTTTAATGTCAGAATTAGGAGCTGTTGGAGGATATGCAGTCGTACTGTGATTCCGAAGCGCTTAATCTCAAATTATCTTCCTTGCTTTGTAAAATTTGTTCTAGCATAGCTTTAACCGTTGTAAATACTTGATTACGTTGTTCTTCTGACAAAAATTGTAATTTTTTATATGGAGGATTTAAGAACACACCAACCAGATGAATAGCTGTACATTGAAATCTTCAATTTAAAGAAATTTTTGTATAATGTTTGAGTTCTTGCATGACTGCAGAATCTGATGAACTTTCACAACAAACTCTTAGAATCTTTGCAGACCATAAGCTGAACTCTTGAATTGTTGGTACATTCTCAGAACTTAATTTTTCAGAACAACACTTAAAATGCTTTAGGAATTCTAAAACTTGTTCCAATAAATTAAAATAAATTTTAGCCATTCTGTGTAATTCATTTCTGTTTATTAGTAGAGTTTGTTTTTCTTTAAACATGTCATGTATACTTTCCAACATTATAAAAATTGAGTTCCAGCGAGTTTTAACGTGCTGTTTCAAAGTTTTTGTCAATTTTCCATTAAGTTCTGATTGTTTAAAAAAAAGTAACGAGTTTCTCTGCAGCACTAATTAAGTCTTCTAATTCTCGAATATCTCTCTTCTCTATCACATCTTCCATGACCAAATTTAGGTTATGACAACCACAAGATAATCGCTTATATCTTCTAAAAGCAGCAACAACATTTGATCCATTATCCGTTACAATGACACTGTTATTTAATTTATCTTCAATTTTAAATTCCATTAACATTTCATCAATAAAATCAAGAATGTTTGCACCTGTTTTTGATTCTGCTAGAAATTCTCTATTTCCTAAAACATTTGCCTTCAAATTAAAATTGTCATCTATGTAATGTGCAGTTAATGTCAAGAAACTCCGTTTTGTGTGATCATCTGTCCACATATCTGTGGTAAATGAAAAATGATTTTGAGATAAAACAATTTCTAACTCATTTTTAACTCTATCGTATTCTGCTGGTATTACAGTTCTTGCTAGAAATCTTCTAGAAACTAAAACATCCTCAATTTTTTGATAACCATAATCGGCACCAATTTTTATTAGAGACTGTGCTAAATCCATAAATCCTTTTCCTGAAAAATAAAAATTTCCAATAATATCTTTGCATTTCATTTAGATCGAAAATGCTTAACATATTTTTTTAAAGACAAGTGTATGAAAATCTGCAAAATGATAAAAAAGGAAATTAATGTGAATATTCAAGTACTTTGTAAACAATAATCATATTATTCTTTGATTTACATTTTTTTTATTTATAATTACTTATCTCAAATATAAAGAGCTGAACTTATTTTTTTCGAAAAATTTAATTGTAAATACATATGTCTGTTAAAAAGGTTGCTTACCTTCAGTAGTACTGATGGGTCTTAAATCTTTAGTTATAAATCCAACTTGCTTCATTTTTATTTCATTTTTAACTTTTTCTGGCAATTTTTGGGAGATAAATTTATTTAAAAGCGGTTGTTGAGTGTTTTTACCATTCGAAGGTTTTTTATATCAGTAACACCTTCATTATAACACTTGTGTCTTAATAAACTACTTCTTCCACTTTTTGCAGAATAAGTAACAATGTTTTTGCAATCATTGCACCTTGCGAAGTCTTGAGTTGAGGTCATTTTTGACAAGGTCTTTCATTGATTGATACATTCTGCGTGAGTAAGCGTGATTCATCGTGACCCATAAAAATTCTCGCTCCCGCCCACTCATGACCCGCTTAAAAACTTTTCTTATTCACGTGTCACACTCCCGTAAAATCCCGCGTGACCCATTAGGTCCCTGGAAAAATACCGTCCCGCGCCCATCTCTAATTTGTAGTTAATTTTAAAATATTAATTTTCTAATCATAAAATAAAAATATTTCTACTTACATATATACACTGAAAAAAATGCTATTGAATCTATATAGCACACATATTCACATACGTTCAAAACCAGATGTGATCAACTTAATGCGAAATGTAGTTTATTTTATAGCATCGCTATTAAATTAAAGAAGACATTTTTTTATTTAAAAGCAGTTCTATAAAATAAACTACATGAGGAGTTTCATATGAGATTGAGGGGTCAACTCTCGTATTTTTTTCAAATTTCATTTTTCAATAGAGTTTGTTTGACTATGTTATTATCCCAAATATTAATTAAAAATATTTAATATTTTGTTAGATATTTGCATTAACAAATTAATGCAATATTTTTTTTAAACTTGAATAACTTTTTTATTTTTGCTTATAGAAAAAAGTTGTCTGAATGTTTTTTTGTTAAGAATAAATCAAATTTTTTGAAAAAAAAATTAATTAAATAAAAATTAACTTTTTTAGTAAATTTATTTAAAAAATAAATTTGTTTTTTAATATTTAAACCTGTTATCGGCCTTCAATCAAACTGAAAAAAGATAAATATTGCTTACTATACTACAAAATAACATGCCAAATTTGGCGAACACGTTATTTTTTGTTTTTGAGAAAAAAATTATCAAAAATTGAAGTGCAGGTAGCGAGCCGACTTAGCTGACGCGACAATCAGAAATTTTCGTCTCAGGAGTCATTGTCGCGTTATAAACTTTTTTATTTTTGCTTATAGAAAAAAGTTGTCTGAATGTATTTTGTTTAGAACGAATCAAATTTTTGAAAAAAAATTAACTTTTTTAGTAAATTTATTTAAAAAATAAATTTGTTTTTTAATATTTAAACCTGTTATGTTATGTTATCAAAAACAAAAAATAACGTGTTCGCCAAATTTGGCATGTTATTTTGTAGTATAGTAAGCAATATTTATCTTTTTTTCAGCTTGATTAAAGGCCGATAACAGGTTTAAATATTAAAAAACAAATTTATTTTTTAAATAAATTTACTAAAAAAGTTAATTTTTTTTTCAAAAATTTGATTCGTTCTAAACAAAATACATTCAGACAACTTTTTTCTATAAGCAAAAATAAAAAAGTTTATAACGCGACAATGACTCCTGAGACGAAAATTTCTGATTGTCGCGTCAGCTAAGTCGGCTCGCTACCTGCACTTCAATTTTTGAAAATTTTTTTCTCAAAAACAAAAAATAACGTGTTCGCCAAATTTGGCATGTTATTTTGTAGTATAGTAAGCAATATTTATCTTTTTTTCAGCTTGATTGAAGGCCGATAACAGGTTTAAATATTAAAAAACAAATTTATTTTTTAAATAAATTTACTAAAAAAGTTAATTTTTATTTATTTAATTTTTTTTTCAAAAAATTTGATTCATTCTTAACAAAAAACATTCAGACAACTTTTTTCTATAAGCAAAAATAAAAAAGTTATTCAAGTTTAAAAAAAATATTGCATTAATTTGTTAATGCAAATATCAAACAAAAATATTAAATATTTTTAATTAATATTTGGGATAATTACATAGGCAAACAAACTCTATTGAAAAATGAAATTTGAAAAAAATCCGAGAGTTGACCCCTCAATCTCATATGAAACTCCTCACATATCACATCAAGTTAATAACATCTGCTTTTGAACGTATGTGAATATGCGTGCTACAGATTCAATAGCATTTTTTTCTCATATTCAATATGTTTTGTAAGTCTGAAAATATTGAGTTTAGGAAAAAGTTGTCAATGAATGAAAGTTTTAGTTTTATTTAAGAAATAATTAATAATAAAAATAAATAATAATAATAAATAATTTAATAAAATAAATATTTTACTTTTAAGAAATGTAATAAAAAAAATTTTTTAATAAACAAATTAATTTTTTTTAACTGTAGGTTATATTATATTAATATAAACTGATTTAGAACATATGCAGTACCGAAATTCAAAAATAAACATTTATTTTAAAAGGAAAACTTAATTTGTTTGTAAGAAATTTTTTTACATTTCTTAAAAGTCGAAATAAATCTAAAACTTTCATTCTTTGCCAACTTTTTTCTAAACTCAATATTTTCGGACTTATAAGCTACTGAATATGTCTACAATTCAGGCTTCCAATTTAAGAACCGGTCGGACGCTCGGACGACACGCTTAGTACCAGTCGGGTATAGCAGTGATGCTGATTCTACACTTCCCAGTCGCTCCGCTTTTCCGTGGCGACTGGGTAAGTGTGGAATCAGCATGAGTGGCCCAGAGGAGTTCACTGCTCACTGACTGGCAGTTGCGCCTGTCGTCTGAGCGTCCGACCGGTTCTTGAATTTATGTTATTAAACATAATAAATGTTATTAATTAAATGTTATTAATAAAATTAATAAATGTTATTAAAAGCCGAGTAATATTTAAAATGTCTCGAGCAATTAATATTTTGAGCTAAGCAACTTTTATTAAATATCAGAGCAATTATTACTACATTGTATAGATTTTTAGTTTTTACTCGAAAAAGCAATCGCTATGGAACAACATTTTAGTTACACGCATATATCCCTTTCCCATAAATAAACGTAACCTTACTTTAATATTACATGCTTATGGAAAAATTGCAAAACAGTTCCCCAGCAGCACGTAAGGTAATATTATGTTGTACTATTTGCGTAAATTAATGGAAATATTAAGGTAATATTATCTTACAATGTTAAGGTAATTTTACACTGTGATCTTAACGTAATGTTAATATAATATACAGATAAAATTAGCATAATTTTATATTTTAGAAATAAAACATTTCACCAAGTCTGGACTCGAACACTGAGCCTTGTGTTTAGTAAGTTCAAGTAAGATTGGCTCACTGGTAAAACTCTTGCTTACGGTACACAAGGTTCAGGGTTCGAGTCCAGCAAGGTGAAATGTTATTTTCTTAATTATAAAATTATTCTAATTTTATATTAATATTACTCTGCAATATTGCCTTAATAGAAAACGTAATACTACCTCCAGGCAGACATTTTGATATCCCAGTAAGATCACTGTAATATTGCAGTGGAGATTAAAAATCTTCAGTGTAATAATACAGTGATGTCACTATAAGCTTACGTGCTGCTTGGGAATTTTGTTTCGAATGATTAAATATGAATAAAATTCTAGTTTATTCATTAAATATACACTTTTAAGTTATTTTTATTTACTCTACATGCTCGAGTAATAGTACTGGAATGTTAAATTAATTTTGCTTTGAAAAATTTACTGTAAGATTACTGTTATTTTTTACTAAAATATTACAATAATATTATTGTAATAATAATAATACGGGACAGTATATTTAATTTAAAATTATTTATTTTAATTATTAAATAATTAGATTATTATTCTTACATTTCTTATTCTTATTTTGTACAAAATAAAAAAAAATTATTTTCATTAATGTTGTAAATAATTTAATGTAAAACTAAAATTGCACATTTTGAAATATAGAACTTTGGGAGTATTAGCATAAATGATTATTATAATAATATATAACCTTAATATATAACGATCGCTGCGCATGACAGTAGTGACGTGATCACACACTCAGGTGTGCGTGGTAGTGGTACGGATTACTACTTTTTTGAGCAAAAAGTTAAAAAGTAAAACTTAAAAATTTCTACAAGTAATATTTACAACATACTGAATGTAAAAAGTAATACAAAATTTAATGAAAATTACAATGACGATGTAAAAATTAAAATTCTTAATGCAATTTTTAAAAGTGAATACTGTAATAATTACTATTAGTATTTTTCACTACAAAAAAAACGAATTTTTTTTTTAATTTTGACAGATTGCAGTAAATTAATCAGTTATGACTTTTGTACAATATATATGAGCGATTCCATGTCAAGTGATCAAGGTGGAGAAAAATTTTTCTCTAATCGTAGCAAAACTTAAGGCTTTTGTAGTACTCATAGATAGTAATATTTCGTGAAAATATTTTTTTACCTAGTCCAATATTTTCCGAGGGGGAGGGGGTTAAATTTTTGTGTTTTTCAGTACAATGCTTATTTCAATAATTTTTTACTCTTAAACAAATAATCATACAAATTTGACAAAGTACATTTTCGAAAAGTTTTTTCATGCTCTTTCGATTGGAAATAAGCATTTTGAGAAAAACAAAAATTTTTGACCTAAAAAAATCAAAATTAAAAATAAATTTCAATTTTTGAGGGAGATGGATACGATTTTTTTTTAAACGAAAGCTGAGGTTTTTTTCCTAAAAGGACATATAAATGATAAAGTGGGACTAGAATGTTTAAATATTGAAAAAAAGAATTTTCTCCAAAACGGAGCTAAAAACCGGGTTTTGAGCGCTCCGGCAAGTAGAAAACTCTTTTTTCCAATGTTTAAACATTCTAGTCCCACTTTATCATTTATATGTCCTTTTAGGAAAAAACCTCAGCTTTCGTTAAAAAAAAAGAAATCGTATCCATCTCCCTCAAAAATTGAAATTTATTTTTAATTTTGATTTTTTTTGGTCAAAAATTTTTTTTTTCTCAAAATGCTTATTTCCAATCGAAAGAGCATGAAAAAACCTTTCCAAAATGTACTTTGTCAAATTTGTATGATTATTTGTTTAAGAGTAAAAAATTATTGAAATAAACATTACACAAAAAGACCCCTTGATCACTTGACGTGGAATCGCTCATATAAACAATAAATTTACAGTTTTTAAACATATTAATGAGAACAGGAGGTATAAAATTTTTTCAAAAAATTTAAAAAATGGAAAATTCTCTAATTTTATATTTTTGAATGTGGGTAGCTCCATGCCTAAAAAATCAAAGTTGTAACCTAGTTCTTCGATTTTGTTAAAATTTTGAAGTGGAATACATGCCAGTAACAAGCCTAAATTCGATTTTAAAAAATTTTGGATTTACGAGGTTTTTAAATTTTTTTTTTGAAATTTTGAAAATGGTATATCTCTAAGGACAAGCTGTTCATTTCATGACCATTTTGCTTCCTTAAAAATATCATAAACCAATTATTTAATTTAATTTTAATATGTTAAGGTAATATTTCAAAAAACGCAAAATTTGAATTTTTTGTGAAAAAGAAAAATATTGATTAATTTTATAAATTTTGATGAATTGTGCACTTTGTATATATCAATCGATTCGTTTTCTTGTAAGGAATGTAATTTTGAGAATAATTTATGAAAATATTAAGAAATAAAAAAGTTTTCTGTATCCCCTACCCGAAAGTACGAACATTTTTATTAAAATATCTGTTAACTATTAAAACATTAATTTTGCTTTTTACAACTTTTTTCAACTTTATAACATTAAATTTTAATAAAAATGAATACGCAGGGCAGTTCATAATCGGAAGGCTCTTTTACTCTAAAGTGAGCAAATACATTTCACTGAGACCTTCAGGTCAATTCAGCGACAAATTTTTCTTACGGTACCAAGAAGGTAAATGTCACCGACAAGTAATTGGAAGACACAAAATAGGTCAAGTGCCAGAAAAAATAGCTTCCTATTTACAACTGCCAAATGCAAAAAAATTCACCGGACACTGCTTCAGACGAACATCGGCGACGCTTCTCTCTGATTCCGGTGCAAACATGCAAATGGTCAAGGAGCTGGGGAGATGGCGGTCAGATATAATTGCTCAGGGGTACATTGAAAATTCAATGCATAACAGGCAGCTGATTTTCAATGGAATCGTTCAAAACGCTACTACAACAAATTCTCGTTCGGAACCATCGACAACCGCGCAGATAAACGTCGAAAAAGACGTATCTGATTACAATCTGAATTGGTCAGATTTTTCTGATGATTTTAATATTTGGATGAGCCAATTCCAAGTAAGGACAAAAAAGTTCTTATTTTGAAAAAGCGAATTAACACTAGTTTAATTAAGAATATACGAAAATAATTATTGAAATTTGTTACCAAAATACCATTCTTACGAAAAATACGAAAAAAATGACAATTTTTATTTAAACCTTATATTTTTAGGAGGACTTGTAAACAGTGCTTCTACGACAGCAAACAAAACTCAAATACTTGTGCCAGTTATAAATCGAGACCAATCAAACATTGCCAGTAGTAAATCATTTCCTGAAAAAACAGGAATTAAATTAAATTTCGAAAATCAAACCACTGTTCAGCCACGTGTCAATAGAAAAAGAGATAGTAACGAAGATTTAGATAATCAAAGTCGCAATGCCATTAGCACAGAAAAGCGTTTAAAGCCATCGACAAATACGCAGATAATCACTAAACACGGGAATGATAAATCTAACGACCTTGAACCAATTCCAAGTAAATAAATAAATGCTTATTTTATTATAGAAATACTCTTATATTCAATTTTTATTCACGAAAGACTTTATTCAGGTGGAGGTGTGGAAAGTGGTTTTACCACAGCAAGCAAGAAACCTTTACTCTTACCTGCTAATAATCAAAACAAAGAAGTTATTGGCAACAGTAAACTATTTTTGGCTAAACCAGGAATAAAATTACATTTTAAAAACGAAGCAACAGTTCAGCAACCAAAATGCAGCGAGCGTAACGAAAATATGGAGATCAAAAATCGCAATATAAATTCAACACAAAAAACACACGAGTTACAATTTGAAAATTGCACTTTTAACAACTGCGTTTTCAACGTCACTACATGCAATTGCAATAACGATAGTAAAAAATAAAACCTCCAAAAAACAAGCAAAAACAAGAGTACATGTAAATAATGTATTTGGTATTAATCTTAAAATATATGTTACTTTAAAGTCTATGAATAAATTCGTAAAAAATTCTGAAATTTTACTTTTTTACATAATTCTATATATATAATTTTCTTTTCATGCCCGCCCCGACCAGCAAAAGCCTTGGCTTCGCCTCGGTTTTGCAAATGTTGGGCGGGCAACACTCAAATACGAATATTAATCACGCTATTTTTTATTAATAAATGTTAATTATTAAACGTACTTTCGGATGGGGATAAAGAAAAATAGTATACGACACTTGGCCAGAAAGTTGGATACCCTGGCAGGCGTAATATTAAGCCTCGGCTTCACCTCGGCTTTATATTTCGCGCCTGCCAGGAAATACAACTTTCTGGCCTAGTGTCGTAATATACTATTTGTAGATAAATTTGAAAATCCTTGTGTCAGATTTTAGGTATTATTGACTGCAATAAACCTGCAAAATTTCAGGGCAATCCATTAAAATTTGTTAGAGATAATTTGTACACAATTTTTTGTGACATACACACACACATACACATACCTACACACACATACACACACATACACACATACATCTGGACACT
This sequence comes from Leptopilina myrica (nomen nudum), assembly GCA_032872475.1. NCBI lineage: Eukaryota > Metazoa > Arthropoda > Insecta > Hymenoptera > Figitidae > Leptopilina > Leptopilina myrica (nomen nudum). The sequence continues at coordinate 27,879,549 of CM065464.1, forward strand.
TGCTCAGAATTTAATATACATATATCCTAGATGAAAATGAGTCCATATAACCATGTTTTGAAAAATTGAAAATCGTCACGAATGCAAAGCTTCCTTATGAGGAAGCAAAAATGAATGAAATCTAATGAAATATTCAGGGATTGCTTATTGTTTACATACAATTTAAGAAAAAAATTTTTTAAACAAATTATTAAAAAATAATTTTTAAATAATCAGTTTTTTGAAAAGTGTCATTTTTATTTTTTTAATAATAATGATTCGATTCCCACTTAATTCACGAGTACTTTCAAAAAAAATCGATGGAGGGTCTGAAGCTTTAAGTGATATTAAATTTTTTGTCCTTGCGCGCAACCATAAAAAGCGCATTTTCCGGCTATACTCTACATACAAACTACCCAATGGGAAAAAACCATTGGCGCATTAATGGTCCAATAATGGGAGCCACCATTCCATTATTCTCCCATTATTGGCACCCAATAGTGGACCACTAAAGGCAAAATCGTGGGATTTTCACGCCGATGCCAATAATTGGCAACCACTATTGGCACATTATTGGCTGCCATTACAAAACCAATAATAAAAAAATTTTTTTACTAAATGTTATTAAATAATAAATTTATTTATTTAATAATTATTTCATTTATTATTATTATTTATTATTATTAAAAATATTAATTTTTTTAATTAATTATTTTATAGAAATGCTTATTATTTTCTATCACATCGAAATGTGAATAACCCTTTCGTTCAGAGTCTAAAAATTATTTACCTCACATCCTTCAGTGCAAAAAATAGGAGAGGACGGGCAGAATAAAATTCCACAAATATTTGTGCCTTCTTATATACTATTCGAGTTTCATGTTAGTTGCAAGAGAGTTTTAAGCAACACCTCCTATGGGGCGTTGAGCGAACTACATACTTACCTCATGATAATTTCTGCAGCGCGGGTAAGAACATAGTTCGTTCAACGCTCCGTAGGAGGTGTTGTTTCAAACTCTCTCGCAACTAACATGACACTTGAAAAGTATATAAGAAGGCAGCATTCTCACGAATATTTGTGGAATTTTATTCTGCCCGTCCTCTCTTATTTTTGCACTGATGGATGTGAGGTAAATAATTTTTAGACCCTAGACGAAAGGGTTATTCACATTTTGATGTGATAGAAAATAATAACCATTTCTATAAAACAATTAATTAAAAAAATTAATATTTTTAATAATAAATAATAATAATAAATGAAATAATTATTAAATAAATAAATTTATTATTTAATAAAATTTAGTAAAAAATTTTTTTTTAATGGCAGCCAATAATGTGCCAATAGTGGTTGCCAATTATTGGCATCGGCGTGGACATCCTATGATTTTACCATTAGTGGTCCACTATTGGGTGCCAATAATAAGCCTAGAGTAAACCAATGGCTCCCAATATTGGACCATTAATGCACCAATGGTAGACTAATGGCCATTTCCCATTGGGTAATGTTCAAAATCACCTACAAGTCGTAAATTTTAACCGAATTCAATTTTTTATTTTTGGAGAATGTCAGGCTATAAATTTGTAAGAATACTGTGCATTTTTTAAATTTTTATTTATTTAAACTAATTATTATTATTGTTGTTAATAACTAACTTTTTACATATTGTACCTAGAGAGGTGTATTTTTTCTAATTTTGCAATTTAGCGGACCTAACATAAATACCGATGCAAATTTAAAACATAATTATTATTGTTTAAACAAGATTTAAACAAATTATTATTGTTAATTACTAACTATTTACAGAATAGTAGGGGAGGAATTACGCGATTTTTGAGCAAGCAGTTGAAGCATAACAGCAACTCACTATCCTTGCCCCTTAACTATTCTTACCGCATCCTCCCCTATACTTAAAAGATACAGTTTTTTCTAATCATGCAAATTTACCAAACTTTTTATAAAATTTATTTATAAAATTATAATTTAAACAAAAATAAGAATAAGAATTTATTTAATTATTAATTAACTTTTAAATTGGTTTGGTTAAATTTTTCCTAATTATATTATTTTTCGTTCAAAAAATTTGAATTTTGATAATTGCCAAAAAAAGAACGAAAATTTCTAAAAAAAACAAACTTAGTTAAAAATTGTTTAAATAATTGTTAACAACAATTATATTGAATATTAATTGTGTTACTTTACTTTCTAAAAGTTAATTTTACTTAATTTTTTAAAATAAATAAAGTGTTTTTGCTTTTAATGTCTCCGAAAGCATTTAAATTTGAAAAGGTTTTAATATAGACAATTTGTTTTTTATTTAATATTTATCTATAAGTTATCTATAATATCTATAAGTTGAAAGTAAGTATAAAAATATTTTTAATATCAAAAAATTGAAAAAGTATAATCGACAGACCAATTACTATCAAGCTTCATTCAGTAGTATTTTAGGGGTCTCTGATAAACTTCTGATGGCAAAATAATGGAATGTAGAATTATTTGTTTATCTAATTAATCAAAAAAAAATTTAATTGCAAAACTTCGAAAATATTTTTAAAAAACTGGACAAGTGCGAGTTGCACTCTCACTGAATTGACGGGTTCCGTACAAAAATATAAAAATAATACTTGTGACATTGTAACAACAATTCTGAGGAAGAAAGGCATAACAGCATAACTGCATTTGTCATGATTTTGAGATAAATTAATTTCAATGTTCTCTCACTTCTGTCAATTCAGAAAATCAACAGATTTGTTCGGTCTTTTGCATTTAGTATTATTATTTAATATATTTTCAAAATTCGTTTATAACATTTAATAAAACACACGATAAGGTATAAATTTTGATAATTTTTCATCGGAATCATGAGTTTTATTGCACTTATGCGGTTATGCAAGTTCAGTTTGTATATGAGTCCAACTTTAGACACTTTTAATGTCACAACTTATTTTGGTTTGATTTGTCATAATAATAAGATTTGTTCACACAAACACAAATTAAACTATTAATTCGTTAGAAAAAATTATAAGAGTTTATTTTTTTTTTTTAAATGTTTTTAATTTATTAAAACGAGAAAAGAAATGTAGGGGAGACTGGGGCGAAAAGTTAAACTGCCAAAACCGTTAAAATTCATTATCTTTCGAACGGGAATAGTTAGAGCATTGTAATTTTAATTATAGAAGGGTATTATCACCCTAAATAAATGTCTAGAGTTGTGTGCAATTCTGTTAATTTTTGTGATGTCTATATTGAAAGTTTTTTTTCAACCTTCTTTTGAAAATTTTTTCGAAAAAGAAAATATCAACTTTTAAGTATATTTTTTGCATTTATCCTCACCGGGATTTTTTTACTTCATTATTTGGGTCCCCTGAAGAGATACCTAAAAGTATTTGCTAAATATCTTTAGTCAGTATTTTTATATTTGTTGTTAAAGCTAAAAACGCACCCTGGGGCGAAAAGTTAAATGTATTCTTACATGTATTTAAAATTTTTTTTTTCATTTTTTTGGGTTTATTTGTTTAAAAATTATTTATTTAACATTGGGCAAGTAGTCTGTCAAAAAAGAAGACCGTTCACATGAAATAAACAAAAATTTTTTTTTTTTGAAATTTCAATTTTTTAACTTTACAACTATTCTAAAGCTTTTTTTAATTAAACAAAGATCTTTTATTTACTAAATTACTTGTTTACGTATACTTTAACTTATCTAATACTTATCACCTATCAGAAAATAGTTTTAGTAGGCTAAAAAGAGAATTTAACTTTTCGCCCCAGCATGGGGCGAAAAGTTAAAAAAAAACAAAATTTTCAAAAAAGGGCAAAACATGTATTTTATGCGAAAATATCAGGAACTTTTTTGTTGAAAGTTGTAGAGGACAAGTTGCCCTAAAATATTGATATACAAATATTTGCATCTAAGCGGATTATATTGCCAAAAAAAATCATTTATGCAAAATTTAACTTTTCGCCCCAGTCTCCCCTACTTTACTGAATTTGTCAATTTATTTTTGAAAAACTTTCCAAAATTTTTTAGAATAGAAATAGCCTTAAGAATAAGTACATAATTCAATGCACAATTTATGTTATAAAAAAATTTGTTCCAGTTTTATTAAAATAAATATATTTAATTTAAAGTACAAAAAATGTATTTTACTAAAAATATTTAATTACAAAATTCTTATTGTTTTTATTCTTAAAGGTTATTTTTATTTTTACATATGTCAATTGTTTTTTAAACTGAATGCAGTTATGTTATTATGCTGGTCTTTTTTTGTCAAAAACGCAATTACGCGATTATGTTTTCCATTATTTTCTACATTAATAACCATTTGAATGATTTTTCAGCTATTGAACTTTGAAGAGCAATATTAAATATATACAAATCTGATGTTATCTCAAATTTGATAAAAATGTCAGTTATGCTGTTATGCATTTCTTCCACAGAATTGGTAGAATTTTTTTCACTTTTGTATTATTTTGGTAAGTTGAATTTTCGACACTAGGTATAAAATAAATAATAAAGAAAAATAGAAGTTTTACATATTTTATATTAGTAACAATAAGCGAAGAGGAACCAATTTTTTAAATTTGTTCCCAAATTGGTTCCTATTCGCTTATTGCTAATAACATAAAATATGTAAAACTTATATTTTTCTTTGTTATTTATTTTTAACCTAGTGTCAAAAATTCAACTTACCAAAATAATACAAAAGTGAAAAAAATCCTACCAATTGTTGTTACAATATCACAAGTATTATTTTTATATTTTTGTACGGAACCCGTCAATTCAGTGCGAGTGCAACTCGCACTTGTCCAGTTTTTATAATTTTTTTTTTAGATTTTTTAATATATTTTTGTGATCAGACTGTAAAAATGTACTAATAAACCCATTTTTCATTAATTAGATCGAATAATGTAGAAATTAGAAAAAAAACAATTTTTAATTAAAAAAAAATCTTTTTTAATTTTTTTTAGATTTGTTAATATATTTTTTGTGATCAGACTGTAAAAATATACTAATAAACCAATTTTCAGCTCATTAGGTCAAAAAATGTGAAAATTAGAAAGAAAACATTTTTGTTTTCAAAAAAAAAATTTTTAATTTTATGTTTTTAGATTTTTTAATAAATTTTTTGTGATCAGACTGTAAAAATATACTAATAATCCAATTTCAACTTGGTAAATGAAAGTTTTTAAGGTTGCTGAATAAGAATCTAAAATCGAATTTTTAAATTTCAAAATGGTGGATCCAATATGGAACCGTTTTCCTTTATTCTAAACATGTAAATGCACTAAGCAATACTAAGTAACACGAAGAAGGTATGAAAGAAGACTTAATTTCCTTTTAATGTAATTTTACATTGCCAAAGGAATGAAATTATGAAATAGAAGCAAATTTATTCAATTATTTTCTTTAAAATGTAGTTGAAGTTCTGTTTACATTTATTCCGAGTTTTCGAATTTTCGGGGTTAATGTAAACACTTAATTATTTATTAACTAAATTGACGAAAATCAAAGTCAATTTTTGTTTAGGTAGTATGATTTTTTAATTTATTTTTATGCAATTACGAGACAGAATAATGAAACAGTAAAATTTTGATTTTCAATCTTCTTTGTATTAAAAGATAATTTACACTATAATGGCATTGCCAATTGTCAAAATAAAATATTGTCAATACTTAGAACATTTTTTAGGTGAGCTGAGGTAAAAATATTAACGCCGTACTTAATTTTAAATTTGTAAATTTAGCTGAAACATCTAGGGTAGTATAGTCAAGGTTGGACCACTGTCTAGGTAGGCCACTCGCGTTTTTTTATCGAGTTCACTAGCGCCACCTACGCGCATGCTTGTCGAAGCTTGTCTTAGTAAAAAATAACTTTTTGTTTATTTAAATTTTTGGAGAATCAAAACTTGTGTTTTCTGTGACGTCGGTACAAAAAAAGCTAAAAAAAATTTGTGTGTATAATGTGAAAAACTATTAATAAAAGATAAAAAAGAAATTGAATCGTTAAAGCAAGTATGCAGAAAATTTATAGGACTCATGGTTGGAAGAAAAACAAAGTAAAAAATCGAATCCCAAAACGTATTTCTTTATGGTTACAACAATTCGGTAATGTTACTTACAATTAGTAATAATTATTTTAAAATAATCTTAGGGGAAATTGGGGAATAGTGGGTCACCTCCATTATTTAACAATATTTTAAAGTTCGATCATGCAATTTTTTTATTTTCAAATATTTATTTTGGGCGTTCATGTTCTTATTGTTTTCACAAGGACTTTTAAGAATGACATAGTTAAAAAAATGTTATATATATATATGTTTTCTTTTTTTTACTTCGACTTCAAAAAGAAAAATTTGCATGAAATTTTAATGAAAAAATAATACAAAGCTTTTTGTAAAACGAAGCATTCTGGGAATTGTGGGCCACTATTTTTTTTAAAGTATGCAGGTACATAATGTTAAAATCACTCATAGGTATAATAGTAATTTAACTAAAACAATTCTATTCATTGCAATGTATGAGATAGAACTGTTGTATACCTAATGTAAAATTGTTATAGACTTTTTTTAATATGCTTGCTAAGCACAATTCATCATAAGTTTTATTATTTAACATTTTGAAACAATCGTTTGAGACTTCATTATTGTTCTCACTAGAACAGTTTGGCACAAATTTTATTTTTTAAAAAGGTTCAAAAAAAATTTCAGTCAGAAAGTGTGATTTTCTTCAATAATTATTAACTTGTCGAAAAATTGTTATAGACATTTTCTATTGCGCTCTCTAAGCAAAATTAAGCACAAATTTTATTTTTAAAAAATTTTAATTTTTGAAAAACGTTAAAAAATATAAAAGAAACATTTTTAAAAAATTTTGAATATAACCTAATTTTTTTTCCACATAAATATTCGTTTTTGTTTGCTAGATGTGGCACAATATTTGTTTTTTAGTTTAATCTAAATTTTGTTGACAAAAAATGAAACATTTTTAATAATTAATGAATTTTTTTTTCTAAAAAATATATTTAAAAAGTCCTAAGGTAAATGTAAATATTTTCGTGCTAGAACATAATTCCGTGCTATCATTTAATATTAATTAATATAAAAAATTAATAAAATATTTTAATAAAATAAAACCCATAATATTAATCTACTAAATAGCAAAATTTATTCTACAATTTTCCACTTGCTAAAATATTTTATCAATTCCTTATTTTAATTAATAAAGAAATAGCACGGAATTAGGTTCCAGCACGGAAGTATGTACTTTTACCTTAGTTATACTAAGAAATTATTAAAAAATTTTGAAAAAATATTGGAAAGGATATAGTGCTAGAGGCGAGGCAAGTGATTGTGCAAGCTTGCAATCAATCCATTCCTCGCCAGCAAATAAATAAAACAGTAAAGGGATCTATGTACTGGTAGAATGAAGAACTGGCCTGTCTTAAGAGAGAATGCCACGCAGCTAGGAGGAAATTTACCCATTCAATGGGAAACCTCGGGCTGCGGGAAGCATGGCATAAAGCCAGGCGTACTTTTAAGCGGGCCGTAAAAAGTAGCCAACGCCGTTGCTGGATGGACCTAATCGGAGCATCCGAGGAAGATCTATGGGGTTTGGCCTTTAAAATTGTCACTAAGAAATTAATAGCAAGGCATAAAACTCCTGGCCGTAGAGTTCTTCGGTGACTGGAAAACGCAGAAGTTGGTCCTTCTCCGAAAAAGGAGATAAACCTCTAGATAAAGTCACATCGTTTAGACCAATTTGTTAATTGGATACGATGGGCAAACTTCTGAAGGGAGTGGTTCTACAGAGACTTCAAGAAATCCCGATAGGCGAAAATAGCCTATCAGAGAATCAATTTGGCTTTCGTAAAGGCCGGTCAACGGCTTTACTCACTGACGCTATACTCACTGTTGTTAATCAGGCAAAGAAAGTCAAAGAGGACAAGAAGAAGGGATTCTGCGCGCTTGTTTCTATCGACATACGTAATGTATTTAATTCCGCAAAGTGGGTCAATTGCATCGATGCGATGCGTCGTAAAGGGGTACCAACGTATCTGTTGCGAATGATAGAAAATTATCTTAGCGACAGAAGGGTTGAATACAAGAGCGATGCATGTCTTCTCAAACACGAGATGACATGCGGAGCTCCCCAATGATATAAGGTAGGTCTATTCATATGGAACGTCATGTATGATGACTTCCTTAGAATAGAGTTACCTGAAGATACGATAATGGTTGGCTTTGCGGATGATGTCATTATAGTGTGTGGCGCGCGGACTTCTCGGATTCTGGAAATAAGGATCAACGAAAGCTTGCGGCAAGCAAAGCACTGGTTAGATCTCAGTGGCCTGCAAATAGCTATAGAGAAGACAGAAGCTTTGCTTGTCACAAGTAAAGGATCCTTTGATGTCCCGAATATTCGTATAGGACAGACTGAAGACTCCTGGGGAAATAGTTTGAAGTACCTAGTAGTGACGTTGGATCGAAAACTAAAGTTCGACCGACATGCCAAAATCACGTTACTGAATGCCGCCGAATGCATGGGGAACCTATCTAGAAAAATGCCCAATGTCGGTGGCCCCAGGGAAAAGAAACGCCGATTAGTGGCGACCGTGGTTTAAGCAAAGCAGCTCTATGCTGCCCCTGCATGAGATGAGTCCCTAAAGAACCGCGGCACCTCTGATAAGCTACTTTCCGCTCAAGGTGGTTGTGCGCGGAGAGTAGTTTCAGCCTATAGAACAGTTTAAACGAGTGCTGCTCTAGTTCTTGCGAGTCTCCCGCCAATAGATTTACCGGCGAGGGAAAGACAAGAAGTCTTTCAGCGTAACAAAGAGCTAGCTACATCGCAAGAGCGGAGTAGAAATCTCGCCAAAGCGACTATCCGCAAAGAGGCGAGATGTAACCCTACTGAAAATCCCCGTGCAATATCTTGTACAGGAAATTGTACAGGAAACTATACCATTTATGTCAATGAACCTGTACCATTTCAACATGAGAAATCGAAAAAATTTACTTGTACAGGATCTCGAAAAAGAAATTGTACATGAACATTGATTCAAAAGCCAAAATTTTACATATACAGGTTCTTGTACAAGATGTTGCACAAGATCTTATACAAGTACACATTCTTGTACAGGATTTCGTACAAGAAATTGCACATTGACCTTTATTCAGAAGAGAAAAAATTTACATGTGCAAGTTTTTGTACAAGATCTTGTGCAACATCTTGTATAAGATCTAGTTTCAATTTCTTATGCTGAAATGATACAGGTTCATTGACACAAATGGTATAGTTTTCTGTACAAGATATTGCACGGAAATATTCAGTAGAATATTCACTTGGCTAGAAAGAAAGCACGGAGAAGTTGGCTACTCCCTGACACAAGTGCTGTCAAGGCACGGATGTTTCCGACAGTACCTTCATAGGTTTAAGATAAAGCGAGTAGCAAAATGCGCCTACTGCGACGCCGCAGTAAATGAAGCGGAGCATACGCTCTTTTACTGCGGGCACTGGGACCATGATAGAATGGCCATGTTTACGGCAGTTGGCTTTGAAATCAACGTCGATAACATGGTGTCTACCATGGTTCAGAGCGTGGACTCGTGGAGGCATATAGAATCCTTCGTTATCAAAATAATGGGGGTAAAGATAGGAACGGAAGACGAGGTTGAACAGAGGAATCCAGTTCTCAGCTGTGTGTGGCGCGGGGGGAGGAGGTCTCTTGCTTTTCCTCCCACATAGCTTGAGTGAATTAATGCCCAGTTAAGGAGAAGAATAAGGGGCAAACGATTTGACGTTTATACGCCAACGTGGAACGTGGCACATTTATTTTGGATCATAATCAGGGTTGCGTAGTTGCGCGTAATTTGGAGTATTTGACGTAAATTACATGGGTATTTTACATGTCTAGAACAGGTATTTTTTGGTATTTAACCCCCCACAAAAACTGAGACGCATTATTTTGGCCTAAAATCTAAAAGTTAGAATGTTTATTTGTTAGAATTTTAAAAGTTAGAATGATTATTTGTTAGAATTATAAAAAGTTAGAATGTCTATTTGTTAGAATTTCTAAGTGTTAGAATGTCTATTTGTTAGAATAACTAAAAGTTAGAATGTTTATTTGTTAGAATTTTCAACTGTTAGAATGTCTATTTGTTAGAATTTCTAATTGTTAGAATGGCTACTTGTTAGAATAACTAAAAGTTAGAATGTTTATTTGTTAGAATGTTCAATTGTTAGAATATTTATTTGATAGAATTTTCAAATGTCAGAATGTCTATTTGTTAGAATTTCTAATTGTTAGAATGTATACTTGTTAGAATTTCTAATTGTTAGAATGGCTACTTGTTAGAATAACTAAAAGTTAGAATGTTTATTTGTTAGAATTTTCAACTGTTAGAATGTCTATTTGTTAGAATTTCTAATTGTTAGAATGGCTACTTGTTAGAATAACTAAAAGTTAGAATGTTTATTTGTTAGAATGTTCAATTGTTAGAATATTTATTTGTTAGAATTTTCAATTGTTAGAATGTCTACTTGTTAGAATAACTAAAAGTTAGAATGTTTATTTGTTAGAATTTTCAATTGTTAGAATGATTATTTGTTAGAATTTCTAATTGTTAGAATGGCTACTTGTTAGAATAACTAAAAGTTAGAATGTTTATTTGTTAGAATGTTCAATTGTTAGAATATTTATTTGTTAGAATTTTCAATTGTTAGAATATTTATTTGTTAGAATTTTCAATTGTTAGAATGTCTACTTGTTAGAATAACTAAAAGTTAGAATGTTTATTTGTTAGAATTTTCAATTGTTAGAATGATTATTTGTTAGAATTTCTAAGTGTTAGAATGTCTATTTGTTAGAATTTTCAAGTGTTAGAATGTCTTTTTGTTAGATTCCCCAACTGTTAGAATGTTCATTTGTTAGAATTTTTTTTGAGCACTGAGTTTCCTTTCTATGTTACTGTTATATCTTGAGTTTATTTACCATTTGTTCCAACAGTGGACATGTTTCTGCGTTTATATGTTAGATGGCGGCAGAAGTATTACTATATTTAAAGAATTATATGTTGAAAGCTGTTCCTTTATTTTGACAGCATTTATAATTTACAATTAAATACCCTTTTTTTTTAAATGCTGAGAAATGTTTAATTAAAAAGAATGAGTTTTTTTGTTAGAAATATTTTTGGTCATACTTCCAAGTGGTTTAAAAATGATAAATAAATTCATATGGTTTTGTTTTTTATTTTAAATAAATAGTTTTAATTTTTTTTCTTTACCAAAAGTTAACAATGTTATAGAAAATAGTTTTAATATTTAAATAAATTAGGAACTAGAAGCCTTATATGCTTGTTATCTCGCGGGACTTATTTTGACTTTTTGGATTTTTACAATACTCACTTAATTAAAATGTATCGTAATTGTAAAAAATTAAAAGGAATAATAATAATAATAATAATAATAATAGTTTTTAAAAATAAAAATATCGCAATAATTTGAATAAAAATACCTTTTGTATTATAATATACAAACTAATTTAATAGTAAACTAGTATCACAACAATAAAAAATATTTCATTTTATTATAATAATTTGATATGTCTCCGAATATAAAATAATACTCTTTGATGAAGTATTGTAAGGCAATTATTATCAAGCATTTATAAATTACAGTCAATTCTTTTTTGCCACTTTTGCTCTTTTTTACAATTTTAAAAAATTTGTCTTTAAATGTGTAGATCTAACTTACATTATTTTTAATTTGTTTAACCCTCTCATTACTATTTATTTTGTAGTTTGTATTTTGTCACTATTATAAAAATTACTAAAATTTTGAATATTCAAATAAACGAAATTTTTGTTGTGTCTAAATATTTTTAAGTTATTGTGCAAAATGGAAAAAGAAAATAATTTCAAAATTTATTTAGTTAAAAATTATTTTTTGTAGATATATATACAAAGTATTTTTTAATAAAATATAAATTAAAACTAGTAATAATAATATCGGCGTAAATTTAAACGTTTTAAAAATTATTGATACGAGCCGCGGAAATACCAACATTATAAGAAATAGATGTTTCTATTATCGTGGCTGTAAATATTTAATAAAAATTAATGTTATTTAAATAAAAAAAATTTTTTATAAGGATTAATAATATATTTACCGAAATATGAATAAAGAATCATTCCCCAGCGAGCACAAAGCCAAAAAACGTTCTTTGAACGTCTGCCAATTTACGTTCTAAGAATGTCCAAACGTTCCGAAACATTTTTAGAACATTCGGACGTTCTTAAAACTTAAATTGGCAGACATTAAACGTTCTACAGACGTTCAAAGAACGTTTTTTGTCTTTGTGCCCGCTGGGTCCTTACAGCATTATATAAAATATCATTTTTGCCACCACTGCAGAGTTGAATCTTAAACCAAGATGAGCCATTTTGAAACTTTTTAGAAAAGAAATTTTAAAACATTTTTAATAAATTTAATTTATATAAAAACAATATAAATTATGATAAATATTATAATCTCTTAGATGTCAGGTTCAAGGAGGAACTATTTTATAAAAAGTAGACAGAATTTCATTCATATAAATTAATTATTATTAAAATTTTAATAAAAAACTTTTTGTACCACTGTATACGGAGTTTTACACAGTGGACAAAGTTTTAATGGATTTGTTTTATAAATATCCCAGCATTGTTGGCAAATTCGCAAATGTCCGCATGGGATAAATATATAAATTGAAGCGTGCGACCAACAAATGCAGCATTTGGAGACTGATATATCTGAAAAAAATATATTATTAAATTTATAAAAATAATTAAAGGTTTGAGTACAATTTTATTGAGATTTATTAAAAATATTTGTATGTATTGTGAAATTTTTTAAAATACGAGATACTTTAAATTATTCAAATGGTGAAAGTTTTTGGAAAATAATTGAATTTTGAAGAAGAATTTTGTAATTTATAAAAATAACTGATTTTCACGAATTTTTTTTTTAATTTTCAGGAAAGTTTTACACTACATTTTTGATTATAAAAAAATATTTTCTAAAAAATATTAGAATATCGTTGAGTACATTGAGAAATTTCTTAAGCGTCTGTCCAAGATACGTAGTTTATGCATGGAATAGAAAGATATGTGATTTCTAAACGACTCTTGGAAGATACGTTACTTCTAAAATGTTCTTTAAACATAAAAACATTCAATTTGGAATGAATGATATACACGAAAATAAAATCTTTGCCTGGAACAACTACAAATTTCACAACATTAGCGAAATTTTTAGTTATTGCAACGAATATTCGTTATATTCTGCTAATCTGTTCGCAGTTTAAAGTTAGTTGTTGATTGCTTTTTTGTTTAAAAAAATTTTAATAACATTTCTTTTAAATATAACTTTTTAATTTTGAAATAAATTTATTGAAAATTATTAAATTTTTGTAATGAATTTATAATTATAATCGTAATAATCATATAGGTATTATGAGAAAGGAGATTTAAGAATATGTCAGAGAAAATACTAGAAAAATTAAAATTTTAGAATACAAAAGAAAATTCTATATTTTGCTGTCTTTTTTCTTTGCCTCGTAAACTATAAAATCATCACGATTAATTATAATTAATAATAGATTTATAGAAAAATTGTAGTTAAAAACATTTAACAAAATAGAATTTTAGAGAAATTACAAATGAATGCAGAAATTCAATTATTTTCAAAAATAATACAATTTTTCTTACTATATTTCAATTTGGTCAAAATAAAAAAAAAATTCGTGAAAATCAGTTATTTTTATAAATTACAAAATTCTTCTTCAAAATTCAATTATTTTCCAAAAACTTTCACCATTTGAATAATTTAAAGTATCTCGTATTTTAAAAAATTTCACAATACATACAAATATTTTTAATAAATCTCAATAAAATTGTACTCAAACCTTTAATTATTTTTATAAATTTAATAATATATTTTTTTCAGATATATCAGTCTCCAAATGCTGCATTTGTTGGTCGCACGCTTCAATTTATATATTTATCCCATGCGGACATTTGCGAATTTGCCAACAATGCTGGGATATTTATAAAACAAATCCATTAAAACTTTGTCCACTGTGTAAAACTCCGTATACAGTGGTACAAAAAGTTTTTTATTAAAATTTTAATAATAATTAATTTATATGAATGAAATTCTGTCTACTTTTTATAAAATAGTTCCTCCTTGAACCTGACATCTAAGAGATTATAATATTTATCATAATTTATATTGTTTTTATATAAATTAAATTTATTAAAAATGTTTTAAAATTTCTTTTCTAAAAAGTTTCAAAATGGCTCATCTTGGTTTAAGATTCAACTCTGCAGTGGTGCAAAAATGATATTTTATATAATGCTGTAAGGACCCAGCGGGCACAAAGACAAAAAACGTTCTTTGAACGTCTGTAGAACGTTTAATGTCTGCCAATTTAAGTTTTAAGAACGTCCGAATGTTCTAAAAATGTTTCGGAACGTTTGGACATTCTTAGAACGTAAATTGGCAGACGTTCAAAGAACGTTTTTTGGCTTTGTGCTCGCTGGGGAATGATTCTTTATTCATATTTCGGTAAATATATTATTAATCCTTATAAAAAATTTTTTTTATTTAAATAACATTAATTTTTATTAAATATTTACAGCCACGATAATAGAAACATCTATTTCTTATAATGTTGGTATTTCCGCGGCTCGTATCAATAATTTTTAAAACGTTTAAATTTACGCCGATATTATTATTACTAGTTTTAATTTATATTTTATTAAAAAATACTTTGTATATATATCTACAAAAAATAATTTTTAACTAAATAAATTTTGAAATTATTTTCTTTTTCCATTTTGCACAATAACTTAAAAATATTTAGACACAACAAAAATTTCGTTTATTTGAATATTCAAAATTTTAGTAATTTTTATAATAGTGACAAAATACAAACTACAAAATAAATAGTAATGAGAGGGTTAAACAAATTAAAAATAATGTAAGTTAGATCTACACATTTAAAGACAAATTTTTTAAAATTGTAAAAAAGAGCAAAAGTGGCAAAAAAGAATTGACTGTAATTTATAAATGCTTGATAATAATTGCCTTACAATACTTCATCAAAGAGTATTATTTTATATTCGGAGACATATCAAATTATTATAATAAAATGAAATATTTTTTATTGTTGTGATACTAGTTTACTATTAAATTAGTTTGTATATTATAATACAAAAGGTATTTTTATTCAAATTATTGCGATATTTTTATTTTTAAAAACTATTATTATTATTATTATTATTATTATTCCTTTTAATTTTTTACAATTACGATACATTTTAATTAAGTGAGTATTGTAAAAATCCAAAAAGTCAAAATAAGTCCCGCGAGATAACAAGCATATAAGGCTTCTAGTTCCTAATTTATTTAAATATTAAAACTATTTTCTATAACATTGTTAACTTTTGGTAAAGAAAAAAAATTAAAACTATTTATTTAAAATAAAAAACAAAACCATATGAATTTATTTATCATTTTTAAACCACTTGGAAGTATGACCAAAAATATTTCTAACAAAAAAACTCATTCTTTTTAATTAAACATTTCTCAGCATTTAAAAAAAAAGGGTATTTAATTAGAAGACAATCTAATTAAAGAATGCATTCATTTCAAAAGTCAAATTTCATCCATAAAAAATACAAAAAGAAGCAATAACCTCACTATCAAGTATTTTAAAATTCATACGAGAGCGTTGTTTGCAAAACATTTACCCTAACTTGGAAATTGCTTTACGTATTGCAGTATGTATTCCTGCAACAAATTGTTCTGGGGAAAAAAGTTTTTCTTGTCTAAAACGTGTTAAAAATTATCAAAGATCTCCTTTGTCGCAAGAAAAGCTAAACTCTTTAGCTCTTTTGTCAATCGAATCAGAGATAGTAAAAGCAATTGAATACGATGATATTATAGATGACTGCGAATAAAAAATACAGAAAAAAACAAATGTTAAAATTTTATATGTAAATTTATAAATAAAAAGTATGCATATATTATTAAAAAATTAATTAAACTGTAGCTATATTTTATTTATACTATTCGTTAGTATGAATGAAAATCTTCGCCTTAGGGGGGGCGCTTCATTGTAGTGGCTTAGGGCGGCAAGTTTTCTAAGTCCGGCACTGCAGATACGTATTTTTTATTTTTTGTTTATTGGAGGCCAAATTTTTGACTTACGAATTTTCAAAATTTTGGACTTGTAATTGTAGACCTTTATTTTGTAAGTCTGAAGATATTGAGTTTAGGAAAAAGTTGTCAAAGAATGAAAGTTTTACTTTTATTTCGACTTTTAAGAAATGTAATTTCTTTTTCATTTTTTGTTAAACATTTTTTTGTTAATAAACACATTAATTTTTTAACTGTAGGTTACATTATATTAGTATAAACTGATTCAGGACATGTGCAGTACCGGAATCCAAAAATAAACGTTTATTGTAAAAGGAAAATACATTATTAATTTGTTAACTTTGGTTGAAAAAAAATTATTTCAACAATTAAAAATTTCAAAGTTTGCATGTAAGGATATCTTGAGGAATTATTGCCCTTTAATCGGAAGCAAAGAACACTTAAATTAATGAAAAATTTTACGCTGTAAACAGTTTTGAAAAGTTAATTGTAAAAAAATTTCCTTGTGAGACTTGCACGCGATTAAAAAAATTGTTGACTCACTAAACGTATCAGGCCAATTCCAGGTCTTTGTGGAAAATCTGGAATGCAGGTCTCTTTCCCAGATTGAAAAGAGCATAACGACTATTAAGTTTAATTCACAACTAAAGAATTGCAAGTTTCAATAATTTCATTTCAAACGAATTGTAAATAGAACGAAATTCGTTGTTTCAGAAATTACATTTAATCTAATGTGAATGTAAACATATATTTATAAAGAATTATAATAATCAATACTTTTAAATTACTGTGATTCGTGTCAGTTTAATTATTTCTGTAACAAAATTTTTAAATCTTATAAATTTCTAGTTTCATAAAGAAGATTAAATATGTGTAGTTTTAAATAAATTAGTTTCTTTAGAATAAATATTTAAAATAATAATTTTGTAAACGAATCAACAATAAATATTATTTTCGATTATTTAACGTTTATTATTGCAAATTTTCGTAATGGAGTAATATTTATTGATATAATTTCAATTTTTGTTAGGTAATAATGAAAGTAATTTTTAAATGCTGAATTAATTAAAATTTTCAAATTTAATTTTAAAGAAATTTGAATAAACCTAATTATAGTTGACACTGTTTTCCATGTAACATAATTATTATTTTTGACAAAATCCAATGATTTGTAATTGACAATAAATCGAATTTTCTCTAAACCTAAAAAGCAATGTTTTATCTACTAAATTAGTTATGACTTAATTTTAGAGAATACATTTTTACAGTAATAATTATATTAATAAATTAGAAATTAACTTAATTTTTAAATGCACAAATGACACTCGGTATGAATCTTTTTAGATCATATATAAAAGTTGGAATAATATTTGTTTGCAACAAATAATCATTGAGATAATTTATAAATGTCCAATTTGTTACAAATTCTATTTAAAACTGGTTTGAATACTGATATAACCTTTTTTTTCATTTTGTCAAATTATTTTTGAACACAATGTTAACTTTTATGAAATTTAATATTGCATATTTCTTTAGAAATCGAAAGTTTGTATAACCTAAAAAGAATATTTATGAATATGTGTTTTTAATAAATTTAATATTTTTAAATTTACTTATAACAAAATTGTAATATTAAAAATTAAATTTTAATGTAATGTTTAAAAATACATTATGTAAATTAATATAAACTAATTTTTATTACTAATAAATGTAATTCAAAGTATAATAAACTGAATCGTTGTATTGTGTAATTTTTATTTGATTTATTTTATATTTTCTATATATCTAAATATATCAAATAGTTTTTTTATTCAAACACTACCTATCACTTTCAAATAAAATCAGTTTTTTAGAATTATTGTTTAGAGTAATTTCAATATTAATGAAATTAAAACTAACCTATTTTTAAAATGTATTAATGATATATGAAACCAATTCTTTTACTTTAAAATTTAAGTTTTACATATTTCTTGTTTAATGTAAATTAAAAATAGCATAACCTTTAAATATTTTATTTTTGATTTATGAGATTTTTAATTTTAACATTATTTAATTTAACTTAATATTTAATTTATTTTATAATATTTTAATCTAATGTTAATATACATAAAATCTAATTTTACATATTTAGTAATTAATTCATCTGTTAAATAATCAAAAAATAATGTTCTAAAATTTCTATATACCATAAACTAGATAGTACTAAACTAATATACACATGTATGTCAGTCAAATTGTAAATACCAGGGATAAGAAATTTCAATAAATTATTGACTTTAGACTAAATAAGAATTCTTATATTTTCAATTTAGAAAAAATGAGATGTCAAACGCGGGAGAATTCAAATAAATAAATCTTTGATATGAAGCAAATTATAGAACATTTAATAGAAGACAATTAAAAATAATGCCAAATTACAATTCGGTATATGAGCGATTCCATCTCAAGTGATCAAGGTGGAGAAAAATTTTTCTCCAATCGTAGCAAAACTTGGGGCTTTTGTAGTACTCATAGATAGTAATTTTTCGTGAAAATATTTTTTTACCTAGTCCAATATTTTCCGAGGGGGAGGGGGTTAAATTTTTGTGTTTTTCAGTACAATGCTTATTTCAATAATTTTTTACTCTTAAACAATTAAACATACAAATTTGACAAAGTACATTTTGGAAAGGTTTTTTCATCCTCTTTCGATTAAAAATAAGCATTTTGAAAAAAAAAATTTTTTTGACCAAAAAAAATCAAAATTAAAAATAAATTTCAATTTTTGAGGGAGATGGATACGATTTTTTTTTTTTTTTTTTTTTTTTAACAAAAGCTGAGGTTTTTTCCTAAAGGGACATATAAATGGTAAAGTGGGACTAGAATGTTTAAACATTGAAAAAAAGAATTTTCTCCAAAACGGAGCTAAAAACCGGGTTTTGAGCGCTCCGGCGAGTAGAAAACTCTTTTTTTCAATGTTTAAACGTTCTAGTCCCACTTTACCATTTATATGTCCCTTTAGGAAAAAACCTCAGCTTTCGTTTAAAAAAAAAAAAAAAAAAAAAAATCGTATCCATCTCCCTCAAAAATTAAAATTTATTTTTAATTTTGATTTTTTTTGGTCAAAAAATTTTTTTTTTCCAAAATGCTTATTTCCAATCGAAAGAGGATGAAAAAACCTTTCCAAAATGTACTTTGTCAAATTTGTATGTTTAATTGTTTAAGAGTAAAAAATTATTGAAATAAACATTACACAATCAAGGGGTCTTTTCGTGTAGTGTTTATTTCAATAATTTTTTACTCTTAAACAATTAAACATACAAATTTGACAAAGTACATTTTGGAAAGGTTTTTTCATTCTCTTTCGATTAAAAATAAGCATTTTGAACAAAAAAAATTTTTTGACCAAAAAAAATCAAAATTAAAAATAAATTTCAATTTTTGAGGGAGATGGATACGATTTTTTTTTTTTTTTTTTTTTTAAACGAAAGCTGAGGTTTTTTCCTAAAGGGACATATAAATGGTAAAGTGGGACTAGAACGTTTAAACATTGAAAAAAAGAGTTTTCTACTCGCCGGAGCGCTCAAAACCCGGTTTTTAGCTCCGTTTTGGAGAAAATTCTTTTTTTCAATGTTTAAACATTCTAGTCCCACTTTACCATTTATATGTCCCTTTAGGAAAAAACCTCAGCTTTTGTTTAAAAAAAAAAAAAAAAAAAAAAATCGTATCCATCTCCCTCAAAAATTGAAATTTATTTTTAATTTTGATTTTTTTTGGTCAAAAAAATTTTTTTTTTCAAAATGCTTATTTTTAATCGAAAGAGGATGAAAAAACCTTTCCAAAATGTACTTTGTCAAATTTGTATGTTTAATTGTTTAAGAGTAAAAAATTATTGAAATAAGCATTGTACTGAAAAACACAAAAATTTAACCCCCTCCCCCTCGGAAAATATTGGACTAGGTAAAAAAATATTTTCACGAAAAATTACTATCTATGAGTACTACAAAAGCCCCAAGTTTTGCTACGATTGGAGAAAAATTTTTCTCCACCTTGATCACTTGAGATGGAATCGCTCATATGGGAAATTATTTTTCGTTAAATTTCAGAAAAAATAGTATAAATAAATTTCTAATTTGTTATATTAAACATTAGTGTAAAATTTATTTTGGTTTAATAAAATACTTGTGTATATTAGTTTAGTATACTGTTTAGTTTATGGTATATAGAAATTCTAGTACATTATTTTTTGACTATTTAACATATGAATTAATTACTAAATATGTAAAATTAGATTTTATGTATATTAACATCAGATTAAAATATGATAAAATAAATTAATATTAAGTTAAATTAAATAATGTCAAAATTAAAAATCTCATAAAACATAAATCAAATATTTAAAGGTTATGCTATTTTTAATTTACTTTAAACAAGAAATATGTTAAACTACAATTTTAAATTAAAAGAATTGGTTTCAGATATCATTAATACATTTTAAAAATAGATTAGTTTTCATTTCATTAATATTGAAATTACTCTAAACAATAATTCTAAAAAACTGATTTTATTTCAAAGTGTACTTTAGTTGTATTAATATTGTAAAACTTTCAAATTCTAACAAAAAAAAATATTTCTAAAGAAAATTTTTTTATACTTAAGTTATGTCAGAAATACATTCTGATAGGTAGTGTTTGAATAAAAAACTATTTGATATATTTAGATATATAGAAAATATAAAATAAATCAAATGAAAATTACACAATACAACAATTCAGTTTATTATACTTTGAATTACATTTATTAGTAATAAAAATTAGTTTATATTAATTTAGGGGAGTGCTGTTAGGGTTGGACAGGTGTTAGGGTTGAGCCATCGCGTTTATTTTGTTTTATCACACTAGCGCCATCTGTTTTTGTACTTAAATTCTTGCTACTAATGCGAGTCAACTTTTCACATGAGTTACAGTCAAGTATACGAACGTATACTTTTGTTTTTTGCGATTAATTGTTATACGCTTAACAAAAACTTTTTTGTGGTGTCAAAAAAAGAGAAGTAAATGTAGAAGAAATATGCCAAAGATAAAGTAAATTTATTGAAATTGTTTATTAAGATGTTATACGAAAATGTGAAAAGAAATTTGGGGTTTTGTGTGACACGTTTGTGTTCTGTGTGGGTTGTCGCAAAACGACGCGTGAGTTAGGGTTGAGCCGGGCGGTGTCGTCAGTGTTGAGCCGCCCAAAATATTGCTATTACGAAGCGTACTTGCAACAGAAATTCATTTTTTTACTTAAGGAGGTGTCAAAAACTTTATTTCTAACGAAAAAAGAGGAAAAAATTTTTTTCGATAATCTTTTTTTATTGTTTTAATTTAAAAATGTTTGATTTCATTCTTAAGAAATAAAATATCTAATGTTATGCAAAAATTTACAATATGGGATTTTATTTTAATTTCATGGTTCCTTTCCTCATTTTGAAGTGTCATTCTATTATTTAAAGAACATTTTTAACCATTTACCTAAATATTTCATTGGTTTTCTACAGTGGCTCAACCCTTACACCCATGTTCAACCCTTACAATATTATTTTTTTTTAAATTGCTTATAACTTTGAAACTTTTGGCCGAATTTTTTTGCAATGTACAGCAAAAACATTGCATTTGAGTTGATCTTTCCAAAAATATGCGCGAAAACGTGAAATTCGCACTGCAGAAAAAGTTATGAATTAAATTCAAAACTATGTCCAACCCTGACAGCACCCCCCTACATAATGTATTTTTAAACATTACATTAAAATTTAATTTTTAATATTACAATTTTGTTATAAGTAAATTTAAAAATATTAAATTTATTAAAAACACATATTTATAAATATTCTTTTTAGGTTATACAAACTTTCGATTCCTAAAGAAATATGCAATATTAAATTTCGTAAAAGTTAACATTGTATTCAAAAATAATTTGACAAAATGAAAAAAAGATTAAATCAGTATTCAAACCAGTTTTAAATAGAATTTGTAACAAATTGGACATTTATAAATTATTTCAATGATTAATTGTTGCAAACAAATATTATTCCAACTTTTATATATGATCTAGAAAGATTCATACCGAGTGTCATTTGTGCATTTAAAAATTAAGTTAATTTCTAATTCATTAATATAATTATTACTGTAAAAATGTATTCTCTAAAATTAAGTCATAACTAATTTAGTAGATAAAACATTGCTTTTTAGGTTTAGAGAAAATTCGATTTATTGTAAATTACAAATCATTAGATTTTGTCAAAAATAATAATTATGTTACAAGGAAAACAGTGTCAACTATAATTAGGTTTATTCAAATTTCTTTAAAATTAAATTTGAAAACTTTAAAAATTACTTTTATTATTACCTACCAAAAATTAAAATTATATCATAACGACTTAATAGTCGTTATGCTCTTTTTAATCTGGGAAAGAGACCTGCATCCCGAAAATATTCTGTATATTATAAGGTATAAATAAATTTTAAAAAAGTAAAAAAAATCTGACCCAAAATTTAAAAAAATTAATTGGTTTATAAACATTTTTTTACAATTCTTAAAAATCGAAATAAATCTAAAACTTTCATTCTTTGACAACTTTTCCCTAAATTCAAAATTTTCGGACTTATAAGCTACTGAATATAGGTTTAAAATTACAAGTTCCCTGTTTTGAAAATACATATCTCAAAAATTTGACCTCCTAAAAAAGAAAAAAAATGTATTTGTTTTTTTCAATACAGAATAAAAAAAATGTTTTCAAGCCCATTTTAAGAGGTCGACTGAAATCGCACGTGGAATAGGACATATATTAAACTAATAATTTAACATAAATAATGAAAATTGTTTGAGGCTTATTATCCCCACTTGTTTCAACATCCTCCATTTTTTGTTATTTTGGCATCTTAAAGCGTACAATTTAATCTTTAATTAAAAACTACATAGAAGTTTTTAGCACGTCAGGTTAAGAAGAAAAAAATACTCATATCCCTTAATAGTACATTTTTGGAGATCTTAATCCCTACTTTTCTCAAAATCTTTTACTTTTTTTTATCTTATGCATATGGATCTTAAAGTGTACGAATAAAGCTTTAATTTGACATATTTATGTATTAAAGATATATGTGTGACTATACATGTGTACGTATTGAGTGTAGATGTGTGAGTATACATGTGAATGTATTGAGTGTATATACGTGTGTTCGTATTGAGTGTATATGTGTGAGTATACATGTGTAAGGATAGAGTCTATATGTGTGAGTATACATGTGTATGTGCTGTGAGCAATGGCAGAAAACTACTGCGCATGTCTGACAATGGCAGAACACTACTGCGCATGTCTGACAATAACAGAACTCTACAGCGCATGCCTGACATTGACAGAACAGTGTTGCGCATGTCTGATAATTACAGAACACTATTTCGCATGCCTGACATGCGTGTATGTATGTATGTACAATGAGTAAATATATAAACAATACGATGAATGAATGATAAAAGCCGAACGATGAAGTACGGAGTTACACGAACGACGACGAATATGTTAATATTATACACTGAAAGAAAGGCTTTGGAAAGAACAGACAAACGTGTATGTTTGGTGGTTTTGGTTCGAACTAGCAATCCATATAGGTTATGTTACACATTGGTGTGTTGACGTTGGCATATGTATGTGTAATTCTCCTATCAGTATAGCTAAACTACCTATAATTTATGTCAGTAGCCGGTATCAGGTTATTACCTACTCCTTATGGGAAAACTAGACTTAATTCTAGCTGTACCAGCGAATTATTTCTTTCAGTGTATTATTTCTTATCGACAACCATATCGAAGTAATTATCATATGTAACACCTAACTCTAAGCCAAAGAGTTTAATTGAAATCTAACAGATGTCACTATGTGCTGATATAGTCGAAATCTTCTTATTTCAAAAATATTCTATCAGCGAAAAATTCTAACATTAACTATATAGCTCTCGACTAGTGTATGGGATTGATCTGAGAATATAAGAAGCGTGTTCATTCAAGCTGTGTTGGCAAGGTGCGTTGAAAGGCGGAGGTCCCGCGATAGGCAGCTATGAACTAGGGTACGAGTCCTCACAGATGCACAGTGCATTCGTTCACGCAGCATATTTTTTCAG
Source organism: Leptopilina myrica (nomen nudum) (assembly GCA_032872475.1). Classification (NCBI taxonomy): domain Eukaryota; kingdom Metazoa; phylum Arthropoda; class Insecta; order Hymenoptera; family Figitidae; genus Leptopilina; species Leptopilina myrica (nomen nudum). The sequence continues at coordinate 27,903,867 of CM065464.1, forward strand.
ATCAAAATTAATTTTTTAATTTTTTTTATATGGTTGTCGATAAGTAATTATCAATTTTTTTTTAATTTACCTCTCTAAACCAAATAGTTCAATGGACATCTAACAGATGTCACTATTTATGCTGATATACACTGAACTCTTGCTGTAATGGACTAGTTTGTAGATGAAGTGGTGTGTGGAGAAACGGGGACGCTGAGCTCGGTGACTAGCGCCACCAACAAAGTATTATTTTCTAAATTTTGCGGATGCACAGTCTCTTTACATAAAATTTGTTTGTGTTTTGTGTGTAAATTTTATGAGCTGTTCAGTCATTTTTAAAAAGAATATTTTCCAAACCTATGTTTCCATTCCTTACTTACTTGCTTTTAGTTTTTTTATACTCCTGCCCTATTGGCCTTACGCACTTGACAAGAGTCCCCGAGAAATACTTTTTTTTGATTAAGCATAACCATTCTACAAAAGTTTCTATATATTAACCTAATTTGCGTCTACAGCCGGCTTTATTAGAAGTACTCGCAATCGCCTGGACCATCTGTTAATTAGTTTTTCTCACCAGAAGAGAGGAAAACTGTAGACAACCTCTCTTGAGTACAGCCGGTTTTATCGACAGTCAAGTTCTAATGGTGCACCGGACCATCATTATACCTTCACGTCAAAACTCCCGCTTGATAAATCACGAAAGTAGTTAGAAAAACACCGGGCTATAGCGGGCACCAAGGCAGTCACCCATCCAAGTACTAACCGAACTGAATGTTGCTTAACCTCGGTGATCGCAAGCCACAGAGTCTCACCACTGTGATTTACCATCGGTACTTGCTTTTAGTTAAAAATTTGTGCATTTAAAAAAACTAATTTAGAATCTATACTTTAAATCTTCATACGGTCCTGAATGTTTATGGTTGCTATATTATTTTTTTATTTGCAATTATATAATTTTTTATTAGTATTCGAGAAGATAAATATAATAAATTATTATTAAAGTGGAAAATTTCCTTTCGAAAGAAATGAAAATTACTTGTTTATTTCGAATTTTTTGCACCTCAAAAATTAATTGAGATTTAAACTAAATTTTTTTGAAATAAACAGAAGTGATTTCGGAAGAAATAAAAAAAATTATTTTGAATAATACGGAAGTGATACTTACAAATTCTCATGTCATCAATGTCATCAGCTGATGCATCAATCTCCATGCCTTCAAGGTCATTGGAACCGTAGAGATTGAACTTTTTCGCCAAATAACGACAAATGGATTTGGATTGATTGTATTTTTTACCATCAATCTCTAAAACTGGCATTTGGCCCATGGGCATTTCTAAATGAGAAATACAATATATAGAAAATCATCTATGTATACTTTATACAGAAACAAAAATGAAAAAAAATTTTAAGCAATAAAATATATACTTTAAAGAAAAAGCATTTTATTTATAAATATCAAAAGTGTCAAATAAATTTGTTGTTGTTAATAAAAAAAGCAAGTATTAACAAATAACAATGGAAGTTTTTAAATCCTTATTAATAAAATCAGATGTCTGTATGTACATTTAAAAAAATTAAAAAATTAAAAATTTTACATTTTTAAAATTTCTATAATTGAGTATAATATGTTATTTAGGCACATTTTAGAATAATTTTGCAACAATACTATCCTATAACTAAGATATAAGAATAAAAATATTTTCAAAAAACCGAAAATTTCCAAATTTTACATTTTTTAATGGAAAGCTTTTAAAATATCTGTTTAAAAATGGTTTTAATGTCGAAAATCGAGAAAAATATAATTGATACTAATTACTATTAAACATAAATCAGTAGTATTTTTGTGATCTGTGATTAAGATTTTAACGTCAAAATAATACAATTCAGATTTATTATTTATTCATCCAATTTATCCAATATTATCTACTTGCAAGAATTTTAGAAATATTGAAAATATAATTTTTTGTTATTAAAATGGTATTGCAGGATGTCAACAATTTTAAGTCACATGTAATACAATACAAGCAATATGCTACTGGGTAAAAACTTAAATGTTAAAAAGTTTTTTTATTTTAATTTTAGATTTCACTTTTAGAGATATTTGAGTAATGTAAAGAAAAAAATTATAATAAGTAACAGGGTGTCTATGGAAAACGGGAAATATCCGGGAATTTAATGTGACCGAGAAAAACTGGGAATGAGCTAAACCTGTATTTTTCTTATAAAAAATTGTATTATATTAGGTAATTCGCACAAATTAACAAATATTGTTCTCTGCATTTGAATTAGTTAAAAATAACTGATTTGATAACAAAATGTCAGTCCCTGATTCAAATAGTAGTATTTTCCTACTGAAACAGTTAATTATAACTAATTTTTTTTTTCCTGTTATTATATAAATTCTCTATTATTTTCCGGTTTCCAGATTGGTAGACAAACTGTTATATATGTATTGGTAGGAACTAAAACCCGTCGAAGACGGGTACGACAGCTAGTTGATAGTAAATGCTTTCTCATCTATTTAGTTTGTTATACAATATTTGCTATCTAGACTTATGATAAATGTTTTATGATCCAGTTAGTTTGTTATACAATATTTGCTATATATAGACTCAAAGCTTATATAAATGAGAGTAAAAACGGAATTTCTCCTCTCTCTTATCGCTTTTTCTTAACTTTGTTACATATATATATATATATATATATATATATATATATAGATATATATATAAAATTTTATCTTATTTAAACAAAAATGTGTATATAATTGTAAAAATAATTTATAATTATAAATATATATATATATATATATATATATATAAAATTATCTATAAATATTTATCAATATTATTAAATAAATACAATGATGAAAATAATATACAATATGTTTTTACGATTTTTAAATTTTGTATAAATTTTGCTTCCTCTCCAAAGCAAGCCTTGTAGTGATGTCGATTTTAGAATTTCTTAGAATCAAATATTTTGACAAATTTTTAAGTGTAGTATATATACTTGGTTAAGAGGAACAAATGTCCGGATGTATGAATGTATGTATGTGTATGTATGTCACCGATTCTTATGGACAAATTTTCTCTTTCACGTTTCAACGGATTTTGATAAAATTTTCTAGATATATTACGGTCATGAATATCTAGAATCAGACAGAATTGTATTCCTGGCATAAAAACTAATCGATTCATGCGTATAAAGTATATATTCTTTAAATTTTTATAAAATTAAGCAGTATTTGTATTTTTCACAAAAACTTAAATTTTTAAAATATTACTTAAAAATAATTATTCTATAATAAAAGATTAAGCAATTGGTATTGATTACATATATTGAGGAAGCTAAATGTTCATGGAATGAACAACTTGTTTATTATTACATTTATTAACTCATTTATTAACTGATTTATTTACTTATTTATTTAATTTTTAAGAGACTGAAAGCCCTTTAATACAATGTACATCCAAAACAATCTATTGAAAATTATTATAAAAATTATAACAAAAAACTGTTATAATTATGATAATAAATAAACATATTAATTAATAATTCATTAACTAATGTGTTTATAAATGTTTATTAATAAACCAGTAAAATAAATTAAATTATTCATTAATAATAAAATGTACGAACAATTTTTATTGGAAAAGAAATAGAAGTAATTAATTATTATTAAGATAAAATTAAAATTAAATATTTATAATTTTATTTAATTATATAATAATTATGTATCAAAGAATAACTTTTAATTTTAAAAATTAGGAAACTGTTCTCGTCAATTTTAAGAATTGATGTTTGTGTACAAAACAAATAAATTAATGATTACAATTAATCTTTCTATTCACAGGGAAGTATTTTTACTACATTAAAATGTTTGATTCCAGCTGCTATAAAAAATTCTAAATGTGCAAAAAAGTAAAATTTTAAAAAGTTAAATTAAAAATTGGAATTTACCAGGTTTTTTCTTTGGCCAGTCATCGAAAGAAAGACGAATATCTTCAAACTTTACTCCTCCATAACTGAGAACAAATCTAACCGGCTCGCCCAAGCCGGTTATATTAAAATAGTACAACTTGTATGTCGACATATTTTTGACCAAAACAAATTAATTAGAATTTATTAATTTTCTAAAGAAGTAGAGAAGAAAAATTATTCTCCACTTTCCACTGTAATATTTTTAAAAAATTAACTATTTGTATAAAGGAAAATTAGTGGAATTAAGTAGAAAATAGAATTTTCTTAAATGTTAGGTGCGGCACTAACGCTTAACGTGTATCAACTGCTTTAGAGAGTATTAAATTGTACATTTAACGTCTATATTGCAAAACACGACTGACCCAAGTATTCGTTCCTTCATTCAATGTGTGCACTGTGAATTACACTCTCTTTGCCTCACCTCTCCCAACAAGAATTTGCAATTTACGATCGTTGAGTGCAAAATAATTGCAATATATAGACAATAATTGTGAGAGACATATCATTGAAGCCTATAAATATTGTCCTTGTATTTAACAATAAAAATAACATTCTCTGGGATTTTGAAATCTTACAATTAGTTCATTTCCATGATTTTCTTATTGAATATAATATTTTGATTATTAAAAAAAAACAAATTTTGTCAATGTTATTAACAATTTATTTCTTTTTGTAGTCAAATAAAATTTGAAAAAAATTTAAATACTATTCTATTTTTTTTATTTAAAAAAAAATTTCGAACGAGTTTAACCCATTAAGAACGGGATATACAAAATTTGTACATAATGTTTAAGAACGTATTTAAATCTTAAAAAGCACTAAGAACAATTTGTAAATACACATTTCTTATGTATCTTGAACTTGCTGAAGAATCAGGAACTGAATTATCCTTCGGCAAATTAGATAAAAAATTGTGATATAAAGAGTAATGCTTTCTTAACAAAAACCAACTATTAAATTTTCTGTTACAGAAAGGTTCTATGCACTTATAATAAAGAGTCTCTTCATTATTGTGCTGCAATTGGAAATGAAAATGTAATGCATTTATTGTTAAAAATTCAATACGACGTAAAAAAACAAAGTGGCATGTTGATCGTATTTCTTTCTTAAAGAAACTAAAAGATAATAAAGTGCGTTTATATCGAAGAAATCTAAATCTTCACTTTTAAACAAGACCGTATTCGTAGGCACTAAAACGACTAAATTTCTAGAGATCACAGAGGTATTTAAACAATTTGCAAAAAAAATTTCATTTCAAACGAAACTTTTAAAGGTTATTGTGACTGGAATAAATATCAAATACAAATTACGTCAATACTGTTTTAAAACTAGAGATCAAAACGAAACATCATTGACTTAAAATAGAATTTACCTCTTAATTTTAGTATTTTAGCAATTTTCTATACTAAATAAAATTTTTAAACATATATGAACGAAAATCTAGGTGTTTCAATAGTTAGCTTAATCAATAAGATCACAGTAAGAAATATATTCTTTAAGAATATAAAATTTAAATCACAGTCCAGTCTTTTAAAGATATTTTGACTTAGCAATATAAAATATTTTAAATTATCTGATAAAATCGAAATAATTTTTTTGAAAAATGGAATTAAATTTCCATGTGATTCATAAATTTTTCTTATTTTCTAGCAGAAATCTACTCGAAAAATAAGTTTTTGTAAGAATTTGAAAAATTATCAAAATTTAAAAATCGTCGTTTTTTGCGGTTTTTTTCTATAGAAAAATTGAAAATCATGAAATTCGTCCATTTTTATGAATTTTTTTGGTTTTTTTCTATAGAAAAATTGAAAATCATGAAATTCGTCCATTTTTATGAATTTTTTTGTGAAAATTTTCGGAATTGTAAATTTCTATTGAATTCGTTATTTGTTTTCATTTTCTAACCAAATTATACACGAAAAATCAGTTTTCAAACGATTTCCAAAATGTCTGAAAAACAAAAATTTGTCGATTTTTGCGTTCCTTTTTCTACAGAAAATTTAAAAAATTGCTAATCTCGATGTGATTCATAAATTTTTTTTATTTTCTAGCAGAAATCTACTAGAAAAATAAGTTTTTGTAAGAATTTGACAAATTATCGAAATTTAAAAATCGTCGTTTTTTGCGGTTTTTTTCTATAGAAAAATTGAAAATCATGAAATTCGTTTATTTTTATGAATTTTTTTTGTGAAAATTTTCGGAATTGTAAATTTCTATTGAATTCGTTATTTGTTTTCATGTTCTAACCAAATTATACACGAAAAATCAGTTTTCAAACGATTTCCAAAATTTCTGAAAAACAAAAATTTGTCGATTTTTGCGTTCCTTTTTCTACATAACATTTCAAAATTGGTAATCTCCATGTGATTCATGAATTTTTCTTATTTTCTAGCAGAAATCTACTCGAAAAATAAGTTTTTGTAAGAATTTGAAAAATTATCGAAATTTAAAAATCGTCGTTTTTTGCGGTTTTTTTTCTATAGAAAAATTGAAAAACGTGGAATTCGTTTATTTTTATGAATTTTTTTTTGTGAAAATTTTCGGAATTGTAAATTTCTATTGAATTCGTTATTAGTATTCATTTTCTAACCAAATTATACACGAAAAATCAGTTTTCAAACGATTTCCAAAATTTCTGAAAAACAAAAATTTGTCGATTTTTGCGTTCCTTTCTCTACAGAAAATTTCAAAATTGGTAATCTCCCTGTGATTCATGAATTTTTCTTATATTCTAGAAAAAATGTACTTAAAAAATAAGTTTTTGTAAGAATTTGAAAAATTATCGAAATTTACAAATCGTCGTTTTTGCGGTTTTTTTTTCTATAGGAAAATTGAAAATCATGAAATTCGTCCATTTTCGTGAATTTTATTGTGAAAATGTTTGGAATTGTAAATTTCTATTGAATTCGTTATTTTTTTCATTTTCTCACAGAATTATACACGAAAAATCAGTTTTTAAAAGATTTCCAAAATTTCTGAAAAACAAAAATTTGTCGATTTTTGCGTTCCTTTTTCTACAGAAAATTTCAAAATTGGTAATCTCCCTGTGATTCATGAATTTTTCTTATATTCTAGAAAAAATGTACTTAAAAAATAAGTTTTTGTAAGAATTTGAAAAATTATCGAAATTTAAAAATCATCGTTTGTTGCGGTTTTTTTTCTATAGAAAAATTGAAAAACGTGGAATTCGTTAATTTTTATAAATTTTTTTTGTGAAAATGTTCGGAATTGTAAATTTCTATTGAATTCGTTATTTTTTTCATTTTCTCACGGAATTATACACGAAAAATCAGTTTTTAAAAGATTTCCAAAATTTCTGAAAAACAAAAATTTGTCTATTTTTGCGTTCCTTTTTCTACAGAAAATTTCAAAATTGGTAATCTCCCTGTGATTTATGAATTTTTCTTATTTTCTAGCAGAAATCTACTCGAAAAATAAGTTTTTGTAAGAATTTGAAAAATTATCGAAATTTAAAAATCGTCGTTTTTTGCGGTTTTTTTTCTATAGAAAAATTGAAAATCATGAAATTCGTCAATTTTTATGAATTTTTTTGGTTTTTTTCTATAGAAAAATTGAAAATCATGAAATTCGTCCATTTTTATGAAATTTTTTGTGAAAATTTTCGGATTTGTAAATTTCTATTGAATTAGTTATTTGTTTTCATTTTCTCACCAAATTATACACGAAAAATCAGTTTTCAAACGATTTCCAAAATTTCTGAAATAGAAAAATTTGTCGATTTTTTAAATTGGTAATCTCCATGTGATTCTTAAATTTTTCTTATTTTCTAGCAGAAATCTACTAGAAAAATAAGTTTTTGTAAGAATTTGACAAATTATCGAAATTTAAAAATCGTCGTTTTTTGCGGTTTTTTTCTATAGAAAAATTGAAAAACGTGGAACTCGTTTATTTTTATGAATTTTTTTTTGTGAAAATTTTCGGAATTGTAAATTTCTATTGAATTCGTTATTAGTATTCATTTTCTAACCAAATTATACACGAAAAATCAGTTTTCAAACGATTTCCAAAATTTCTGAAAAACTAAAATTTGTCGATTTTTGCGTTCCTTTTTCTACAGAAAATTTCAAAATTGGTAATCTCCATGTGATTCTTAAATTTTTCTTATTTTCTAGCAGAAATCTACTAGAAAAATAAGTTTTTTTAAGAATTTGAAAAATTATCGAAATTTAAAAATCGTCGTTTTTTGCGGTTTTTTTTCTATAGAAAAATTGAAAATCATGAAATTCGTCAATTTTTATGAATTTTTTTGGTTTTTTTCTATAGAAAAATTGAAAATCATGAAATTCGTCCATTTTTATGAAATTTTTTGTGAAAATTTTCGGATTTGTAAATTTCTATTGAATTAGTTATTTGTTTTCATTTTCTCACCAAATTATACACGAAAAATCAGTTTTCAAACGATTTCCAAAATTTCTGAAAAACAAAAATTTGTCGATTTTTGCGTTCCTTTTTCTACAGAAAATTTAAAAAATTGCTAATCTCGATGTGATTCATAAATTTTTTTTATTTTCTAGCAGAAATCTACTAGAAAAATAAGTTTTTGTAAGAATTTGACAAATTATCGAAATTTAAAAATCGTCGTTTTTTGCGGTTTTTTTCTATAGAAAAATTGAAAATCATGAAATTCGTTTATTTTTATGAATTTTTTTTGTGAAAATTTTCGGAATTGTAAATTTCTATTGAATTCGTTATTTGTTTTCATGTTCTAACCAAATTATACACGAAAAATCAGTTTTCAAACGATTTCAAAAATTTCTGAAAAACAAAAATTTGTCGATTTTTGCGTTCCTTTTTCTACATAACATTTCAAAATTGGTAATCTCCATGTGATTCATGAATTTTTCTTATTTTCTAGCAGAAATCTACTCGAAAAATAAGTTTTTGTAAGAATTTGAAAAATTATCGAAATTTAAAAATCGTCGTTTTTTGCGGTTTTTTTCTATAGAAAAATTGAAAAACGTGGAATTCGTTTATTTTTATGAATTTTTTTTTGTGAAAATTTTCGGAATTGTAAATTTCTATTGAATTCGTTATTAGTATTCATTTTCTAACCAAATTATACACGAAAAATCAGTTTTCAAACGATTTCCAAAATTTCTGAAAAACAAAAATTTGTCGATTTTTGCGTTCCTTTTTCTACAGAAAATTTCAAAATTGGTAATCTCCCTGTGATTCATGAATTTTTCTTATTTTCTAGCAGAAATCTACTAGAAAAATAAGTTTTTGTAAGAATTTGACAAATTATCGAAATTTAAAAATCGTCGTTTTTTGCGGTTTTTTTCTATAGAAAAATTGAAAAACGTGGAACTCGTTTATTTTTATGAATTTTTTTTTGTGAAAATTTTCGGAATTGTAAATTTCTATTGAATTCGTTATTTGTTTTCATTTTCTAACCAAATTATACACGAAAAATCAGTTTTCAAACGATTTCCAAAATTTCTGAAAAACAAAAATTTGTCGATTTTTGCGTTCCTTTTTCTACAGAAAATTTAAAAAATTGCTAATCTCGATGTGATTCATAAATTTTTTTTATTTTCTAGCAGAAATCTACTCGAAAAATAAGTTTTTGTAAGAATTTGAAAAATTATCGAAATTTAAAAATCGTCGTTTTTTGCGGTTTTTTTTCTATAGAAAAATTGAAAATCATGAAATTCGTCAATTTTTATGAATTTTTTTGGTTTTTTTCTATAGAAAAATTGAAAATCATGAAATTCGTCCATTTTTATGAAATTTTTTGTGAAAATTTTCGGATTTGTAAATTTCTATTGAATTAGTTATTTGTTTTCATTTTCTCACCAAATTATACACGAAAAATCAGTTTTCAAACGATTTCCAAAATTTCTGAAAAACAAAAATTTGTCGATTTTTGCGTTCCTTTTTCTACAGAAAATTTAAAAAATTGCTAATCTCGATGTGATTCATAAATTTTTTTTATTTTCTAGCAGAAATCTACTAGAAAAATAAGTTTTTGTAAGAATTTGACAAATTATCGAAATTTAAAAATCGTCGTTTTTTGCGGTTTTTTTCTATAGAAAAATTGAAAATCATGAAATTCGTTTATTTTTATGAATTTTTTTTGTGAAAATTTTCGGAATTGTAAATTTCTATTGAATTCGTTATTTGTTTTCATGTTCTAACCAAATTATACACGAAAAATCAGTTTTCAAACGATTTCAAAAATTTCTGAAAAACAAGAATTTGTCGATTTTTGCGTTCCTTTTTCTACATAACATTTCAAAATTGGTAATCTCCATGTGATTCATGAATTTTTCTTATTTTCTAGCAGAAATCTACTCGAAAAATAAGTTTTTGTAAGAATTTGAAAAATTATCGAAATTTAAAAATCGTCGTTTTTTGCGGTTTTTTTCTATAGAAAAATTGAAAAACGTGGAATTCGTTTATTTTTATGAATTTTTTTTTGTGAAAATTTTCGGAATTGTAAATTTCTATTGAATTCGTTATTAGTATTCATTTTCTAACCAAATTATACACGAAAAATCAGTTTTCAAACGATTTCCAAAATTTCTGAAAAACAAAAATTTGTCGATTTTTGCGTTCCTTTTTCTACAGAAAATTTCAAAATTGGTAATCTCCCTGTGATTCATGAATTTTTCTTATATTCTAGAAAAAATGTACTTAAAAAATAAGTTTTTGTAAGAATTTGAAAAATTATCGAAATTTAAAAATCGTCGTTTTTTGCGGTTTTTTTCTATAGAAAAATTGAAAAACGTGGAATTCGTTTATTTTTATGAATTTTTTTTTGTGAAAATTTTCGGAATTGTAAATTTCTATTGAATTCGTTATTAGTATTCATTTTCTAACCAAATTATACACGAAAAATCAGTTTTCAAACGATTTCCAAAATTTCTGAAAAACAAAAATTTGTCGATTTTTGCGTTCCTTTTTCTACAGAAAATTTCAAAATTGGTAATCTCCCTGTGATTCATGAATTTTTCTTATATTCTAGAAAAAATGTACTTAAAAAATAAGTTTTTGTAAGAATTTGAAAAATTATCGAAATTTACAAATCGTCGTTTTTGCGGTTTTTTTTCTATAGGAAAATTGAAAATCATGAAATTCGTCCATTTTCGTGAATTTTATTGTGAAAATGTTTGGAATTGTAAATTTCTATTGAATTCGTTATTTTTTTCATTTTCTCACAGAATTATACACGAAAAATCAGTTTTTAAAAGATTTCCAAAATTTCTGAAAAACAAAAATTTGTCGATTTTTGCGTTCCTTTTTCTACAGAAAATTTCAAAATTGGTAATCTCCCTGTGATTCATGAATTTTTCTTATATTCTAGAAAAAATGTACTTAAAAAATAAGTTTTTGTAAGAATTTGAAAAATTATCGAAATTTAAAAATCGTCGTTTTTTGCGGCTTTTTTCTATAGAAAAATTGAAAATCGTGAAATTCGTCCATTTTCGTGAATTTTTTTTGTGAAAATGTTCGGAATTGTAAATTTCTATTGAATTCGTTATTTTTTTCATTTTCTCACAGAATTATACACGAAAAATCAGTTTTTAAAAGATTTCCAAAATTTCTGAAAAACAAAAATTTGTCAATTTTTGCGTTCCTTTTTCTACAGAAAATTTCAAAATTGGTAATCTCCCTGTGATTCATGAATTTTTCTTATTTTCTAGCAAAAATGTACTTGAAAAATAAGTTTTTGTAAGAATTTGAAAAATTATCGAAATTTACAAATCGTCGTTTTTGCGGTTTTTTTTCTATAGGAAAATTGAAAATCATGAAATTCGTCCATTTTCGTGAATTTTATTGTGAAAATGTTTGGAATTGTAAATTTCTATTGAATTCGTTATTTGTTTTCATGTTCTAACCAAATTATACACGAAAAATCAGTTTTCAAACGATTTCCAAAATTTCTGAAAAACAAAAATTTGTCGATTTTTGCGTTCCTTTTTCTACAGAAAATTTAAAAAATTGCTAATCTCGATGTGATTCATAAATTTTTTTTATTTTCTAGCAGAAATCTACTCGAAAAATAAGTTTTTGTAAGAATTTGAAAAATTATCGAAATTTAAAAATCGTCGTTTTTTGCGGTTTTTTTTCTATAGAAAAATTGAAAATCATGAAATTCGTCAATTTTTATGAATTTTTTTGGTTTTTTTCTATAGAAAAATTGAAAATCATGAAATTCGTCCATTTTTATGAAATTTTTTGTGAAAATTTTCGGATTTGTAAATTTCTATTGAATTAGTTATTTGTTTTCATTTTCTCACCAAATTATACACGAAAAATCAGTTTTCAAACGATTTCCAAAATTTCTGAAATAGAAAAATTTGTCGATTTTTTAAATTGGTAATCTCCATGTGATTCTTAAATTTTTCTTATTTTCTAGCAGAAATCTACTAGAAAAATAAGTTTTTGTAAGAATTTGACAAATTATCGAAATTTAAAAATCGTCGTTTTTTGCGGTTTTTTTCTATAGAAAAATTGAAAAACGTGGAATTCGTTTATTTTTATGAATTTTTTTTTGTGAAAATTTTCGGAATTGTAAATTTCTATTGAATTCGTTATTAGTATTCATTTTCTAACCAAATTATACACGAAAAATCAGTTTTCAAACGATTTCCAAAATTTCTGAAAAACAAAAATTTGTCGATTTTTGCGTTCCTTTTTCTACAGAAAATTTCAAAATTGGTAATCTCCCTGTAATTTATGAATTTTTCTTATTTTCTAGCAGAAATCTACTAGAAAAATAAGTTTTTGTAAGAATTTGACAAATTATCGAAATTTAAAAATCGTCGTTTTTTGCGGTTTTTTTCTATAGAAAAATTGAAAATCATGAAATTCGTTTATTTTTATGAATTTTTTTTGTGAAAATTTTCGGAATTGTAAATTTCTATTGAATTCGTTATTTGTTTTCATGTTCTAACCAAATTATACACGAAAAATCAGTTTTCAAACGATTTCCAAAATTTCTGAAAAACAAAAATTTGTCGATTTTTGCGTTCCTTTTTCTACAGAAAATTTCAAAATTGGTAATCTCCCTGTGATTCATGAATTTTTCTTATATTCTAGAAAAAATGTACTTAAAAAATAAGTTTTTGTAAGAATTTGAAAAATTATCGAAATTTACAAATCGTCGTTTTTGCGGTTTTTTTTCTATAGGAAAATTGAAAATCATGAAATTCGTCCATTTTCGTGAATTTTATTGTGAAAATGTTTGGAATTGTAAATTTCTATTGAATTCGTTATTTTTTTCATTTTCTCACAGAATTATACACGAAAAATCAGTTTTTAAAAGATTTCCAAAATTTCTGGAAAACAAAAATTTGTCGATTTTTGCGTTCCTTTTTCTACAGAAAATTTCAAAATTTGTAATCTCCCTGTGATTCATGAATTTTTCTTATATTCTAGAAAAAGTGTACTTAAAAAATAAGTTTTTGTAAGAATTTGAAAAATTATCGAAATTTAAAAATCATCGTTTGTTGCGGTTTTTTTTCTATAGAAAAATTGAAAATCATGAAATTCGTCAATTTTTATGAATTTTTTTGGTTTTTTTCTATAGAAAAATTGAAAATCATGAAATTCGTCCATTTTTATGAAATTTTTTGTGAAAATTTTCGGATTTGTAAATTTCTATTGAATTAGTTATTTGTTTTCATTTTCTCACCAAATTATACACGAAAAATCAGTTTTCAAACGATTTCCAAAATTTCTGAAATAGAAAAATTTGTCGATTTTTTAAATTGGTAATCTCCATGTGATTCTTAAATTTTTCTTATTTTCTAGCAGAAATCTACTAGAAAAATAAGTTTTTGTAAGAATTTGAAAAATTATCAAAATTTAAAAATCGTCGTTTTTTGCGGTTTTTTTCTATAGAAAAATTGAAAATCATGAAATTCGTCCATTTTTAAGAAATTTTTTGTGAAAATTTTCGGAATTGTAAATTTCTATTGAATTCGTTATTTGTTTTCATTTTCTCACAGAATTATACACGAAAAATCAGTTTTTAAAAGATTTCCAAAATTTCTGAAAAACAAAAATTTGTCTATTTTTGCGTTCCTTTTTCTACAGAAAATTTCAAAATTGGTAATCTCCCTGTAATTTATGAATTTTTCTTATTTTCTAGCAGAAATCTACTAGAAAAATAAGTTTTTGTAAGAATTTGACAAATTATCGAAATTTAAAAATCGTCGTTTTTTGCGGTTTTTTTCTATAGAAAAATTGAAAATCATGAAATTCGTTTATTTTTATGAATTTTTTTTGTGAAAATTTTCGGAATTGTAAATTTTCTGTTGAATTCGTTATTTGTTTTCATGTTCTAACCAAATTATACACGAAAAATCAGTTTTCAAACGATTTCCAAAATTTCTGAAAAACAAAAATTTGTCGATTTTTGCGTTCCTTTTTCTACAGAAAATTTCAAAATTGGTAATCTCCCTGTGATTCATGAATTTTTCTTATTTTCTAGAATAAATGTACTATAAAAATAAGTTTTTGTAAGAATTTGAAAAATTAACGAAATTTACAACTCGTCGTTTTTGCGGTTTTTTTTCTATAGGAAAATTGAAAATCATGAAATTCGTCCATTTTCGTGAATTTTATTGTGAAAATGTTTGGAATTGTAAATTTCTATTGAATTCGTTATTTTTTTCATGTTCTAACCAAATTATACACGAAAAATCAGTTTTCAAACGATTTCCAAAATTTCTGAAAAACAAAAATTTGTCGATTTTTGCGTTCCTTTTTCTACATAACATTTCAAAATTGGTAATCTCCATGTGATTCATGAATTTTTCTTATTTTCTAGCAGAAATCTACTCGAAAAATAAGTTTTTGTAAGAATTTGAAAAATTATCGAAATTTAAAAATCGTCGTTTTTTGCGGTTTTTTTCTATAGAAAAATTGAAAAACGTGGAATTCGTTTATTTTTATGAATTTTTTTTTGTGAAAATTTTCGGAATTGTAAATTTCTATTGAATTCGTTATTAGTATTCATTTTCTAACCAAATTATACACGAAAAATCAGTTTTCAAACGATTTCCAAAATTTCTGAAAAACAAAAATTTGTCGATTTTTGCGTTCCTTTTTCTACAGAAAATTTCAAAATTGGTAATCTCCCTGTGATTCATGAATTTTTCTTATATTCTAGAAAAAATGTACTTAAAAAATAAGTTTTTGTAAGAATTTGAAAAATTATCGAAATTTACAAATCGTCGTTTTTTGCGGTTTTTTTTCTATAGAAAAATTGAAAATCTTGAAATTCGTCCATTTTTATTAATTTTTTTGTGAAAATGTTTGGAATTGTAAATTTCTATTGAATTCGTTATTTGTTTTCATTTTCTCACCAAATTATACACGAAAAATCAGTTTTTAAAAGATTTCCAAAATTTCTGAAAAACAAAAATTTGTCGATTTTTGCGTTCCTTTTTCTACAGAAAATTTCAAAATTGGTAATCTCCCTGTGATTCATGAATTTTTCTTATATTCTAGAAAAAATGTACTTAAAAAATAAGTTTTTGTAAGAATTTGAAAAATTATCGAAATTTACAAATCGTCGTTTTTGCGGTTTTTTTTCTATAGGAAAATTGAAAATCATGAAATTCGTCAATTTTTATGAATTTTTTTGGTTTTTTTCTATAGAAAAATTGAAAATCATGAAATTCGTCCATTTTTATGAAATTTTTTGTGAAAATTTTCGGATTTGTAAATTTCTATTGAATTAGTTATTTGTTTTCATTTTCTCACCAAATTATACACGAAAAATCAGTTTTCAAACGATTTCCAAAATTTCTGAAATAGAAAAATTTGTCGATTTTTTAAATTGGTAATCTCCATGTGATTCTTAAATTTTTCTTATTTTCTAGCAGAAATCTACTAGAAAAATAAGTTTTTGTAAGAATTTGAAAAATTATCAAAATTTAAAAATCGTCGTTTTTTGCGGTTTTTTTCTATAGAAAAATTGAAAATCATGAAATTCGTCCATTTTTAAGAAATTTTTTGTGAAAATTTTCGGAATTGTAAATTTCTATTGAATTCGTTATTTGTTTTCATTTTCTCACAGAATTATACACGAAAAATCAGTTTTTAAAAGATTTCCAAAATTTCTGAAAAACAAAAATTTGTCTATTTTTGCGTTCCTTTTTCTACAGAAAATTTCAAAATTGGTAATCTCCCTGTAATTTATGAATTTTTCTTATTTTCTAGCAGAAATCTACTAGAAAAATAAGTTTTTGTAAGAATTTGACAAATTATCGAAATTTAAAAATCGTCGTTTTTTGCGGTTTTTTTCTATAGAAAAATTGAAAATCATGAAATTCGTTTATTTTTATGAATTTTTTTTGTGAAAATTTTCGGAATTGTAAATTTCTATTGAATTCGTTATTTGTTTTCATGTTCTAACCAAATTATACACGAAAAATCAGTTTTCAAACGATTTCCAAAATTTCTGAAAAACAAAAATTTGTCGATTTTTGCGTTCCTTTTTCTACAGAAAATTTCAAAATTGGTAATCTCCCTGTGATTCATGAATTTTTCTTATATTCTAGACAAAAATGTACTCGAAAAATAAGTTTTTGTAAGAATTTGAAAAATTATCGAAATTTACAAATCGTCGTTTTTGCGGTTTTTTTTCTATAGGAAAATTGAAAATCATGAAATTCGTCAATTTTTATGAATTTTTTTGGTTTTTTTCTATAGAAAAATTGAAAATCATGAAATTCGTCCATTTTTATGAAATTTTTTGTGAAAATTTTCGGATTTGTAAATTTCTATTGAATTAGTTATTTGTTTTCATTTTCTAACCAAATTATACACGAAAAATCAGTTTTCAAACGATTTCCAAAATTTCTGAAAAACAAAAATTTGTCGATTTTTGCGTTCCTTTTTCTACAGAAAATTTAAAAAATTGCTAATCTCCATGTGATTCTTAAATTTTTCTTATTTTCTAGCAGAAATCTACTAGAAAAATAAGTTTTTTTAAGAATTTGAAAAATTATCAAAATTTAAAAATCGTCGTTTTTTGCGGTTTTTTTCTATAGAAAAATTGAAAATCATGAAATTCGTCCATTTTTATGAAATTTTTTGTGAAAATTTTCGGAATTGTAAATTTCTATTGAATTCGTTATTTGTTTTCATTTTCTCACAGAATTATACACGAAAAATCAGTTTTCAAACGATTTCCAAAATTTCTGAAAAACAAAAATTTGTCGATTTTTGCGTTCCTTTTTCTACAGAAAATTTCAAAATTGGTAATCTCCCTGTGATTCATAAATTTTTTTTATTTTCTAGCAGAAATCTACTAGAAAAATAAGTTTTTGTAAGAATTTGACAAATTATCGAAATTTAAAAATCGTCGTTTTTTGCGGTTTTTTTCTATAGAAAAATTGAAAAACGTGGAATTCGTTTATTTTTATGAATTTTTTTTTGTGAAAATTTTCGGAATTGTAAATTTCTATTGAATTCGTTATTTGTTTTCATGTTCTAACCAAATTATACACGAAAAATCAGTTTTCAAACGATTTCCAAAATTTCTGAAAAACAAAAATTTGTCGATTTTTGCGTTCCTTTTTCTCCAGAAAATTTCAAAATTGGTAATCTCCCTGTGATTCATGAATTTTTCTTATTTTCTAGCAGAAATCTACTCGAAAAATAAGTTTTTGTAAGAATTTGAAAAATTATCGAAATTTAAAAATCGTCGTTTTTTGCGGTTTTTTTCTATAGAAAAATTGAAAATCATGAAATTCGTCCATTTTTATGAATTTTTTTGTGAAAATTTTCGGAATTGTAAATTTCTATTGAATTCGTTATTTGTTTTCATTTTCTAACCAAATTATACACGAAAAATCAGTTTTCAAACGATTTCCAAAATTTCTGAAAAACAAAAATTTGTCGATTTTTGCGTTCCTTTCTCTACAGAAAATTTCAAAATTGCTAATCTCCATGTGATTCATAAATTTTTTTTATTTTCTAGCAGAAATCTACTCGAAAAATAAGTTTTTGTAAGAATTTGAAAAATTATCGAAATTTAAAAATCGTCGTTTTTTGCGGTTTTTTTCTATAGAAAAATTGAAAATCATGAAATTCGTCCATTTTTATGAATTTTTTTGGTTTTTTTCTATAGAAAAATTGAAAATCATGAAATTCGTCCATTTTTATGAATTTTTTTGTGAAAATTTTCGGAATTGTAAATTTCTATTGAATTCGTTATTTGTTTTCATTTTCTAACCAAATTATACACGAAAAATCAGTTTTCAAACGATTTCCAAAATTTCTGAAAAACAAAAATTTGTCGATTTTTGCGTTCCTTTTTCTACAGAAAATTTAAAAAATTGGTAATCTCCATGTGATTCATAAATTTTTCTTATTTTCTAGCAGAAATCTACTAGAAAAATAAGTTTTTGTAAGAATTTGACAAATTATCGAAATTTAAAAATCGTCGTTTTTTGCGGTTTTTTTCTATAGAAAAATTGAAAATCATGAAATTCGTTTATTTTTATGAATTTTTTTGTGAAAATTTTCGGAATTGTAAATTTCTATTAAATTCGTTATTTGTTTTCATTTTCTAACCAAATTATACACGAAAAATCAGTTTTCAAACGATTTCCAAAATTTCTGAAAAACAAAAATTTGTCGATTTTTGCGTTCCTTTTTCTACAGAAAATTTCAAAATTGGTAATCTCCCTGTGATTCATGAATTTTTCTTATATTCTAGCAGAAATCTACTCGAAAAATAAGTTTTTGTAAGAATTTGACAAATTATCGAAATTTAAAAATCGTCGTTTTTTGCGGTTTTTTTCTATAGAAAAATTGAAAATCATGAAATTCGTTGATTTTTATGAATTTTTTTTGTTTAATTTTTGGGAATTGTAGATTTCTAGTGAATTCGTTATTTGTTTTCATTTTCTAACCAAATTATACACGAAAAATCAGTTTTCAAACGATTTCCAAAATTTCTGAAAAACAAAAATTTGTCGATTTTTGCGTTCCTTTTTCTACAGAAAATTTAAAAAATTGGTAATCTCGATGTGATTCATGAATTTTTTTTATTTTCTAGCAGAAATCTACTCGAAAAATAAGTTTTTGTAAGAATTTGAAAAATTATCGAAATTTACAAATCGTCGTTTTTGCGGTTTTTTTTCTATAGGAAAATTGAAAATCATGAAATTCGTCAATTTTTATGAATTTTTTTGGTTTTTTTCTTTAGAAAAATTGAAAATCATGAAATTCGTCCATTTTTATGAATTTTTTTGTGAAAATTTTCGGAATTGTAAATTTCTATTGAATTCGTTACTTGTTTTCATTTTCTAACCAAATTATACACGAAAAATCAGTTTTCAAACGATTTCCAAAATTTCTGAAAAACAAAAGTTTGTCGATTTTTGCGTTCCTTTTTCTACAGAAAATTTAAAAAATTGCTAATCTCGATGTGATTCATAAATTTTTCTTATTTTCTAGCAGAAATCTACTCGAAAAATAAGTTTTTGTAAGAATTTGACAAATTATCGAAATTTAAAAATCGTCGTTTTTTGCGGTTTTTTTCTATAGAAAAATTGAAAATCATGAAATTCGTCCATTTCTATGAATTTTTTTGTGAAAATTTTCGGAATTGTAAATTTCTATTGAATTCGTTATTTGTTTTCATTTTCTAACCAAATTATACACGAAAAATCAGTTTTCAAACGATTTCCAAAATTTCTGAAAAACAAAAATTTGTCGATTTTTGCGTTCCTTTTTCTACAGAAAAGTTCAAAATTGGTAAGGTCCCTGTGATTCATAAATGTGTCTTATTTTCTAGCAGAAATCTACTCGAAAAATAAGTTTTTGTAAGAATTTGAAAAATTATCGAAATTTAAAAATCGTCGTTTTTTGCGGTTTTTTTTCTATAGAAAAATTGAAAATCATGAAATTCGTTTATTTTTATGAATTTTTTTGTGAAAATTTTCGGAATTGTAAATTTCTATTGAATTCGTTATTTGTTTTCATTTTCTAACCAAATTATACACGAAAAATCAGTTTTCAAACGATTTCCAAAATTTCTGAAAAACAAAAATTTGTCGATTTTTGCGTTCCTTTTTCTACAGAAAATTTAAAAAATTGCTAATCTCGATGTGATTCATAAATTTTTCTTATTTTCTAGCAGAAATCTACTCGAAAAATAAGTTTTTGTAAGAATTTGACAAATTATCGAAATTTAAAAATCGTCGTTTTTTGCGGTTTTTTTCTATAGAAAAATTGAAAATCATGAAATTCGTTTATTTTTATGAATTTTTTTTGTGAAAATTTTCGGAATTGTAAATTTCTATTGAATTCGTTATTTGTTTTCATGTTCTAACCAAATTATACACGAAAAATCAGTTTTCAAACGATTTCCAAAATTTCTGAAAAACAAAAATTTGTCGATTTTTGCGTTCCTTTTTCTACAGAAAATTTAAAAAATTGCTAATCTCGATGTGATTCATAAATTTTTTTTATTTTCTAGCAGAAATCTACTCGAAAAATAAGTTTTTGTAAGAATTTGAAAAATTATCGAAATTTAAAAATCGTCGTTTTTTGCGGTTTTTTTCTATAGAAAAATTGAAAAACGTGGAATTCGTTTATTTTTATGAATTTTTTTTGTGAAAATTTTCGGAATTGTAAATTTCTATTGAATTCGTTATTAGTATTCATTTTCTAACCAAATTATACACGAAAAATCAGTTTTCAAACGATTTCCAAAATTTCTGAAAAACAAAAATTTGTCGATTTTTGCGTTCCTTTTTCTACAGAAAATTTCAAAATTGGTAATCTCCATGTGATTCATAAATTTTTCTTATTTTCTAGCAGAAATCTACTCGAAAAATAAGTTTTTGTAAGAATTTGAAAAATTATCAAAATTTAAAAATCGTCGTTTTTTGCGGTTTTTTTCTATAGAAAAATTGAAAATCATGAAATTCGTCCATTTTTATGAATTTTTTTGGTTTTTTTCTATAGAAAAATTGAAAATCATGAAATTCGTCCATTTTTATGAATTTTTTTGTGAAAATTTTCGGAATTGTAAATTTCTATTAAATTCGTTATTTGTTTTCATTTTCTAACCAAATTATACACGAAAAATCAGTTTTCAAACGATTTCCAAAATTTCTGAAAAACAAAAATTTGTCGATTTTTGCGTTCCTTTTTCTACAGAAAATTTAAAAAATTGCTAATCTCGATGTGATTCATAAATTTTTTTTATTTTCTAGCAGAAATCTACTCGAAAAATAAGTTTTTGTAAGAATTTGAAAAATTATCGAAATTTAAAAATCGTCGTTTTTTGCGGTTTTTTTCTATAGAAAAATTGAAAAACGTGGAATTCGTTTATTTTTATGAATTTTTTTTGTGAAAATTTTCGGAATTGTAAATTTCTATTGAATTCGTTATTTGTTTTCATTTTCTAACCAAATTATACACGAAAAATCAGTTTTCAAACGATTTCCAAAATTTCTGAAAAACAAAAATTTGTCGATTTTTGCGTTCCTTTTTCTACAGAAAATTTAAAAAATTGCTAATCTCGATGTGATTCATAAATTTTTTTTATTTTCTAGCAGAAATCTACTCGAAAAATAAGTTTTTGTAAGAATTTGAAAAATTATCGAAATTTAAAAATCGTCGTTTTTTGCGGTTTTTTTTCTATAGAAAAATTGAAAATCATGAAATTCGTCCATTTTTATGAATTTTTTTGTGAAAATTTTCGGAATTGTAAATTTCTATTGAATTCGTTATTTGTTTTCATTTTCTAACCAAATTATACACGAAAAATCAGTTTTCAAACGATTTCCAAAATTTCTGAAAAACAAAAATTTGTCGATTTTTGCGTTCCTTTTTCTACAGAAAATTTAAAAAATTGCTAATCTCGATGTGATTCATAAATTTTTTTTATTTTCTAGCAGAAATCTACTCGAAAAATAAGTTTTTGTAAGAATTTGAAAAATTATCGAAATTTAAAAATCGTCGTTTTTTGCGGTTTTTTTCTATAGAAAAATTGAAAATCATGAAATTCGTCCATTTTTATGAATTTTTTTTTCTATAGAAAAATTGAAAATCATGAAATTCGTCCATTTTTATGAATTTTTTTGTGAAAATTTTCGGAATTGTAAATTTCTATTGAATTCGTTATTTGTTTTCATTTTCTAACCAAATTATACACGAAAAATCAGTTTTCAAACGATTTCCAAAATTTCTGAAAAACAAAAATTTGTCGATTTTTGCGTTCCTTTTTCTACAGAAAATTTAAAAAATTGCTAATCTCGATGTGATTCATAAATTTTTTTTATTTTCTAGCAGAAATCTACTCGAAAAATAAGTTTTTGTAAGAATTTGAAAAATTATCGAAATTTAAAAATCGTCGTTTTTTGCGGTTTTTTTTCTATAGAAAAATTGAAAATCATGAAATTCGTCCATTTTTATGAATTTTTTTGTGAAAATTTTCGGAATTGTAAATTTCTATTGAATTCGTTATTTGTTTTCATTTTCTAACCAAATTATACACGAAAAATCAGTTTTCAAACGATTTCCAAAATTTCTGAAAAACAAAAATTTGTCGATTTTTGCGTTCCTTTTTCTACATAACATTTCAAAATTGGTAATCTCCATGTGATTCATGAATTTTTCTTATTTTCTAGCAGAAATCTACTCGAAAAATAAGTTTTTGTAAGAATTTGAAAAATTATCGAAATTTAAAAATCGTCGTTTTTTGCGGTTTTTTTCTATAGAAAAATTGAAAATCATGAAATTCGTCCATTTTTATGAATTTTTTTGGTTTTTTTCTATAGAAAAATTGAAAATCATGAAATTCGTCCATTTTTATGAATTTTTTTGTGAAAATTTTCGGAATTGTAAATTTCTATTGAATTCGTTATTTGTTTTCATTTTCTAACCAAATTATACACGAAAAATCAGTTTTCAAACGATTTCCAAAATTTCTGAAAAACAAAAATTTGTCGATTTTTGCGTTCCTTTTTCTACAGAAAATTTAAAAAATTGCTAATCTCGATGTGATTCATAAATTTTTTTTATTTTCTAGCAGAAATCTACTCGAAAAATAAGTTTTTGTAAGAATTTGAAAAATTATCGAAATTTAAAAATCGTCGTTTTTTGCGGTTTTTTTCTATAGAAAAATTGAAAAATGTGGAATTCGTTTATTTTTATGAATTTTTTTGTGAAAATTTTCGGAATTGTAAATTTCTATTGAATTCGTTATTTGTTTTCATTTTCTAACCAAATTATACACGAAAAATCAGTTTTCAAACGATTTCCAAAATTTCTGAAAAACAAAAATTTGTCGATTTTTGCGTTCCTTTTTCTACAGAAAATTTAAAAAATTGCTAATCTCGATGTGATTCATAAATTTTTTTTATTTTCTAGCAGAAATCTACTCGAAAAATAAGTTTTTGTAAGAATTTGAAAAATTATCGAAATTTAAAAATCGTCGTTTTTTGCGGTTTTTTTTCTATAGAAAAATTGAAAATCATGAAATTCGTTTCTTTTTATGAATTTTTTTTGTGAAAATTTTCGGAATTGTAAATTTCTATTGAATTCGTTATTTGTTTTCATTTTCTAACCAAATTATACACGAAAAATCAGTTTTCAAACGATTTCCAAAATTTCTGAAAAACAAAAATTTGTCGATTTTTGCGTTCCTTTTTCTACAGAAAATTTCAAAATTGGTAATCTCCATGTGATTCATAAATTTTTTTTATTTTCTAGCAGAAATCTACTCGAAAAATAAGTTTTTGTAAGAATTTGAAAAATTATCGAAATTTAAAAATCGTCGTTTTTTGCGGTTTTTTTTCTATAGAAAAATTGAAAATCATGAAATTCGTCCATTTTTATGAATTTTTTTGGTTTTTTTCTATAGAAAAATTGAAAATCATGAAATTCGTCCATTTTTATGAATTTTTTTGTGAAAATTTTCGGAATTGTAAATTTCTATTGAATTCGTTATTTGTTTTCATTTTCTAACCAAATTATACACGAAAAATCAGTTTTCAAACGATTTCCAAAATTTCTGAAAAACAAAAATTTGTCGATTTTTGCGTTCCTTTTTCTACAGAAAATTTAAAAAATTGCTAATCTCGATGTGATTCATAAATTTTTTTTATTTTCTAGCAGAAATCTACTCGAAAAATAAGTTTTTGTAAGAATTTGAAAAATTATCGAAATTTAAAAATCGTCGTTTTTTGCGGTTTTTTTCTATAGAAAAATTGAAAAACGTGGAATTCGTTTATTTTTATGAATTTTTTTGTGAAAATTTTCGGAATTGTAAATTTCTATTGAATTCGTTATTTGTTTTCATTTTCTAACCAAATTATACACGAAAAATCAGTTTTCAAACGATTTCCAAAATTTCTGAAAAACAAAAATTTGTCGATTTTTGCGTTCCTTTTTCTACAGAAAATTTAAAAAATTGCTAATCTCGATGTGATTCATAAATTTTTTTTATTTTCTAGCAGAAATCTACTCGAAAAATAAGTTTTTGTAAGAATTTGAAAAATTATCGAAATTTAAAAATCGTCGTTTTTTGCGGTTTTTTTTCTATAGAAAAATTGAAAATCATGAAATTCGTCCATTTTTATGAATTTTTTTGTGAAAATTTTCGGAATTGTAAATTTCTATTGAATTCGTTATTTGTTTTCATTTTCTAACCAAATTATACACGAAAAATCAGTTTTCAAACGATTTCCAAAATTTCTGAAAAACAAAAATTTGTCGATTTTTGCGTTCCTTTTTCTACAGAAAATTTAAAAAATTGCTAATCTCGATGTGATTCATAAATTTTTTTTATTTTCTAGCAGAAATCTACTCGAAAAATAAGTTTTTGTAAGAATTTGAAAAATTATCGAAATTTAAAAATCGTCGTTTTTTGCGGTTTTTTTTCTATAGAAAAATTGAAAATCATGAAATTCGTCCATTTTTATGAATTTTTTTGGTTTTTTTCTATAGAAAAATTGAAAATCATGAAATTCGTCCATTTTTATGAATTTTTTTGTGAAAATTTTCGGAATTGTAAATTTCTATTGAATTCGTTATTTGTTTTCATTTTCTAACCAAATTATACACGAAAAATCAGTTTTCAAACGATTTCCAAAATTTCTGAAAAACAAAAATTTGTCGATTTTTGCGTTCCTTTTTCTACAGAAAATTTAAAAAATTGCTAATCTCGATGTGATTCATAAATTTTTTTTATTTTCTAGCAGAAATCTACTCGAAAAATAAGTTTTTGTAAGAATTTGAAAAATTATCGAAATTTAAAAATCGTCGTTTTTTGCGGTTTTTTTCTATAGAAAAATTGAAAATCATGAAATTCGTTTATTTTTATGAATTTTTTTTGTGAAAATTTTCGGAATTGTAAATTTCTATTGAATTCGTTATTTGTTTTCATTTTCTAACCAAATTATACACGAAAAATCAGTTTTCAAACGATTTCCAAAATTTCTGAAAAACAAAAATTTGTCGATTTTTGCGTTCCTTTTTCTACATAACATTTCAAAATTGGTAATCTCCATGTGATTCATAAATTTTTTTTATTTTCTAGCAGAAATCTACTCGAAAAATAAGTTTTTGTAAGAATTTGAAAAATTATCGAAATTTAAAAATCGTCGTTTATTGCGGTTTTTTTCTATAGAAAAATTGAAAAACGTGGAATTCGTTTATTTTTATGAATTTTTTTTGTGAAAATTTTCGGAATTGTAAATTTCTATTGAATTCGTTATTAGTATTCATTTTCTAACCAAATTATACACGAAAAATCAGTTTTCAAACGATTTCCAAAATTTCTGAAAAACAAAAATTTGTCGATTTTTGCGTTCCTTTTTCTACAGAAAATTTAAAAAATTGCTAATCTCGATGTGATTCATAAATTTTTTTTATTTTCTAGCAGAAATCTACTCGAAAAATAAGTTTTTGTAAGAATTTGACAAATTATCGAAATTTAAAAATCGTCGTTTTTTGCGGTTTTTTTCTATAGAAAAATTGAAAATCATGAAATTCGTTTATTTTTATGAATTTTTTTTGTGAAAATTTTCGGAATTGTAAATTTCTATTGAATTCGTTATTTGTTTTCATTTTCTAACCAAATTATACACGAAAAATCAGTTTTCAAACGATTTCCAAAATTTCTGAAAAACAAAAATTTGTCGATTTTTGCGTTCCTTTTTCTACAGAAAATTTAAAAAATTGCTAATCTCCATGTGATTCATAAATTTTTCTTATTTTCTAGCAGAAATCTACTCGAAAAATAAGTTTTTGTAAGAATTTGAAAAATTATCGAAATTTAAAAATCGTCGTTTTTTGCGGTTTTTTTCTATAGAAAAATTGAAAATCATGAAATTCGTCCATTTTTATGAATTTTTTTGGTTTTTTTCTATAGAAAAATTGAAAATCATGAAATTCGTCCATTTTTATGAATTTTTTTGTGAAAATTTTCGGAATTGTAAATTTCTATTGAATTCGTTATTTGTTTTCATTTTCTAACCAAATTATACACGAAAAATCAGTTTTCAAACGATTTCCAAAATTTCTGAAAAACAAAAATTTGTCGATTTTTGCGTTCCTTTTTCTACAGAAAATTTAAAAAATTGCTAATCTCGATGTGATTCATAAATTTTTTTTATTTTCTAGCAGAAATCTACTCGAAAAATAAGTTTTTGTAAGAATTTGAAAAATTATCGAAATTTAAAAATCGTCGTTTTTTGCGGTTTTTTTCTATAGAAAAATTGAAAATCATGAAATTCGTCCATTTTTATGAATTTTTTTGTGAAAATTTTCGGAATTGTAAATTTCTATTGAATTCGTTATTTGTTTTCATTTTCTAACCAAATTATACACGAAAAATCAGTTTTCAAACGATTTCCAAAATTTCTGAAAAACAAAAATTTGTCGATTTTTGCGTTCCTTTTTCTACAGAAAATTTAAAAAATTGCTAATCTCGATGTGATTCATAAATTTTTCTTATTTTCTAGCAGAAATCTACTCGAAAAATAAGTTTTTGTAAGAATTTGAAAAATTATCGAAATTTAAAAATCGTCGTTTTTTGCGGTTTTTTTTCTATAGAAAAATTGAAAATCATGAAATTCGTTTATTTTTATGAATTTTTTTTGTGAAAATTTTCGGAATTGTAAATTTCTATTGAATTCGTTATTTGTTTTCATTTTCTAACCAAATTATACACGAAAAATCAGTTTTCAAACGATTTCCAAAATTTCTGAAAAACAAAAATTTGTCGATTTTTGCGTTCCTTTTTCTACAGAAAATTTAAAAAATTGCTAATCTCGATGTGATTCATAAATTTTTTTTATTTTCTAGCAGAAATCTACTCGAAAAATAAGTTTTTGTAAGAATTTGAAAAATTATCGAAATTTAAAAATCGTCGTTTTTTGCGGTTTTTTTTCTATAGAAAAATTGAAAATCATGAAATTCGTCCATTTTTATGAATTTTTTTTTGTGAAAATTTTCGGAATTGTAAATTTCTATTGAATTCGTTATTTGTTTTCATTTTCTAACCAAATTATACACGAAAAATCAGTTTTCAAACGATTTCCAAAATTTCTGAAAAACAAAAATTTGTCGATTTTTGCGTTCCTTTTTCTACAGAAAATTTAAAAAATTGCTAATCTCGATGTGATTCATAAATTTTTTTTATTTTCTAGCAGAAATCTACTCGAAAAATAAGTTTTTGTAAGAATTTGAAAAATTATCGAAATTTAAAAATCGTCGTTTTTTGCGGTTTTTTTTCTATAGAAAAATTGAAAATCATGAAATTCGTCCATTTTTATGAATTTTTTTGGTTTTTTTCTATAGAAAAATTGAAAATCATGAAATTCGTCCATTTTTATGAATTTTTTTGTGAAAATTTTCGGAATTGTAAATTTCTATTGAATTCGTTATTTGTTTTCATTTTCTAACCAAATTATACACGAAAAATCAGTTTTCAAACGATTTCCAAAATTTCTGAAAAACAAAAATTTGTCGATTTTTGCGTTCCTTTTTCTACAGAAAATTTAAAAAATTGCTAATCTCGATGTGATTCATAAATTTTTTTTATTTTCTAGCAGAAATCTACTCGAAAAATAAGTTTTTGTAAGAATTTGAAAAATTATCGAAATTTAAAAATCGTCGTTTTTTGCGGTTTTTTTCTATAGAAAAATTGAAAAACGTGGAATTCGTTTATTTTTATGAATTTTTTTGTGAAAATTTTCGGAATTGTAAATTTCTATTGAATTCGTTATTTGTTTTCATTTTCTAACCAAATTATACACGAAAAATCAGTTTTCAAACGATTTCCAAAATTTCTGAAAAACAAAAATTTGTCGATTTTTGCGTTCCTTTTTCTACAGAAAATTTAAAAAATTGCTAATCTCGATGTGATTCATAAATTTTTTTTATTTTCTAGCAGAAATCTACTCGAAAAATAAGTTTTTGTAAGAATTTGAAAAATTATCGAAATTTAAAAATCGTCGTTTTTTGCGGTTTTTTTTCTATAGAAAAATTGAAAATCATGAAATTCGTCCATTTTTATGAATTTTTTTGTGAAAATTTTCGGAATTGTAAATTTCTATTGAATTCGTTATTTGTTTTCATTTTCTAACCAAATTATACACGAAAAATCAGTTTTCAAACGATTTCCAAAATTTCTGAAAAACAAAAATTTGTCGATTTTTGCGTTCCTTTTTCTACAGAAAATTTAAAAAATTGCTAATCTCGATGTGATTCATAAATTTTTTTTATTTTCTAGCAGAAATCTACTCGAAAAATAAGTTTTTGTAAGAATTTGAAAAATTATCGAAATTTAAAAATCGTCGTTTTTTGCGGTTTTTTTTCTATAGAAAAATTGAAAATCATGAAATTCGTCCATTTTTATGAATTTTTTTGGTTTTTTTCTATAGAAAAATTGAAAATCATGAAATTCGTCCATTTTTATGAATTTTTTTGTGAAAATTTTCGGAATTGTAAATTTCTATTGAATTCGTTATTTGTTTTCATTTTCTAACCAAATTATACACGAAAAATCAGTTTTCAAACGATTTCCAAAATTTCTGAAAAACAAAAATTTGTCGATTTTTGCGTTCCTTTTTCTACAGAAAATTTAAAAAATTGCTAATCTCGATGTGATTCATAAATTTTTTTTATTTTCTAGCAGAAATCTACTAGAAAAATAAGTTTTTGTAAGAATTTGACAAATTATCGAAATTTAAAAATCGTCGTTTTTTGCGGTTTTTTTCTATAGAAAAATTGAAAATCATAAAATTCGTTTATTTTTATGAATTTTTTTTGTGAAAATTTTCGGAATTGTAAATTTCTATTGAATTCGTTATTTGTTTTCATTTTCTAACCAAATTATACACGAAAAATCAGTTTTCAAACGATTTCCAAAATTTCTGAAAAACAAAAATTTGTCGATTTTTGCGTTCCTTTTTCTACATAACATTTAAAAAATTGGTAATCTCCATGTGATTCATAAATTTTTCTTATTTTCTAGCAGAAATCTACTCGAAAAATAAGTTTTTGTAAGAATTTGAAAAATTATCGAAATTTAAAAATCGTCGTTTTTTGCGGTTTTTTTTCTATAGAAAAATTGAAAATCATGAAATTCGTCTATTTTTATGAATTTTTTTTGTGAAAATTTTCGGAATTGTAAATTTCTATTGAATTCGTTATTTGTTTTCATTTTCTAACCAAATTATACACGAAAAATCAGTTTTCAAACGATTTCCAAAATTTCTGAAAAACAAAAATTTGTCGATTTTTGCGTTCCTTTTTCTACAGAAAATTTAAAAAATTGCTAATCTCGATGTGATTCATAAATTTTTTTTATTTTCTAGCAGAAATCTACTCGAAAAATAAGTTTTTGTAAGAATTTGAAAAATTATCGAAATTTAAAAATCGTCGTTTTTTGCGGTTTTTTTCTATAGAAAAATTGAAAATCATGAAATTCGTTTATTTTTATGAATTTTTTTTGTGAAAATTTTCGGAATTGTAAATTTCTATTGAATTCGTTATTTGTTTTCATTTTCTAACCAAATTATACACGAAAAATCAGTTTTCAAACGATTTCCAAAATTTCTGAAAAACAAAAATTTGTCGATTTTTGCGTTCCTTTTTCTACAGAAAATTTAAAAAATTGCTAATCTCGATGTGATTCATAAATTTTTTTTATTTTCTAGCAGAAATCTACTCGAAAAATAAGTTTTTGTAAGAATTTGAAAAATTATCGAAATTTAAAAATCGTCGTTTTTTGCGGTTTTTTTTCTATAGAAAAATTGAAAATCATGAAATTCGTCCATTTTTATGAATTTTTTTGTGAAAATTTTCGGAATTGTAAATTTCTATTGAATTCGTTATTTGTTTTCATTTTCTAACCAAATTATACACGAAAAATCAGTTTTCAAACGATTTCCAAAATTTCTGAAAAACAAAAATTTGTCGATTTTTGCGTTCCTTTTTCTACAGAAAATTTCAAAATTGGTAATCTCCATGTGATTCATAAATTTTTTTTATTTTCTAGCAGAAATCTACTCGAAAAATAAGTTTTTGTAAGAATTTGAAAAATTATCGAAATTTAAAAATCGTCGTTTTTTGCGGTTTTTTTCTATAGAAAAATTGAAAAACGTGGAATTCGTTTATTTTTATGAATTTTTTTGTGAAAATTTTCGGAATTGTAAATTTCTATTGAATTCGTTATTTGTTTTCATTTTCTAACCAAATTATACACGAAAAATCAGTTTTCAAACGATTTCCAAAATTTCTGAAAAACAAAAATTTGTCGATTTTTGCGTTCCTTTTTCTACAGAAAATTTAAAAAATTGCTAATCTCGATGTGATTCATAAATTTTTTTTATTTTCTAGCAGAAATCTACTCGAAAAATAAGTTTTTGTAAGAATTTGAAAAATTATCGAAATTTAAAAATCGTCGTTTTTTGCGGTTTTTTTTCTATAGAAAAATTGAAAAACGTGGAATTCGTTTATTTTTATGAATTTTTTTGTGAAAATTTTCGGAATTGTAAATTTCTATTGAATTCGTTATTTGTTTTCATTTTCTAACCAAATTATACACGAAAAATCAGTTTTCAAACGATTTCCAAAATTTCTGAAAAACAAAAATTTGTCGATTTTTGCGTTCCTTTTTCTACAGAAAATTTAAAAAATTGCTAATCTCGATGTGATTCATAAATTTTTTTTATTTTCTAGCAGAAATCTACTCGAAAAATAAGTTTTTGTAAGAATTTGAAAAATTATCGAAATTTAAAAATCGTCGTTTTTTGCGGTTTTTTTCTATAGAAAAATTGAAAATCATGAAATTCGTCCATTTCTATGAATTTTTATGAATTTTTTTGTGAAAATTTTCGGAATTGTAAATTTCTATTGAATTCGTTATTTGTTTTCATTTTCTAACCAAATTATACACGAAAAATCAGTTTTCAAACGATTTCCAAAATTTCTGAAAAACAAAAATTTGTCGATTTTTGCGTTCCTTTTTCTACAGAAAATTTAAAAAATTGCTAATCTCGATGTGATTCATAAATTTTTTTTATTTTCTAGCAGAAATCTACTCGAAAAATAAGTTTTTGTAAGAATTTGAAAAATTATCGAAATTTAAAAATCGTCGTTTTTTGCGGTTTTTTTTCTATAGAAAAATTGAAAATCATGAAATTCGTCCATTTTTATGAATTTTTTTGTGAAAATTTTCGGAATTGTAAATTTCTATTGAATTCGTTATTTGTTTTCATTTTCTAACCAAATTATACACGAAAAATCAGTTTTCAAACGATTTCCAAAATTTCTGAAAAACAAAAATTTGTCGATTTTTGCGTTCCTTTTTCTACAGAAAATTTAAAAAATTGCTAATCTCGATGTGATTCATAAATTTTTTTTATTTTCTAGCAGAAATCTACTCGAAAAATAAGTTTTTGTAAGAATTTGAAAAATTATCGAAATTTAAAAATCGTCGTTTTTTGCGGTTTTTTTCTATAGAAAAATTGAAAATCATGAAATTCGTTTATTTTTATGAATTTTTTTTGTGAAAATTTTCGGAATTGTAAATTTCTATTGAATTCGTTATTTGTTTTCATTTTCTAACCAAATTATACACGAAAAATCAGTTTTCAAACGATTTCCAAAATTTCTGAAAAACAAAAATTTGTCGATTTTTGCGTTCCTTTTTCTACAGAAAATTTAAAAAATTGCTAATCTCGATGTGATTCATAAATTTTTTTTATTTTCTAGCAGAAATCTACTCGAAAAATAAGTTTTTGTAAGAATTTGAAAAATTATCGAAATTTAAAAATCGTCGTTTTTTGCGGTTTTTTTCTATAGAAAAATTGAAAAACGTGGAATTCGTTTATTTTTATGAATTTTTTTTTGTGAAAATTTTCGGAATTGTAAATTTCTATTGAATTCGTTATTAGTATTCATTTTCTAACCAAATTATACACGAAAAATCAGTTTTCAAACGATTTCCAAAATTTCTGAAAAACAAAAATTTGTCGATTTTTGCGTTCCTTTTTCTACAGAAAATTTAAAAAATTGCTAATCTCGATGTGATTCATAAATTTTTTTTATTTTCTAGCAGAAATCTACTAGAAAAATAAGTTTTTGTAAGAATTTGACAAATTATCGAAATTTAAAAATCGTCGTTTTTTGCGGTTTTTTTCTATAGAAAAATTGAAAATCATGAAATTCGTTTATTTTTATGAATTTTTTTGTGAAAATTTTCGGAATTGTAAATTTCTATTGAATTCGTTATTTGTTTTCATTTTCTAACCAAATTATACACGAAAAATCAGTTTTCAAACGATTTCCAAAATTTCTGAAAAACAAAAATTTGTCGATTTTTGCGTTCCTTTTTCTACATAACATTTCAAAATTGGTAATCTCCATGTGATTCATGAATTTTTCTTATTTTCTAGCAGAAATCTACTCGAAAAATAAGTTTTTGTAAGAATTTGAAAAATTATCGAAATTTAAAAATCGTCGTTTTTTGCGGTTTTTTTCTATAGAAAAATTGAAAAACGTGGAATTCGTTTATTTTTATGAATTTTTTTTGTGAAAATTTTCGGAATTGTAAATTTCTATTGAATTCGTTATTTGTTTTCATTTTCTAACCAAATTATACACGAAAAATCAGTTTTCAAACGATTTCCAAAATTTCTGAAAAACAAAAATTTGTCGATTTTTGCGTTCCTTTTTCTACAGAAAATTTAAAAAATTGCTAATCTCGATGTGATTCATAAATTTTTTTTATTTTCTAGCAGAAATCTACTCGAAAAATAAGTTTTTGTAAGAATTTGACAAATTATCGAAATTTAAAAATCGTCGTTTTTTGCGGTTTTTTTCTATAGAAAAATTGAAAATCATGAAATTCGTTTATTTTTATGAATTTTTTTTGTGAAAATTTTCGGAATTGTAAATTTCTATTGAATTCGTTATTTGTTTTCATTTTCTAACCAAATTATACACGAAAAATCAGTTTTCAAACGATTTCCAAAATTTCTGAAAAACAAAAAGTTGTCGATTTTTGCGTTCCTTTTTCTACAGAAAATTTCAAAATTGGTAATCTCGATGTGATTCATAAATTTTTTTTATTTTCTAGCAGAAATCTACTCGAAAAATAAGTTTTTGTAAGAATTTGAAAAATTATCGAAATTTAAAAATCGTCGTTTTTTGCGGTTTTTTTCTATAGAAAAATTGAAAATCATGAAATTCGTCCATTTTTATGAATTTTTTTGGTTTTTTTCTATAGAAAAATTGAAAATCATGAAATTCGTCCATTTTTATGAATTTTTTTTTGTGAAAATTTTCGGAATTGTAAATTTCTATTGAATTCGTTATTTGTTTTCATTTTCTAACCAAATTATACACGAAAAATCAGTTTTCAAACGATTTCCAAAATTTCTGAAAAACAAAAATTTGTCGATTTTTGCGTTCCTTTTTCTACAGAAAATTTAAAAAATTGCTAATCTCGATGTGATTCATAAATTTTTTTTATTTTCTAGCAGAAATCTACTCGAAAAATAAGTTTTTGTAAGAATTTGAAAAATTATCGAAATTTAAAAATCGTCGTTTTTTGCGGTTTTTTTTCTATAGAAAAATTGAAAATCATGAAATTCGTCCATTTTTATGAATTTTTTTGTGAAAATTTTCGGAATTGTAAATTTCTATTGAATTCGTTATTTGTTTTCATTTTCTAACCAAATTATACACGAAAAATCAGTTTTCAAACGATTTCCAAAATTTCTGAAAAACAAAAATTTGTCGATTTTTGCGTTCCTTTTTCTACAGAAAATTTAAAAAATTGCTAATCTCGATGTGATTCATAAATTTTTTTTATTTTCTAGCAGAAATCTACTCGAAAAATAAGTTTTTGTAAGAATTTGAAAAATTATCGAAATTTAAAAATCGTCGTTTTTTGCGGTTTTTTTTCTATAGAAAAATTGAAAATCATGAAATTCGTCCATTTTTATGAATTTTTTTGGTTTTTTTCTATAGAAAAATTGAAAATCATGAAATTCGTCCATTTTTATGAATTTTTTTGTGAAAATTTTCGGAATTGTAAATTTCTATTGAATTCGTTATTTGTTTTCATTTTCTAACCAAATTATACACGAAAAATCAGTTTTCAAACGATTTCCAAAATTTCTGAAAAACAAAAATTTGTCGATTTTTGCGTTCCTTTTTCTACAGAAAATTTAAAAAATTGCTAATCTCGATGTGATTCATAAATTTTTTTTATTTTCTAGCAGAAATCTACTCGAAAAATAAGTTTTTGTAAGAATTTGAAAAATTATCGAAATTTAAAAATCGTCGTTTTTTGCGGTTTTTTTCTATAGAAAAATTGAAAAACGTGGAATTCGTTTATTTTTATGAATTTTTTTTTGTGAAAATTTTCGGAATTGTAAATTTCTATTGAATTCGTTATTAGTATTCATTTTCTAACCAAATTATACACGAAAAATCAGTTTTCAAACGATTTCCAAAATTTCTGAAAAACAAAAATTTGTCGATTTTTGCGTTCCTTTTTCTACAGAAAATTTCAAAATTGGTAATCTCCATGTGATTCATAAATTTTTCTTATTTTCTAGCAGAAATCTACTCGAAAAATAAGTTTTTGTAAGAATTTGAAAAATTATCAAAATTTAAAAATCGTCGTTTTTTGCGGTTTTTTTCTATAGAAAAATTGAAAATCATGAAATTCGTCCATTTTTATGAATTTTTTTGTGAAAATTTTCGGAATTGTAAATTTCTATTGAATTCGTTATTTGTTTTCATTTTCTAACCAAATTATACACGAAAAATCAGTTTTCAAACGATTTCCAAAATTTCTGAAAAACAAAAATTTGTCGATTTTTGCGTTCCTTTTTCTACAGAAAATTTCAAAATTGGTAATCTCCCTGTGATTCATGAATTTTTCTTATTTTCTAGAAAAAATCTACTTAAAAAATAAGTTTTTGTAAGAATTTGAAAAATTATCGAAATTTAAAAATCATCGTTTGTTGCGGTTTTTTTTCTATAGAAAAATTGAAAAACGTGGAATTCGTTAATTTTTATAAATTTTTTTTGTGAAAATGTTCGGAATTGTAAATTTCTATTGAATTCGTTATTTTTTTCATTTTCTCACGGAATTATACACGAAAAATCAGTTTTTAAAAGATTTCCAAAATTTCTGAAAAACAAAAATTTGTCTATTTTTGCGTTCCTTTTTCTACAGAAAATTTCAAAATTGGTAATCTCCCTGTGATTTATGAATTTTTCTTATTTTCTAGCAGAAATCTACTCGAAAAATAAGTTTTTGTAAGAATTTGAAAAATTATCGAAATTTAAAAATCGTCGTTTTTTGCGGTTTTTTTTCTATAGAAAAATTGAAAATCATGAAATTCGTCCATTTTTATGAATTTTTTTGGTTTTTTTCTATAGAAAAATTGAAAATCATGAAATTCGTCCATTTTTATGAAATTTTTTGTGAAAATTTTCGGAATTGTAAATTTCTATTGAATTCGTTATTTGTTTTCATTTTCTCACCAAATTATACACGAAAAATCAGTTTTCAAACGATTTCCAAAATTTCTGAAAAACAAAAATTTGTCGATTTTTGCGTTCCTTTTTCTACATAACATTTCAAAATTGGTAATCTCCATGTGATTCATGAATTTTTCTTATTTTCTAGCAGAAATCTACTAGAAAAATAAGTTTTTGTAAGAATTTGACAAATTATCGAAATTTAAAAATCGTCGTTTTTTGCGGTTTTTTTCTATAGAAAAATTGAAAAACGTGGAATTCGTTAATTTTTATGAATTTTTTTTTGTGAAAATTTTCGGAATTGTAAATTTCTATTGAATTCGTTATTAGTATTCATTTTCTAACCAAATTATACACGAAAAATCAGTTTTCAAACGATTTCCAAAATTTCTGAAAAACAAAAATTTGTCGATTTTTGCGTTCCTTTTTCTACAGAAAATTTCAAAATTGGTAATCTCCCTGTGATTCATGAATTTTTCTTATATTCTAGAAAAAATGTACTTAAAAAATAAGTTTTTGTAAGAATTTGAAAAATTATCGAAATTTACAAATCGTCGTTTTTGCGGTTTTTTTTCTATAGGAAAATTGAAAATCATGAAATTCGTCCATTTTCGTGAATTTTATTGTGAAAATGTTTGGAATTGTAAATTTCTATTGAATTCGTTATTTGTTTTCATGTTCTAACCAAATTATACACGAAAAATCAGTTTTCAAACGATTTCCAAAATTTCTGAAAAACAAAAATTTGTCGATTTTTGCGTTCCTTTTTCTACATAACATTTCAAAATTGGTAATCTCCATGTGATTCATGAATTTTTCTTATTTTCTAGCAGAAATCTACTCGAAAAATAAGTTTTTGTAAGAATTTGAAAAATTATCGAAATTTAAAAATCGTCGTTTTTTGCGGTTTTTTTCTATAGAAAAATTGAAAAACGTGGAATTCGTTTATTTTTATGAATTTTTTTTTGTGAAAATTTTCGGAATTGTAAATTTCTATTGAATTCGTTATTAGTATTCATTTTCTAACCAAATTATACACGAAAAATCAGTTTTCAAACGATTTCCAAAATTTCTGAAAAACAAAAATTTGTCGATTTTTGCGTTCCTTTTTCTACAGAAAATTTCAAAATTGGTAATCTCCCTGTGATTTATGAATTTTTCTTATTTTCTAGCAGAAATCTACTCGAAAAATAAGTTTTTGTAAGAATTTGAAAAATTATCGAAATTTAAATATCGTCGTTTTTTGCGGTTTTTTTTCTATAGAAAAATTGAAAATCATGAAATTCGTCCATTTTTATAAATTTTTTTTTGGTTTTTTTCTATAGAAAAATTGAAAATCATGAAATTCGTTTATTTTTATGAATTTTTTTTGTGAAA
Source organism: Leptopilina myrica (nomen nudum) (assembly GCA_032872475.1). Taxonomy (NCBI): domain Eukaryota; kingdom Metazoa; phylum Arthropoda; class Insecta; order Hymenoptera; family Figitidae; genus Leptopilina; species Leptopilina myrica (nomen nudum). Next base: position 27,941,226 of record CM065464.1, read on the forward strand.
ATTTTCGGAATTGTAAATTTCTATTGAATTCGTTATTTGTTTTCATGTTCTAACCAAATTATACACGAAAAATCAGTTTTCAAACGATTTCCAAAATTTCTGAAAAACAAAAATTTGTCGATTTTTGCGTTCCTTTTTCTACATAACATTTCAAAATTGGTAATCTCCATGTGATTCATGAATTTTTCTTATTTTCTAGCAGAAATCTACTCGAAAAATAAGTTTTTGTAAGAATTTGAAAAATTATCGAAATTTAAAAATCGTCGTTTTTTGCGGTTTTTTTCTATAGAAAAATTGAAAAACGTGGAATTCGTCCATTTTTATGAATTTTTTTGTGAAAATTTTCGGAATTGTAAATTTCTATTGAATTCGTTATTTGTTTTCATTTTCTAACCAAATTATACACGAAAAATCAGTTTTCAAACGATTTCCAAAATTTCTGAAAAACAAAAATTTGTCGATTTTTTCGTTCCTTTTTCTACAGAAAATTTAAAAAATTGCTAATCTCGATGTGATTCATAAATTTTTTTTATTTTCTAGCAGAAATCTACTAGAAAAATAAGTTTTTGTAAGAATTTGACAAATTATCGAAATTTAAAAATCGTCGTTTTTTGCGGTTTTTTTCTATAGAAAAATTGAAAATCATGAAATTCGTTTATTTTTATGAATTTTTTTTTGTGAAAATTTTCGGAATTGTAAATTTCTATTGAATTCGTTATTAGTATTCATTTTCTAACCAAATTATACACGAAAAATCAGTTTTCAAACGATTTCCAAAATTTCTGAAAAACAAAAATTTGTCGATTTTTGCGTTCCTTTTTCTACAGAAAATTTAAAAAATTGCTAATCTCGATGTGATTCATAAATTTTTTTTATTTTCTAGCAGAAATCTACTAGAAAAATAAGTTTTTTTAAGAATTTGAAAAATTATCAAAATTTAAAAATCGTCGTTTTTTGCGGTTTTTTTCTATAGAAAAATTGAAAATCATGAAATTCGTCCATTTTTATGAATTTTTTTGGTTTTTTTCTATAGAAAAATTGAAAATCATGAAATTCGTCCATTTTTATGAATTTTTTTGTGAAAATTTTCGGAATTGTAAATTTCTATTGAATTCGTTATTTGTTTTCATGTTCTAACCAAATTATACACGAAAAATCAGTTTTCAAACGATTTCCAAAATTTCTGAAAAACAAAAATTTGTCGATTTTTGCGTTCCTTTTTCTACATAACATTTCAAAATTGGTAATCTCCATGTGATTCATGAATTTTTCTTATTTTCTAGCAGAAATCTACTCGAAAAATAAGTTTTTGTAAGAATTTGAAAAATTATCGAAATTTAAAAATCGTCGTTTTTTGCGGTTTTTTTCTATAGAAAAATTGAAAAACGAGGAATTCGTTTATTTTTATGAATTTTTTTTTGTGAAAATTTTCGGAATTGTAAATTTCTATTGAATTCGTTATTAGTATTCATTTTCTAACCAAATTATACACGAAAAATCAGTTTTCAAACGATTTCCAAAATTTCTGAAAAAAAAAATTTGTCGATTTTTGCGTTCCTTTTTCTACAGAAAATTTCAAAATTGGTAATCTCCCTGTGATGCATGAATTTTTCTTATATTCTAGAAAAAATGTACTTAAAAAATAAGTTTTTGTAAGAATTTGAAAAATTATCGAAATTTAAAAATCGTCGTTTTTTGCGGTTTTTTTTCTATAGAAAAATTGAAAATCATGAAATTCGTCCATTTTTATGAATTTTTTTGTTTTTTTTCTATAGAAAAATTGAAAATCATGAAATTCGTCCATTTTTATGATTTTTTTTGTGAAAATTTTCGGAATTGTAAATTTCTATTGAATTCGTTATTTGTTTTCATGTTCTAACCAAATTATACACGAAAAATCAGTTTTCAAACGATTTCCAAAATTTCTGAAAAACAAAAATTTGTCGATTTTTGCGTTCCTTTTTCTACATAACATTTCAAAATTGGTAATCTCCATGTGATTCATGAATTTTTTTTATTTTCTAGCAGAAATCTACTAGAAAAATAAGTTTTTGTAAGAATTTGACAAATTATCGAAATTTAAAAATCGTCGTTTTTTGCGGTTTTTTTCTATAGAAAAATTGAAAAACGTGGAATTCGTTTATTTTTATGAATTTTTTTTTGTGAAAATTTTCGGAATTGTAAATTTCTATTGAATTCGTTATTAGTATTCATTTTCTAACCAAATTATACACGAAAAATCAGTTTTCAAACGATTTCCAAAATTTCTGAAAAACTAAAATTTGTCGATTTTTGCGTTCCTTTTTCTACAGAAAATTTCAAAATTGGTAATCTCCATGTGATTCTTAAATTTTTCTTATTTTCTAGCAGAAATCTACTAGAAAAATAAGTTTTTTTAAGAATTTGAAAAATTATCAAAATTTAAAAATCGTCGTTTTTTGCGGTTTTTTTCTATAGAAAAATTGAAAATCATGAAATTCGTCCATTTTTATGAAATTTTTTGTGAAAATTTTCGGATTTGTAAATTTCTATTGAATTAGTTATTTGTTTTCATTTTCTCACCAAATTATACACGAAAAATCAGTTTTCAAACGATTTCCAAAATTTCTGAAATAGAAAAATTTGTCGATTTTTTAAATTGGTAATCTCCATGTGATTCTTAAATTTTTCTTATTTTCTAGCAGAAATCTACTAGAAAAATAAGTTTTTGTAAGAATTTGAAAAATTATCGAAATTTAAAAATCGTCGTTTTTTGCGGTTTTTTTTCTATAGAAAAATTGAAAATCATGAAATTCGTCCATTTTTATGAAATTTTTTGTGAAAATTTTCGGAATTGTAAATTTCTATTGAATTCGTTATTTTTTCATTTTCTCACAGAATTATACACGAAAAATCAGTTTTTAAAAGATTTCCAAAATTTCTGAAAAACAAAAATTTGTCTATTTTTGCGTTCCTTTTTCTACAGAAAATTTCAAAATTGGTAATCTCCCTGTGATTTATGAATTTTTCTTATTTTCTAGCAGAAATCTACTCGAAAAATAAGTTTTTGTAAGAATTTGAAAAATTATCGAAATTTAAAAATCGTCGTTTTTTCCGGTTTTTTTTCGATAGAAAAATTGAAAATCATGAAATTCATCCATTTTTATGAATTTTTTTGGTTTTTTTCTATAGAAAAATTGAAAATCATAAAATTCGTCCATTTTTATGAATTTTTTTGTGAAAATTTTCGGAATTGTAAATTTCTATTGAATTCGTTATTTGTTTTCATTTTCTAACCAAATTATACACGAAAAATCAGTTTTCAAACGATTTCCAAAATTTCTGATAAACAAAAATTTGTCGATTTTTGCGTTCCTTTTTCTACAGAGAATTTAAAAAATTGGTAATCTCGATGTGATTCATAAATTTTTTTTATTTTCTAGCAGAAATCTACTAGAAAAATAAGTTTTTGTAAGAATTTGACAAATTATCGAAATTTAAAAATCGTCGTTTTTTGCGGTTTTTTTCTATAGAAAAATTGAAAAACGTGGAATTCGTCCATTTTTATGAATTTTTTTTTGTGAAAATTTTCGGAATTGTAAACTTCTATTGAATTCGTTATTTGTTTTCATTTTCTAACCAAATTATACACGAAAAATCAGTTTTCAAACGATTTCCAAAATTTCTGAAAAACCAAAATTTGTCGATTTTTGCGTTACTTTTTCTACAGAAAATTTCAAAATTGGTAATCTCCATGTGATTCTTAAATTTTTCTGATTTTCCAGCAGAAATCTACTCGAAAAATAAGTTTTTGTAAGAATTTGGAAAATTATTGAAATTTAAAAATCGTCGTTTTTTGCGGTTTTATTTTCGAAAGAAAAATTGAAAATCGTGAAATTCGTCCATTTTTAAAAATTTGTTTTTGTGAAAATTTTCGGAATTGCAAATTTCTATTGAATTCGTTATTTATTTTCATTTTCTAACCAGATTATACACGAGAAATCAGTTTATAACGATTTCAAAAATTTCTGAAAAGCAAAAATTTGTCGATTTTTTTGTTCCTTTTTCTACAGAAAATTTCAAAATTGGTAATCTCCATGTGATTCATGAATTTTTATGATTTTCCAGCAGAAATCTACTCGAAAAATAAGTTTTTGTAAAAATTTAAAAAATTATCAAAATTTAAAAATCGTCGTTTCTTGCGGTTTTTTTTCTATAGAAAAATTGAAAATCGTGGATTTCGTCCATTTTTATGAATTTTTTTTTGTGAAAATTTTCGGAATTGTAAATTTCTATTGAATTCGTTATTAGTATTCATTTTCTAACCAAATTATACACGAAAAATCAGTTTTCAAACGATTTCCAAAATTTCTGAAAAACAAAAATTTGTCGATTTTTTCGTTCCTTTTCTACAGAAAATTTCAAAATTGGTAATCTCCATGTGATTCATGAATTTTTCTTATTTTCTAGAAGAAATCTACTCGAAAAATAAGTTTTTGTAAGAATTTAAAAAATTTATTAAAATTTAAAAATCGTCGTTTTTTGCGGTTTTTTTTCTATAGAAAAATTGAAAATCGTGAAATTCGTTTATTTTTATGAATTTTTTTTGTGAAAATTTTCGGAATTGTAAATTTCTATTGAATTCGTTATTTGTTTTCATGTTCTAACCAAATTATACACGAAAAATCAGTTTTCAAACGATTTCCAAAATTTCTGAAAAACAAAAATTTGTCGATTTTTGCGTTCCTTTTTCTACAGAAAAGTTCAAAATTGGTAATCTCCATGTGATTCTTAAATTTTTCTTATTTTCTAGCAGAAATCTACTCGAAAAATAAGTTTTTGTAAGAATTTGAAAAATTATTGAAATTTAAAAATCGTCGTTTTTTGCGGTTTTTTTTCTATAGAAAAATTAAAAATCGTGAAATTCGTCCATTTTTAAAAATTTTTTTTTGTGAAAATTTTCGGAATTGCAAATTTCTATTGAATTCGTTATTTGTTTTCATTTTCTAACCAGATTATACACGAGAAATCAGTTTATAACGATTTCAAAAATTTCTGAAAAACCAAAATTTGTCGATTTTTTCGTTCCTTTTCTACAGAAAATTTCAAAATTGGTAATCTCCATGTGATGCATGCATTTTTCTTATTTTCTAGAAGAAATCTACTCGAAAAATAAGTTTTTGTAAGAATTTAAAAAATTATTAAAATTTAAAAATCGTCGTTTTTTGCGGTTTTTTTTCTATAGAAAAATTGAAAATCGTGAAATTCGTCCATTTTTATGAATTTTTTTTGTGAAAATTGTGAATTCGTTATTTGTTTTCATTTTCTAACCAAATTATACACGAAAAATCAGTTTTCAAACGATTTCCAAAATTTCTGAAAAACAAAAATTTGTCGATTTTTTCGTTCATTTTTCTACAGAAAAGTTCAAAATTGGTAATCTCCATGTGATTCTTAAATTTTTCTTATTTTCTAGCAGAAATCTACTCGAAAAATAAGTTTTTGTAAGAATTTGAAAAATTATCGAAATTTAAAAATCGTCTTTTTTTGCGGTTTTTTTTCTATAGAAAAATTAAAAATCGTGAAATTCGTCCATTTTAAAAAATTTTTTTTTGTGAAAATTTTCGGAATTGCAAATTTCTATTGAATTCGTTATTTGTTTTCATTTTCTAACCAGATTATACACGAGAAATCAGTTTAGAACGATTTCAAAAATTTCTGAAAAGCAAAAATTTGTCGATTTTTTTGTTCCTTTTTCTACAGAAAATTTCAAAATTGGTAATCTCCATGTGATTCATGAATTTTTATGATTTTCCAGCAGAAATCTACTCGAAAAATAAGTTTTTGTAAAAATTTAAAAAATTATCAAAATTTAAAAATCGTCGTTTTTTGCGGTTTTTTTTCTATAGAAAAATTGAAAATCTTGGAATTCGTCCATTTTTATGAATTTTTTTTGTGAATTTTTCGGAATTATAAATTTCTATTGAATTCGTTATTTGTTTTCATTTTTTAACCAAATTTTCCCCAAAAAACCTTTTTGTTAACGATTTCAAAAAGGACCCCGCACAAAATGCATTGGAATTGGCTTACCGTTAATTTTGTTCAAATTTTCAGAATTAGTAGTTCTAAGTGTCCTAATTAAAGATATAATTTTGTTAAACTCAAAACTTCACTTGTTTGGCTGAAAACAGGGGGTGAAAGTACCCCCTGTCTAAGGCATGAAATGAACATTTCAGTGCTTTTAGCCAAATAAACCATTATTTTTGGTAAGTTTAATGTCAGAAGTCACCAATATACATAAAGAGAGAACTCTTAATGTTAAACAAATAAAAATGTAAAATATCAACCCTCAAAAACTACCCCTTGTACAGTTAAAACCATATAGAAAAGGAAAAAACTATTTTAATCACAGAAAATATTTTTATAAATAAAATATTGACTTTTCATTTACTAATACATATGAAATGTCATATTTACCCTTAGAAACAACCCCAACAACAACAACAACAACAAAAAGCAACCCCTTTTATATTTTAAATAAATCCAGTAAACCAGATAAATGAACAGTTTAAACAGAGAAAGACTTTTGAAAATCGACTGGAAGTAATTATTTAATCTTCCGTGATTTTCAGTGCAATGTTCAAAATAAAAAAGTAACCTTATGAAAAAAACAACCCCTTAAGATTTAAAGTGAAAAAAGTAAAAAATCCATTTTAACCAAAGAAAACTATTAAAAATAGTAAACAGTTTATTATGTTTAAAAATCTTATAGTGTGTAATTCTTGCCTTTAAACTGTATTGACTATATATGTGTTTTCGTGTGAATGACGCCAAATGGTGAAAGGGTAGGAACACCAGTGCGAATATCGATATGTACAATAGTATAAAGTAAGTATAGCATAAGCAGTACATACAATCTTCCTAATATCATATGGCTCCGTCTTTGTGTTGTGTTCTGCGCACGGAAGACTGCACCTGATATTATTTTGAAGATGGTCCCTTTCGCTTTGGAGCGTCACATATATGATTTCTTTCATCAGCTCATGACATCGCTTGAAAGGCAACATTTGTTACCAGCTTACTGTATATCCTACAATATCTGGATTAAGAATATGTTAATCATTGTTTAAAATATTGTAGAGTACATTATTTAAACACATTTTTAGAGTTTGATTGATTTTTCAAAGATATTAGCATAGCATCGTTGTTTCAGATTGCGGGTATTTTGCAATACTTACTTTATACTATTGTACATTTCGATAATTGCACTGGTGTTCCTACCTTGAAGTAAATAATAATATAAACAAAATGCGTTGCTTTGTTTGTAATGCAGTTTTTCAACATAGACAAATGTCATCTATTGAAGGAGAAGAAAATGTTGATAAGAGCGAAATTGCAATTCGTTGGCGAGAAGAAAGAGGCTTTCCACCGGTTGCAATTGGTATTAATACACGTGTATGCATAACATGCAAGCGACTTATTAATATTGAAGTTAATGAAAATGAAAATAATCCATCTTGTTTAAGACTTAATGTCTTAACGCAAACATCGAGCCATACGTGCCTTATTTGCAATCGGATAGATAATGTAGTACGACTTTCAGACGAATGTCGTGTTAACATTTTTGTCCTGAAAGACATTTACGTTCAAGAAAATGTTAGGTGTTGTCCAGAGCATTTAGATGAACACGGTTTCATCCCTGCAGATCTCATGCAACATCTTCGTTTTATGAATAGATTTTATTGTATTAAAGGTCCTCAGTTATTAAAGTTTTTAAATGGTCTCAGCGGTTCTGTGAAAAAAAATTCGAAAAAAAATTCGTAGATGAAAGCGATTTTTCGGACGATCAGTTCAAATCATTTTCTCCAATAACTAAGGAACAATTTCGAGATTTATATTCTCTATTCGATCCAGCGCAACTGGTACCAGGTCAGAGATATATTTCAAAGAAAGACCTTTTAGTATTTTTATGCAAAATGCGGCAAGGTCTACCAGATGAATTTCTTTCAGTTGTTTTTAATTATCCCAGCAGACAAAGTGTTAGTATGGCTGTTAGTAAAGTAAGAATATTTTTAATGGAATCATTTGTTCCTCAAAACATTGGACTTAACGCAATAACGAGACAAGAATTCATAGAGAGATATGTACCTGATTTTGCAAATACATTATACAATCCGACACCAGAAAATCGTAAAGCAATTGTCATCATCGACGGTACTTACGCAAAAATTGGGAAATCTAGCAATTTTCAAGCTTTACGACAATCGTTTAATCTTCACAAGAGTTGTCATCTTGTTAAGCCCATTCTTTTGGTGTCAACGAATGGATACATTCTTGACATTCACGGACCATACTTTTCAGACGCACGAAATAACGACGCCAACATTTTAATACAAGAATGTGAAAGAGATGGTGCTCAAATCAGAGAATGGTTAGACGAAGGCGATATAATTATTGTTGATAGAGGGTATCGCGATGCGATTCCTTTTCTTGAACGGATGGGTTTAATACCCAAAATGCCACCGTTGTTGGGTCGTAATGAACGACAATTCTCTACTGAGGATGCGAACGAAGCTCGGTTAATCACAAAAATAAGATGGTTAGTAGAATCGCGAAACGGGCACTTGCAATCTATTTTTAAAATATTTGGTAAACCCATATCAATGACACATGTTCCTCATCTTGGTGATTTTTATCGCATTGCTGGCGCGATAATAAATAAATATCGTGGTTTAATAGAAATGGAAGTAGCTACAGTTGAATTAGCAACAGAAATGTTATTAAAAGCTGAAACAGCAAATGAATTAAAAACAAGGGTTGAAGAAGATGAACTTTTCCGAAGAAACGCACAGTGAGTGCATTTAAACGAAAACGATCTTCCATATTTTCCTCGTCTTTCTATGGAGTATTTGCGTCACTTGACATTCGGGGTATACCAAGTAAACTTGGCACCATCTTATATTCAGGATAAAGTCCATAGGGATGGTAATGAAGAATTACAACTAGATGCTTTGATGAATGAACCTGGTTTAATAAGAATGCGCATTTATTCCAGATTTCGAAATGCTACGCGACATCAGCTATGGATACTTTATGATCTTGAAGAAAATAGAGGTGAACAGCAGCAACCTATCCGTGGCTACTATTGCACTTGTAAGTCGGGTGCAAAAACTTTAGGTACTTGTGCTCACGTTGCAAGTGTTTTATGGTACTTCGGATGTGCTCGTCACGAAGAACACGTGAAATACCCTTGGACGGATCTTTTGGACAGCGTGTTAGATGCAGGAAATAGAAACAACCCTGTCAATAAATAATTTTTTTGGATGCATTGCAGCAAAGTCCTTAAAATAAGATTTGCTACTAAGTGCAACTTGTATATATGTAAATAGGTGAGATTTTTTTTTTAACAAGAAAAGGAGTACAAAATCTTGTACCTGCAGCCTCCACGTGGCGTACTCTGGGTAGAAAATGTTTTTCTAGCGAATGCAGGCATGTTTTTGAACAATATAATAAGATTGAAACAAAACATTTGAGAGTTTTCACAAGCCTAAAGACATGCAATATCTTCAATGAGTTATTTTCTTTCTATGAGCCTAATACTTAGAGGGATGTTTATTATAAATAGCGTCGAATATTTAAAATAATATTTTATTTTTGTTACATGTAGGAGGTAGTTTCTTTAACAACTACAAACATAATAAACTGTTTACTATTTTTAATAGTTTTCTTTGGTTGAAATGGATTTTTTACTTTTTTCACTTTAAATCTTAAGGGGTTGTTTTTTTCATAAGGGTACTTTTTTATTTTGAACATTGCACTGAAAATCACGGAAGATTAAATAATTACTTCCAGTAGATTTTCAAAAGTCTTTCTCTGTTTAAACTGTTCATTTATCTGGTTTACTGGATTTATTTAAAATATAAAAGGGGTTGCTTTTTGTTGTTGTTGTTGTTGTTGGGGTTGTTTGTAAGGGTAAATATGACATTTCATATGTATTAGTAAATGAAAAGTCAATATTTTATTTATAAAAATATTTTCTGTGATTAAAATAGTTTTTTCCTTTTCTATATGGTTTTAACTGTACAAGGGGTAGTTTTTGAGGGTTGATATTTTACATTTTTATTTGTTTAACATTAAGAGTTCTCTCTTTATGTATATTGGTGTCTTCTGACATTAAACTTACCAAAAATAATGGTTTATTTGGCTAAAAGCACTGAAATGTTCATTTCATGCCTTAGACAGGGGGTACTTTTACCCCCTGTTTTCAGCCAAACAAGTGAAGTTTTGAGTTTAACAAAATTATATCTTTAATTAGGACACTTAGAACTACTAATTCTGAAAATTTGAACAAAATTAACGGTAAGCCAATTCCAATGCATTTTGTGCGGGGTCCTTTATTTCCTTCTTAAAAATTATGTTGCTTTAAAATAAAATGTTAATCTAGACTTAAAAACAAACTAAAAATCTTTATTTCATCAAGATGAATCGATTGATGTATAAAAAGAATGTATTTTATTAGCATTATGTTACGTCAAAACAAGAAACCTTTATAAATATACCTAACGTTCCTCGTTTTAAATTAGTTTCATGAATGAATCTAATTTGGGATGAGGATAAGTCAATGAGCCTACTAAATGTTGTGAGAGAATAATTTATTTGAAAACCAACAAGAAAGAAAAGAGTTGACAAAAATACAATGAGTACAAAATTATGAATCTTACTTAAAGAATAATGATTACTTGTGATGTGATGATTATCTTGTAATCCAATCTTGAGTGGTGATGAGTTCTAGACGAAAAAGGACCGCTTAATTGTAGTCCTTAATGGTGGAGTATTTGTGGTGGTGTTTACACTAATGAGATAGTGTATTGTATTCCGAAAAATATCTGCTAGTCCCAGACAGTTGTCGCCTCCTAAGCAAATTTCGATATTTCGAAATTTGGAATGTGATACTTCAATATTAGAGTTTGTAGATACTCGAAAGAATTTCCAAATTTATATTTTTCGAAATTGATATAAGTTATATTTTGAAAATCGATGAATGGAGTGTTGTTTTGAAACTGAATTCAAATTAATATTTGGAGAATAATTCACTTGTAATGAAATATGTTTAAATTAATACTTGGAGTTCACTTTTTAATAATGTTCAAAGATTTACTGGGAATTCACTTTTGAATAATGTTCAAAGGTATACTGGAAGACTATTCACTTGTTGCCGATTAGATGAATACTGCTGATTTCCAAAAATTACTCTCTATCTAACCAGAAATTGTCTCCCTTTTTATATAAAACGTTCCTCATAAGTGTAATGCTTTGAAATCAGGCACGTGTTGATATTGGTTTAAGTGGGAGTAACGGGCGACTCCCCCGTCCCTCGTAGATTTGGGAATTGTGTAGAAAACTGCTCTCGGCGACTGATGATTTTCCTCCCGCTTATTGTGCGGTTGCTTTCTAGGAAACATGCACGTGTCAATATTTGTGGCGGTAACGGGCGACTCCCTCGTCCCTCGTAGATTTGGGAATTGTGTAGAAAAACTGCTTGGCGAGGGGGGAACAGGTGATTTTCCTCTTGTTTGAATTCCTGTTCGTCGCTTGTTTACATAATTTTCTCTCTCTAATATTATCTTCACTCGCTTGTCAAAATTTGTTAGAAAGCCCATGTTTTTGATGCGGTATCATTATTCTTTTTACATGAACTAAAATATTACTCTTTTTTTGTATATTTGTTACAATTTGTATTTTGTTTTAAAATATATAATAACTGTTGCCATATGTTAAAAATATGCAAAATACAATAATATAACATACATAAAATACAATAATAATATAATATAAGTAGAATACAATAAGAAAATACATGCATAAATATTATATTAAAATTAGATAAATTAACCAGAAGTTACGGACGTAACAATTAATAGAATTAAATAAACTGAAAAAATTCACTTTAAAGCAAATTTTTTGCTTATCGTAAAGAGGAAGCAAAATGTTCATGTAATGAACATCTTAATTTTTATTTTGTTCAAAATAAGAATAAGAAATGAAAAGAAACATCCTTAATAAATAATAATAATTTATTTCAATGCTTTAGTTTCCAATTAAATTTGTCTTTAATTTATAATTATGTTACTCAATAATTAAATTTATTATATGTATTTTCTAATAATAAATTTTCAATTTCATGAAATAAATTAACCAATTAATGTAATAAATTAAAAATCGTTTATCTGATGAAAATGTTGTACATTTAAAAAAAATAATAACCTTGATGTTACGTCCGAACGCCGTATTTTTTTATATTGTTAATATATTTTTCAATTTATACTTAAACTAAAATTACATGCAACAATAACACACAACATGAAGTTTTGTTAAATACTATAAACACATCTACACGAAAGCAACCCTTTGTAATTACACAAAAGGGACATTCTTTTTTGCGAATATTTTAAGCCAAAATATTTCAATTGGATAAAAATCTTGTTTTATTTAAATAATAGATTTAATGAAAATAAACATTCCTTTGAGTTTCACAATTTTTGGAGTGAAAAACCTAAGAAAGAAGCACAGTATTTCTTAATAAATTCCTTTTCTTGACAAACAGGTTATTGACCCTATTGAGAAAATTATAAGAAAATGTTGAAATAAATTGTTTTATTCAAGAAGTGGTGCATCCAGATTACTGAACTTGAATGACACCACTGCCTAAATCTGCAAAGTTCCAGAAATTGACATGGCAACAGTCAAATACAATGAACTTCACATACGATTTCCCCACTAAATCGTCTTTTAATAAAATTGATCGACACTGGGAAATAATCTGGGCAGTTTGTATATATATATGGTGCTAGTATTACACATTACAATCAGTATCAAAGATACTAAACATATTTTATAATTTAACATTTTAAAAGTATTAGTATTTTTAAAATTATTAAAAATTGTAGTTTATGCTAAAAGTTTAATACTTTCATAAAACCAAATTAAATTATAATGGTGACTAGGGGAGTAACGGGCGACTCCCCCGTCCCTCGTAGATTTGGGAATTGTGTAGAAAACTGCTCTCGGCGACTGATGATTTTCCTCCCGCTTATTGTGCGGTTGCTTTCTAGGAAACATGCACGTGTCAATATTTGTGGCGGTAACGGGCGACTCCCTCGTCCCTCGTAGATTTGGGAATTGTGTAGAAAAACTGCTAGGCGAGGGGGGAACAGGTGATTTTCCTCTTGTTTGAATTCCTGTTCGTCGCTTGTTTACATAATTTTCTCTCTCTAATATTATCTTCACTCGCTTGTCAAAATTTGTTAGAAAGCCCATGTTTTTGATGCGGTATCATTATTCTTTTTACATGAACTAAAATATTACTCTTTTCTTGTATATTTGTTACAATTTGTATTTTGTTTTAAAATATATAATAACTATTGCCATATGTTAAAAATATGCAAAATACAATAATATAACATACATAAAATACAATAATAATATAATATAAGTAGAATACAATAAGAAAATACATGCATAAATATTATATTAAAATTAGATAAATTAACCAGAAGTTACGGACGTAACACCTACCCCCTTAGATTGAGCATGGGAGAGAAACGAAACATGCTCAAACTTTTTAAATACTTATTTTTATAGAGATGTTATTACTGTTCATACATGCATTCTGTCCATTCTTAATATTCCAATAAACAGTTATTTAAACTTACATGATTTCATTCAACTCTTATCTCAATTATAATAATTATTTCAGTTATTAAATTGTGATTTTGAATTTACATACAAAGAATGTATGGGTTACATTTTTAGTAATTATGTGTGTTACAATTTGATGCTAATAATTTTTACAGAAAAAAAATTGTTTTATACAAAGGTTTAAGTTTCCGTAGAATTTTTGTATCGAAGTTTGTGATTTACATTTATTTTTTGTTTGCTTGAAAATTAAAAAATATATATATTTACAAATAGTTTTATGAATTTGAGAATTGGAAAATATACTACTTTAAATTTTACAGACAGAAAATATTTCTTTCTTTATGACTCATATAAGTTTTTTAACCTATTTTTATTTTTTATATTCCATTTTTAGTTATTTTATTCATAAATTTCTTTCATTCTCAAGTAATATTTTTAAATGAATCTTTTGAAGTAATTTTATAATTATACATTGTAGTCAATAATAAGATACATTTTGTAAGTAGCCATGGTTGTTATAAGAAATTTGAATAATGCCATCTTAGAGTCTTCTTCAATAAAAATTAGGTACTATTTCATTTACTTTTAAACAAGTACATAAAATAGTGTTTCAGATTTAAAATAAAATCATTACAAAATCAAAAATTGACAAAATCTAAAAATATAATTCAAATTTGCAAACATTAAAAAGAAATAATTTGTCAAATTAGATTATTGTTATAGTGAAACAAAAAAACTAATAAAAATGTGTGTATTAAAAAGTTTAATGCATTAAAAAGAATTTAATTTTTTTTTTGAAGTCCCTTATCGCAACATTATACCATATGTATTATTCAAACTATTCTATTATTCTTGTTTAATTCGTAATAGTTTCAGTCTATTTATATGAACTATTTTTTGTTTGTTTTTAACTTGTATTTTAACGTTTCCTTTGTTTAAAATTTCTAATATTTTGTGTGGGCCTGTATATTGATTAGCAAATTTATGAATTTTTCCCCCGTGTAGTAAAAATACTTCGTCTCCGAGTTTAAGATTTTGTGGATTACACTTTCTATCATAATAAACTTTTGACTTTTGTTTTGCTAATATTAAATTTTCTCTAGCGATGTTTCTCATTTCATGAAGTCTTGTTACTAAGTCTGTTAAATATTGGTCGTAAGTTTCTAATTTTTCGTGTTCAAGTGGCGGATCGCTTGACGGTAATCGTGCTAATTTTCCAAAAATTAATTCGTATGGAGTACACTTTGTACCTTCATGAACACTTGTATTATACGAGAACATAGCTAATTCCAACCAATCGTCCCATTCTTCATTTTTATTTATAAATTGTTTTAAATATTCTCCTAAAACGTGGTGAGATCTTTCAATTGATCCATTCGATTGAGGGTGGAATGCAGTTGTTTTAAATTGTCGAATTCTAAATCTTTTTGCTAATCTTCTCATTAAATTACTTAAAAAGTCTCTTCCTTGATCTGTTAAAACTCCTTTGGGTGATCCAAAAATACAAATAAATCTTTTAATAAATGCATCAGCTATTGTACTAGCTTGATGATTTGGAAGTGCAATTGCTAAAGAATATTTAGTTAAATTGTCTTGTATTGTTAATATATATTCACTTCCATTTTTAGTTTTTGGTAATGGACCAACAATGTCCATTGCGATTTTTTCAAATGCTGTACCTGGTGTATCCGTAATTATCATTGGATCTTTTGTTTTTACTCTAACTAATTTTTTTAATTGGCATTGAAGACAACTTTGTATGTATTTTTGAATACAGTTTTTCATATTTTCCCAATAATAATTTTGTCGTATTCGACCATAAGTTTTTGTTACACCTTTATGTCCTCCAACTGAGCTTGAATGCGCTTCTTCTATTAACTGCATATATTCTTCTTTAGTAGGATATTTTGTATATCCATTACATATAACAACTTTTACAAATGTATTTTCAAAAATTAATTTAATCATTGATAGGATTTCGTCCCAAGTTATATTGTTTATTTGGGCTGTTTTCGCAATACTGATACTTTTTAATTTTAATTCTTCGCATATATTTTTTAATGAAGGAATCGTAGACTTAATTCTTCTTATTGTATCAGATAAATTTTCTTTTATTTCATTTTCTATTGGAAGAGCAATATGAAAATATATACCTCTTTTTATTTTTTCTGCTATACCTAGTTGAAGTTTACCAAAATTTGGTAATTTTCCACGTTTCGCTAATGATCTGGATCCATTATCTCGAGGGTCTCCATTAACTGAAAGAAAATAGGTTAGATTGTCTCTACGCATTGGTAATTGATCTCTGCAGTCGATAATATACTTTTCTTGTTTCATATTTAAATTCTCACAATTTTCATTTTCCATTAGATCATCTTCTTCATCAGATGATTCTTCGGAGTTAGAATTTTCGTAGCCTTGGTCAATTTCTTCGTTTTTTCCCAATTTTGATTTCTGTTTAATATACTCAGGATCTGACTCAATTTCGTCATGAATAATTTCATTATAAAATTTTTCTTTTCTTTGATTCTTTGTGTTACATACCTTTTTTGGTCTTCCCCTTCTCTTCTTTGAAAATGAGGTATTCAAACGTGTGCTTTGTTTCTTGGGTCTACCTCGTTTCTTCGTTTTGTGTACTTTTATTTCTTTATTTTCAGTTTCTTGGATATCTTCATTTTTCTTTTCTTGTATTTCTTTTTCTTAATTATTTTTTTCTTGCATTTTGCGTTGATTTCTTGTAATAACGTTACAAGTTTCATGACGTGTATCATAATTTCTTTTAACTTCTTGGAGAATTCTTATTATCTCCGAATTCATATAGGATTCATTGTCCTTAAATAATTTTTCAATAGATTGGAGACCTTTATTTATCTCCGAATTTTCATAGCGTTCATTGTTCATAAACATTTTTTTCATATCATGGAGGTTTCTTTTTACCTCCGAATTCAAGTAATACTTATTTTCATTTGATACACAGTGTAAATATTCATTAAATTTTTCTTCAATTTTTCCTTGCACACATTTATTAATATATTTTTGAGTAATATTCTCTTGAATTTCTTGAGTTTCTTCAATTTTTTCTTCTTTTATGCCTTGTACTTTTTCTTCAATAATATCTTCAACTGGATTTCTGGATAAGGCATCAGCATTTACATTTGTTTTGCCTGCCTTGTAGACCACATTAAAATCATATTCTGCTAATTTCAGCTTTCATCTTGTTACTCTTGAACAAGGATCTTTAGAATTTTGGAACCACACGAGCGGTTTGTGATCCGTAACTAACGTAAATTTTCTTCCATAAAGATAAGGTCGAAAATGTTGCACACTGTATACAATCGCCAATGCTTCTTTTTCATAAGTGTCATATTTTCTTTCACATTCGTTTAAAGTTCTTGAAGTGTAAGCAACTGGTTGATCCTTACCAATTACTCCTTGGGATAAAATTCCTCCTATTGCAAAACCTGAAGCGTCCGTGGTTAATATAAATGGTTGAGAAAAGTCTGGTCTTCTTAAAAGTGGTTCCTCACAGAGTTTATTTTTTAAAGTATCAAAAGCATCTTGTTGCTTATCGGTCCAAAGGAAAGGTGTATCCTTTCTTAAAAGTTGATTTAAAGGATTTGCGATTTTTGAAAATCCGTCTATAAATTTGCGATAATAACCTGCTAGTCCTAAGAATTGTTTTATATTTTTAACATTTTTTAGTTTTGGAAATTTCTTTACAGCTTCTACTTTTTTCGGATCGGGTCGTACACCATTTTCGTCAATAATATGTCCTAAGTATCCTACTTCTAATCTCAAAAATTCACATTTATCCGGTTGCAGTTTCAAGTTAGCAAAACGTAATCGTTCCATGAGTTTCGAAAATTTTTCTTCATGTTCTTCTAGGGTATCTGCATAAATAACAATGTCGTCTAAATAAACAAATAATTCCGATCCTTGTAAACCTAATAATACCTGATCAATAAGTTTTTGAAATGTGCTCGGTGAATTTTTTAATCCGAAAGGCATTCTGTCAAATTCATAGTGTCCAAATGGTGTTGAGAACGCCGTCTTATAAGAATCTCTAGGATCCATTTTGATTTGATGAAAACCGGATGCTAAATCGAAGACTGAAAAATATTGAGCGTTTCCTAATTCATCCAACAGGTCTGTAATATTAGGGAGGGGGTAAAATTGACCTACCGTGCGTTCATTTAGCTTTCTGAAGTCTAAAACTAATCGCCATTTTTTATTTCCCTGTAAGTCATCTTTTTTTGGTACTATCCATATTGGTGTGTTGAAAGGTGAGTCAGAATGCTTAATAATTTTTTGTTTTAATAATTCGTTTACTTGGCGTGTCATTTCTTCTTTATGAACAGGTGGAAATCTATATTGTTTAGTAATAATTGGTGTATCATCTGTAGTTATTATCCTATGTTTTATAAGATCTGTTCCTTCCAAATATTCTCCAGGTATATGAAATCTATCGGAATAATTTTTTACTAAATTCATGATGTGTTCTAATTCTTCTTTGTTTAAGTGTTCGAGCCGAAGTAATTTTTTAATTTTTTCAACTCTATCTTCGACTGTAATATTCAAAACATTTTCTGATTCAATATTTTTTGAAAATGCGTCAATAATTTGTTTAATTGTTGAGTCTTCATTTTTATAATCAGATTTGCTTACTGAACTTTCTTGCTTTATTTCATCAAAATCTTCTAAATTTAATTCAAAAATTGGAATGTCAATTGATTCGTTTAATGTATTTATAGCCTTTAAATAAGCTAATCCTTCTATGTTTGAAACTACTGCATCACCTAAGTAAACACCTTCTTTCACTACTAATCTTGGAATGTAACCTACTTTTTTATTTTTATTTAAAATTTTTACATGAATATTGTAAATTGATCTTGCTGGTATTGTAATATAATTTTCCGAATCAAAATTAAATTTTTGTTTATTGATTTCTAGGTGTCTTTCTTCGTAATTTATTTTCACTTTATTTTTTATGAAAAATTCTGTTCCTAATATTCCATCATGTTCAATTGGGACATCATTTGATAAAAGATTAAAAGTTGTTAGAATTCCAAAAATATTAATCTCAACTTGACCTAAAGTATAAACAGCGTGATCGTTTATTCCTGTTAATTTTAGACATTTATTTTCATCGATTTTTATATCAGATTTTAAAGCGCGAATTTTTAATAAATTTGGCCCTGCACCTGTATCAATCATCATTGTGATTGGAATTTTTAATTCTTGAGTGTCAATTCGAATATATGGTATAGTGTTGGTTTTTGCTAGATTAATGTTCCTGGATGCATAGTAATTTCTTTTTAATTCTTCCTTAGAGCATCCTACTGAAGAGGAATTTTGGAGTTTCCCTGATTTTGAGTTTGCGAATTTGTTTGTTGTTGTTGTATATTGTTATCATCCCACATTTTTTTTCTACTATTAGTAGAAATATGTCCTAATTTTTTACAATAGTTACACGTTATTCCTTGATTTCTGTTTGCAAAGTTTGATGTATTGTTAGTTCGTGATTCTTGAGAAAAATTTCGTTGTTGATTAGGGAAAAAATTTTGTTGTTGATTTTGTCGTTGGTATGAAGTATGAAATTGATTTTGTGGCGTGTTTCTAAACTGATTTTGGAATTCATTTTGTCTTTGATTCTGTTGTGGATTTCTGTAAGTATTTTGACTTTGAAATTTATTTAATGCATGATTTTGATTGTTAAATCGATTTTGATTTTAAAAATTTTGGCGTAATCCTGGAGAAAAGGAGTTTTCTCGTCTTGCTCCTATCAATTTATTTAGTTGAAAACAATTTATTGCAAAATGACCGTTTTTTCCACAAACTAAACAAGTTATTACATTATCTTGAGCAATATTAATTTTGGTTGTTTTAGCAAAATCTTTATTATTTTTATGGTGAGAATTATACTCAGTATTATGCTCACTTTTTCTTAATTCACGGTGTGATAACAATTTTCTTTCTATTTCTACTGCTTTATTAACTATTTCTTGAAATGTATCTGCTGTACCAATTCTTATTTCAATTTCTGGTCTAAGTCCCCGTGAGAAACAATCAACAGTTGTTTTATCTAAATTTGTTTTAAATGCTTCATCTACTGCATTTTCATTGCTAAGCTTATGCGCGTCTAATATTCTTTCTGCTGCTTCTGCGATTCTTGAACCGTAAGAAATTACATTTTCGTGCTCCCACATATATATTGCTCCTAGTCCCCCTTGTAATTGATAAACAGATTTTGCTGGCGCGTAAATTTGTTTTAACCTTTCTGTCAACTGCTCTACTGTATTAAAATTATTTCCTATTATAATTCTTCTTGCTTCACCCGAAATTCGACTCCTAATTAATTTTACTAAATTTGTTTGTACTTGTGCGTTTTCAGGATGCATAGATTTTGCTTCTAAACAACTTTCAATAAATATAGATAATGGGATATTTTTTCCGTCAAACATTGGTATGGTTTCTAATGCATCGCGTAAAGACACTTGCTGATTGTTTGGAAGAGCCATGTTTTCTTCAAAAATAATATTATTTATAGAGTTATCAAAAGAATTGTTTACAGAATGATCGTTTGATTTACTTTCTTCAATTAAAGAATTATTTAAGCTTGAATTTACTTCCGAATGATTTGGTAAATTTTTATCTACTAGTGTATTTTCTAATATAGAATCTTTGCTGTCGTTATTGGCAGTTTCTAAAGAATTATCGTCAGTGTCAAAAAGGTTAGAATTAACAAAACCCGAGTCAAACTCTCTATGTATTTCTTCGGAATCAGGATTTTCTTTAGAATATCTAGGTGTACTTGTGTGTGGTTTTTCTTTATAATAAGGAATTCCTGAATTTAATAACAATTTTGGATTATTTTTTATTTGAGAGCGAGTTAAATGTGAGGAATCGGTTGTACTTTTATTCGAAGAAGACATTAAAAGATTGCATAATATCCAAATTTAAAATTTTACGCAATAATTGTAAAATTGTCAATCTTGTTTCTTGAATATAAAATATACTTTTCTTTTATTGTTAATTTTTTAAGCTTCAGGACGATAAACTTCCCTTAAATTTAATAACAATAACAAATCACAATTTAAAGAATGAAACAAAATTTGGTTTAGCACAATTTAAATACTAAAATGATTCATATACGAGACAAAAAATTCCATAAGTCAAGAGGACTCGAACCCCTATTCATCAATATAATACTGGATTTATTTTAGGAATGCACCTTGCAACTTTAAAAATTATAAGTTAAGAGGACTCGAACCCCTATTCATTAAAACCAATATAAAATATATTTTATGAATGCACCTTGCGACTTAAATCTCGTATAATGTTATCAATCAATATAAAATGTACCAATTTGAATGAAAATATGAAATGTCATTAATTTTTTTTATATTGTAAACTGGTATTATTTGTTATTATTATTAAAAAAAAAATTTCACCCTTTTCTTTTTTTAACAATTGGTATACTCATTGATTTATAAAAAATTTTTTGTATATTAAAAAGTTATATTCATTAAAATTTTCGAATTTTATTAAAATTTTGACAAAATTATGGCTGATCGACTTTATAATTTTCCCGACCGATGCACCAAAATTTATAAGGGCTTCTGTTACGTCAAAACAAGAAACCTTTATAAATATACCTAACGTTCCTCGTTTTAAATTAGTTTCATGAATGAATCTAATTTGGGATGAGGATAAGTCAATGAGCCTACTAAATGTTGTGAGAGAATAATTTATTTGAAAACCAACAAGAAAGAAAAGAGTTGACAAAAATACAATGAGTACAAAATTATGAATCTTACTTAAAGAATAATGATTACTTGTGATGTGATGATTATCTTGTAATCCAATCTTGAGTGGTGATGAGTTCTAGACGAAAAGGGACCGCTTAATTGTAGTCCTTAATGGTGGAGTATTTGTGGTGGTGTTTACACTAATGAGATAGTGTATTGTATTCCGAAAAATATCTGCTAGTCCCAGACAGTTGTCGCCTCCTAAGCAAATTTCGATATTTCGAAATTTGGAATGTGATACTTCAATATTAGAGTTTGTAGATACTCGAAAGAATTTCCAAATTTATATTTTTCGAAATTGATATAAGTTATATTTTGAAAATCGATGAATGGAGTGTTGTTTTGAAACTGAATTCAAATTAATATTTGGAGAATAATTCACTTGTAATGAAATATGTTTAAATTAATACTTGGAGTTCACTTTTTAATAATGTTCAAAGATTTACTGGGAATTCACTTTTGAATAATGTTCAAAGGTATACTGGAAGACTATTCACTTGTTGCCGATTAGATGAATACTGCTGATTTCCAAAAATTACTCTCTATCTAACCAGAAATTGTCTCCCTTTTTATATAAAACGTTCCTCATAAGTGTAATGCTTTGAAATCAGGCACGTGTTGATATTGGTTTAAGTGGGAGTAACGGGCGACTCCCCCGTCCCTCGTAGATTTGGGAATTGTGTAGAAAACTGCTCTCGGCGACTGATGATTTTCCTCCCGCTTATTGTGCGGTTGCTTTCTAGGAAACATGCACGTGTCAATATTTGTGGCGGTAACGGGCGACTCCCTCGTCCCTCGTAGATTTGGGAATTGTGTAGAAAAACTGCTTGGCGAGGGGGGAACAGGTGATTTTCCTCTTGTTTGAATTCCTGTTCGTCGCTTGTTTACATAATTTTCTCTCTCTAATATTATCTTCACTCGCTTGTCAAAATTTGTTAGAAAGCCCATGTTTTTGATGCGGTATCATTATTCTTTTTACATGAACTAAAATATTACTCTTTTTTTGTATATTTGTTACAATTTGTATTTTGTTTTAAAATATATAATAACTATTGCCATATGTTAAAAATATGCAAAATACAATAATATAACATACATAAAATACAATAATAATATAATATAAGTAGAATACAATAAGAAAATACATGCATAAATATTATATTAAAATTAGATAAATTAACCAGAAGTTACGGACGTAACAATTAATAGAATTAAATAAACTGAAAAAATTCACTTTAAAGCAAATTTTTTGCTTATCGTAAAGAGGAAGCAAAATGTTCATGTAATGAACATCTTAATTTTTATTTTGTTCAAAATAAGAATAAGAAATGAAAAGAAACATCCTTAATAAATAATAATAATTTATTTCAATGCTTTAGTTTCCAATTAAATTTGTCTTTAATTTATAATTATGTTACTCAATAATTAAATTTATTATATGTATTTTCTAATAATAAATTTTCAATTTCATGAAATAAATTAACCAATTAATGTAATAAATTAAAAATCGTTTATCTGATGAAAATGTTGTACATTTAAAAAAAATAATAACCTTGATGTTACGTCCGAACGCCGTATTTTTTTATATTGTTAATATATTTTTCAATTTATACTTAAACTAAAATTACATGCAACAATAACACACAACATGAAGTTTTGTTAAATACTATAAACACATCTACACGAAAGCAACCCTTTGTAATTACACAAAAGGGACATTCTTTTTTGCGAATATTTTAAGCCAAAATATTTCAATTGGATAAAAATCTTGTTTTATTTAAATAATAGATTTAATGAAAATAAACATTCCTTTGAGTTTCACAATTTTTGGAGTGAAAAACCTAAGAAAGAAGCACAGTATTTCTTAATAAATTCCTTTTCTTGACAAACAGGTTATTGACCCTATTGAGAAAATTATAAGAAAATGTTGAAATAAATTGTTTTATTCAAGAAGTGGTGCATCCAGATTACTGAACTTGAATGACACCACTGCCTAAATCTGCAAAGTTCCAGAAATTGACATGGCAACAGTCAAATACAATGAACTTCACATACGATTTCCCCACTAAATCGTCTTTTAATAAAATTGATCGACACTGGGAAATAATCTGGGCAGTTTGTATATATATATGGTGCTAGTATTACACATTACAATCAGTATCAAAGATACTAAACATATTTTATAATTTAACATTTTAAAAGTATTAGTATTTTTAAAATTATTAAAAATTGTAGTTTATGCTAAAAGTTTAATACTTTCATAAAACCAAATTAAATTATAATGGTGACTAGGGGAGAGTCACTACGGTCGGGACACTTTTTGACTTGTGCCCATAACTTCTGTTCTAGGCCGAATTTCACGTTTTCTGACATATGGTTGGAAAGATCTGCTAAAGTGTAATGTTTCTTCTGTACATCAGAAAATGTGTGGACCAAAATTGGAAAAGTTATAAACATTTAAAAAAAGAAAAAAATGTCGTTACGGTCGATCCAGGTCTTTACGGTCAGGCCACCGTAGAAAATCAATGTGAAATGAAGGAATATTTCTAAAAATGGACCGTAAATTACAGAAGAATGCTGAAATGCACTTGAAAATGGAAAATAGGAAATATAAAATTCATGTAAAAATTAATCTAAAAACGTTCTTAGTATACGAAACGTTTACAATACGTTATCGAAGGAGATGTGAAATGAGACTTTTTAAAATGTTTTACGAACGTTTTTCGACAATGAATATATTTTTTCCATTGTAAAATGACGTTCTTCACACATCTCTACCATAAACAAATGAATGTCCGATGTCAGAACGCACCATAATTGTAAAATTATGTGTCCCAACCTGCACGATATAAAGTGACCCGACCGTAAGTTTCAAGTCGTTTTGATTTTTTTAGCACACAGACATAAACGCACGATATAAAAACCAAATATCATACTAAAGTATTAAAGCACTCTCTAATGAATAAATTTCATCATCTTACTTTATTGTTTGCATCTTCCCTTTTGTTTAATTAATCTTTCTCGACATTATGTAAAAGTTTTGCTTCAAAAATTCACCATACATTTACTTTTTACGTTTATACTGCTCGCGTACTTCATTGGAACATAATGAAAATGACGTGAATAGTTTTCTACCATCACTAACAAGTATTTACATGCAATGGTAAATGGCACTAGTTTGTTACAACTAAGAAACCCGAGGTGGCCCAACCGTAAATGTGGCCCGACCGTAGTGACTCTCCCCTATATAGTGCTATATATATATATGCTGCTGTTGTTGTTCGTAACAAAAATTGTAAAATGATATAATTATTTTAAATCGATTATTATTTGATATAATCATACTGTTTATTAATATAATATACTATTCGTTTAAACTCCAAGGGCTTGCTTCGTGAGTTAAATAAAATATAAAATTTATATAATATAAAATTATTTCTGCGCTTATCTTATGGATCGCATCATTTTTGCTGACACTCGACATTCCCCAGTGAAACGTGATCTTTGACTTCCTTCGACTTGGTTTGAAAGAAGTTTTAATAATTTCGATTAAATAATAATTTTAATTTTTTTGTTTTGTTTTATTAAATATAGGCGTAATAAACCACCGTGGAATTTCCGTTTTTATCCTCAAAATCTAGCAGCCCTTGGATTCGATACGGATATCCATCCGTATCGATATTATCGATAAATATTCATTTATCTACTATTTTATTCTATTTTTATTATTATCGAATTATTTATTACTGTTGTTACATCCTATGAATAAGACATAATTACTTTTATTTTTATTTAGTAAATAAATATTGTGATTTGAACCTAGGCTCTCGCCCAATAGTTCGGGACACTTCGAATCTTACTTTGTTAAATATTTTGAAATTTGAGTGTTTGCCACGTTAAAGTGAAAAATATAAGAAAGGTTCAAAAAGAAATCAAGTAATTTAAAAATTGGTACTCACTTTTTAAAAAATTAAAGGTTGTTTTTTCCTCAGACGTGAAATAATTTAAATTTTTGTATTATATCGATTTGTAATATCGAAAATCGAGTAATCGATATTTAAATTTTGGTATTTGTAAAATAAGACTTGGAATAAATGTTTTTAAAAAAACACTACTTTTTTTATAGAAATAGAACTTGTATGTTTAAGATTCTTGAAATTTTTGACTTAGAAATTTGAATTGAGAACTGACTTGACATCCTATTGTAGATGCTGTTTTTAAAGGTTTGTCCCCACTGAATTTTTAGAGAATTTCTTAATTTTGGGAAAATATTTTTAGAGAGATGAAAAAAGAGGTGGAAAATTTTTATTATTGGTTTTCCGTAGGAAAATGGAGAAAGAAAAGAAAATTTGATTCTATAATTTTATGATTGGCTCTTCGAGACCTATCCCCCTTATATAGGCTGTGTCTTAAAGGGTGGTACCATAAGTCTATTTTTGTTTCAACGTAGTAGGGGGGTTCTCTTTTAATTTTAAGTTAAGTAGGGATATTATTTCACGTTTATGGATTTTTACAGAATGTTATTAATAATTTGCTTAATAATAATTTTACATTAATTTTTATAGTGTAGTTTAATTGTTTATAATTTTCAAATGTATATACTTTTTTTAATTTAAATTTCCTCTATCCTTTTTATATTAAGTTGAAGAACGACCGACCGACTGACCGACCCGAACAGTAGTTTAGAATATTCATATATATTGTGACACGGCTATTTTAGCCGTACACAAAATATTAATTTACTTAATGAAAAATAAAGAAAAATAACACTAGAACGGGAATCGAACCGTTTGGTTCCCTTTTATTTTATTTATTATTTATTTTTAAAAAACGCTGATAATTACCTCAATTTCGTCACTCCGACAAAATTTATAAATTTAGTATGATCTACCTGCAAACTCGTCACTTCAACGTTCAAAATCTATTGAATCTGATTAGTAATTAATCGTTCGTATTTTTCAATCTTGTGCTTGATCGCGAGAGTAAAGACTTTCGCCTCTCGTTAACTCCTCATCCAACGTCGCGGAAAGACGTTATCTGAAGTCGTCGTGGGAAGTGCTTCCTGGCATATATAGTCGGAAGAGATTCCCGATTATCCAAGAGTGCCAGGAAGACGAATTCTACACCGGGGAAGAGTCACCTGTCAAAACAATGGGTGCGGCCATATTGGATCGGTGGTGCTTATGTTGGCTAGTGCGCAACGCTCATGTGGCGCCGCGTGTAATTTAATTCACGAGCAGTCGGTTTAGTATAATAATCTTTAGGTTTGGTCATTTCATGTCAAAATGGCCTGGCGCCTTGGACATAAACCATACTCCATGAATAATAAAAATTGTTAGCAGGTTTTCTATTTATTTATTATATTTATTTCCAAAAGGAATTAAATAATATTAATTTAAAGATCAAAAATTAAAAATTAGTTCAAATATCAAATCAAACCTGTTACAATATATGCACACTACATATACACATATATACTTACACATATTCACAAAATACATACACATGTATACTCACACATATGCACTAAGCACATACACATGTATACTCACACATATATACTAAATACATACACATGTATACTCAGACATATACACTCAATACATACACATGTATACTCACACATACACATGTGGGACGTTTCACGTCAACCGGCCCAGAGCTCTGCCCAAAATAGTAAGCAACTAAAATAAACAATAAATATGGCAAAATGTTCGTAAACTAATGCCATATCAATTGCAAAGTGGCAGAATCCAAAATTTAAAATGGCGTTCTTACTGCCTCACCTGAAAGACACCAAAATCCAAAAAAAGAAAATATAGTTATCAATTACTCTCAAAAAACGGTACAATAATGATTAGTCATAGCATATTTTAATGTTTTCGGGGTCACTGATGACAAATCCGATGTCAGTTTTTCAAAATTCAAAATAGCAAATCCAATATGGGCGATAAATTAAAAAATTTTGTTTTTATTCGCTTGACACTTGTCACTCGGGGGTTTTTAGAGTCGCTGATGACGAATCTGATGTCATTTTTTCAAAATTCAAACTGGCAGATTCAATATAGCGGATAATTTTTGAAATTTTTTTTATTCGTTTAAAACTTGTCACTCGGAGTTTTTTAGGGGCGCACGGTGGTCTTGAATCAACTTTGAATGAAATGTCTTAGCACATCATTTTTTTTGCTGATTTGGGTTATTTGCACTCTAAATAATGTGTAAAAAATTTATAGCCCATAACTTGCCGAGCCGTTTTTATATTTATTATATATAACCTTTTCGTTAATTTTTTTTCTGTACAGTAACTGGTATAATTTCCGTAAAATGACAAAAATATGTGCCTTAACATGTATTGTAATATTTAAACAAAACTGACTTATTGTGTCAGAAATATTATTTAAATTGTTATATTATATTACTTAAAATTAAAGAAAAGTATTAGGGTCAGTTGGGGTAAATCCGGACAGAGGGCAAATACGGACAAAAGGTGTTGGATCTTAATTTACAAATAAAAAATTCAGTTCGACGTCAATATTTTAAGCTCAGATCCTTTAAAAGAGATTCTGACTACTTTTATGATTTTATCTCGACAATTGTCAACAGGATAATTTGAAAACTTAGGGTAAATCTAGACAGAGCTTCTATTACATTTTAAAAAGTGGTGTAAGTAGTGTAAGAAAGAAGAATTTCCTTTTATTATAAAAAAACTTACGTCATTTGTGAAAAATAGGTATTTTGTCCGGATTTACCCCAACTGACCCTATTTTAATTAATATTATGCTTAAATCCATAATTTGATACAAATATGTAACATTTTAAATAAAAAACTGATGATTTTTTTTCAAAATGAGTTTTCTCAAAAACGGCTCGACAAGTTATGGGCTATAAATTTTTTACACATTATTTAGAATGCAAATAACCCAAATCAGCAAAAAAAGGGATGTGCAAAGACTTTATATTCAAAGTTGATTCAAGACCACCGTGGGCGCTGATGACGAATCCGATGTCAGTTTTTCAAAATTCAAAATAGCAAATCCAATATGGCGGATAATTTTTGAACCATTTTTTTTTGCTTAAAACTTGCCACTCGTGCTAGCTTGCAAGCACCACCAGATAAATCAATTTTAAACGCAAAAATTCTTTTTGAATGGGCAAATAACCACATTCAAAATACTCAGCTTTTCTTTTACAACAAACAACAGCACGAAAGAGTGAAGCGAAAACTTGCAAGGAGATTTTCTCAGGCACCTGCTGTAACAAAAATCCAAGCTGCTCACTCTTTTATTGTAACGCTAGAAAGACAGTTAAAAATATTCAGATATTCAAATGCACCTCCAACGATTGCAGTTATGCAGTATTAAAATACAATTACAACGGTTGGGATGTATTTTATAAATTTATTGGAATCGGCCTTTTTTAAAGCCAACAAATTATCGAAAATTTCCAAATTATAACAAACAGTCTTTTTTAAAGCTACAAAATCCTTAATCAATTGGCCTTTTTAAAAGCACCCAATTACTTACATTGGATTCGCTGTTTTTAATTTTTGAAATCTGTCATCAGATTCATAATCACTGACCTCGAAAATACTATTAAAAAAATTCAAAAATTATGGGCCATATTGGATCCGCCATTTTAAATTTTGAAAAACTGACACCGGATTTGTCATCAGTGACCCCGAAAACATTAAAATATGCTATGACTAATCATTATTGTACCGTTTTTTGAGAGTAATTGATAACTATATTTTCTTTTTTTGGATTTTGGTGTCTTTCAGGTGAGGCAGTAAGGACGCCATTTTAAATTTTTGATTCTGCCACTTTGCAATTGATAGGGCATTAGTTTACGAACATTTTGCTATATTTATTGTTTATTTTAGTTGCTTACTATTTTGGGCAGAGCTCTGGGCCGGTTGACGTACAACGTCCCATGTATACTCACACATATACACATACATTTTAAAAAAATTTTTAAATTAATGGTCTACAAAGCTTTCTCCACGAGGAAGAACTAATAAATTTACCTCATTAAAATTTTTTTTTTATCTATAACACTAACTGCTTTTACATATTTTAAATAACCTGTATTGCTATAATCAATTTCAAAAACTAATTTAAATAATAGAAGAATATATCTTATGATTTTCATACTTTTTATTGCTAATAATAATAATAATAATATACATGTGTATGTGATGTATGTGTATGTGTGAGTATACATGTTTATGTGCTTAGTGCATATGTGTGAGTATACATGTGTATGTATTTTGTGAATATGTGTAAGTATATATGTGTATGTGTAGTGTGCATATATATATATATATATGACCGACCTAGTCACACCAAGTGTATATATCTAACTATATTTTAGAATATTCATACATATGCACACTACACATACACATACACATACACATGTATACTCACACATATACACTCAATACATACACATGTATACTCACACATATAAACTATACATACACATGTATACCCACGCATATACGTACAACACATACACATGTATAATCGCACATATACATTAAACACATACACATGTATACTCACACTTATACACTCATAACATACAAATATATACTCACACATATAAACTCTAAATTCTATTTACAAACACATTCTTTCTACTATTAGAAAAGTTACAAAAGTTCTGATTCGCCCCTAAAGAACTTGAATCGTTTGACCTACACTAAAACATTAAATTCTAGATATAAAAATGTCATAGTCGACGTGAAAAGCTCAGGTTTTTGGCAGACTCGCTGTCTTCACAAAATCTGCTTCTGCTGCAAATATCATTCTCCATGATAATTGTCTTGAAACGATAGGTTTAAAAGCTTCCTTTCCCTTATATTTTGTTTCCTCTCAGGGCGTGATTAAAAACATTCCACTTGACATCTCTGAACAAGAGCTCTTGAACAACATCGAGATTCTAGGTAATTATCACAGCAACAAAGAAACAAGTTGCTATACATAATGCATCATTTAATGTTGAAGTCTACACCCCATCAATAAAAATCTGCTGGAACTGCTTAAGATACGGTCACATTAGTAAATTTTGAAATTCCAAAAAAATCTGTAAACAATAATATTAATGTTAATGCATTAATTAACAATTTAATTACAGCTTTTACCAATCTTCTCAATTTATTCAACTCAAGCACTTCTCCAAATAAATCAGATATTCTATTCAATTTTATGACGAATTTTTCGTCAAACGTATCTGCAGTAACCACTTTTTTAAACGAATCCTAACATGGCCCTAGTAAACAACTTGAAAATAATACAGTGGATCTGTAGCGGAATCGCGAACAAAAAAACGGATATCCTAGCAATTTCAAAAGAATTCGATATTTTACTCCTGTGCAAGACTTTCCTTAAACCAAATAGATTATTCTCAGTAAATTCTCATTTTAATTTTATAAGTGCCGATAGACCAAATCATAACAGAGGAGGTTTAGCAATCGCTATTAGAAAAGACATTATATTTACAAAAAACTCAAGCATTCTTAACATAGAAAATAGTCTTGAGACTTTATTCATATCTATCAATACAAATTTAGGTCAGTTATTAATTGTATCTCTTTATAGTGTCCCTTCACCAGACAATATAATTTCTGAGAACACATGGAAAAATGTACTAAACTCAGTCACAAATCTTCATTCAGATCATATTTTTATAGCTAGAGATTCTAATGCTCACCATTATCTATGGGGCAGTCCTAGATCTTGCCGGTCTGGCGAAGCTCTTTATTTTGCATTAGATGATTCAGATCTTATCTGTTTAAACAACGGAGAACCCACATTTATTAACAGACATCACGAAAATACATCTATTCTAGATCTCTCTCTCGTCAGTTCAAATCTCTTCACCTTTACTTCACATCGTGTCTGGGAAGACTCTCTGGGAAGTGATCACTTTCCAGTAGCCACACATCTTAGAGCATAAGTCCCTATCTTTAAATTCTCCTCTCATAAATATAATTTTTAAAAAACTGACTGGTTTCTATTTGATACAAACTTGAAAAAAACTACCTTTATTCTTCAATGTGAACGGGGAGATGATTGGACCCAGGATCAGCACTGTGGGTTTACCGCAGGGTTGTACACTGAGTCCAATTTTATATTCCGTTTACACGCGAAAACCTATGAAATTCTTCCTCCTCACTGTAAATTAATCGAATTTGCCGATGACATTGCAATACTCTCAAAATCCAATGACCCAATCCAATGTATTACATCTCTCCAACTTTGCCTTAATAATCTTTCTGCGTTTTTATCCGATAGAGGATTGGAGATTTGTCCAGAAAACTCCACTATTATTCCGAGACATAATAAACAATAAATTTAACAATCATTTATGTTTTTATACTGACGGCTCCAAAACGGAAAACCTAAAAAGAGCGGGATGCGCCTCAATTTATCCTTCAACTAATTTCTCTCTATCGTGGAAATTTGATTGTACTGCTTCCACTTTCTCAATAAAAGCTTTCTCTATATTTCTGACTCTTGACCACATCATAAACAATAGCTTAAATAAAGTCGCCATATTTTCCAATTCTTTAAGTATGTTGACGAGTGTCTCATCACCCAATCCATCCAATATTAATTCATACATCATATTTCTAATTAGAAATAGATTATCTGTATTATCGTCCTTAGACTATGACATTTCTTTAATCTAGATACCTAGGCACTTAGGCTTAGAAGGAAATGAAACTGCAGATAAAGCTGCTAAACTAGCATCGATTAATGGTCCCATGCTGAAAATTGGAGTACCACATACAGATCTTACTTCTGTGTTTCGAGAGACTCTCTACAGAAAATGTAACGAATACTATACAACTAGAGGACAATCATTTAGAGTTTACTATAACGAAAAATACTATCAACCTCGAAGAAAACCCTGGTTTGCTTCATTTTCCGCGAAAAGAGAATGGATTGTATCTATCTACAGGAGGAGAAGCAATCATAATTCTCTTAACGAAAGCTTACATAGAAAACACATTGTTTCATCTCCTGCATGTCCTTGTGACCCTGCAATTGACGAAGATTTGGAACACGTACTATGGAACTGCCCAAGATTCAACAATATCAGACCAAAATTAATTCACCAACTTTTGAAACTACTCAGATGCCTTGCTCTCTTTAATAGTGAAATTCTCTTACTAAATCCATCTATAACTGTATCATCATACTTATTCAATTATTTGAAAAAACACTCAACTACGAATTTAAATTTAAAAAAAATTCCCGCCAAGTGTATTAAATACGAATCAGATACGAACTTTACGAAATACGCGAGTGATATATAAAGCTACATTCACATTACTGGGTCATGTCTATATGTACAGGACATCATGTCCACACAAGGCCAACGCACGCGATCTACTATCGCATTTATAATAAGAAGAAGAAGAGTTCCAAAAAGGTACACCAGACGTGCTGAATTAAAGCACACGACTTGTTCTACTGTTTCGGGCATCTCTTGTGCTATTCTTTTTTCCGTGTATGAATCAGTCAAACTGTCATGATAACATACGTCATTAAAAAAAATTTATTGGAAAAAAATAAAATTTCATAGATTTGATCTAAAGAAAGCCAAACTTTGAACTTAGGTAACTTTTGTTGCAGAAGCTGGAATTCAAAGTTCCTTGTACTTGTAGCATCAGTATATTTTCAATTAAGTGTTCTGATTGTTACTTTGGACTACCAAAGCTTATAGGTTAAGTTACGAACAAATTAAAAATTAGTGTCATTTGGGACAAGATGATCCCTCAATGAGTGTACAAGATGATCCCCCCTGATTCCCATGTATTTTATCTCACCTCAAACTGAATTTTTTAGTATGAATAAAAAATTCAATTTTTCTCGCTTCTTATATATTTTTGTTATGGAAACTAAATTATTTAATACAAAAACTTAAAATCTACATCTATTATATTAATTTTCTTGATGTAGAAAATGTCACGTAATTATAAAATAGAAAAACGAAACGTAGTGAGTGTTCAAAAGCATTTATGGCCTAAATAATGCATATTTAATATTGATACACTTTATTCTTGCCTATACCAGGGGGGTCATCTTGGACACCGGGGTTATTATTGCAGTATTCACTTTTAAAAATTGCTTTAAGAATTTTAATTCTTACATCGTCATTGTAATTTTAATTAAATTTTGTATTACTTTTTACATTCAATATGTTGGAAATATTGCTCGAAGAAATTTGAATATTTAATACTCGGAAAATAAAGATTACTTCTGCAAGAAACAAAAGCGAAACTTTTACTGGAATAAGTAGTAATCCGTACCGCTACCACCATACCTGAGTGTGTGATCACGTCACTACTGTCATGCGCAGCGATCGTAGCCTGACGTCAAAGTCATGAATTTTATATAGTATTAATAATCACCCAACTTTGACCCCTTTACATTTGAATTATTAATGTAGGTTATATTTTTGTTCCTGCACCATTTTTAACTGTAAAGTATATTGGATGGTTAAAACTTTGTAATTTTAAGTTTTGAAGAGAATAGAATTTTTATCATTGAACTAATTTTCCTATTTTGCATATTTTTGCAAATTAAAATTTTACAACTTTTGACATTTTCCCAAAGTCCTAGGTCAATACTCTGCTTGAAAATTTAACATAGTAAATAAGTTATTTGACACGATTTTTGTATTCAATGAATAAATTTTTGTAAACACTCTTATTCTCAAGAAGATTATTGCTCTAGGACTTCCAAAAAAATGTCAAAGTTGTAAAATTTAAACATTCAAAATTAATCTTCCCATACAATTTTCAATATTATTTAACGCAAAGTTTTTTCTAAGCTTATTTTACAGTTTTAAACAACCTCTCGCATCGATTTGCAAAAATATGCAATAATTCAAATTTGAAGGGGTCAAAGCTGGGGGTGGTGCCTCCCTATAAAATGGGCAATTTTAGCAGTACATGTTTTGTAAGATGATATAATTTTAAAGATAATAAGACCTTTTACAAGTCTATAGAAAGTGACCTTTAAAATAAGCTTAAGATTATTTTAAACACATGTCTTCCAAAAGGTCTTATTCTTTTAAAAATTATATCACCTCACAAAACTTGTACCGAAAAAATTAGTTTTTATAAAATTTTATATTAAAATTTTTTTTCTTGTCGTTACAAATTGCTAAACTGACAATGTTGTCCAGTACTGCAATAATTTAATAAATAACATAAGTAATTTTAAATCAAATATGCTGTCCGTTATTATTATTTTTATTGTTACCGTACTATTACTGTAATATTTTAGTATAACCTTGCTTCGCTTAGAGTATTTATTGCTCGGAACATTTTAAATAATACTCGGCTTTTAATAATATTTAGATTCCTTGAAGTAAATTATACTTTTTTTAAAAAGTAAAATTTGTTTGAAAACAAAGAAAATCTTATTTACCACGAATTCTAATATGAAACTTTTAAATTTTTCTATTTCTAACAATAATTATTTTCAAATATCTTAATTATTGAAGAAATATCATAAAATAAATAAATGATTTAATGAAAAATTGTACTTAAATATTTCAAAATTAATTAAATTTCTTAACTTAATCTACTGGCGGAGTAATGCTTTCATTTTTTATCAAAAAAGGGAATTTTTAATTTTTGAAAAGTTTTGTTGGAAAATACAGAAAAATAAATCAATGTATTAATTATATTAAGATGACCAAATACACTTTCTAAAAATTTAAATTTTAAGATTAATTAATTATTATAATATATGTGAATTAATTATAAGTCAAATATAAATAGTATTTTATTTAATAATTAATCATTTTCATTATTTATTTAAAATTATTAATTTAATATACGCATTTTGTAGAACATTCATATTAAGGTGCATGTACTACTTATATTATATATTAACAATAAAGATGCTATTACATGAACATTAAAAATTAAAATATTATAATAATATTGTGAAATAATAAATTTATATGTAAGTAGAAATAAGTAAACTGTCATCCGAGCAAGTTTACGCTAAATTTAAACGCTAGTTTTAATTAAACTTTTGATTAACCTTTTTGACGATATAACTAACAGAAAAAAATTTTATAGTGAAAATTATGGAATATTTATGCAATCATAATAATAAAGCATTACACTTTACTTTTCTTTGCAATGAAATAATTTACTTATGTTGTTTTTAGGTATTACTTGGGTAAGACTCTGTCAGAAAATATGCGATTTTCATGGGGTCTTTGGATTAGACTGTAATTTGGTGCAATTATAGTATTGGATACTAGCAACTAGTGTGCCAAAATTTTTTTGAAAATTTTGAAATTCGTTGAAGTTACGCCATTTTGAATTTTTTTGTTATAATTTTTTTAAATCTTAATATTTTCGAAAGTTTTCAATGAAATTTAATAAAATTTGCCAATTCCTTCACCAAAGGAATTTTAATAGTGTCTTCGAGATTTTTAAATAACTCTTCGAATGAATTAGGACAGTCGTCCTTTTTAACGTCGGGTTGCGCTACAATTTTAACTGGGATTCAAACAATTTCCTCCGAAATTAATTGAGGCACTTTTACCGCGCTAATTAATTTTTTATTCATTT
Organism: Leptopilina myrica (nomen nudum); assembly: GCA_032872475.1. Classification (NCBI taxonomy): domain Eukaryota; kingdom Metazoa; phylum Arthropoda; class Insecta; order Hymenoptera; family Figitidae; genus Leptopilina; species Leptopilina myrica (nomen nudum). Next base: position 27,977,322 of record CM065464.1, read on the forward strand.
GCGACGATATCGCAGCACTAGATTTACGCGATTTATCTCGAGTTGAAGCAGATGGATTCGCCTGCTCGCCTAGTTTCGATCTCTCCATCTGCTTCTTTATTTTTCGCGAGAATTGTCATTGTCGTCAATTGTGATTTAGTCACTTTCGAACGTGGCCGTTTCACAACTTTTTTAATGTCTTGATTCTTGGGTGGGATAACACGGGTAAGTTTCACTACTGGTAAGTTTGATTTTAATATTTTTGATTTCACACGATCTAATTTCTCTTTCAACATCTTTCCTTCCTCTTCCTTGCAGATGCCGATTAAAGTGGACTCGAAATCTTCACTGTTGAAAACTTTTGGCGGGCTCTTGGCGTCCTTTTTCGCAAGCTGTCGATGCGGTGGTTTTGCAGCAACGGTGCAAACCTTAGTTAAATACGTATTTCGTCCTAAAAAAGGTTGTAGCGGCACATTAATTCCATCTTTAATTGTAAAATTAGCCATATTCTATGCGAAAAGTTTTTGATAAAGGTAATCGAACTCTGTCATACAAATATTCAACCGATTCAAGTCTAACGCCTGATCACGAATCAATTTACGTTCAAGTTGCGCGGTTTGTTTTGCTGTTAGCATGGCGGGTTATTCTGAGGAACTAAAGAGGTGTTTCTCGGAAACAAGATTTTATATTCTTCTCAAAAGGTCTTTGACTTCACTATTTTGGAGAGAATAAATATTATTGGTCATTGACAAAATTTTTCAGGTCTTTCAAATGGACATGACGAAAAATTTTCACCTGGTCATTTAAAACATCAAAAATAACCGGTGAAATTTTTTTCTTGATTGTGAAAGGTCCACTAAATTTTTCCAACAATTTAGCATTTTTCTTTTCTTTTTTTTCGATAAATGAAAATTCCTTTTCAGCACTTTATCTCCAACATTGGGTTTCCATTAATGTTTTCGAAGGTTGTAATATTTTTTCTGCGTATTAAAATTTTTAGCAAGATTAATTCTAACTAATTCCCGTGCATTTTGTAATTTTTTTTATCCTTGTTTCAGAAGCAGTATTTGTATAAAATTCTCCGAGCCTCGCTAGTGTTTTAGCAACACCAAGATGTCCAGCTGTTGTTTCATCGTGAACTTTATGTAAAATCTTCTTTCTATCTTCCTTAGGAATACAGTTTCCACTGATCTTCATATGGTGTGTCCTTGAAGTCCAAAGAATGAAGTATGTGATGAAAAAGTTTTCCATTTTCAATCCTAAAAACCGGGCATCTTTCAGGGTTGTTTGTTGTTTCTTCAAAATGGCGTTAATACCATTGACAAGATATTGGTTTGTCAATAGTAGAAACTTGTAAGGCAATCGAGACAAGTAATCTGGGAGACGATTTTCGATTTCTTTTTTATACAATACTACAATACAATACTATTCAGCCATTTAAGAGCTTGATGATCCGAGACAACTATAAAATGGTAACCTTCTAAATAGTGTCTCATTTTCCAAATGCCGCATTTTACAGCTAGGCATTCTAATTCGGTTGCTGAGTAGTTCTTCTCTGCAGGATTCAAAGAACGGCTAGCATAGGCGATAACAACTTTAGTAGTTCCAATTTTCTGCGTAGAAACTGCGCCAAACCCTTCTAAACTGGCATCAGTTTGGAGATAAAATAGTTGAGACCAGTCAGGACAAGCTAAAACTGATGCTTCGGTGAGTTTCTTCTTAATATTATCAAATGCTAATTGTTTTTTTTCATTCCAGATCCATGGTGTATCCTTCTTCAATAGATGTATCAGCGGGGCTATAAGCACGGAGATATCTTTTACGAAACGACGATACCAAGAAACCACTCCTAAAAATTGTCTCAATTCTTTCATGTTTGTAGGAGAGGGCAATTTCAAAATGGCGTCCACTTTGTCTGGTTCGGGGCGAAGTCCATCCTTGTCCACGAGATGTCCAAGATAGGTTAGTTGAGTACGAGCGAAAAAACATTTTTCCTAATTAGGAACTAATTTAGCTTCCCTTAATCTTGAGAAAACTTTTTTCAACAGTTTAAGATGTTCTTCGAATGTTTCCGAGGTAACAACGATGTCATCGAGGCACGAAAATACATTAGGTGCTAATTCAGCAGGGATTACTAGGTCGATTAATCGTTGAAATGTTGCAGGTGCTGAATGTAGTCCAACACATTCGAAAAGTCCTAAACCTGGTACTGCGAAATCTGTCAAGGGTGCACTATCTTTAGTTAACTCAATTTGCCAATCACCATTTTTTTAGTCGAAGGTAGATAAATATTCAGCACCTTTTAACTGATCAAGGAAACTATTTATCCGGGGCAAAGGGTAAGTGTCTTTTTGAGTCACTTTATTTAGTCTTCGAAAGTCAATGCAAAAACGTAAATTACCTTTTTTCTTTTTCATTAACACGACAGAAGAACTCCACGCACTAGGCGATTTTCTAATCACTTTTTGTTTTAACATTTCTAGGGCTTCTTGTCTCATTAGTTATTGAGTTGCTGGATTACGAGGTTGGTATTTTCATGTCAAAACTTGTTTTCATTTCATATTCAGTTCCATTGGCCAAAGCGATGACGATTTCTTCGAGGTTAGGGACTGCAACAAGCGCGACTAAACGATTAGCTGTATGGATGTCGATGCAAGAACAAGCTGCTCTAGTATCCACCAGGGCTGAGATCGAAAGGTGGTCACATTTACAAGTTATAAAAATTCGGGAGTAAGAGGGTGCTGAGGTCGAACTTACTCTTATTATTCGACCTTTTTCCGTTTCCCGGCTTATCACACTTGCAATCGCTCGTTAAAATATTTTCTTTTCCACAAAACAAACAAAACTTTTTAGGTCTACTCCTACAATATGCACGGCGATGGGGGCGCATAAATATCCCATTAAAAAGTTTTTATCGAATTCTTAATATTCCGAAGTCCTTTGTTTAGAAGTAGCATTTATAAAAAATGAATAATTTCGAAGTATATTATATATCAAATTTTACATTTGAGAAATAATATTTGCAAGAGTATCTATGTTGTGAATTATATTGTTAATATAATTATTATTTGTTTAAACTATCATTTGTTTTTTATTTATATTTGCAGAACTTGCAGTTGATAGAATAAATTCTTTAGGAACATATGTTAAAACATATGTTATCATATCACATCACTTTAAATTTATATGTTGTAATGTTTGTTCTACACAACTGTCAGTTTATAGAATTTTTAGGTTATAGAAATTTCCCATCATAAAATGTGTATTAAATATAAATATCAACTGACAGAATCTAAATATAGTAAAAGTATCAGTAAACATAATTTTAATTATATCAAATATACATTAAACAGTATTAATATTTAGTGAAAAAGTTTTTGACAAAAACTCTAAATGAATAGAATAAGTAATGCAATGAAGTTCCATTTAATCAAGATTTTAGAAAAAAGAATTTGTTTTATCAGATTCTCTATATTAAAGAATTTTTGAAAATTCAATTATTTAGTTATTATAACTTTTACACATAATTAATAGTTATTAAACATAATTTATAATTCGAAAAGCTTTTGTAAGGGTAAATTTTTATTTACTTTAAGTAGTACTTGACAGAAAATTTTTACATTAGAATTTTCATATAACCTAAATTCTAATAAACGAAATTTCTCTTTAATATAATTTAAATGAAGTCAAAAATTTATTTAAAGAAATTCACACACTGTTGAAATTCCATTTAACAGAAAGTTTAAGTAGTCAAAGTTGTATATTTAAGAATGTTTGTTTATATAAAACAATGTTTGTTAAAATTTTTATGTGATTGAAAATTTATTTGACAGAAACTAATTTAAGGTACGAGTTTCCCATCTGTGGTATATTCATTTTTGTCCTCTGGTTTAAGAGGTGGCGCCACAGAAAATTTCTGTTGTGGACAAAATTTGTGCGCGGTAAATTTTAAAAATAATGTGAAAAAATTTAAAACCCAAGGTAAGTAAAACATAAAAAAATAATATAGACATTTTATGTTTGTTAAATTTAGAATGTGTTTATTTTAAATAAGATTATTTATTAAATTAAGTCTGTTTTAATATTATTGTATTAATAAGAAAATTAAAATTAATATATTAATAGCAAATGATTGTGAATTATACCCTGTGTAAATTTATTTCTATTTGTTCCAATAGATGTCGCTACTATGAATTTTATTGTAGCATATTATTATGGCTAATATTATTTTCATTAAAATTTTAGTTTTATAATTTTAAAAGAGAATAAAATGGGAAAAATTTAAGAAAAAATTGTTTATAAAAAATCAATAATTGACTTAATAATAAAAACTAGTTTTTTTTTGTTCAACTTAAATGTTTTCAAATTTTCTGTCTTAATGGATGAAAAATTTCATTTTTAATATTGTAGGCGAAAATTTATTAGTTTAAACAGAAAAATTTTACTTGAAATGAAAAAGTACAACAAAAGGATTTATTAAATTTAATTAATTCATTAAATTTTATTTGAAGTATTTAAAATTTTATGTTTTTAATCACAGTATTATCAGTCTCGAAGAAAATACTTAAAATTATTAGAGTCATATTCAGTAATGTTAATGACAGTGATGGTTTAACCAATAACGAAAAATTTGAGTTCCAAGACGTTTTAAAAGTAAATTCGAATAATTTGATCGTAGTCCGCTCTGCACATTGGACATCTCTGTTGCGGTTGAAGGCTGAATGTGATTTTGCAGTCATCACAAATCACAAGATGTCCGCACGGAACAAAACAATTACATGGTGGTGTAATCTGTCAGATGCAGCACAAGCTTCTTATTTCATTTTCTGCTGAATCAGGATTCGAATCTGAAAATTAATGCAAATTATATAAAATATAAATAATAAATATAATATAAAATCTATATTAATAATCTTTGTGTTTCGGTAATCCATTCGCAGTTTGGAGTTAGTTGTTGTTTTTTTTAATATTTTTAATTTTGAAATTAATCTATTGAAAATAATCTAACAATTGCATAGAATTTTCTAAAACAGTAAATTGATAATATCAGGAATACTTCCAAGAATTTTATTACTTAGGAAAATAATTAAGTTTTCGCAAAAAATTTCAATAACATTTTTGAAAATTCTTATTTATTTCATTTTTAAGAACTCCTTTGAATATTTATTAAAAATAATAAAGTTTCATTAATACTTTTAATTAAAAATTTTGAGAATATTTAAATTTTTTTTGAAATATTTTATAACGAATTAAGGAAAAAAATTGAATTCTTTTATGACACTTTTTTTTAAATAATTGAATATTTTATAAACAATATTACCATTTAAAAAATAATTTAACTGTTTCAAAGGATTTTTAAAAAATTTAGAAAATAATTGTATTCATTCGTGAAATTTTATTCAAATTTTGTTTTAAAAAATTGAATTTTTGCAAAATAATTTGCTATTTATAACAATAATTGAATTTTTACGAAGAATTGTATTAAAAAATTTTTAAATTAATAAACAAGAATTAGGTATTAACTGAATTTGTTTAACGTTTGAATTTGAAAATATTCAAAAAGAAAAAATTTTGTAATTTGCATAATAATAATAATAATAATAATAAATTGAATAACACTATTATTTTCAAAATTTTAATTTGAAATTTAAAAAGAAAAACATTATGTTCAATAAAGTTGAAGAAAAATTACAATTATTAACAAAATTGATTATATTAAAAAAATTAAACAATTCATAATTCGTGATTACCGTTGTTGGTAGAAAGTGGGATTATAGGTTCATTTTGCTCTATGTTGTTAACATTGACTTGAACTATGCTCTCCTCTTCCTCTTCTTCCTCTACTTCCTCCTCATCCTCTATTTCAATAACTGCATTGGTAGAAAATTTAGATGCGTAATCTGCAAAAAAACAAAACAAAACAAACAGGTAAGATATTATATTAATATAGAATCGAACAAATGATTAATATCATTACAACGATGATTCAAAAAAAGTGTAAAAAGCAAATTATTTACCTTCATCGATTAAATGGTGGCGTTGGTTTTCGACAACATTCTCATTCAAATAAACAGCCAAGTGTTGAACAGCAGGTTTAGAAAATAAGTAGGAACAGTAGTTCAATGTATCAATTGAATTCGAATTTTCTAGGGTGAGAGAGTTCCACACTCTTAGTGTATCAAATTTTCGTTTTCTCATTACAATTTTTGAACAGTAGATTCCATTTACCTGATGTCTTTCAATTTTCGTTTTATCTCTGACCGATTGCCTCTGCATAGATAAAATTCCTTCTGCAAAGGAAATAAAAAAAAATTTATATTACTTATTTTTTATTTTATTTTATTATTATATTTTATTTATTTTTTTATTATTTTTCATTATATTATTTATAATAATAATAATAATAATAATTATTATTATTATTATTTAATTATTTATTATTATTTTTATCTAAATTTGTTTGCAGTTCAATTTTAAAAAATTTCAATTATTCAGATATTTTTTAATTAATTAGGTATTTATTAGAAAACAAAGACCTCAAGAAAATAATTTTAACTTAAAATTTTTAGTTAGAAGTATTTAATGATTTTAATACAAAAATAAATAATTTTTTTTCCTATAAAGAATTTTAGCAAAAAAATATGAAATAATTAATTTCTTTTGGCGAATATGTTAATAAATTTTTTTTTGAAAAATTTCAATTTTGAAAATTTAAATAGAAATTGAACTTAAAAATAATTGAAAGTCTGATAAGTTTTATCATTTTTTAAAATAATTGAATTTCGGAGAAGGATTTTTTCACTTCTAAAGATAATTGAAATTTTGACTATAATTTTTAAAAATTTCAGGACAGATTTAAATTTTCGAGTAGAATTTTAATAATTTTGAAAATAATTGAATTTCGGCAATAATTTTGCTATTTCTTTAAAATTCTCCTAATTATTTCCTACAATTTAAAACTTTAAGAAAACAAAACAGTACACTTACTTAGGAAAGTCCAAGGTTCAGGTATTGTTCCCACTTTACTTTCAAGACGGTTCGAGAATTATTCGAACATTTCTGTTGAGAGAGAAAGGTTGCCGTGAACAGAGAATCTTTTCGGTGTGACCTGCCTTAGCCACTCTCTTTTAAAAGATACAATTAATATTTGAGCAATTGCCAAATTTTCTTGGCTCAATAGTGTTATCAAGATGTTGAACGTGTTCACGATTAATGCCTCAGGCAAAAAGGGTAACGAAAAGATTTGGAGAAGAAACTCTTCCATTTGATGATTATCGTTGTTCGGTTACATGAAGTCCATTGTCGATTGTAAAATATAGTGTTCGAATTTATTACTAAGTTAATTCTTTGAGCCCTGTGAAATTAATTAAATCCGTATATTTCATAAAAAAATAAATAAATATATAAATAAAAAATGCTATTAATGTAGAAACATACAAAATAAATAAAAAACTTTTATATTCTCATCAAAAATGAGAAGGTCTTTTTTTATATTAAATTTCTTGATTTGTATTTCTGTATATTTTAATCGAGAGAAAAAAAACAATTTTACCCAACAGTTTGATTAATTAAATGTTATAAATTAATTAAATGAATTAATAATTACCTATTAATATTGTTTAAATCCATTTTTTTGTCATATGTACGGCAAGCGAGATTTGTACGGATACGTGGCTAGAAGAGAAAAAATAGAATTTTGCAGTCGCTTCTAGCTTGCAATGTTGCTTTGTCGCCGTCTTTTTTTTAAAACATAATTATTTGACAACGTTGTAATGTTCTATTCGAATTCGCGAACACGATGCATAAGATAAAAAAGAACAGAAATATATATATATATATATATATATATATATATATATATATATATATATATATGAATCCTTTTCTAACTCATGCAGTTATGCCTTTACCATCATAATCGAACGAAGCGGGGAAACTTTTTTTTCGAGTGATGTCTTACGGCCAGTTTACAGTGATAGCATCTTATCATCAAGATGCGTTTCTATATTACCTTGAAAATACATTTAATTTGTCTGGTTCAAAGTAATTGCATGAAAATTACGCGGTAATTTGATAATCAAACAAAATAATTCCATTTTCAAGTTATTACATAAACACTTTTAAAACTTGGTGTGCGATCGATTTTTATATTTTTTGGTAAATTTCTTTTTTCCCGGCAGTCGTGTAAATGCACCTTTATAAAGTATCATTAAAGGGGCGTATGTCTTTCTATATTACTTTTTATATGCCCAATTACTACTTGTTTTTAAAATTTATAAACTATTAATGTTTGTATATTTATTATTTAATGATCGAAAAATTTAATTAAAAAATGGACAATCAGAACCCCGGTACTTCTGGATTAAGAATTTTCAGCAGTTATACATACGACGGATTTGAATATGTGGTAAACAGTATTAAGGGTAATACAATGTATGTATTACATATTTATACTTATTATATTATTATTTAAATTATATACTATTTAAAAAATTCATAATTTTACTTTGTTAAAACGGTTATTTGGTCTGCAAACTCCATAAAACCGGGCAATGTATTGGTCGAGGTATATTAAAGAATGACAATTTTACTTTAAGGAAAAATCACACACATGCACAAAATTTTCAACTTTTAAAAGAAAAAGCCTTTAAACGCGATTTACATAAAGCAGTAACAACTAGTGCAGACAGTTTTAGAAAATGTTATGACAAAGTTCGTCCGGCGTGAGTACAACTTTCATTATAAAATAATAAGAATAGTGTAGGAGACAGTGAAATTATAGTTACATAAAAAATTAAGGTTACAAATTTGTTTATGATATTATTTAAGATCACAAAATTATTTTATTCATTATTTTTTACATGTTCATTTTTTTAATTATTCAAACTTTTTATTTGTTAGAAATATAAAATAAAATTCGATTTCATAAATTTTTTTTTCAAATAAAAAAAATGTATACATAGAGATTATAAAAAATATTGAAAGAGGTTGAATTTTAAAAAATTCTATTAGTGAAATTTTAATTTAGTAGATTTATTAATTCAAATTTAATTTATTATTATTTTATTATATTATTTATTAACATATAAATTAATACTTCTAAAGAATGTGAATTTTAATTTTCTATTTTTAGTTTTTAATCTAATTTTTTTTATGTACAGTATATAATGTAAATTACTTCAATTTCCTTACATTTTTTTTTAATTTCTTATATTTTCATTATAATAACAGAAATTTTGTTACAGTATACTTAAAAATGTTTATTTAATATTTCAGCCATCTCGAGGCATCTATTACTGCAACTTTTTCAAAAACTGAAAATCTTATGTATAGATGGAGAAGGAAAAGCCTCCCAGAAGGGCTACCAATAGTTCCGACACTCGCCTCGTATTGCAATATAATAAACCTCGAAGAGTGGCAATATTTAAAAACTTATTCCGGCGGATCACTTAATATTTGTTCGGTATATGGACCAGACTTTGATACATCAGTTGTCTTTATGGATATACAGTTTGCGAAGCAAATTTGCACAGAAGGAAAAATATATGTGGATGCAACATTTAAATTGGTGCCCAACATACAAAATGGATATTAGTTACTTACCTTAATGGCAGAGAAATTTAACCATGTATGCTTTCAATTTTATTATCACAAGCATAATAATTGTAAATATATTATCTTAGTAATTATACGCTATTAAACTTGCAAAGATTCAAAAATTAACAAATGGAAAATATTTATTGCTTTTACTCTATATAACTTTCAAATGAGCCATTAACAATATTGAGTTCATTAAAATGTGATGGACATTGTAAGATATATTGTAGAAATATTTAGTATAAACTTTCTATTTTTAATATTTATATTATATATTTATACAATTTCTTATTATATTCGCCACATTTTCTACAACTTTGTTTCATAAACGGCTTTATTCATTAATATAGAATAGTTATATAAGATATGAAAAATAAACAAAGATTTTATTCAACTAATGTTAATGAACATCAAATGTTTTTTAAACAATTAGTTAATGCCATTTGCGTGGGTCCTTATGGAGAGAAAGACAACTGCTGCATATGTCACGGTTTTCGAGGAAATTAAAAGACTTTTACCAGAATTAAATGTCAGGAAAGCAATGACTGATTATGAAATAGCATTACAAAATGCTTTACGTCGAGTTTTTCCAGGAATTGATTTAAACGGATGCTTTTATCATCAAGCTTCGGTAATAAATGTTCATTTATTCTACTATTTTGTTTAAGAAAAGTAAATATTGGAGGGAAAAAATTAAAATATAAAACAATAGTAAATATTAAATAGTGTAGGAATTTCTTATTCTAAACGGAACAATTTCCCAAAATGGAAAAATTTGTCTGTTCCCTATTTATATACTATTCATTTTCTGTAAGAAACTCTCGGTTTTTGAATAATCTTAAAAATCTCAGCAATAATCAAATTCAAAATTTACTGTACTGTTAAAAATGTAATTAATTAATTATTAATTATCCTTCAAATATTTTTACAAGCTGTTTTGAAAAAAAAGAAAATTGAAATTATACATTCCTTTAAATCGATGTCCAGATGGTAATGAAGCTATATGAATTATTATGGCTCTACCTTTGTTGCCGGCAAATCAAATTGAAGAAGCTTACAACGATATTGTTTCTTCAATGAATTTAAGTACACGTCTAATTTTAAATCGATTTCTTTCTTATTATGAACGAAAATGGCTGCGACAAGTGACACCTGAAGTTTTTAGTGTCTATAATATACGTAGACGAACGAACAATAATTTGGAATCATACCACAAGACTTTAATTGATCGCTTTGGTTTACATTCCAATATTTGGACATTTAGTGGTAAGAATAATGTTTCATTTTTAATATTAAACTTTAATAGAAAATTAATTTTTAATTTTTTTTAATATGAAATACGATATTTTGTAAATTAATGGATTTTAAATTATTTGCAGCATTTTTGTATTTTTTATTCAATGGAGTTACAGTTTAACAATAATGCACACCAGTAAAGTTCGTAACGTTTATCATCAACGATTGAAAGAAAAGAATTATTTTCCTAACAAAAATAATAAACATTTTTGCCCACAAATTTTTTTTTTGTAAATCATTATTCAAAGAACTAAATAAAATACTTTCTGTAGAAAAATTAATAAAAATTTGCTTAAAAAAGCATTTTTCTTCTACAATCGTTGATTATAATCTTTGTGAACTTCACCAACGTCATTAATGTTTCTTAGTGAAAATTTCTTTTTTAGTTTGTTTTTAAATAATCTAAACATTTACATAGATATAAGCGTTTGCATATGATATTTAAGGGACTCTTGTCTAATTATAATTTTCATATGAAATAATATAAACATTAATAATAAAAACAATTTAATTCTTCATTACAGAAAATCTTGTTAAATTTCAGGAAGGTTTGATATTGGACTTGCAATCTCTTCGCTGTGGTCAAAATATGAGAAGACTTCCGAAATTACAGAACATTGTTAAAGAAAAGAAATGAAATTGTTTTTATAGGATTTCCGATGTGTCGAACAAAATAAAAAAATAATTGTACCATACGTAATTAAATAATTGCATTAGTATAGCTGAGAAAGTAAGTATATTAAGATTATACATTAAAATTGTGTATGTTCGTATTCTAGTAAATAATCAATTTAATCAAATTGTTTTAATTCCCCATGATTGAGTTGTAGTAGACTTCAAATGGGTTTATTACAATTTCTACACATTCCTTTAAAAACATTTCTTTTGTGAAACTCTCCACTTGATTTAATTTCACCCAAATATTATTAATTAGAGAGTCTTTAACAATGTTCTGTAATTTCGGAAGTCTTCTCATATTTTGACCACAGCGAAGAGATTGCAAGTCCAATATCAAACCTTCCTGAAATTTAACAAGATTTTCTGTAATGAAGAATTAAATTGTTTTTATTATTAATGTTTATATTATTTCATATGAAAATTATAATTAGACAAGAGTCCCTTAAATATCATATGCAAACGCTTATATCTATGTAAATGTTTAGATTATTTAAAAACAAACTAAAAAAGAAATTTTCACTAAGAAACATTAATGACGTTGGTGAAGTTCACAAAGATTATAATCAACGATTGTAGAAGAAAAATGCTTTTTTAAGCAAATTTTTATTAATTTTTCTACAGAAAGTATTTTATTTAGTTCTTTGAATAATGATTTACAAAAAAAAAATTTGTGGGCAAAAATGTTTATTATTTTTGTTAGGAAAATAATTCTTTTCTTTCAATCGTTGATGATAAACGTTACGAACTTTACTGGTGTGCATTATTGTTAAACTGTAACTCCATTGAATAAAAAATACAAAAATGCTGCAAATAATTTAAAATCCATTAATTTACAAAATATCGTATTTCATATTAAAAAAAATTAAAAATTAATTTTCTATTAAAGTTTAATATTAAAAATAAAACATTATTCTTACCACTAAATGTCCAAATATTGGAATGTAAACCAAAGCGATCAATTAAAGTCTTGTGGTATGATTCCAAATTATTGTTCGTTCGTCTACGTATATTATAGACACTAAAAACTTCAGGTGTCACTTGTCGCAGCCATTTTCGTTCATAATAAGAAAGAAATCGATTTAAAATTAGACGTGTACTTAAATTCATTGAAGAAACAATATCGTTGTAAGCTTCTTCAATTTGATTTGCCGGCAACAAAGGTAGAGCCATAATAATTCATATAGCTTCATTACCATCTGGACATCGATTTAAAGGAATGTATAATTTCAATTTTCTTTTTTTTCAAAACAGCTTGTAAAAATATTTAAAGGATAATTAATAATTAATTAATTACATTTTTAACAGTACAGTAAATTTTGAATTTGATTATTGCTGAGATTTTTAAGATTATTCAAAAACCGAGAGTTTCTTACAGAAAATGAATAGTATATAAATAGGGAACAGACAAATTTTTCCATTTTGGGAAATTGTTCCGTTTAGAATAAGAAATTCCTACACTATTTAATATTTACTATTGTTTTATATTTTAATTTTTTCCCTCCAATATTTACTTTTCTTAAACAAAATAGTAGAATAAATGAACATTTATTACCGAAGCTTGATGATAAAAGCATCCGTTTAAATCAATTCCTGGAAAAACTCGACGTAAAGCATTTTGTAATGCTATTTCATAATCAGTCATTGCTTTTCTGACATTTAATTCTGGTAAAAGTCTTTTAATTTCCTCGAAAACCGTGACATATGCAGCAGTTGTCTTTCTCTCCATAAGGACCCACGCAAATGGCATTAACTAATTGTTTAAAAAACATTTGATGTTCATTAACATTAGTTGAATAAAATCTTTGTTTATTTTTCATATCTTATATAACTATTCTATATTAATGAATAAAGCCGTTTATGAAACAAAGTTGTAGAAAATGTGGCGAATATAATAAGAAATTGTATAAATATATAATATAAATATTAAAAATAGAAAGTTTATACTAAATATTTCTACAATATATCTTACAATGTCCATCACATTTTAATGAACTCAATATTGTTAATGGCTCATTTGAAAGTTATATAGAGTAAAAGCAATAAATATTTTCCATTTGTTAATTTTTGAATCTTTGCAAGTTTAATAGCGTATAATTACTAAGATAATATATTTACAATTATTATGCTTGTGATAATAAAATTGAAAGCATACATGGTTAAATTTCTCTGCCATTAAGGTAAGTAACTAATATCCATTTTGTATGTTGGGCACCAATTTAAATGTTGCATCCACATATATTTTTCCTTCTGTGCAAATTTGCTTCGCAAACTGTATATCCATAAAGACAACTGATGTATCAAAGTCTGGTCCATATACCGAACAAATATTAAGTGATCCGCCGGAATAAGTTTTTAAATATTGCCACTCTTCGAGGTTTATTATATTGCAATACGAGGCGAGTGTCGGAACTATTGGTAGCCCTTCTGGGAGGCTTTTCCTTCTCCATCTATACATAAGATTTTCAGTTTTTGAAAAAGTTGCAGTAATAGATGCCTCGAGATGGCTGAAATAAAAAATAAACATTTTTAAGTATACTGTAACAAAATTTCTGTTATTATAATGAAAATATAAGAAATTAAAAAAAAATGTAAGGAAATTGAAGTAATTTACATTATATACTGTACATAAAAAAAATTAGATTAAAAACTAAAAATAGAAAATTAAAATTCACATTCTTTAGAAGTATTAATTTATATGTTAATAAATAATATAATAAAATAATAATAAATTAAATTTGAATTAATAAATCTACTAAATTAAAATTTCACTAATAGAATTTTTTAAAATTCAACCTCTTTCAATATTTTTTATAATCTCTAGTATACATTTTTTTTATTTGAAAAAAAAATTTATGAAATCGAATTTTATTTTATATTTCTAACAAATAAAAAGTTTGAATAATTAAAAAAATGAACATGTAAAAAATAATGAATAAAATAATTTTGTGATCTTAAATAATATCATAAACAAATTTGTAACCTTAATTTTTTATGTAACTATAATTTCACTGTCTCCTACACTATTCTTATTATTTTATAATGAAAGTTGTACTCACGCCGGACGAACTTTGTCATAACATTTTCTAAAACTGTCTGCACTAGTTGTTACTGCTTTATGTAAATCGCGTTTAAAGGCTTTTTCTTTTAAAAGTTGAAAATTTTGTGCATGTGTGTGATTTTTCCTTAAAGTAAAATTGTCATTCTTTAATATACCTTGACCAATACATTGCCCGGTTTTATGGAGTTTGCAGACCAAATAACCGTTTTAACAAAGTAAAATTATGAATTTTTTAAATAGTATATAATTTAAATAATAATATAATAAGTATAAATATGTAATACATACATTGTATTACCCTTAATACTGTTTACCACATATTCAAATCCGTCGTATGTATAACTGCTGAAAATTCTTAATCCAGAAGTACCGGGGTTCTGATTGTCCATTTTTTAATTAAATTTTTCGATCATTAAATAATAAATATACAAACATTAATAGTTTATAAATTTTAAAAACAAGTAGTAATTGGGCATATAAAAAGTAATATAGAAAGACATACGCCCCTTTAATGATACTTTATAAAGGTGCATTTACACGACTGCCGGGAAAAAAGAAATTTACCAAAAAATATAAAAATCGATCGCACACCAAGTTTTAAAAGTGTTTATGTAATAACTTGAAAATGGAATTATTTTGTTTGATTATCAAATTACCGCGTAATTTTCATGCAATTACTTTGAACCAGACAAATTAAATGTATTTTCAAGGTAATATAGAAACGCATCTTGATGATAAGATGCTATCACTGTAAACTGGCCGTAAGACATCACTCGAAAAAAAAGTTTCCCCGCTTCGTTCGATTATGATGGTAAAGGCATAACTGCATGAGTTAGAAAAGGATTCATATATATATATATCTATATATATATCTATATATATATATATATATATATATATATATATATATATTTCTGTTCTTTTTTATCTTATGCATCGTGTTCGCGAATTCGAATAGAACATTACAACGTTGTCAAATAATTATGTTTTAAAAAAAAGACGGCGACAAAGCAACATTGCAAGCTAGAAGCGACTGCAAAATTCTATTTTTTCTCTTCTAGCCACGTATCCGTACAAATCTCGCTTGCCGTACATATGACAAAAAAATGGATTTAAACAATATTAATAGGTAATTATTAATTCATTTAATTAATTTATAACATTTAATTAATCAAACTGTTGGGTAAAATTGTTTTTTTTCTCTCGATTAAAATATACAGAAATACAAATCAAGAAATTTAATATAAAAAAAGACCTTCTCATTTTTGATGAGAATATAAAAGTTTTTTATTTATTTTGTATGTTTCTACATTAATAGCATTTTTTATTTATATATTTATTTATTTTTTTATGAAATATACGGATTTAATTAATTTCACAGGGCTCAAAGAATTAACTTAGTAATAAATTCGAACACTATATTTTACAATCGACAATGGACTTCATGTAACCGAACAACGATAATCATCAAATGGAAGAGTTTCTTCTCCAAATCTTTTCGTTACCCTTTTTGCCTGAGGCATTAATCGTGAACACGTTCAACATCTTGATAACACTATTGAGCCAAGAAAATTTGGCAATTGCTCAAATATTAATTGTATCTTTTAAAAGAGAGTGGCTAAGGCAGGTCACACCGAAAAGATTCTCTGTTCACGGCAACCTTTCTCTCTCAACAGAAATGTTCGAATAATTCTCGAACCGTCTTGAAAGTAAAGTGGGAACAATACCTGAACCTTGGACTTTCCTAAGTAAGTGTACTGTTTTGTTTTCTTAAAGTTTTAAATTGTAGGAAATAATTAGGAGAATTTTAAAGAAATAGCAAAATTATTGCCGAAATTCAATTATTTTCAAAATTATTAAAATTCTACTCGAAAATTTAAATCTGTCCTGAAATTTTTAAAAATTATAGTCAAAATTTCAATTATCTTTAGAAGTGAAAAAATCCTTCTCCGAAATTCAATTATTTTAAAAAATGATAAAACTTATCAGACTTTCAATTATTTTTAAGTTCAATTTCTATTTAAATTTTCAAAATTGAAATTTTTCAAAAAAAAATTTATTAACATATTCGCCAAAAGAAATTAATTATTTCATATTTTTTTGCTAAAATTCTTTATAGGAAAAAAAATTATTTATTTTTGTATTAAAATCATTAAATACTTCTAACTAAAAATTTTAAGTTAAAATTATTTTCTTGAGGTCTTTGTTTTCTAATAAATACCTAATTAATTAAAAAATATCTGAATAATTGAAATTTTTTAAAATTGAACTGCAAACAAATTTAGATAAAAATAATAATAAATAATTAAATAATAATAATAATAATAATAATTATTATTATTATTATAAATAATATAATGAAAAATAATAAAAAAATAAATAAAATATAATAATAAAATAAAATAAAAAATAAGTAATATAAATTTTTTTTTATTTCCTTTGCAGAAGGAATTTTATCTATGCAGAGGCAATCGGTCAGAGATAAAACGAAAATTGAAAGACATCAGGTAAATGGAATCTACTGTTCAAAAATTGTAATGAGAAAACGAAAATTTGATACACTAAGAGTGTGGAACTCTCTCACCCTAGAAAATTCGAATTCAATTGATACATTGAACTACTGTTCCTACTTATTTTCCAAACCTGCTGTTCAACACTTGGCTGTTTATTTGAATGAGAATGTTGTCGAAAACCAACGCCACCATTTAATCGATGAAGGTAAATCATTTGCTTTTTACACTTTTTTTGAATCATCGTTGTAATGAAATTAATCATTTGTTCGATTCTATATAAATATAATATCTTACCTGTTTGTTTTGTTTTTTTGCAGATTACGCATCAACATTTTCTACCAATGCATTATTATGCAAATTACAAAATTTTTTCTTTTTGAATATTTTCAAATTCAAACGTTAAAAAAATTCAGTTAATAGGTAATTTACAAATTAATTATTCTTGCTTATTAATTTAAAAATTTTTTAATACAATTCTTCGCAAAAATTTAATTATTTTCATAAATAATAACATACTTCGTAAAAATTCAATTATTGTTATAAATAGCAAATTATTTTGCAAAAATTCAATTTTTTAAAACAAAATTTGAATAAAATTTCACGAATGAATACAATTATTTTCTAAATTTTTTAAAAATCCTTCGAAACAGTTAAATTATTTTTTAAATGGTAATATTGTTTATAAAATATTCAATTATTTAAAAAAAAGTGTCATAAAAGAATTCAATTTTTTTTCCTTAATTCGTTATAAAATATTTCAAAAAAAATTTAAATATTTTCAAAATTTTCAATTAAAACTATTAATGAAACTATATTATTTTTAATAAATATTCAAAGGAATTCTTAAAAATGAAATAAATAAGAATTTTCAAAAATGTTATTGAAATTCTTTGCGAAAACTTAATTATTTTCCTAAGTAATAAAATTCTTGGAAGTATTCCTGATATTATCAATTTACTGTTTTAGAAAATTCTTACAATTGTTAGATTATTTTCAATAGATTAATTTCAAAATTAAAAATATTAAAAAAAACAAACAACAACTAACTTCAAACTGCGAATGGATTACCGGAACATAAAGATTATTAATATAGATTTTATATTATATTTATTATTTATATTTTATATAATTTGCATTAATTTTTAGATTCGAATCCTGATTCAGCAGAAAATGAAATAAGAAGCTTGTGCTGCATCTGTCAGATTACACCACCATGTAATTGTTTTGTTCCGTGCGGACATCTTGTGATATGTTATGACTGCAAAATCACATTCAGCCTTCAACCGCAACAGAGATGTCCAATGTGCAGAGCGGACTACGATCAAATTATTCGAATTTACTTTTAAAACGTCTTGGAACTCAAATTTTTCGTTATTGGTTAAACCATCACTGTCATTAAACATTACTGACAGATATGTTTCTTTTATTATTTTTTTAATTCGCTCTTTTCTTAATATAAAAAACCTAACATTGTTATTTGTCAGGAATACATTTTTTCTGTAAAAATGCTGAGGATGTATGCATTCATCGTCGAAGAGTAGACTCTGTAGTAACTTTATTTTTGTACTCGTTTAATTATCCGAAAATGATAGTCCATTGACTTACCGATAATCAAGATTTCACTGTATTCGACTATGAATTTTAGTATTTGGTTTTCTTAAAATATTTTTTTATATCTTGCATTTTTAAAATTTAAGATTAAGCAAAAATTAGGTTACTGTACAGCACAATATATTGATGCAAGCTTACATGAAGCTTAAAAGTCATATTTAAAAACTTATTCAAAAAATGTTGTTCTTGTCAAAATATACTGTGCAATTACGTATTGCTTTTTTATATTTTCTGCTTTAATTGAGGCCAAGACAGATACACGTATGCATGCTTTATTTTTATGGAATATGACTCTAATAATTTTAAGTATTTTCTTCGAGACTGATAATACTGGGATTAAAAACATAAAATTTTAAATACTTCAAATAAAATTTAATGAATTAATTAAATTTAATTAATCCTTTTGTTGTACTTTTTCATTTTAAGTAAAATTTTTCTGTTTAAACTAATAAATTTTCGCCTACAATATTAAAAATGAAATTTTTTATCCATTAAGACAGAAAATTAGAAAACAATTAAGTTGAACAAAGAAAAAACTAGTTTTTATTATTAAGTCAATTATTGATTTTTTATAAACAATTTTTTCTTAAATTTTTCCCATTTTATTCTCTTTTAAAATTATAAAACTAAAATTTTAATGAAAATAATATTAGCCATAATAATATGCTACAATAAAATTCATACTAGCGACATCTATTGGAACAAATAGAAATAAATTTACACAGGGTATAATTCACAATCATTTGCTATTAATATATTAATTTTAATTTTCTTATTAATACAATAATATTAAAACAGACTTAATTTAATAAATAATCTTATTTAAAATAAACACATTCTAAATTTAACAAACATAAAATGTCTATATTATTTTTTTATGTTTTACTTACCTTGGGTTTTAAATTTTTTCACATTATTTTTAAAATTTACCGCGCACAAATTTTGTCCACAACAGAAATTTTCTGTAGCGCCACCTCTTTAACCAGAGGACAAAAATAAATAGACCACAGATGGGAAACTCGTACCTTAAATTAGTTTCTGTCAAATAAATTTTCAATCACATAAAAATTTTAACAAACATTGTTTTATATAAGAGGCGTTATTTCTCAAACGTCCCAGTCCAAAATTATAAGTCTTTGGATTGTGTTGGTATTTTGGGAAATTGTTGCCCTACATGAAAGTAATAAATCTGTAAAATATTAGCTCTTTAAAAAAAAAATTGTAGAAAGTGGTGGGGGTTAAAGTTCTGACATTTTAAGTAACACTGCCATTTTCAAAACCATGTAACTTTTATAAAACTTTATCGATTTTAATTCAATTTCTATTCAACTTAAATTTCTGTTTCTCAAAATTAAATTTTCCAATTGCCAATAACAATAATTTTAACTTACGAAACATCAATATTTTTTTAAAAATTAATTATTTTAATTGATGATAATTATTGTTCCTTTAAAACTTTAATCTTTCTTTTTCAAAATTACTCATTTTAATTGATAATAATTATAATTTATAAAAGTTTAAACATTCGTTTTCAAAATTATATATTTAAATTTTTTTCGGTAAAAGTAATGGAGGCATTATTTTAATGACAGTCTCAACCCTGTTAAATGCAGAGAGCTACTATTAAAAAAGATTCATAGGAAGTATCAACCCTGTTTAAATGCAGAGCTTTTACTGAAGCAGATGAAGATAAAAGAGTGATTTTTATGTCGTTTAACGGCGCAGCGCCGGCGTAACGTACAGTAACCCGGGCGCACCGCTTACTTTGCTTTCAAATATCTTCTAAACTTCTGGTCATCCCACTATGAAACTTATATGGTTTTTTCCGGAAAAATGTCAGCTTTCCAATAAAAATAAAAAAAAAATTTTTTAAAATACCCATCAAGGTCAAAATTAAAAAATAAACTTAATTTTTGAAAAAAAATTGTTTAAAAATTTTTTTAAAAATTTGTTTGTAAAATTTTTAGAAAGTAGATGAAAAATGCTTTAAATCCATTATAAACAAATTAAAATCGATAAAGTTTTATAAAAGTTACATGGTTTTGAAAATGGCAGTGTTACTTAAAATGTCAGAACTTTAACCCCCACCACTTTCTACAATTTTTTTTTTAAAGAGCTAATATTTTACAGATTTATTACTTTCATATAGGGCAACAATTTCCTAAAATACCAACACAATCCAAAGACTTATAATTTTGGACTGGGACGTTTGAGAAATAACGCCTCATAAACAAACATTCTTAAATATACAACTTTGACTACTTAAACTTTCTGTTAAATGGAATTTCAACAGTGTGTGAATTTCTTTAAATAAATTTTTGACTTCATTTAAATTATATTAAAGAGAAATTTCGTTTATTAGAATTTAGGTTATACGAAAATTCTAATGTAAAAATTTTCTGTCAAGTACTACTTAAAGTAAATAAAAATTTACCCTTACAAAAGCTTTTCGAATTATAAATTATGTTTAATAACTATTAATTATGTGTAAAAGTTATAATAACTAAATAATTGAATTTTCAAAAATTCTTTAATATAGAGAATCTGATAAAACAAATTCTTTTTTCTAAAATCTTGATTAAATGGAACTTCATTGCATTACTTATTCTATTCATTTAGAGTTTTTGTCAAAAACTTTTTCACTAAATATTAATACTGTTTAATGTATATTTGATATAATTAAAATTATGTTTACTGATACTTTTACTATATTTAGATTCTGTCAGTTGATATTTATATTTAATACACATTTTATGATGGGAAATTTCTATAACCTAAAAATTCTATAAACTGACAGTTGTGTAGAACAAACATTACAACATATAAATTTAAAGTGATGTGATATGATAACATATGTTTTAACATATGTTCCTAAAGAATTTATTCTATCAACTGCAAGTTCTGCAAATATAAATAAAAAACAAATGATAGTTTAAACAAATAATAATTATATTAACAATATAATTCACAACATAGATACTCTTGCAAATATTATTTCTCAAATGTAAAATTTGATATATAATATACTTCGAAATTATTCATTTTTTATAAATGCTACTTCTAAACAAAGGACTTCGGAATATTAAGAATTCGATCAAAACTTTTTTATGGGATATTCTTGCGCCCCACGGCGATGTCCTGGCTTACCACAGCGCCAACAATCGGTTTTAGAATTATAAGGCCTTGAAACTTCAGCAACAGGTTGATTATTTCTCAAACTTTGTTCTTCTAAATTTACTTCTAAAAGAGTTTCCTGAATTTCTTCACCTCGCTGGATTAAAGTGCAGACAGAATCCAGCTCACTGCGACGAATATGTAATCGAAATATTGGCTTCATATTCCAATACAACGCATCTAGTTCCTGAGCAATACCATAACCTCCATGTCTTCTCATAAGAGTTCTTAATGCTGTACAAAACTTTCTAATTAACTCCGTTTTACCTTGCACCTTGCTGACAATTTTAATTTCTAGGTGCCTGAATTCACTAGGTGAAAGGTAAAATCTTCGTAATGCTGATGTCAGTTCGTTTAGTGTGAAAATTGTCCTGATTTCATTACGATACCAGAGCAAAGCATCACCTTGTAATAATTCAGGAAATCCTCGCAGAAGTTGTTCGTCGGAAAATCCATACGCCTGTTGTAACTTGTCCACTCGTTCTAAACTACAACCCCACTTTCAGTGGGAAAAGAACGGTGCTGAATAGTGATCCACAGTTGATTATATACTACTTGGTCACCCCACTCTTCTCTAAAGGTGGTGGTGGGAGAAGAAAACCAAGATGGCTGCTGGTCTCGGCGTGAGAAAAAAAATTATTTTCTTTTCTTAAAGCAGCAATCAGGAGTAAAGCTGCCTAAAACGCCGCACTGAGAACAGAATATAACCCTGTTTTTCACGGCACTCCTGACGAAGATGTCCGTGTTGACCGCAACGCCACCGATCCGTTTTCCAGATATACAGGTGGTTCCTGTCTTTTGCGACAGTCACCGGGCTTCGACGGATAATTGAACGAAGGTTGAAAAAACAGCTCTCCTTGTACTCTAGCTGCTTTTCATAATCTAAACCGATTAAAAAGTCTTTATATTTTGCTAAAGAGTCAGCCATTAACATCTCCGGGAACACGCGACGCACTTGAGCACACGAAATTTTAAATTTCTGACGTTCCGTTTCTACACGCTGTAGCACTTCATAAAGTGCAATGTAAAAAATCCTAAGGATATTACACAGACTAGAGGAAAAGTGACGCTTTAAATAAGGTTATGTTGTCACATTGAATGCGACACTTTTCCCCTTGTCTGTAAAATAGCCACATTTAATGTGGGTAATATTCTTAGGATTTTTTACAGTGTGTTAAACAGGGGAACCAGTGCTCGTATTTCGCCAATAAACGAAAAACTCGTTCGTCACTACTCGTCGAATACCGTTAGAATCGCGGTATCTAGTCTCTTTCGATTTTGCTAAATCGACCTAGCGTGCACGACCCCTAGTTATCTTCCGTACCGATATTTAGGAGTAGTTTCTAGAGCCTACCTTCCCGTATAATGAGCGTCGGTCCCGGGTAGAAATTTATCATCGCTTATGCCTTTATGGGGTAATAACTTTACTTAATTTTACAGCGTGGCCACAGGAGAGTATATCGAGCTTTACAATCGCCAGGACAGCGGCGCAGACTCTCGTTAACTCTCTCACTCACTCTCTCTCTAACGCTTGTTTATCTTTCCTCTCTCTTTCTCGCATGCTACATCTTTCTGTTCTTAGCTTTTAATCATTTATTCTTTTACTTCTTTTATACTTTTAATTTTGCTTTTATTATTCTATTTTTTCTATTTTTTTTAATTTTATTTTAGTTAGTTTAGTTATTTTTAAGTTGTTATTAGTTAAATTAGGTTTTTTTGATTGATTTCTTTTATATTATTTTTGCATTATATCGAGCAATTTATTTTTATTATGTATTGTTAATTTTCTTTTGGTTCATTTTAAATTCATCTTCGTAAATAATTATTTTTGTAATATTACGCCATTTTATTAATTTATTTGATAAAAAATAATTTATATTTTAACCCGGACTCCATCCGGCGAGCAAATCCGTTGGCCATAAAAATTAAGATCATTACGTGTCAAAATGATATTGTATTATTTTGACGTTTAAAATTAATGCCATATCATTACAAACTGTTTTGCCCGAGCGGGACTGATTTTTGAGTTTTCTTGTCAATCAATAAAATATCCCTTATAATTTCAGCTTTCATTAAAAAAAAGAAATAGATAGAGACTCAAATAGTTTTCGAAATATTGCAATTTTTGTGGAAGCGCGATCACGTTTCGGTGCCAGCGCTGTGTTCTAGCCCGGGACGCCTCGCACAGTAGGATTCTTACACTCTACTGTTCAAAATTGTCTAGAGCCTATAAATTTTATCCGATTTTGATGTTCTTGGTCTTA
The DNA here is from genome assembly GCA_032872475.1 of Leptopilina myrica (nomen nudum). Taxonomy (NCBI): domain Eukaryota; kingdom Metazoa; phylum Arthropoda; class Insecta; order Hymenoptera; family Figitidae; genus Leptopilina; species Leptopilina myrica (nomen nudum). The sequence continues at coordinate 28,001,492 of CM065464.1, forward strand.
AATGAAAGGAGATAAATTTTCTAAGAGTTTCCCCGAAACTCGCTGTTTCAATTTTTAATTGTTTATATATTTTTTTGTTACTCAAAGTTAATAATTTACAAGATTTTTGAAAAAAATCGTATTTATTTTTCTATTTCTCATGATCGAAATCAATTTAAATTATTTTAGTATGGCCACCTAATAAATAATAATGCATAATTCTATTTCTTTAAATAATTTCGTTAATTAAGAAATAGATAACTCTGGTCCTTCTTAAAAAATAGTATTTTTTGCAGACAAATTTATTTTTATTTAAGTAATTTATGTCTATTTTGTTAAAAAATAATTTTAATGTTCATAATTCTCATTTTTATTAACAATTATATTTATATAAAATATAAATTTAAAATGAATTAATCAATTTTTAGGGTTCCGTACACCTTCGGTGTACCGACGGAACCCTACTGGTGAGACTCTTGTGTCCGTAGCCAAATCGTGTCCCCCCCTAGCGGCTAAACTATTTGACCTAGAGAGCTCAAGTTTGGTACAGATACGTATTTTCACTCGTAGAATACAGGAAAAATATAGAGAATGTGATTGGAGGTAATGGCCATAGCGTTGTCAAGGAAATAACAAGATTTTTGGCCAAAAATGCACAAAAAGTGACCATTCTCGCCCCTCTTAACTTCTAAACTATTTAACGTGGAGTGCTAAAATTTGACATACTGGTGTATTTTAACGCGAATATTACAGGAAAAAAATAGTGAACTGGCTGTGTAATAATGGCCATAGCGTTGTCAATAAAAAACAAAAAAAATTTAATTTTTATCAAATGATTTTATTATACTTTTTTAATTCTTTATTTTAATTCTACTATTTACCGATGAATGTTGCAAGTATTGTTTTAATATTTGTGTACGGGACCCGCTATTGCAATGCGAGTTCAATCCTATTTTTTAAGAAGGACCAGAGTTATTTTTTTGTTAATTACAAAATTATTTAAATAAACTGAATTATTCATTATTATTTATTTATTTATTTATACACTCGTCTTTTGCCTTAATACTAGCGTTACAAGTGTTCCCCGTAAAAAAATTTCTTTCATACTACACTTATACTAAATTTTTGCGTCTACAGAACGGCTTTAAATTAGGAGTACTTGCATTTGCCTGGATCACCCGTCTATTGGGTTTTCTCGCCAGTGGAGAGGGAAACTGTGGAAACCTCTCCGAGTACAACCAGTTTAATCGACAGTCGAATTCTAATGGTGTGTACCGGACAATAATCGACGGTGCACATCTTTATACTTCGACGTAAAACCTCCCGCTCAGATTATCTCACGTGCCGGAAAAATCCCAGGTTAATAGGCGCAAAAAAAGAAAAAGAATTATGCATTATTATTTATCGGGTGGTCATACTAGACTATTTTAAATTGATTTCGATCATCTAAAATGGGAAAATAAACACGATTTTTTTCAAAAATGTTGTAAATTGTTAACTTTGAGTAACAAAAAAATATATAAACAATTAAAATTTGAAATAACGGGTTTCGGGGAAACTCTTAGATAATTTATCTCCTTTCATTTAAGACCAAGAACATCAAAATCGGATAAAGTTTGTAGGCTCTAGACAATTTTGAACAGTAAAGTGTAAGAATCCTACTGTGCGAGGCGTCCCGGGCTAGAACACAGCGCTGGCACCGAAACGTGATCGCGCTTCCACAAAAATTGCAATATCTCGAAAACTATTTGAGTCTCTATCGATTTCTTTTTTTTAAATGAAAGCTGAACTTATAAGGAATATTTTATTAATTGACAAAAAAACTCAAAAATCAGTCCCACTCGGGCAAAACAGTTTCAAAAAATTATTTTTTTTTTACTTTTTTTGGGCAAAAAAAATTTTTTTTTATTATGTGATAGTCAGAAGAAACATGATTTCAAGTATAAGCCTTCCAAATTTTATTAAATTTCATTGAAAACTTTCGAAAATATTAAGATTTAAAAAAATTATAACAAAAAATTCAAAATGGCGTAACTTCAACAAAATTTCAAAATTTTCAAAATAATTTTGGCACACTAGTTTCTAGTATCCAATACTACAATTTCACTAAATTATAGCCTAATCCAAAGACCCCATGCAAATCGCATATTTTCTGACGGAGTCTAACCCACTTGCAAAGAATTTTTGCAAAAATAGACAACAGAAGACAACAATGTCGCTCCGGCACCAAGAATTCGAGAAGCAACTTTGGCAACACACTTGCGACAAACCCACAGCAATTATCCAGATTTTCAGATTAATTGTGACATAAATGGTTGTCAGAAAGTGTTTCGAAATATAAGTTCTCTTAGATCTCACAGAAGTAGACAACACTTTCAATCACATTGCGCTATTAAAGGAAATGATGGAAACGATGAAAATAAAGGTAATCTTAATTTCAGTTCTACTGATAGTGAATCGAGCTTTGAAGAAAATGAAGACTTTAATTCTGGTAGTAGTGATATCGATAGCAGTGGTGGTATTTATGAAGACGAAGATGAACCAAATCTTCAAAAAATGATTTTTGCTTTAATGTTACTTAGCATTAGAGCCCAGTGCCAAGTAACAAACGATATTGTATTAAACGTCATTAAAACCTAAGATTCAGTGGTCAAAACGTAGGTTCACAATACACTTTTGAACGCAGAAGTAATTTTAAGACAACAAAATGTTTGTGATTTAAGCGATTTCATCGATATAAATCGAGAGGTAGCAGCAGTGGACACTGTTCAAGGTTTGAATAGTATTTATAAACAGGACTTTTATTTTTTAATCCTTTCAGTAACGTACTAAAAGTAAGGAAGGCATTTGGAGCTCATTTGAAAATGGTACAAGATATAAAGAACATCCACTGTTTTCTAGAAATCCAAAAGCGATTCAAATAAAATTGCACTTTGATGAAGTTGAGCTTTGTAATGGCCTTGGATCAAAAACCAGCGCTAAACTGAATGTTGGATTAATTTACCCTCAATACGGAAATCTACCTTCAATGCATCAGTCAACTTGGTCATCAATAAATTTAGTTGTAATTATCAGATTCCAGGATATAAAGAAATATGGCCTCACACAGCTTGTAGAGACAATTGTTAAAGATGTTAAAGAAACAATTTTATTCCCAAAAGAGAATATTTTTAATATTCTTTTAATTATTATAATAATTTTCAATTTTTGTTTTTCGAATTAATCTTTCAAAAATAAGATTAATGTGAGTTGGAATAATGGACATTTTAAAAATAGAAATTCCATTCTGTTTTCTAACCCTTAAAAAGGTAGTTACAATTCCAACCTTAAATCAGTTGTTTCAGTAATTATTTTAATGTGCATTAAAACCTTCCGCAAGTATGCAATTTATGGCGGGCAAGGTTTATACGCTAGGTTGATACCGGGAGAAAAAGAAAAATCATAATTTTAAAAGAAAAGAAAATTAAAAAAATATATATAATAATAATAATAACCTAAACGTTCCCATCTATATAGATACCAGAAAATTGTTAAATGTATAAATATTTTTATGTTAAGACCGGGCCATCATTGACTCTGTATTTAAAGATTTAAAGAATTAAAAGATGCATTTTAATTTTAAGAGACGATTACTATCGTAATCGTCATTGGTTGGAGAGAGAAAGAGCTATAGGACAGAAAGAGTACACTATATTCTGTAAGAACAATACGCATGAGAGAGAACGCTTCAATGTTATACTCAATCTTCTTTCTCTCTCGCACAAAGTCAAGGGGAGCGTGGAGAGCGCGGGGAGCCTTCACTCAACGCGTTGAGTGAGACCTCCTGTTCGTCGTTTTCAAACACATAGTATAATAACTAATTTCTTAAAAATTAATTCTTTTATTTAAATTTTTTTTAATTTAGAGCTTTTTCCACATTCATAACTTTTGGTAAATTTTGAAAGGAATAGGTCTTGCGGTGTTTAAAGAAACTTGTTGTTGGTCATGCCATATAGATCTATTTGATTTAGATTAATTCAAGTTTTCCTGAAAGTCATGAAAAGAAAAATAGTTTTAATTGCTGAAATTGTATTTTCAGACGGAAGAAAAATGCTTAAGGTCTTTGATCCGAGTTCGTTTTCTGCGCGATTTGAAATGCTTAGCATGCATTTCAAGAATTAATTTTAATTAAGGATAAATAAAATATAAAATTTTTGTAAAATTTTTTGTTACGGTAATGGCGTAACATTTTTTAAATTTTTTATTTTAAACTTCTCGAATTTGTGTTCCTTTTATTATTCGAGAAGATAAAAATAAAAAATTTGAAAAAAATAAATTTAAAAAAAAACAAAAAAGTTTTTTTTTAATTATTAATATTTTGACATTATTTATAACTTTTTCAAAAAACAAAAGAAAATTTAAATTCCTCAGAAAATTTTAGCCCAGTTTCAAAAAAATGATAAAAATTCATCAATTTGTTTGAATGTTATGACAACTTTTACGAATTTAAAAGTTTGAATTTAACCTTAGCGCGAGCTACTGATGATGTCCCCCACTATGTATCCTAGAGCAGCTAGGCTGCTCAAACGTTGCATTCAAACGTTGCATACTTTTGAAAAATATTTTTACGAACCAGAAGTGCATAGATGTTTAGATTAATTTTTTTATAATTAGTATGACTAATCAACTAAAAAAATATAATAAAAAAATAAAAAATATTAATAATTAAAGGCTCAGGAATTTTTTGAAAAAAAAATTATACCCCCCCCCCTTTTGACCTAGATCAAAATTTTTTTTGCAAAATTTTCAGAAAAGAATAAGTAATCAAATGGCGTTTATGCCAAATTGTTAGAATAAAAATTGTTGATGTAGTGTTCATTTGTTTATAAGCAAAAAATTTCTCCCCCCAAAAACCAGTTTTCTTGTAAAAATTCAAATTCGCTACAAATTGTGATTGATAGATTAGTATTTCATGAAGAGAACCCAACAAAAAAATTAATTTTCATCCGGCCAAAAATGTAGAAATTCTATTTAAAAAAACCATGTTTTTAGTTAAGAAATGGAATTTCTAATAAACAATTTATCGAATCAGATTCAAATTTGGCACATGTCTTAAGGGTCTTGAGAAGTATATTTTTGTAGAATATAGAAAGAATTTGTTAACTTTTGTTCATGTTATTAAACAAATAAGAAAGTGCCATTTTTAGTGGTTTAAATTCATTTGAAAGTAAACAAATGGACCAATTTTAACATATGACCCATCATTTTAAAGGTATTTTCGAGCTCTATAACTTTCATTTAAACCCTTTTGCCCTATAATTTGATGGGAAAGAACGGTCATCAAAAAACTGTTTTTCGGCACTTTCAAAATTGTTTATAACGCGCAGCTTGAATAATCTCGAGTGGGAAACATATACATCTTCATACTACCACCCCACACTATATAAATCCACAATCAGACTTCAGGTATCAATTTTGGAACGAAAAAACACAGGGCGACTGGACTACATCAGATTCGTATTCAGCGACCCAAAAAACACCTGAGAAACGATTTTTAAGTGACTACGACGAATTTTTACAAACTTTGCCCGCCATATTGAATTCGCCATTTTGAATTTTGAAAAACGGAAATTAGATTCGGGTAATTATGCAGAAGAAGGACTTTTCCCAATTTTAAAGATTTTTGGTTAATTTTTTTTGGAATGTCTTTCATTTGGTTAGTAATTAAAGATTACGGTGGGGGAGGATGAAAAAGTTACTTACAGAACGCCAGGGCTGGGAAACAAAATTTTTTTTTGTTTTTGACGTTTTGCTCGGTAAATATTAAAATTTTTTTAAAAATGTTCTACATAAAAGTTGTAGATCTTGTTAAGATACACATTTTATGTTACATACAATTTTTTCATAAATTGAGTATTTTTTTAAGAAAAACACAAAAAACGGAAAATAATCATAGAAACGTTTTAATGCAGAAGGGAGTCAAATTAACTTCCTAGATGGTACTAGAAGGTATCCAACTTAGACCAGACCCCCCTCCAACGTTTAAAAAAGGCGTTTTGAAGGTGCATCCACAACACATCACTCAAAGGCGGGCGAAGCCCGCCGCTCCTGATTTCCTTTCACGTTTAATGCAGAAGGGAGTCAAAAATTATTTAGAATTTTGTTTGTTTTGTAAGAAACTTTTTCATCCTCCCTCACCTAATTTTTTATTTTCTAGCTGAATGAAAGCCTTTCCAAAAAGAATTAATCATTTATCTCTAAAATTTGCAAAAGCCTTGATTCTAAATAATTACCAACGTTTCATGTTAGTAAAGCTTGAGTATTGCAGACGCGATATTTCTAGGTCAGCAGCTTTTATTTTAACTTGCAGTGTATGAGAAAAATATTTCTTTGACAATGAACTGTAAAAATTTCGTGTTTTTGGTTAAAAAATAGCGACAACTTTTTCAAATTTTATTTTTGTACAATTTAAATGTCGGATTCTGAAAGAGAATGAAAAACGGCTTTAGGAATGATTCTGGTCAAATGTTTTTTATCTTCGATGAAAAAACTCTTCTTTCCGTCCTTAAGGGGTTAAAAAGTAAGAGGAGTTTGTTTATTATTTTTATGGGTCCATAGAGCAGACATTTTTTTCATTTGTTGATTGGGACAAAGTTTTATTTTTTAAAAATTGAATATTTTTTCAATTCTGTTGCAGTTAACCTAGAGATGGGCGCGGGACGGGATTTTTGCAGGGACCCAATGGGTAACGCGGGATTTTACGGGAGTGTGACACGTGAATAAGAAAAGTTTTTAAGCGGGTCATGAGTAAGCGGGAGCGAGAATTTGTATGAGTCACGACGAATCACGCTTACTCACGCAGAATGTATCTATCAATGAAAGACCTTGTCAAAAATGACCTCAATTCAGAGCAAAAACATATATAAAAAATACGGAAATAGATTTTCTACCTGTAGTTTATCTAGTAATATACGTCCTAAACATTTTATATACGAAAATTTCTTATGTAATTTACATGTAGTTTACGTAGAAGACTTGAAGTTACGCGTGACCGGCATGACTTCCTAACAGTGGTCGAAACCCTCCAGTTGGTTTCATTTACCAATCCCTGATATGCGTTACTACATATTCCTAACCTAACTTACATAACCTCTTTTTCTCACACGCATTGTAAGCTTAAAATTTGTTGAAATTTTGGTAAATTTAAAAACAATGTCAACATCAAATAGTTCTGGTTCTGCTAAGAAAAGAAAATTGGATATTGAAGAGGATTTAAAAAAACATCCCGTTGACGACAGATATACATTTGAAATTAAAATATAGCAAGTTGGATTTATAACTAAAGATTTAAGACCCATCAGTACTACTGAAGGTAAGCAACCTTTTTAACAGTCATATATATTTACAATTAAATTTTTCGAAAAAAATAAGTTCAGCTCTTTATATTTGAAATAAGTAATTACAATTAAAAAAAATGAAAATCAATGAATAATATGATTATTGTTTACAAAAGTACTTGAATATTTACATTAATTTCCTTTTTTATCATTTTGCAGACTTTCATACAATTGTCTTTAAAAAAATATGTTAAGCATTTTCGAATCTAAATGAAATGCAAAGATATTATTAGAAAATTTTATTTTTCAGGAAAAGGATTTATGGATTTAGCACAGTCTCTAATAAAAATTGGTGCCGATTATGGTTATCAAAAAATTGAGGATGTTTTAGTTTCTAGAAGAACTCTAGCAAGAACTGTAATACCAGCAGAATACGATAGAGTTAAAAATGAGTTAGAAATTGTTTTATCTCAAAATCATCTTTTATTTACCACATATATGTGGACAGATGATCACACAAAACGGTGATTCTTGACATTAACTGCACATTACATAGATAACAATTTTAATTTAAAGGCAAATGTTTTAGGAAATAGAGAATTTCTAGCAGAATTAAAAACAGGTGCAAACATTCTTTATTTTATTCGAGAAGTACAAGACATAATTAGTGTTGCCAAGAAACTAATTACTTTTTTTAAGCAATCAGATCTTAATGGAAAATTGACAAAAACTTTGAAACAGCACGTTAAAACTCGCTGGAACTCAATTTTTATAATGTTGGAAAGTATACATGACATGTTTTAAGAAATACAAACTTTACTAATAAACAGAAATAAATTACACAGAATGGCTGAAATTAATTTTAATTTATTGGAACAAGTTTTAGAATTCCTAAACTATTTGAAGTGTTGTTCTGAAAAATTAAGTTCTGAGAATGTACTAACAATTCCAGAGTTCAGCTTATGGTCTGCAAAGCTTCTAAGAGTTTGTTGTAAAAGTCCATCAGATTCTGCAGTCATGCAAGAACTCAAACATTATACAAAAATTTCTTTAAATTGAAGATTTCAATGTACAGCTATTCATCTGGTTGGTGTGTTCTTAAATCCTCCATATAAAAAATTACAATTTTTGTCAGAAGAACAACGTAATCAAGTATTTACAACGGTTAAAGCTATGCTAGAACAAATTTTACAAAGCAAGGAAGATAATTTGAGATTAAGCGCTTCGGAATCACAGGACTTGATGGCTTTTAGTACGACTGCATATTCTCCAACAGCTCCTAATTCTGACATTAAAAATTTATTTGATGAATTCAAAGATAATTGTAATGAGAAAGAAAATGAAAAGGAAGAAAATGCAATCGATTTTGAGATTCAGAAATATACAAACAAAAAGGTTGAGGAATGTGATGTTTTAAGTTTCTGGAAAAACGCTAATGATTTACCATTGCTAAGAATTCTCTCCAGGCAAGTTTTAAACATTCCCGCAAGTTCTGCAGCTAGTGAAAGGGTCTTTTCTACCTCTGGACGAATTTTAGAAGATAGACGAACACGTCTCCTGAACGAAAATGTTGACAAGTTATTATTTTTGAACAAAAATCTATAATTGTCTATGTAAAAAAGTTCATTTTCAATTTATAATTTTAATAAAAAAGTAATTTTTAAAATTATTTGAATAACTTTCCTTTTCATGAATTTTGTAGATTCAAAAAATTTATGTACGGGAATTCTCGTGATGATGCGTGAGTTGACGGGCGTGAGTTTCTCATAATCTTATATCATGCAGGCGCGAGTGTGATTTTAAGGCCGTGAGCGGGCGGGTACGGGAGTAAAAAGTCACTCCCGCACCCATCTCTAAGTTAACTATCGAATAAAAAAATTGCTTTAAAAAGTAGGATGAGTTTATTTATTACTTTTATTGGTCCATAGCACCCATTTTTTTCATTTTGGGGTTCGGAAAATGTTTTATTTTCTAAAAATTAAATATTTAAAAATTAAATTAAAATTTAATGTACCGACGGAACCTTATTGGTGAGACTCTTGTGTCCTTAGCCAAATCGTGTCCCCCCCCTAGCGGCTAAACTATTTGACCTAGAGAGCTCAAGTTTGGAACACTCAGATGCATTAATGCTGTCCTTCCGGTTTGACGGTATTTTGCAAAGTTGTATGATTTCTATCAAAATGTTTTTAGTTCATGACATATGACAACATTCGTATCGACGCGGGCCAAAACCAGCAAAAAAGGAAACATCCATCATGAGCGATTGTAAAAACATGGAAGAGAACCTGCGGGGTAATCATCGTGGACAAGGTGGAGAGACGAGGGAGTACGAGCAGCGTCACCAGTCAAGCCAGCTGCATTTCTGTCTTCAGTAATGCTTCTGCGATTGACATTGCCAGCTGCAATCAAGATCGTGATGAATGCATTAAGCTACGCGAAGAAGAGGAGGCGAGCATTCAAAAAATGGAGGAAGAGATCAGCAAGATGCTGAAATCGTGTGAGGTCCAGAAGAATGTCAACATGACGATCAAGGATGGACTTAAAAGTCTGACGTCGCTCATACAGGATGTGAAGGAAAAGCACGCAGCAGCCGCCAGAAAAGATGAGAGATTCTACGAAGGATTGATTTGGTCAGAAGAAGCACGGAAAGACCGAAGGATGAGACGTGACCGTTTCAACGCGGCAATGCTGAGAAACGTTGTCTTGGATGCTCAGAAGCGGAAGAGAAGCGATCCTGAGCTTACGAAGGATCCAAAAAGGAAGAAGGAGGTGAGACCTCCCAAAAAGACTGCAGGCAAGGGGACCAAAACGGTACCAAAGCCAGTTCCAGAAAAGAAGGGAAAAGCCACAGTCATCGTCAAAGTGTCCGAAGGAAATACTTTCGCCGACGTGCTGGCGAAAATTCGAAGAGAAGCTGACCTGGAGGCCAGCCAGACAAGGGTTGTGGGAGCTTTACCCACTAAAAAGGGAGACCTTCTCATTAAAATTGGAAGGTCTTCAAACAAGAAGCTGTTTACCGAGGAGGTGACTAAGGTGATCGGTGACCTTGGTAAGGTGCATATGGCGGACCGGCAAACTACGCTGGAAATCCGCGATATGGACAACCTTGCTGAGAAAGAGGACGTCTTGGGTGCCTTGGAGCAAGTTTCTACGGTACCAGCAGGTAGCAGGAAGGTGACGATCCTCGGACCAAATAAGCGAGGTATGAAGCTCGCTGTCGTGGTCACCACTCAGGAGGACGCTGCCAGATTGGAGAAGATGGGGCACATCAAGGTCGGTTTTGTGTCCTGCAGAGTCAGTAGGAGAGTTATGGTCACAAGGTGTCACAAGTGCCTTGACTATGGCCATATAGGCAGAGATTGCCAAGCAGTAGATAGGTCGGCTGCGTGCTTCAAGTGCGGAGAAGCTGTCCATAAGACAGCAGGTTGTAAGAAGAGCCCATGCTGCTTCTTATGCAAGGCGAAGTTCGGCGAGAAGGAGAACATCCTTCATGTTGCTGGATCAGGAGTATGCAAGGTCTTCAGAACTGCCCTAGAGGAAGCTAAGAAGACCCTGTCAAGAACAAGAAGGAAATAGGCCATAACAAGAGCGGCACGGAAGAGTCGCGTCAGCGACTAAACGGGACCTCCATTTACGAAGTCTGAAGCTACTAGGTAGTTCCGTAGGTGGGCAGAAGGTTCGAAACCCAGGGGATGCAAGAAGAGGTTTTAGTCGGTAGGGTGACTGCCGTAAAAGGCAGGGATGTGAGGTTTCTTTTTTTTCCTTGCATTTTGTGCGAGCCCGACATACCCCAGGCAAGTGGGATCTTCCTGGGCATGCGTAAATGCATTTCCTCTTCTCCCCCGTGAATAAAAAAAAGAAAAAATAATAATAATCTCCCCGGCGCGACTGCCGTCTTTGATGGCGTGGGTGTGCTGGGCCTGGATGCATATCCTTCGCCAGACATTACTGCCATTCTTGACGGCGTTGGTGCGCCGCACGGTGGTCTTGAATCAACTTTGAATGAAAAGTCTTTGCACATCCCTTTTTTTTGCTGATTTGGGTTATATGCGTTCTAAATAATGTGTAAAAAATTTATAGCCCATAACTTGTCGAGCCGTTTTTGAGAAAACTCACTTTGAAAAAAATCATCAGTTTTTTATTTAAAATATTACATATTTGTATCAAAATATGAATTTAAGCATAATATTAATTAAAATAGGGTCAGTTGGGGTAAATCCGGACAAAATACCTATTTTTCACAAATGACGTAAGTTTTTTTATAATAAAAGGCAATTCTTTCGTTTTATACTGCATTAATTTCTTTCTTGAGTTCCATAGATTAATTTTTTATTTTTTATAAAATTTTATATTTAATTTTTTACATTTTATTGTTCGGATTTACCCCAAGATTTAGAAAATTTCTTTAAATTTGGGGTAAATCCGGACAGCTTAGTTTCTAAGAAAGGTTTAAAATAAAGTTATCTTAAGTATACTACTCTATTAAGGGATAGAACAACTTGAAAAAAATTCATACTAGATGTATAAAAGTTGAATCAGTTAAGTGTTGTAGTATCATAAAAGTTAATAAATTAACGATTCAAAAAGTAATAATCAAAAACATATATGAGCGATTCCATCTCAAGTGATCAAGGTGGAGAAAAATTTTTCTCCAATCGTAGCAAAACTTGGGGCTTTTGTAGTACTCATAGATAGTAATTTTTCGCCAAAATATTGTTTTACCTAGTCCAATATTTTTCGAGGGGGAGGGGGTTAAATTTTTGGGTTTTTCAGTACAATGTTTATTTCAATAATTTTTTACTCTTAAACAATTAAGCATACGAATTTGGCAAAGTACATTTTGGAAAGGTTTTTTCATGCTCTTTCGATTGGAAATAAGCATTTTGAAAAAAAAAAATATCAGCTTCCTCATGTTTTTTCTTTAACAATGGGAGCCAATCTGTCAAGAATTTGAGACCATACTTGATGATCTGGCTCACATTTTTTTGGACGCCAGTGGCTTCAACCATTTTGTCCACTTGCTCACTAATAAGCGGAAAATATTCCGCTTCTTCTCTTCTTAGCTTGGAGCGCCATTCGTGATATGCATTGCTGCACGCGATTTCGCGTATGGAGCGACCGCTACAATCGCTCGCCAAGCTTTCCAAACTAGAAGATCGCTATAGCGAATCTCCTGCGACCGATGGCACTGGTCCAGTGTGTATTTGCCCCCCCCCCAAATCCGTGGGGCCTGCGCCGACCACCGGGGCTTGCACCCGATCGGAATCGGCGGTAGGATTAACCTTTTGCGAGGTACCTACTTGGGGTATAGTGTTCTGAACATCACACATTTCCCATACTTGATTCAGTGTTCCGTATCGAGGAACGATCGAGCCTAAACAGGGTACTACCATCTGGCCAGGATGGGCCCTGAATATATGGGTGTGATAAGTGTAGTGTGACCGTGTATGACAGGCTGTGTAAGTATTGTAATTGTGTGTAACCCATATATGTGTGGAGAAGTGTATGTGTAGAGTGTACTGTTTGGTTGCCCTTTTGTCGGAAGCCAACATATCCAAAATGACGCTTGAGTCTGGCAGCGGAAAGGCATCACACCCCGGCCACGGTGGTCTTGAATCAACTTTGAATGAAATGTCTTAGCACATCATTTTTTTGGCTGATTTGGGTTATTTGCATTCTAAATAATGTGTGAAAAATTTATAGCCCATAACTTGTCGAGCCGTTTTTATATATATATATATATATATTATATATAACCTTTTCGTTAATTTTTTTTCTGTACAATAACTGGTATAATTTCCGTAAATTGGCAAAAATATGTGCCTTAACATGTATTGTAATATTTAAACAAAACTGACTTATTGTGTCAGAAATATTATTTAAATTGTTATATTATATTATTTAAAATTAAAGAAACGTATTAGGGTCAGTTGTGGTAAATCCGGACAGAGGGCAAATACGGACAAAAGGTGTTGGATCTTAATTTACAAATTAAAAATTCAGTTCGACGTTAATATTTTAAGCTCAGATCCTTTAAATGATATTCTTACTACTTCCATGATTTTATCTCGACAATTGTCAACAGGATAATTTAAAAACTTAGGGTAAATCTGGACAGAGCTTCTATTACATTTTAAAAAGTGGTGTAAGTAGTGTAATTCGATTAATTTTTTTAAAAGTCCGGCATATTGGATCCGGCATTTTGGATTTTCATAATCTAACTTTGTATTCGTATTCAATGATCCCAAAAACTTTTCTTTATCAAGTTTTATTAAAATCCATTAAAATTTGTTAAAGCTATATGAGCGATTCCATCTCAAGTGATCAAGGTGGAGAAAAATTTTTCTCCAATCGTAGCAAAACTTGGGACTTTTATAGTACTCATAGATAGTAATTTTTCACCAAAATATTTTTTTACCTAGTCCAATATTTTTCGAGGGGGAGGGGGTTAAATTTTTGGGTTTTTCAGTACAATGTTTATTTCAAAAATTTTTTACTCTTAAACAATTAAACATACAAATTTGACAAAGTACATTTTGGAAAGGTTTTTTCATCCTCTTTCGATTGAAAATAAGCATTTTGAAAAAAAAAAATTTTTTGACCAAAAAAAATCAAAATTAAAAATAAATTTCAATTTTTGAGGAGATGGATACGATTTTTTTTTTTAAAACGAAAGCTGGGGTTTTTTCCTAAAAGGACATATAAATGATAAAGTGGGACTAGAATGTTTAAACATTGAAAAAAAGAATTTTCTCCAAAACGGAGCTAAAAATCGGATTTAGAGCGCTCCGGCGAGTAGAAAACTCTTTTTTTCAATGTTTAAACATTCTAGTCCCACTTTATCATTTATATGTCCTTTTAGGAAAAAACCTCAGCTTTCGTTTAAAAAAAAAAAAAAATCGTATCCATCTCCCTCAAAAATTGAAATTTATTTTTAATTTTGATTTTTTTGGGTGAAAATTTTTTTTTTTCATAATTCTTATTTCCTATCGAAAGAGGATGAAAAAACCTTTCCAAAATGTACTTTGTCAAATTTGTATGTTTAATTGTTTAAGAGTAAAAAATTATTGAAATAAACATTGTACTGAAAAACCCAAAAATTTAACCCCATCCCCCTCGAAAAATATTGGACTAGGTAAAAAAATATTTTGGTGAAAAATTACTATCTATGAGTACTATAAAAGTCCTAAGTTTTGCTACGATTGGAGAAAAATTTTTCTCCACCTTGATCACTTGAGATGGAATCGCTCGCAAACGGTTAATCCTACCGCCGATTCCGATCGGGTGCAAGCCCCGGTGGTCGGCGCAGGCCCCACGGATTTGTGGGGGGCAAATACACACTGGACCAGTGCCATCGGTCGCAGGAGATTCGCTATCGCGATCTTCTAGTTTGGAAAGCTTGGCGAGCGATTGTAGCGGTCGCTCCATACGCGAAATCGCGTGCAGCAATGCATATCACGAATGGCGCTCCAAGCTAAGAAGAGAAGAAGCGGAATATTTTCCGCTTATTAGTGAGCAAGTGGACAAAATGGTTGAAGCCACTGGCATCCAAAAAAATGTGAGCCAGATCATCAAGTATGGTCTCAAATTCTTGACAGATTGGCTCCCATTGTTAAAGAAAAAACATGAGGAAGCTGATAAGGCAGACCTCATGTATGATGAGAACATAGTGTGCAACGAGGCTGCCCACGGCTATAGAAAGGAGCATCGTAAGCGTTTAGCAGCCGATGCTATGAGACGCGCAGTACGCGATGCTGAAAAATAAAAAAAAGAGGTCTTCAGTCACCTAAGAAAGTAAGTAGACCTCTTCTAAAGAAGAAAGTGCAGACTGAGGACGAAATTTCCACAAAGAAAGCTAGTCCTCTTAAAGAAACAAATCAAAAGGTAACTTAGAATAACAGTGCCGTGTCGTCTTTGAAGAGTTTCTCAGCGGTTGTCAGAGAGGCTGTTAGAGAGGGAGATGACAACACTTTTAAAGAAGTTGTGAACAGGAGGAAAGAAGTCAGAATGAAGAAAAAGACTTCAAAAGTACAGGAAAAGGCAGAAAAGGAGAAAAAAAATCTCCTCGACCTAGAAATAATGAAGCGGTTAAGATCTCGGCTAAGGACGAAAGGACCTATGCTGGGATCTTGCAAGAAATGAAAAGTTCGGTAAACCCAAAAGATCTGGGAATCGAGGTTACGAAGATCAGAATGACTTTAAATAAAGAGATCCTTCTGGTCGTAAAAAAGGGAGGTGAGATCTCCAAGTTTTGCAGTGCCTTGGCGAGTGCCTTGAAAGACAAAGCCGACGTCAGGGCCATTGTAAACAAGAGATCTCTCGAAATTAGAGATTTAGATGAAACCACGACACCAGCTGACGTGGTTTCAGCTATAGCTAGCGTAACGGGGCAGAACTGTTTAGAACTGTCCTGTTCACTGTTCCCTCGCTTTGATGGAACCAAGTCAGCTGTTGTACGGTTGCCCGAAATTGAATACAATACACTCCTCATGGAGGGCAAAATCCGTGTAGGATGGATATATGCGTCTGTCCGAGCTTACGTAGAGGTTACAAGGTGTCAAAAGTGCCTTGTCTATGGTCATGTGACACGTACATGCAAGGGACCTGACAGAACGAAAAACTGTCGTAGATGTGGCGAAGATGGACACCTGGCGAAGAACTGTTCTGTCGAACATCCCAAGTGCTTAACGTGCACAGATTTGGGCAAGACAGACGTTTTTCATGATCCAGGCAAAAACTCCTGCCCTGTATACAGAGGGGAGCTGCAGAGGCTTAAAAGGGCAAATCTTTAAAGCTTCTGCAGGTCAACCTGCACACCTGTAGGGAGGCACAAGCTCTCTTGATGCAGACCGTCAGGGAGAAAGAGATCGATATTCTGTTCTGCAGTGAGCAACACAGAAGAAATGATCAGGCTCCTTGGTATCAGGACAAATCAGGAAGGGCCGCCGTGCAGGTGTGCAATCCTGAAGTGCGAGTTAGCAAATATTTAGAGACGAGCAATGGATTCGTGTGGGTGGAGGTGGCAGGCATGCGAATGTACAGTTGCTACTTTTCGCCTAACGATTCACTGCAAGACTTCGCAGCCGACATTGAGGAACTTGAATCGAGTCTTAGAGTCAAGGCTCGATAAAAGAGGAAGAATGATCGGAGAAATGGTCACCAGAAACAATTTATTGGTTGTCAACAGGGATAGGACTTGGACGTTTAGAAGAGGTGCGATTGGATCGATCATTGATCTGACGATCGCATCACCAGCCCTATTTAGACGCATAAACGACTGGCGAGTCTCTGAGGAGTATACCGCAAGTGACCACCAGTACATCGAATTTTCAGTCTTAGTGGGAGACACAGGAGAAGGCAAGAGACAGGAGGCTCCGTGTCGAAAAAGGCCCTCCTGGAACGTAAAAAAGCTTGACAAGGAAAAATTTGTCCGTTCCCTGGAAGAATCCCGCCTCATTGATGAGCTCGGTTGGGTGCAGAGGCCAAATGTCCTGGAAGTAGAGGTGCGAGCGGTGAGGAAAACCATCATCGCTGCTTGCGACGCCTCTATGCCACGTCGCAAACGCAATGCTTCACGGAAAGGTTCGGTGTACTGGTGGTCGGATGTGTTGGCCTCCTTGCGTAAAGCATGCTTCACAACAAGAAGGACTTACACCTGATCAAAAGGAGATCCTTTGTTAAAGGAAGCGTATAAGGAGGCCAAGAAGGCTCTCAAAAAGGAGATTCGCGCGTCGCAACGTCGTTGCTGGAAGGACCTGATCGAGGAGGTCGACAAGGACCCGTGGGGTCTGGCTTTTAAACTCGTTACTAAGAAATTAGGAATGAGGCAAAAGACCCCTGGCCTGGACAATCCCGATTGGGTCAGACAAATAATAAAAGCTCTGTTCCCCTCTGCGGAACCATGGCTTAGGATGGACTGGAGTGCCTGTGAGGTCGGTGAGGAAGAACTCTTCACTCTCACAGAATTGAGAAATGCAAGCAAAAAATTGAAAACTGGCAAGGCGCCAGGAATCGACGGGATAAGTAACGAGATCCTTAAATTGGTAATCGATTCTTCACCCCAGATTCTGCTTCGATGCTTCAATATTTGCCTTATAAATGGAGAGTTCTTTCGTGACTGGAAAAGACAGAGGCTAGTACTCCTAAGGAAAGGAGATAAACCTCTGGATAAAACTTCGTCATACAGGCCTATATGCCTGCTTGACACAATGGGTAAAATTCTAGAGGACATGGTTCTGCAGAGAATGCAAAGCCACTTGACCGGAGAGAATAGTCTATCCGATTACCAATTTGGTTTCCGTAAAGGCAGGTCCACAGTAGATGCCATTAAGGCAGTTGTGGACTTAGCCAAAAAAGGAAAGAAAAGGTTGGGACCGGATAAAAAGAAGGGCTTCTGCGCATTAGTTGCGATTGACATACGCAACGCGTTTAATAGCGCAAGATGGGAAGATCTCATCGAGTCGATGAGTACGAAAGAAATGCCGCCCTACTTGTTGCGGATAATGAATAATTATCTTAGTGACAGGTGGGTGATTTTTGAGGGAGACACTTGGACTCTTAAAGAAGAGATGCAGAGTGGTGCCCCTCAAGGCTCGAAGGTGGGCCCATTCTTATGGAACATATCGTATGATGATTTCCTGAGAATTAGTCTACCTGAAAACTCGGTAATCATCGGCTTCGCAGACGATGCGTTGATCGTGTCCACAGCCGAAACTGACGAATCCCTGGAAAAACTGGTGAACGAAAGTCTGCGGCGAGTGAAGAGCTGGTTGGATACCAGAGGTCTTAAAATGGCCCTAAAAAAGACCGAAGCTCTGTTCGCCACAGACAGACGTGGTTGTAAGCCCCCGAAAATCGTGATAGACGGATTCGAGGTCAAGTGGAGCAAATACCTCAGATATTTGGGAGTAGAGCTTGATAGAAGGTTTAACTTTCATCATCATATAGCAACGGCGTTGAACGGAGCAATAGAGTGTGCTTTGAACTTGGCACGAGTAATGCCAAACGTTGGCGGACCAGGAGAGAAAAAAAGGAGATTGGTGTCGAGTGTTGCCCATGCAAAGTTGTTGTACGCAGCAGCGGCTTGGGCTTCCTCGTTAGAATTCAGAAGCAAAACCATCTGCGAGGATATTCTGTCCGCATAGAGGTGTATTACCACCCGTATCATCTCTGCTTACAGGACGGTTTCGACGAGTGCTGTGCAGGTCCCCTAAAGACGACGCAGAGCACACCCTCTCCTATTGCAGTAAATGGGACTCGGAGAGGCAGATCATGTGCTCTGGTGTAAACAATATTGTTACACCGGAGAACATGCTTCAGCTGATGACCCGGTCCCAGGATAACTGGCGGACCGTCGAAACCTTTATCACTTCAGTAATGAAGGTAAAGGACATAGATGGTCGCAAAAGGAAATAGATGTCTTATTTGTAAAATGTTTGTTTATTTATTTACTTGTTTTGTTATACTTTTGTATTTTTTTTAATATTTAATGCTTTTCCTTTATTTATTCCTCATATTTACAATTTTATTTCATCGACTGCTTTTGCTTTATTTATTTATTTTTTATATAAATATCTTTACTTAAATGACTGCTTTTTGCTTATTATATTTATTTTGTATTGTATTTTAATTAAGTTTTTAAATTTTCGTGCTTTTGTCTCTATTTATTATTTTAAACATCTACGCAGGATATACCGCAGGAAAAAGACAAAGTCGCTTCGGCGACAGAGATGGAGCGCCATCCATGAAGGCTAAAGTCTTTGACGGTTCCGTGGGTGGAGAGTGACTCCAAAACAAGGGTTACTGGGTTTTAGTGGGTCGGGGCTGGTAGTAGGTCGCCAGCTTAAGAAAAAAAGGACCAACCCCACATAACCTCTGATTGCGGTGTCAGAGGTATCTGTACGCAGATTTCCCAAAAATCCCCTAACCAAAAAAAAAAATAATAATAATAATGGTGTCTACTCAGTGATCATGACCTAAAGTTTACTTTTTGTCCTCTGTGAGAGATACATCGCCCTTCGAGGTCCGAGCTTCCGAGCTCACCTGGCACAGATCATCGTGGACAGGTCGGAGAGACGAGGAAGTACGAGCAGCGCAACGAGTCAAGCCAGCTGCATTTCTGTTTTCAGCAATGCTTCTGCAATTGATATTGCTAGCTGCAATGAAGAGCGAGATGAATTCGTGAGGCTGCGGGAAGAAGAGGCAGCAAGCATTCTAGAAATGGAGGTGGAGGTCAGCAAGATGCTGAAGTCATGCGATGTCCAGAAGAATTTCAATAGGACAATCAAGGATGGCAAACAACGCTGGAAATCCGCGATATGGACGCCCTTACTGAAAAGGAAGACGTTTTGGATGCCCTGGAGCAAATCTCTACGGTGCCAGCAGGGAGCAGAAAGGTGACGGTCCTTGGAATAAACAAGCGAGGAGTGAAGCTCGCGGTCGTTGTCACCAGCCAAGAGGATGCAGATAAGCTGGAGAAAATAGGACACATTAAAATTGGGTCCGTGTCCTGCCAGGTGAGAAGAAGAGCTACAGTCACAAGGTGTCATAGATGCCTTGGCTACGGCCACATAGGTAGAGACTGCAAAGCGGTAGATAGGTCGGCTGCGTGCTTCAAGTGCGGTGAAGCTGGCCATAAAGCAGCAGATTGTAAGAAGAGCTCATGCTGCTTCTTATGCCAGGCGAAGTTCGGCGAGAAGGAGGACATCCAACACGTCGCCGGATCAGGTCGGTGCAAGGTCTTTAGGACTGCCTTAGAGGAAGCTAAGAAGATCTTGTCAAGGACAAGAAGGAAATAGGCCAGAACAAGAGCGGCACGGAAAAGTTGCGTCAGCGACTAAATGGGACCATCCATCTACGAAGTTTGAAGCCACTAGGTAGTTCCGTAGGTGAATAGAAGGTCTAATATTATTGGGTTTTTAGCATGGTATGGTCGACGTGAGTCCATGGAGTTTAATACATCCTTGGCAGTCGGCAGAGTCCTGCATGATTCAATTTGCAACAAATTGTTTCTCTATAAAAGATTTTACTGTTTTCATAACCTTTCCAATTGAATTTATTCGGTTGTATAGTTTATGTTAACTACCCAGCAGAAAGCTAAAAAAAATAATAATAAAAATAATAATAATAATGGAAATAACAACAAATAGTTGTTATTAACATGTTATTGATGATTATAAACAATTATTAATTAATGAAAATAGTAATAATAAGAAAAATAAAATAATAATTAAATTAAAACAATTATAATGTGTAAGAACGAATAATAATTTATAATAACAAAATAATAATAATAATTGTAACAATAATAACAAAATAATAATAATATGCAATTGTAATAATAATAACAAGATAGTAATAAAATAACAACAATAATAGTTAATAATAACAAGATAATAACAATTTGTATCAATAAATAATAAATAACAATAATATCAAAATAATAATAAATTAATAAAGATAAATAATACTAAAAATTAATAACGATTTTCAAATTCTCATATTTTTTTAAAAAATTAAATTAATTAAATACCATTCAAAACATTAAACAAAAATTATAAATTATAAATAATAAAAATTAATAATAATATTAACAGTTTTAAACATTTAAAAAAAAAATTTTTTTTATATCTAAACAAAATTTAAATCGAATTCAAAATTAACAAAATTAAATAATTATTAAGAATAACAATCCCACAATTTTATAAACTTTTACATTTTAATTAAATATTTAGTAAATTAATAATAAATAATTATAACAAATAAACAATTTTTAACGATTCAAATCTAAATAAATTAACAATTATTAACAATAAAAAAAACTCATTCTTAAAAAAATTTTTTTTATTCAAATTTAAGTAAATAAATCATTGTAATTTTTTGGTTGTTTGACTGTATGATATATTTTGTTTAATAATGATAAGGCCTAAATACGGTTTTGTTTAGATGATGTTTATTTACAATCCCTACTAGTTTCAAATTTTTTCAAAAAAAATTTCTTGTTTTTTTCAATATTTGTATTTCTTAATTTAGTTTGTTTTAAAGATTTTGAAGAAGCACATTTTTTTATAGAAATGTGCTTTTGTGATTAGTTTTTTATTACATTTTTTAAAATTAGGTTTTAAAAGAAGTAATTAAATTATAATATACTTTATCTAAATTATCTATATCTGTTCTATAATTAATACTATTAGTATTGTTTTTTATATAGAACATTTCTAAATTTTTTCTTTTCCAATCATTGGTTTCAATATGTAAAATATTTATATTATCAAAATCAAAAGAGTGATTATTATCAACGGTGTGATTAGTTAAAGCATTAACATTTTGATTGTTAGTGACATAACGTTTATGTTCTTTTATTCTAGTTTTAAGATGTTTTAAAGTTTCTCCTATATAACAACTGTTGCAATTTTTGCATTGAATTTTATATACACATCCAACTTTCTAAAACTTCTCTGTAGAATCTTTAAAATTAGGAAAGATAGTATTTTTTAAATTATTAGAATTAGTAAAAACTAATTGAACGTTATGTTGTTTGAAAATATTAATTAGAATTTCATCAAAATTTTGAATATATGGAATGCTTATGATCTTTTTAGTCAGAAGATTGTTGTTGTTTATTTTTCTCTTATGTGAGTTATTAGTAAGAGCATTATACCTTTGTGAAATCTTTCTATTTAACAACTCAATAGGATATCCGTTAAGTAGTAAAGTTCTTTTAACAATATCAAGATTTTCAGGATGGAATTGTTGATCTGACAATTTTATAGCCCTATCAACTAGAGTGTATATAATGCCAATTTTATAACTTAAAGGATGATGCGAATAGAAATTCATATATCTGCCAGTCCAAATAGATTTACGAAACCAATTTGTTATAACAAAGTTATTACTGTCAATTGAGAGGGAAAGATCTAAAAAATTGATTTTATTATTATTAGACAATTCTAAAGTAAATTTTAAATGTTTATCGATAGAATTGAATCTATACAATATATCATCCACCTTATTTGAAGGTGCACAAATCAATATACCATCAATATATCGAAAGTAAAAAATAATTTTATATTTAATTTTGCTTAAAATTTTATCCTCAATACCCTCCATGACAATATTAGCTGCACTTGAGGATATTGGGGAACCCATTGGTAGGCCAAATATTTGTTTATAAAATTCTCCTTGAAATTGACAGTATGCAGAGTTTAAGCATAAATTTAAAGCTTCAAGAAAATCATCCTGCGAGAGGTTTGTATGTTTTTCAACTTCTGACAATTTGCTTTTGATAGTGTTATTAATAAGTGTCCAAGATATGTTTGTATACATGGAAACAACATCAAGTGAAAAGATAGTAAAATTTGGCGGAATAAAAATATTATTAATTTTATTTTTAAAATCCCAGCTGTCTTTAATATAATGATTATTATCAGTATTTAGGGATTTCTTTAAAATATTTGATAAAAGTTTTGATAAATTATATATTGGATTGCCTATAAAAGATGTAATTGGTCTCATAGGAATATTACTTTTATGTAGCTTTGGTAGTCCATAAAATTTTGGAGCAACACCATTTGTGCAATTAAGAAACTTATATGTGTTTTTTCAAAATATTTTTTATTTAAAAAGGATTTTAGAAGATTTTGTAAACAATTTTGAATGGAGATTGTAGGATCAGAATTCAATTTTTTGTAAGTATTAGTATCATTTAAAAGATTAAGTGTTTTTCTTGAAGCTTTAAATTTATGCTTAAACTCTGCATACTGTCAATTTCAAGGAGAATTTTATAAACAAATATTTGGCCCACCAATGGGTTCCCCAATATCCTCAAGTTCAGCTAATATTGTCATGGAGGGTATTGAGGATAAAATTTTAAGCAAAATTAAATATAAAATTATTTTTTACTTTCGATATATTGATGATATATTGATTTGTGCACCTTCAAATAAGGTGGATGATATATTGTATAGATTCAATTCTATCGATAAACATTTAAAATTTACTTTAGAATTATCTAATAATAATAAAATCAATTTTTTAGATCTTTCCCTCTCAATTGACAGTAATAACTTTGTTATAACAAATTGGTTTCGTAAATCTATTTGGACTGGCAGATATATGAATTTCTATTCGCATCATCCTTTAAGTTATAAAATTGGCATTATATACACTCTAGTTGATAGGGCTATAAAATTGTCAGATCAACAATTCCATCCTGAAAATCTTGATATTGTTAAAAGAACTTTACTACTTAACGGATATCCTATTGAGTTGTTAAATAGAAAGATTTCACAAAGGTATAATGCTCTTACTAATAACTCACATAAGAGAAAAATAAACAACAACAATCTTCTGACTAAAAAGATCATAAGCATTCCATATATTCAAAATTTTGATGAAATTCTAATTAATATTTTCAAACAACATAACGTTCAATTAGTTTTTACTAATTCTAATAATTTAAAAAATACTATCTTTCCTAATTTTAAAGATTCTACAGAGAAGTTTTAGAAAGTTGGATGTGTATATAAAATTCAATGCAAAAATTGCAACAGTTGTTATATAGGAGAAACTTTAAAACATCTTAAAACTAGAATAAAAGAACATAAACGTTATGTCACTAACAATCAAAATGTTAATGCTTTAACTAATCACACCGTTGATAATAATCACTCTTTTGATTTTGATAATATAAATATTTTACATATTGAAACCAATGATTGGAAAAGAAAAAATTTAGAAATGTTCTATATAAAAAACAATACTAATAGTATTAATTATAGAACAGATATAGATAATTTAGATAAAGTATATTATAATTTAATTACTTCTTTTAAAACCTAATTTTAAAAAATCTAATAACATAGAACTCTTCTTTTACTATAACAAAAACAAAATAATTTTTTTATAGAAGGTAATAAAAAAAATTAAATAATTCTTAAAAATATATAAATAAAATTTTTATATTTTATAAAAGAAATTTTTTTGAAGCATAAAAGTATACATACAAATATAAAATTGTTATTTTTCACAAATTTCTGACAATTCATTTCATAATACTTACTGTATTATCTACAACAAGTGTGCTTAAATTTTCTTACAATTAATCTCATAATATTTACTATATTATCTATAACAAGTGTTCTAAATATATATGCATGAGTTCCAAATTTACAAATTTTATATCTGTCCATATGTGTATTGAAATAATTTCTATTTACCAAGAACAATAAACACAAATGCTGCGCGATGCAAGTTAGAAACAAATCAATTAGCAATATTTTATAAACAACATTTATATACACATATATTATTAAAAAGTTATTAAACAAAATATATACTAAAAATTTCTTTTTATTCGGTTAAAATTTTTTTTTAAAGAAACACATTATTTTAATGAAAATATGGATCTGCCAAATAGTCATCAAGTCTCATTACGCGATGCTCTAGAAATAGTTCCTATTTTTGATGGAAAAAACTTACCATTATCCATTTTTATCGAAAGTTGTTTAGAAGCAAAATCTATGCTTCCTGAAGTAGCACAAGATTAGACAAATTTAGTAAAATTAATAAGAAATCGAATTTCGGGAGAAGCAAGAAAAATTATAATAGGAAATAACTTTAATACTGTTGAAGAATTAATAGAAAGATTAAAACAAATTTACGCACCAATAAAATCTGTATGTCAATTACAAGGAGAACTAGCAGCAATGTATATGTGGGAACACGAAAATGTAATTTCTTACGGTTCAAGAATTGCAGAAGCAGCAGAAAGAATATTAGATGCATATATTATTAGTAATGGGAATAGAGTAGATGAAGCATTTAGAAGAAGTTCAGATGAAGCAACTATCGATTGTTTTTCGCGAGGACTTACACAAGAAATAGAATTACGAATTGGAACAGCTGATACATTTCAAGGGATAATTAATATAGCTATAGAAATAGAAAGAAGATTATCATTACAACGTGAACTACGAAGAAGTGAGAATAATATTGAATATAATGCCCATCTTAAAAATAATAAAAATTTTGCAGAAACAACAAAAATTAATATGGTTCATAACAATGTAAGCACTTGTTCATCTTGTGGAAAAAACGGTTATGTTGTATCAAACTGTTCTCAACTTAATAAATTGCTAAGACTTAGAGGAGAAAACCACTTTCATTCAGGCACTCAACAAC
Organism: Leptopilina myrica (nomen nudum); assembly: GCA_032872475.1. Lineage (NCBI taxonomy): Eukaryota > Metazoa > Arthropoda > Insecta > Hymenoptera > Figitidae > Leptopilina > Leptopilina myrica (nomen nudum). Next base: position 28,026,967 of record CM065464.1, read on the forward strand.
ATTTTGCAAATACAAATCCAAATCAATTTAATAACAAAAATCAAATGTTTAATCAATTTCAATGTCAAAATTATTACAGAAATCCGCAACAAAATAAATTTAGAAACGTACCACAAAAGCAATTTCACACTCCATTTCAAAATCAAAGGCAAAATCAGCATCAAAAATTTTTGCAAAGTCAACAACAAATTTTTTTACAAAATCAACAACAAAATTATTTACAAAATAAACTAATTTACATATTTCCACTAATTGTAGAAAAAAGATCTGGGATGATAACAATAACGACAAGTTTTTAAAAATCACAAACCCTTTTAATCAACCTTTACAGAAGGATATACCCCCTTTTTCAACCACATTAATATATTTAAGATAATTATTGAGCAATTATTTATGTATTTGAGCACTTTATTTAATTGTAAAATTTACCTGAATATTTAAATGTTATAATAAATTGTTATTGAATGTAATAATTTTGAATATGATTTTCTCGTACCCTCCCTCCTCCTTCTTTGCTAGTCGCCCATCATCGAAATTAATAATTATTTATGATCCCGTTAAAGAAGTTGTAATTTTCTTTTGTGTCATTTATGGAATTTAGTTCCATTATTTAGATATTTTTGTTTTTTGGATATTTAGTATCCTTTTCGTGAAACTGTCCCAAAAAAAGAACTGGCGCTCAACATTTCAATTTAAATTTAAACTTTTTTAAATTTATCAAATTAATTATTATTTTCAAACTTGTTGTTCAGACCATTGAACCTTTGGCTTATTATAAATATTTATTTTGTTTAATTTGTTTGTTTATTTTCTTTTTGTTATTTGTTCTTGTTATATAATTTTATTTGTTTATAAATGTTCCTATGTTTATTTAAATAATTCTTGTTTATTTACCAAATTTTGGTATCATAAAAAGGTCTGGTTACAACTACAAAAAATTATATACAATTAATCGAAGAGGCTGAATCATTAGACAATACATATCGACCGCCTCCAGAACCACCTCCCAGTAGAGAATAAATTATCGAATACAAATTAAATTTTAAAAAAATAATAATACAAATAAACAATACCCCAAATTTACCTAAAATGAATACAAATTTATATCTTTTGCAGATAAACTAAAAGAAACATAATTAATAACAAAATAAAATTTTCACATTTATTAATAGTATATTATTATTAGTATATTTCACCTTACAAATAAAATGCAATATTAAGAATAGTTATTTATTAAAAAATAATTTAAATATATCATACAAATGATATGAAACTAACTAACAAATAACTTTTCTATACCTAGGCATAAACACATACATCATTCAATATAAATTTTTTTTTTGAATTGAAACTAATATAAATTTTTCTGTTTTAGCGATCTAACATCAATCTATTAATAATTGACCAAAGACAAGGAAAGAAATATAAATAAAATAATTGAAATTTCTTTTAGGGAAAGTAAGAAAGCAGCACGTTAAGGATAAGTTATCTTACTCTTTTATCTTTACTTTTCTTTACTATTCTTTCCATTTTCAATTTTACACTTAAACACAACTATCTTCTTCACTTAATTACAAATGACATAATTTCTAAACAAGCAAACATTAAATCTGAATCCATATATTCCACTTTAGTACATGATGAACAGAAAATCTTAAAAATGTTCTGTGAATTAAAAAATTTTAATGGCCGTTTAATAAACGATGTAAGAACTAAAATTTAAAAAAAATACACTTTAAATAATAACCCAAATTTTAGAAAAATTTAAATAAACAAATTAAATCTTACTTCTTACAATTTAGTAACAAAAGGACATTAACATATTTTATATAGTATAAAAAATAAATTTAATTTAATAATGAAAACTAATGAGTCACTTGTTGGATAAAAATTGATTTGATTAAATCATTTAATAATTTCTAAAACAATTAGATAAATTTTTTAATACTATATTGGTCCAAAAACTTAAGAGATCCCGTATATCATAATATTTTATACAAAAAAATATATCTGACATTATAACATTTTTAATTAAAAACAATAGCATGAAATTTTATAAATATTTGTATCCAAACAAACTTTTTAGTATCAGGTTACATTAAAGTCTCTAAATTCAAATATTAAAAAATTAGATATTTAAATAATATTTACAAATATAATTTTGTTTTAAAATTATTGTTTAATTACCTTTAGTACGTCAATCATTTTATGTAAACAAAACTAATAGTATGAGCAATTCACTTTAGAAAATCTATCCATACTACTTTATTTTTTTTGTTATATTACGCATTTTAAAATTAAATTAAAGTCAATATAAAAAATTAGAAAATAAAAAAAATTTAACAGAAATAATGCTAATAAGATTAAAACAAAAATATGATTTTAACGAGAGAAAAGAAGCAATAGATATTTGGAGTGATAAAATCCAATCAATTAAATGGAGCAATTCTTGTAAAAGATGTTTCGGAAGATATCATGTAGCAAAAAATTGCCCAAATTACAAAAAAAAACAATAAAAATTATAAAGATTAAGACAAATAAATTTAAATTGCTATATAATATACAAACAAGTAAAATATATGCATGCTATCTTTTAAACATTTAGTCATATATAATAATTATTAACTATTAACAAAAATTATATTATAATGTGTAAGAACGAATAATCATTTATAATAACAAAATGGTAATAATAATTATAACAATAATAACAAAATAATAATAATATGCAATTGTAATAATAATAACAAGATAGTAATAAAATAACAACAATAATAGTTAATAATAACAATTTGTTTCAATAAATAATAAATAACAATAATATCAAAATAATAATAAATAATTCTAACATTAATAACAAATAATAATAATTAATTGTAACAAAAAAGTAATTAAATGTAATAACAAAATAACAATTATTAATAACAAGTTAATAATAATTTGTAATAACAAAATAACAACAAATAATAGTTAATAATAACAAGATAAAAATAAATTGTAACAAAATAATAATTAACAACAAGTTATAATAATGTAAGCAATAATAACAAATTGTAATAACAACTTAATAACAAAAATTAATAACAAAATGTAATAACAAACAAATTGTAACAACATTTATAAAAACGAATTGTAATAACATACTGCACATATGGTGAGCACGTGTGATCTAATAATGAGTCACCACAAGTGTTCCTACAACAATAGATTTTTCCAAATGCATGGCTTAGCGAACCTTTTAAAAAATACATGGACAGAATTTGGTATAAAAAGAGCCAGACTATCAAACGATAATCAGTCTGAAATTTGAAGTCATCAGAAGTAGTCACCCGCACTACAGAAGTCTTAAAATGTAGTCAACAGAAGAAGTTACCACATGTCAGTCTTAAAAATGTAATCGTCAGTAGAAGTCACCTGGGCTACTAGTCTTAATTTTTTAATCATAACAAGTGGTTCTCTTCGTAATAGTGCTCTCAATCCCCAGTATAGTAGTTGTCCTGATCTATACGTGAAATTCTAAATTCAGTGCATTTTGAAGTCAAATTTGGTGTTTAGAAATATCGTTCGAGTTTTGACAAAAGCTGAAAGAAACATAATACCTATTCAACTGACTAATTTACGAGTGTCGTAAATCATCAACCTGCATCACTTACTAACCCATTAACGGACAATTGCCATTGTATCTCAAAAGTCGCAAGCCAGGACCAAACCCCGCTGTTTTAAGGTAAACAGAGAAACCACTTTAGACTCATTTTAGAAAGCTAGTGCTCATTTCATCTTTGCATAATTTTGATCTTTTTCAAATATACTGTGTTCAAATAAATTTATTCTTGTCATTTATCCAACCTCGTCCCAACTTTAATTTTTTCTAAATTAAAGTTAAATCGAGAAAAATTAGGGAATATAATAATAAGGTTAGACATAACAAGACTATGTTATTACAAAAACGTTATATTGTCTGTTTTTTGATTTCTCAATTTTTTTTCTTGTGAATATTTTCAATATTTAATTTGTTTTATTTATTTAAAAATTTTATTTATATTACATTTTTAAGTAAATATTTAATTTAATGTAAAAAGTGCAGTTAATAATATTAAAAAAAAGAAATAATTAATTAAAAATAGAATACCTTCAAGAATATTAATACTAAAATAGAATAAAAAGTGTTTACCATTTAAGAAAGTAATTACTAAACAATTTTTTTTTAATTTTAAAATAATTGAAATTCGTTTCATAAAAAAATTCGACAATTTTTATAATATTGATATTTCTGAGAAATATCAAATGTCAAATGCATTTACTACAAATGTTTTACCTATAACTAAGATAATTAGAAAACTTATTTTTAAGAATAATTTGCATTATGAACCTTTTACCCTCTGTAAAATACTTAATTTGTAAAAAATAGGAAGGTAAAAATAACTTTTTTACAATACAAAAAGTAGTAATTTATCAATTTTTGAGAAAAAGTTAACAATGGTTAACTAGAACACTTATCCCAGTTATTATAAAACTTATAACTTAATACAGTTATGGACATTGAATAAAGAATTGTTACTGTTATCCACTAAACATATTTGAGGCTTACGTTTCATGACAATATATTTACTTAAAAATGATTTTAAAATACCGAATATGTGTAATTTACACTCCAGAACGTAAAATTTGATTTTCTACTATTATTTAAATTTTTTTAGTTTTTCGCAGCAAATTACTACAATAAAAGTAATTATAATTTAAAAAGACTTTGTACATTTTTTAAATAAACTTTACTTAAAAATACATTTAATAAATACAACTATTGTTAACAATACTATAAACAACTACTTACATTACAAAAATCTTTTAAAAAGTTTCTTAATAATAGCTCTTAACATTATTTGAATAATGTAAAACAATTCTTTTTGTTTTTATTTTTAATTTGAAGTCGATTGATTTCTCCAAGTTCTTCAGAATTAATTAATATTTTTTGATTATAACGGTCGATTAATAGTTTAGCCAGTTTAGAAATCGTTGAAAGTATATCGTAGTCGTAACGTTTTGTATTTCTTTTAAAAACTTTTTGAGAAAAAGTTTTAAAAATGGTGTTTTGTTTCGTTTCACTGCAGTAATGTAAGGCCACTTTAACAACACATTTTACAAAACTGAAACATATTTTTTGACTAACTATGTGAATTTTATCGCTTTCATTTACATTTATCATTTTCACGTTTTTAGCAAACAAAGCATTTAAGCCATTAGCCTTAACAAATGCTATTGCATGTAATATTAATAAAACTTCTAATTTTCGCTGTTTAAACATTTCTTCCCCCTCTTTCCCTTTAATTATTAAAGTTATAACTGTTATAGTTATAATTTTCTTTTTATGGTTATAATTTTTCCTCGATTTAAGTATATACTAACAGTGAAAAAGAATTCACAATAAAAATTTACAGCACAGACAAGTAATAAATAATGAAATTTAAAGACATTTAAAAGACGCCCTTGAAAATAAGTAACAAAATTGATTCTTAGCATCTTATAAACATAGCAGAATGTTGTGCAAGAACTTAATATCCTGTTTTAATTCAGTTCTAATATGAAATTATCTTTATGTAATGTATTTTTACTTAAGTATGCAATAAATTTAAACTAATTATTGATAGCAGAAATATTCATGGCATTTTGCCAATTGTGCCTTTTTCTTTTATATTTTCCTGTATCTAATAATATAATATCTATTTGAGGGGGCAAGCTCTGACCTGTTGGTAAAACACAGATCAAATTTTGACGTAATGTGAAGGCCCACAGTAAGGCCCCTTTTAAAACCCGTAGCTCAAAAAATAGGTAAAATTAAACATATATTTTTATACGTTATTTATCCTCTTTTTGACCTAGGTCAAAAAATAGGTCAATTTTGACATATGTTTTGTTTATGTTTATGACCTATAGGTCAAAAAATAAGTCAAATTAGACATAGGTTTTGATGTAATGCGAGGCCGTTATTTATCCTCTTTTTGACCTACACGGAAAAAAAGAAATTAGCTCTAGCAGTAAACAGATGTTTGCTGTGAAATCTTTGAAAATTAGCTACCACAGCTAAGAAGTTTGCAGTGGCAGCGAACATGTTAGCTGTGGCAGCAAACATTAGTAAAACTTTATGCGAGTTTGCTGTCATAGCGAACTTGTTTGATCTCACAGCGAACTTTTTCGCTGTCCTTATTTCAACGAACAAGGTTTGCTGTGGCAGCAAAATGTTCGCTGCCACAGCAAACCCCTTCTATGCGTGTATAGTCCTCCTTACTACAGGAGGGCCCTTAGAAATCCTGACTGCGGCGGCGGCGAAATGTTTTTATATAATAGGGAGAGATAATAATCTCTTAAATAGCTTTATGAAAAAAAATGTCGAAAGTATTTACAAATGCAAAAACAATTTTTCCTTTTGCATAAATTAGCCATTGTTTGTTTCAGATGTAAATAAAAAATTGTTATAAACAGATAATAATTTCTTTGTAATAAATATAATTGTTTATGTCAATAAATTCTTACAGTTATTGAAAGAATGCACATATGATATACATAAACATTTTAAGTCTAAAAATGGTCGAAAAATTTTTATTAATCCAAAAGAAACATGATTATTGTTTATATTATTATATAAACAATAATCATGTTTCTTTGAAGGGTTGGATGCTGTAAGGGGACGCGCATAATTTTCGTAATCCCCTCGCGCAGCCGCTTTAGATGTACGCAGAGTCTTCTACTTTTACGCATATCCCTTATAGCATTCAACCCCTTAATTGATAATATAGCATCGATTGTTTAACAACAATTATTTAAACAAATTGATAAATGATTGAAAATTTTTAAAAACTGTTTACTCAAATCGTTTTTATTTAAAAGTTAATAATGTTTATTATGTATATTTTTTATTTAACTCATATTTTTTTCTTGAAATGTTATTAACGAATTAGAGTTATTATTGTGTCTAACAAAATAATTTATATCATTTGTATCATGAGGTCCAAATTAGTAAAACAAGTTGTGAATTAAGATGTTTTTAAGTCTAGATTAACATTTCATTATAAAGTAATATAATTTTTAAGAAGGAAATAAATTTCTAATAAAAGTGCGAATTTTTGGTTTTAATTATGTTTAATTCTATAAATTAAAATAAAATATATACTTTATATATACCAATCGATCCGTTTTAATGCAACGGATAAGATTATTGAAAAAAATGAGTAAAATCTTATTGTACTGGAATATAATTTTGATGAAAGAACTAAATTTTTGATAAAAAAAGGTAATTTTTTTGCTTTTTTTTTTTTTTTTTAATGTCCATCAATCAATTTCGAGATATTTTTATGATAAATATTCCTAGCAATTTTCAGCCGAATTCGTTGAAACCTCTTCGAGTTATCGTGTTCACAAAAAACAGGATCTACACACACACACACACACACACACACATACATACATCCGGACAATTGTTCAGGGTCTTATATAACATAGTCCCATATAGAAGAAAATTTGTCAAAAGGATTTTTAAAAATTTTGTAAATTAAACGACTACAAAGCTTCCTCACGAGGAAGCAAAAATGCCGTTTTTTTGTTTTCGAATTATTAATTAATTAATTAATTTTTATTATTTAATTAATTACTAAATTACTAAAAAATGAAATACTTTTCAAGCAAATAAACTTTTCTAAATTATGAGCTGATCATCGTAAAGTTGATTAAATTCCGCATCCAACGAGTGTAAATACATCTATTTTTTATAAATAATTGTTAAATAAATAAATAATTGATTATTTATTTATTCATCAATTATTTATAAAAAATAGATAGAAAAATAGATTTTTTTCAAAAAAATTTTTTTTATTATATATTGCAGTTAATATACAATAAAATCTTCTTCTTTGCATCAAGACGAATCGATTGGTATATGGGGCATTTCATGTCAAGTGATCAAGGAGGAGAAAAATTTTTCTCCAATCGTAGCAAAACTTGGGGCTTTTGTAGTACTCATAGATAGTAATTTTTCGTGAAAATATTTGTTTACCTAGTTCAATATTTTTCGAGGGGGAGGGGGTTAAATTTTTGTGTTTTTCAGTACAATGCTTATTTCAATAATTTTTTACTCTAAAACAATTAAACATACGAATTTGACAAAGTACATTTTAGAAAGGTTTTTTCATGCTCTTTCTATTGGAAATAAGCATTTTGAAAAAAAAAAATTTTGACCCAAAAAAATCAAAATTAAAAATAAATTTTAATTTTTTGGGGAGATGGATACGATTTTTTTTTAAACGAAAGCTGAGGTTTTTTCCTAAAAGGACATAGAAATGATAAAGTGGAACTAGAATGTTTAAACATTGAAATAAAGAATTTTCTCCTAAACGGAGCTAAAAACCGGGTTTTGATCGCTCCGGCGAGTAGAAAACTCTTTTTTTCAATGTTTTATTTTATTTATTCGTATGTTTAATTGTTTAAGAGTAAAAAATTATTGAAATAAACATTGCACCAAAAGACCCCTTGATCACTTGACGCGTAATCCCCCATATATAAAGTATAAATTGTATGAGAGTTTATAGAGGTAATGACAATTAAAGCAAAAAAATTACCTTTTTTTATCAAAAATTTAGTTCTTTCATCAAAATTATATTCCAGTACAATAAGATTTTACTCATTTTTTCAATAATCTTATCCGTTGCATTAAAACGGATCGATTGGTATATATAAAGTATATATTTTATTTGAAATTATAGAATTAAACATAATTAAAACCAAAAATTCGCACTTTTATTAGAAATTTATTTCCTTCTTAAAAATTATGTTGCTTTATAATAAAATGTTAATCTAGACTTAAAAACAAACTAAAAATCTTCATTTCATCAAGACGAATCGATTGATGTATAAAAAGAATATATTTTATTAGCATTAATAGAAATAAATAAAATGAAAAAATTCACTTTAAAGCAAATTTTTTGCTTATCGTAAAGAGGAAGCAAAATGTTCATGTAATGAACATCTTAATTCACAACTTGTTTACTAAAGGGGTATGGAAAGTACATATAATAAGCTTTATTTTAAGGCAAAAAAAAGAGAAAAAAAATATGCCGATTTTCAAAAAAAAATCAAAAATATTTTTAATTTTGAAAAAATTAACTTAAATTGTTAATTTAAAAAAATTTTTTTACACCATTCGAAAGAGGAAGAAAAAACCTTTCGAAAACATATAGGGCAAAATTTTGTCCACTCTACTGTATTTTAGCTACATTAGCTAAAAAATCCACTGTTCACACGTTACCAAAAACTTTAACCCCCTCTGCAATTTTTAATAAAATATTTTTATATTTTGCCCCAAAAAAATCAAAATTAAAAATACAAATGCCCTGACCCGGTAAAAGGGACCTTACGTCTAAAAAAATTAATTTTGAGTTATTCATACCATTCTATCCAGATTCTTTCAATCGATATAATGGCATTAATAACTAAAAATTAATTTTTTTGGGCGTAAGGTCCCTTTCACCGCGTCAGGGCACATATTTCAATTCTTGGGCGAGAAGGACCCGATTTTTTTTTAACGAAAGTTGAGGTTTTTTCCTAAAAGGACATATAAATAATAAAGTGGGACTAGAATGTTTAAACATTGAAAAGAAGAATTTTCTCCTAAACGGAGATAAAAACCGGGTTTAGAGCGCTCCGGCGAGTATAAAACTCTTTTTTTCAATGTTTAAACATTCTAGTCCCACTTTATCATTTTAATGTCCTTTTAGGAAAAAACCTCAGCTTTCGTTAAAAAAAAATTGGGTCTCTCTCCCCCAAAAATTGAAATTTATTTTTAATTTTTTTGGGTCAAAATTTTTTTTTTTGAAAATGCTTATTTCAAATCGAAAGAGCATGAAAAAACCTTTCCAAAATGTATTTTGTCAAATTTGTATGTTTAATTGTTTAAGAGTAAAAAATTATTGAAATAAACATTACACCAAAAGACCCCTTGATCACTTGACGTGGAATCCCTCATATAAGAGTAAGAATTTTTTAAACGTACCACCTAAAATTTTAAAAATTTATTTTTGGACAAAATGTTGTTTTTTCTATAGTGTTTTATTTAAAAAACACTACATCAAAGAATTTACAAAAAAAAATTTTTTTTGTTATTGTTATAAACAATTAAAGTTTTCAGACACTTTTAAAAAAAAAATTAATTAAAGAATCTTGTTAACCGATTTTAATGATCCAAGAGGCATTCTTATTTATTTGAGTCAAAGTTTTAAATAAATTTTTTTTCGTAAAAAAATATTGAAATTTAACCCTTAAACCGCACCATGGGTGTGCCACACCCATATTCTAGCTTTTTATTCTAATATTTCGCTTAAATTCGTAAAAATGGAACATGTGTTGATATTAGACAGTACATTTTGTACTTGACATTATGTTTCGTCAGTGACATTAGTCTGCCGAGTGTCTTTGTATATTTAATAATTTTTAATGCTGACGTCGAAAATTATCTGCTTGTCTGACACCCAGTTTTTGGTTTAAGGTAATTTAAGTAGTTTTAAAAAACTTTTTTTTAATTATTTAAATTAAATAAATCATTATGAAACCTATTCTCCTTCAAAATAGATGTATTGAGCTATATTAGATAATTTTTCGAAAAGGTAATATCCTATTCCAACTTCGAGAACAGACTTAATAGTCCCCGGGTGTTATTCTCTAATTACCACTGAGTATTATTCCGTTAAGAAAAAAAAGGCACGACTTGGACAACTGACTTATTTAAACATTTTTTATCCCGAGCACGACGAGATTTGCATGTGACGTCACGCGCAGCGGTCCTTTGACGCGGGAATTAATATTACTTATTTTTTCATAAACAGTAGTTAGGGCTAGAAATATCTAGTCTTCTCTCAATTTCTTAATTTTTCAATGAGTAAAACATCTAGCAATGATAAAAATAAATTAACTAAACATTGTTTAAACAATAATTAGTTGTTGTTATTTTTTTCGGAAACTGTACTTAAGGCTAGATTTATTTATTAAATGGTTTTAACAATAAAATGTTATTGTATTTTTCATAAACTGCAATTAAGGTTAGAAATTACTACTTTTTTTCTATATTATGCATTTTTTGTGACTAAAAGACTTAAGTATAAGAAAACGAAAAATTATCTTATTATTAAAACATTATCTAAAAAATTTATTTTGTTAATTTCCATATTTAATGTACTTAACTGGAAATTCCTTACTTTTCCTCAATTGTGAAATTTATTATAATTTAAACACTTAAGTATAATAATAAAACTAAACAAATATCATTTAACTATTGTTTAAACAATTAATAATTTTTCAATTGATTATAAATTTAGGGCTAGAAATTCCTGCATTTTTTCCAATAATGCAACTTTTTACAGTAAAAAAACTATATGTATATTTAATTTATATTTATTTTTAAATAAATTATTTTTGATCATTAGTAGATTTTTTTTCATAAACAATTGAACGTTTGAAAAAACTTAATTTCTAACGCTAAGTACAGTTTCCGAAAAAAACAACAACAATTAATTATTGTTTAAACAATGTTTAATTAATTTATTTTTTATCATTATTAGATGTTTTACTCATTGAAAAATTGAGCAATTGAGAGAAGACTAGAAATTTCTAGCCCTAACTACTGTTTATGAAAAAATTAATTATTTAAATTTAAACAATTAAATAAATTGTTATAGTTTTTTCCGTCTGTAAGAAAGACTTAAACGTTATTTTAATAGATTTTTTGATATTCCTCTGATATTCTCTTATATTCCCGCGTCAAAGAACCGCTGCGCGTGACGTCACATGCAAATCTCGTCGTGCTAGGGATAAAAAATGTTTAAATAAGTCAGTTGTCCAAGCCGTGCCTTTTTTTTCTTAACGGAATATTACTCAGTGGTAATCAGAGAATAAGTAAAATTTTTTTCATTTTAAAATTCGATTGCGAACATAGTTTTTTGCTAATTTAATATAAATAAATAATTTGTTTATTTATTATATTTCAATATTTTTTTACGAAAAAAATTTAATTTAAAACTTTGACCCAAATAAAAAGAATGCCTCTTGGATCATTAAAATAAATAAATAAATGTAACCCTAAATCTTCCTATTAATATTAAATTGCAATTAAATATCTGAGAATTTCAATACGTGGGAACCTTCGGAAGTTACCCTTGGTAACTTCTAGGTAATATAATAATGTCCGCAGGTTAGAAGCTTCCCATGGAAACTTCCTGGTAACTTCCTAGAAGCTTACCATAGAAACTTTCTGGACGTTACTAGGAAGTTTCCAAAAATTATTAAAAATATTTTTTAGTGAAATTATTATTTAAAAAAGGGACTCGAACCACTATAGGCCTCAAAAGTGTGCTGCTGGAATAGAGCTTTATGCGCTTAACCAAATCGTCATTAGACTTCACAGGACTAATTTATATATCATATATTTCATTATATCTTTGAGGATTTTTGGAAACTTAATCCTTGAGGAACTACAGAATTAGCAAAAAAGATATCAGAATACTCATGCTCAACACGTACTGAAAGTATTCCATCTTTAACCCATTAACCATAATGAGAGTCAAAAATGTGTTTTGGTTAAAAAATAAAATGTTTTTAGTTTAGAATAAAATTTCTACTCATAGATGAAATTTTTTTTAAATTAAATGAACAAAGAAGTTAAAATTTCAACTTCTTAAAAAAATCGAAACTCGGGAATTTGTTGTTCTATCAGCTATTTGATATGCTCCAAAAACGTTTTCGACTTTTTCGTAAGGATCCTATTTTATCACTTTTGCTGTACACCGACTACTTTTTCAATTTTTTCTGTCCATACTTGTAATGGGAAAAATTTCTTTGAGTAAGTTGTTGAAAAGTTTTTTCATGCTCTTTCCAATGGTGAATTTTATTTTTTAATATTTTAAAAATTGACCATAAATTTTAATCATTAATATTTAATTTCCCAAAGAGCGGTCCGTTTTATTTGAAAATAAATTATTGTAAACGAAAGTTGAGTTTTTTTCCTATTGGAATGTAAATTTACAAAATGACCTTTTTCTTTATTTTTGAGTTATTAAATTAAAAAAAATAAATTGCCACGCGACGCGGACGCATTGAGTTGCGTGGCACCTGGAGTGAGGCGACAGCGTCGGGTGGCAATTTATTCTTTGAAATTTAATAACTCAAAAACAAAAAAAAGAGCTCTCTGAGATATTCGCTCTCTGAGATATCTGAAAATACAAAACGTGGTTGGTTGGATTATGGGAATTGTGAATTTTGATTGGCTGAAACTCTAAATTACAGTCTCGTGATGTGTTTTCATTAACACGCTCTTGAACTATGAAATACTCTCATACTATAAACAGTTGAATTCTTGCTTTAAGCGTAGTAACAGTTCACGCTAAAAAATCCTGAACCGTTCTCATACTAAAAAGGCTTACTTTTTCTCTCCGTGTAAGCGTACAGTCAAGCGGAGATTCTGTATTTTATTAGCAAGTGAATCTTCAAAAGAAGTTTATTTCAGCTGAACAATAGTTTACATATTTAAACACAATAATTATTAAAAGAGTATTTAAAAATAGACGACAATTAAAATAAAAATAATTTAAAAAGAAAAAAAATTCGATCATACATAAATCAATTCTATACTTTCAAATTACAGTTTTTTAAAAATGTTAAAACAAACAGACAAGCCATAATATTTGGTTCACTATAGTTTCAATATTCATTGGAAGTTCAAAATTAATTTTATACAACTCCTGAAGTAATCGATTTCTTTGTACTTCAAAAAACTTGCATTGTCATATAACATGATTTAAATCCTCAGTTCCGAAGCCACATTTACAATTAGGGTTATTAACGATCCCTATTCGATAAAGAAAAGCAGCTAAGTGATAGTGATTCGCTCTACATGGATTTACAGTTGTTACTATTTCTCGTTTTAAATTTTTGCGCCAAAACCACGGAGAACGTTTTTCATTATAATAAGAAGAAAAAAATATTCTTTTCCTTTAGAAAGGCCCTGTTCTTGGAAATCACTTTTAGTATGATGTATAATTTTTCTTTTAAAGCATTCATACAAGTCAGTGAAGGGAATTTGCCCTAAATCCATAGTTTTTGCGCCTGTAGCAGATTTAGCCAGACTATCAACCTCGTCGTTTCCCCGAATTCTCTTGTGCGATGGAATCCAGTAAAATTTTAAAAAGTTTGATTTCCTTTCAACAATTTGTAAATACTTTTTTTTATTTCGAAAACATACGAATTAATCTTAATATTCAAATCGGTATATTGCAGACTTTGAAGGGCACTCAAAGAATCCGTGAAAACGAGGAAGCTACAATTCTCATAACTCAATGCTATATCCAAAGCATCATTAAGAGCAACGCATTCAGCCGTAAAAATAGACGCATTGCAATTAATTGATTTTTTAAAATATATATTCAATTCAGGACATATACAAGCCGATCCTACACAGTCCGAACCAGACATTTTGCTACCATCAGTGTATATATTGAATAACTTTGAGTGTTTTTTATAATATCGTCAACAATTATGTTTGGATCATTTATAATTTTTAAATTTTCACGCATACCACTCTCAAAAGGAACAGACGTTATCAAAGTGCCACAGTCATTACAATAAATAGAAAATTTTTTTAGAACTTTTACTTCCTGAATTGTTGATTCCAAAATCGACGTTAGGCTAAGACTAAGGATTCGCTTAGATTTTTCTTCTTTCTTTTGGCAATTTTAGTGAAAACTAGACAATACCCTACTAGTATAAGAGCCGCTATTGGACAAAACTTTTATAATAAAACATTCACACAGAAATTTGACACGATTCTCTATTAGAGGAAGCTTTGATTCAGCCAATAAAACATTTATGGGAGTACTTAGTCTGTATCCAAGAGCGGCTCTTACGGCAGCATATTGAATTTTCTCAAGTTTCTCGCGACCTTTTTTTCTATTTGGAAAATAAACAAAACAAGCGTAATAGTTAATAGTTTAACAATATTAAGGGACTTCATACATCTTTTCTGGATAGCATTTATATGATTTATGAATGACATTTTATTTAATTAAAAACTATACCCAAAAATCGGAGAGTTTTACTAGATTTAATAGTGTAGTCATCAAATCTTATACTTACATTTCCTGGCGTAATGCCTTTGTTATTAAAATGTATTAAAACTGTTTTATTAAGAGAAAATTTTAGTCCTAAATACAAAAGATTGTTTTTGATAATATTAATAGTTTTTTCTAATGTTATTTGACCCCTTTTTAGGGAAGTAAACTTTAAGTATACAGCTATGTCGTCAGCAAATTGGAAAACCGATACCGTTTTTTGCAAATCTTTTGCAATGTCAGCAGTATACAGTAAGGGACTAAGGACACCCCCCTGGAGAACACCTTTTTAAGTTAATCGAATATCTTTATTAGCATGATTAGTAAATAACAATCTTTCACAGGTTATAAATTTAATAAATTTTAAAGCACGATAAGAAATACCCATAGACCCCCCTCTTTGCGTTCGATAAAGGCATCTTCCACTTTTAACATTAAGTTAGATTAGATTATTAGTTTCCACCACCACTGAAGTTTATTTTTTATAAGAGTTTCAAATAGTTTACAAAGACGGGAGGTTAAAAATAGAGGCCTATACCTTTTACGATCGTCCTTTTATATAAAATGGATGAAAGTTTGTTTCCATGTTGAGGGATAATTGTTATTAATACACATTTCATTATAAATATCTAATAGAAGCAGTTTGCAACATGGGTAATCTCTTTAGAATTTCAAAATCAATTCCATTAATTCCGGAAGCAGATTTTGTATTTTTGGATTTCAAGGCAATATTAAATTCCATAAGTTAGTATTTTTTTTTTTTTTTATTAGTATTTTTACTTCTTTTATGTTCGTCAATGAGGGGTTTTAACATACGTTTCGTTTCACCTATATAACATACTGGAAAATTGTTACAATAAAATTTATAGACAACATTTGTTTCAGACCACTTTTCGGTTTTATCTTTTCCTAATTTTACAATTGATTTTAAATTTTTGTTGCCAATTAGAATAGTTTTTATGTTATAAGGTTTCAAAATATTAGACAAACCAGCAAAATCAGGGTAATTGAAAGGAATGCATATTTTTGGAATATGTTTATATAAATTAGAACAAGGATTAACGGAATTTTTATTATTATTATTACGAATTTTGATACTATTTAATCTTATTTTAACAGGTTTTTAATGACATCAGTAGGATAATCATTATTAAGGAGAATTTGTTTTAACTTTGCTAGATTGTAAACAATATTCACTTTCTGCTGCACTGGATGACCTGAATAGTAATTAATTAACCTACCAGAAGAAATTGGTTTTTGGTACCAATTACAAATAATTTTTTTAATCATTATTGATTTTTAATGTAAAATCTAGAAAGTTAATTTTTCCATTATCTTGAGTTTCAAAAATAAATTAAATATTATTATTATAAGAATTAAAAGTGTCAATAATTCGACGCCTCCCGTTCATATAATGTTTATTGAAAAACGAATGCAAGATGATTCTTATTCACATTTTGGTGCAAGACAATGCTTATTCGATTTTCCGTGCAATAAAATGCTTATTCAAAATTGTGTGCAAAACAATTGCCACTGACAGAACAATAAATGTAACCCTAAATCTTCCAATTAATATTAAATTGCAAATCAGTATCTGAGAATTTCAGTACGTGTCTATTGTTATAAGAAACTTTAAACACGGATCCTATCACACATATTAAAAAATATTTTTTAAGCAATTGCAATTATAAATTATACTAAATTGAAAATTTTATAAAATTCATAGAATAAGCTAATTTCAGAATGTACATTTTCGCATAGAATTGTGAATAAGCATTTTATTGCACGGAAAATCGAATAAGCATTGTCTTGCACCAAAAAGTGTATAAGAATCATCTTGCATTCGTTTTTAAATAAGCATTATATGAACGGGAGGCGTCGAATTAAGTTTGAATTGTCTTTATGGATGCATAAAATAGTGTCATCCACATATCTGTAGTAAAATAGCGAGATGAAATTATGTTTATTTTTTAAATTGTGGACGCAATTTTTTCTTCAAATCGTCTATTACAATGTTAGCAAAAAGCGAAGAGATCGGAGAACCCATAGGAGTGCCATAGAGTTGTTACGTACAAGGTACTTAACAGGTAATATTATTTTAATTATTATCTTTTAATAAAGCTACAAACATAGGACAGAAATAATAAAACATGTTTATTATTTAATACTTTATAAACTGTTTATAAATTATATCCATAAATTTAGAAACATTATTAATTCTAAAAAATTTTATATAATAAAAGAAACCTCCATTTGAAAATAATTAAAAGTAATGCATTTCACACATGCATTGAGACGAACAAGGTGTACACGTACACATCCACTGACTCTGCCGGCTACGAGAACCTTTGGGTCTACAAGCTTAGGGTCTGACTCAACGCTTTATGAAGCATATATATTTCATTCGTTTTATGCACTATTCCAAATTTACAAAAAAATAATTTGATAATAGTTAAACATTTTATTGTAATTTATTGTTAACTATAAAATGCCGGAGGACTGTAAGTTGCATGTATATGTGTATATGCATAATTATGAATGCAAAATACATATACTAGTAACATATAAAATGTAGGATCAATATAACATTATTTATACAACTTATATTAAACAATTATATCTATAAATAAATTATAATTATAAATAAAAAATTCTTTCTTGACAATATAATTATAATTTATATATATAGTTATAAAAATAGTTTCTGATAAGTATCAAATTAACACCGTCGTTTCCGTTCTTACGAAAACTGCATGCAATCAGAAACGTCAGCATAATGCAAAGTCCAATGGGCCTGAAGAATATCCCTATTTCTAATTCTAAAAGTCCTTAGTTGTCAAATTTACCCCACTTTGACATTAGGGCAAGAAGTAGAGGCTTGTCGCAAAATTTCTATCGCCGCTGTACAAGAAGAAGAAAGTAGGAAATGCCGAGACTAAGCCCGTCTGCGCGTCAGGCACCCGCGTAAAACATATTAAGTATAACGCGAAGGGCGGACGAAAAATTGAATAGAATCTTCTAACCGACGGAGTCCAGTGAGAGCTATGTTGAGTGAGGTTTTGGTTGATTTTAAAAATTAAACAATTTGAAAATCTTGTTTCCCAACCGGCCAGACCTACACGTAGTACCTGTGCCGTAAAAGAGAAATTATGCCCTGTCGGTAGGATTAAGGATTTTAGCGGTAAGTCTGTATCGTTTCGTTGATTCAATGTTACTTCCAACTTTAATTCTCTTTAAATATGTGCAAGTTTGTAAATTTTTTTAAATCTTGTTAAAATAAAAGAGTGAATCTAATTATTTGTCTAATTACACGACATGTTTAACTTTATCCTTTTTTATAAGCAGTAGGATATTTTCTTGTCTTTAAAAACGACTATTTGCTGAATATGAAGCCAGTAAAAATAAAATAAGTTGTACAAATGGGCAGTGTCCAAGATAGTCCCGTGAGGGGAAGCAGCTTATCCCCACCATGCGGCACACCAAGTCGAAACTGAGTCCCGAGCGACCCTCGCAGCGGGGGCTCTCGGACCCTCGACCCTCATTAAGGAAAACTCTTAATGACTTTTTATATAAAAATATAAATTTTTTAAATATTAACATTTTTAATTAACATATTCCTTATTTTCTCACGATTTCATACATATGTTATAATACAAAAAAATGTTAAAATTTAACAAATTACTGCCAGTCTTAAGCCTGGAAAAAATGTGAAGGGAAAAATTTTATAAAAAAGATTTTTTTTAAATGTTGTAGGGGGGGTTGGTTATGGGTTGGGTACCTTCTAGTACCAACTAGGAAGTAAATTTGACTCCCATTCTATATTAAAAAATAGCAATAAATTGATAAAAATAATATAAAATAGATTTTTTTTTTAAATGTTATAGGGGGGGTTGGTTATGGGTTGGGTACCTTCTAGTACCAACTAGAAAGTAAATTTCACTCCCATTCTATATTAAAAAATAGCATCAAATTCATAAAAATAATGAATTTGTTAAATTTTAACATTTTTTTGTATTATAACATATGTATGAAATTGTGAGAAAATAAGGAATTTGAATATGTTAATAAAAAATTATAATGTTAATATTTAAAAAATATATATTTTTATATAAAAAGTCATTAAGAGTTTTCCTTAATGAGGGTTGAGGGTCCGAGCGCCCCCCGCTGCGAGGGTCGCTCGGGACTCAGTTTCGACTTGGTGTACCACATGGTGGGGATAAGCTGCTTCCCCTCACGGGACTAACTTGGACATCGCCCGTACAAATCTCTTTATTATGCATTAATATACTACTGATGGTAAAAAATAAATTTACCAAAAATGTCAAAATCGTCTCCATCACAATTTCCTGAATTACTAAACTTATTATCCGCATATATTTTTATTTTACGTTAAACTATGATCAAAAAAACAAAAATTATTGAATATATACTTTATTATTTTTTTAAATAACCATCTTTGGTAATATTAGTCTTTCATAAAATAGTCGAACAAAGGCCATTTGTTTATAAAAAAAGCTTTTTATTAATAAAATGGGAAAAAATGCAAATCTCCCCATCTTGCCTCACTAGGGGGCAAGATGGGGTGCTAAAAGAAATAACCTATTTCTGTCGACAAATTTCACAAGTAAAGGTTGCATCTCCATCTTCATGCATAACTAGTCACTTGTACTTGCGCGCTACGCGCGCCTCCCTTTTTTTGCTATTCAATAATCAATATAGAAGAATTTTAACATTGAAAAAGTTTCTAACATTATTCTAAAGATGAACACATATTTATTGAAAGAATTTTATCTTCAAGGATTAAATTTTTTTTTAAATTTTGTATTCCTAAATTGCACCAAGCAATTATTCAACAATCTTGAAACGAGCTTATATAAGCTTACGTATAAAATTCCTTTAAGCTTATAGGAGCAAAAAATTATGATTTTTTAAACTTTTCGGGTAAAAAATTTTCCATATTTGAATTATGGCAAAAATATGAGGAAAATATAGGAGCGAAAGCATGGGAAAAATATGGGAGCAATAAATTTAATTTTTTTTAATTTTTAGAGCGAAAAAATTTGCATTTTTTAACTTTGGCGAAAGCATGGGGAAAATATGAGAGAAAAAATTTTGATTTTTTTATATTTCAGGGTAAAAAAACTTCCAAATTTGAATTATGGTCAATACATGGGGAAAATATGGGAGCAAAAAATTTAAATTTATTTTATTTTTTAGAGCTAAAAAATTTGCATTTTTTTAAACTTTGCGGAAAGCATAGGAAAAATATAGGAGCAAAAAATTTAAATTTTTCTTTCTTCAGAGTGAAAAAATTTGCATTCTTGAACGTTGGCGAAAGCATGGGGAAAGTATGGGAGCAACAAACTATGATTTTTTTATCTTTCAGGGTAAAAAAATTTCCAAATTTAAATTATGGCCAATACATGGGGAAAATAAGGGAGCAAAAAATTAAAATTTTTCTTTCTTTAGAGTGAAAAAATTTGCATTCTTGAACTTTTGCGAAAACGTGAGAAAGTATGGGAGCAAAAAATAAAAATTTTCATTCTTTAGCGTAGAGATGAGCGCGGGAGTGACTTTTTACTCCCGTACCCGCCCGCTCAAGGCCTTAAAACCACACTCGCGTCTGCATAATATAAGATAATGAGAAACTCACGCATCATCACGCGAATTCCCGTACATACATTTTTTGAATGTACAAAATTCATGAAAAGGAAAGTTATTCAAATAATTTTAAAAATTACTTTTTTATTGAAATTATAAATTGAAAATGAACTTTTTTACATAGAAAATTATATATTTTTGTTCAAAAATAATAACTTGTCAACATTTTCGTTCAGGAGACGTGTTCGTCTATCTTCTAAAATTCGTCCAGAGGTAGAAAAGACCCTTTCACTAGCTGCAGAACTTGCGGGAATGTTTAAAACTTGCCTGGAGAGAATTTTTAGCAATGGTAAATCATCAGCGTTTTTCCAGAAACTTAAAACATCACATTCCTCAACCTTTTTGTTTGTATATTTCTGAATCTCAAAATCGATTGCATTTTCTTCCTTTTCATTTTCTTTCTCATTACAATTATCTTTGAATTCATCAAATAAATTTTTAATGTCAAATTTAGGAGCTGTTGGAGAATATGCAGTCGTACTAAAAGCCATCAAGTCATGTGATTCCGAAGCGCTTAATCTCAAATTATCTTCCTTGCTTTGTAAAATTTGTTCTAGCATAGCTTTAACCGTTGTAAATACTTGATTACGTTGTTCTTCTGACAAAAATTGTAATTTTTTATATGGCGGATTTAAGAACACACCAACCAGATGAATAGTTGTAGATTGAAATCTTCTATTTAAAGAAATTTTTGTATTATGTTTGAGACTTGCATGACTGCAGAATCTGATGGACTTTCAGAACAAACTCTTAGAAGCTTTGCAGACCATAAGCTGAACTCTGGAATTGTTGGTACATGCTTAGAACTTAATTTTTAAGAACAACACTTAAAATGCTTTAGGAATTCTGAAATTTGTTCTAATAAATTAAAATTAATTTCAGCCATTCTGTGTAATTTATTTCTGTTTATTAGTAGAGTTAGTATTTCTTTAAACATGTCATGTATAATTTTTAACATTATAAAAATTGAGTTCCAGCGAGTTTTAACGTGTTGCTTCAAAGTTTTTGTCAATTTTCCATTAAGTTCTGATTGCTTAAAAAAAGTAACGAGTTTCTTGGCAGCACTAATTAGGTCTTGTAATTCTCGAATATCTCTCTTCTCTATCACATCTTCCATGAAGAAATTTAGGTTATGACAACCACAAGAAAATCGCTTATATTTTCTAAAAGCAGCAACAACATTTGATCCATTATCCGTTACAATGACACTGTTATTTAATTTATCTTCAATTTTAAATTCCATTAACATTTCATCAATAAAATCAAGAATGTTTGCATCTGTTTTTGATTCTGTTAGAAATTCTCTATTTCCTAAAACATTTGCCTTTAAATTAAAATTGTCATCTATGTAATGTGCAGTTAATGTCAAGAAACTCCGTTTTGTGTGATCATCTGTCCACATATCTGTGGTAAATAAAAGATGATTTTGAGATAAAACAATTTCTAACTCATTTTTAACTCTATCGTTTTCTGCTGGTATTACAGTTCTTGCTATAGTTCTTCTGGAAACTAAAACATCCTCAATTTTTTGATAACCATAATCGGCACCAATTTTTATTAGAGACTGTGCTAAATCCATAAATCCTTTTCCTGAAAAATAAAATTTTCTAATAATATCTTTGCATTTCATTTAGATTCGAAAATGCTTAACATATTTTTTTAAAGACAAGTGTATGAAAGTCTGCAAAATGATAAAAAAGGAAATTATTGTAAATATTCAAGTACTTTTGTAAACAATAATCATATTATTCATTGATTTTCATTTTTTTTAATTGTAATTACTTATTTCAAATATAAAGAGCTGAACTTATTTTTTTCGAAAAATTTAATTGTAAATATATATGACTGTTAAAAAGGTTGCTTACCTTCAGTAGTACTGATGGGTCTTAAATCTTTAGTTATAAATCCAACTTGCTATATTTTAATTTCAAATGTATATCTGTCGTCAACGGGATGTTTTTTTAAATCCTCTTCAATATCCAATTTTCTTTTCTTAGCAGAACCAGAACTATTTGATGTTGACATTGTTTTTAAATTTACCAAAACTTCAACAAATTTTAAGCTTACAATGCGTGTGAGAAAAAGAGGTTATGTAAGTTAGGTTAGGAATATGGAGTAACGCATATCAGGGATTGGTAAATGAAACCAACTGGAGGGTTTCGACCACTGTTTCGTATATAAAATGTTTAGGACGTATATTACTAGATAAACTACAGGTAGAAAATCTATTTCCGTATTTTTTATATATGTTTTTGTTCTGAGTTGAGGTCATTTTTAACAAGGTCTTTCATTGATAGATACATTCTGCGTGAGTAAGCGTGATTCGTCGTGACTCATACAAATTATCGCTCCCGCCCACTAATGACCCGCTTAAAAACTTTTTTTATTCACGTGTATTTTACTCCCGTGAAATCCCGCGTGACCCATTGGGTCCCTGAAAAAATCCCGTCCCGCGCCTATCTCTACTTTAGCGTGATAAAATTTGCATTTTTGATTTTTAGCCAAAACATGGAGGAAATATGGGAGCAAAAAATTATAATTTTTTTATCTTTTAGGGTAAAGAAATTTTCAAATTTGAATTATGACAAAAATAAGAGGAAAATATGGGAGCAAAAAATTAAATTTTTTTTATTTTTTAGAGCGAAAAAATTTGCATTTTTTAACTTTGGCGAAAGCATGGGGAAAATATTGGAGAAAAAAAATTGATGCCTGTAAATGCCATGTTGCAAACGTTTATTCTTTTACTATTTAGTAAATGCCATAAGGTAGTATATAAAAAAGTCTTTCCAGATCCTCCACAACCATTAATAAATAAGCATGTAGAACTATTACAAGAAGAATCTTTTATTACTTCCAATCTATATAATCAACAATATTTTTTTGTTTAACATTTAATTTAGTATAATTCTCCTCTCCTATCTTGATATGTTCCATAATACTTATATCATCAACCTGCACAGGAAAATTTTCATCTATATCTAATAAACCCTGAAAATCAGTTAAACAATATCCTTCATTCAATAACATTGATTTTATATTCCTATAAGCTATTTTTTCAGCTTCAATATTGTCAATTTTTGAATAGTCTTCTGACATTGGAACCTTAAATTTCTCCCAAAGTTTTTCCGGATGTACAGGATGACAATGAATGAGAATTTTTACAAATAATTGTCGAAGTGAGTGAGGCATCATCCATAAAGTAGCTTCTTCCATTGTCCTATTCCACTCACTATTATCTTCTATAAGTTCTAATGCTAAACAGGCAGATGTAAAAGATTCATGAATAACTCCAGTACCTGTTCTTAAACTTTGGAAAGAAGTAACTCCTTTTACTTTAAGCAACAATAATCTAAGGTGAAATAATTCCAATTAACGTGGAATAATTGCATACATTCATCCTAACCAAATTATTCATGTTATCATCATTTGAATCATTAACTTGACTAACAAATTTTTATGCTTAAGTAATTCGTCTTCATATTCTTTTTGACATTGTATATTGCTTTTCTTATGCAAGAAATCTATTGCCTTATTAATAACTTCAAACTTTCTTTTATCCGGATGTTGTCGTTGAAAATCTAACTGATTGGTTTTAATTTCTTTAGAGAAAACTTCTACTTTATCTGAATGAAATAAATTTGTAATTTTACTTTTGGATTTGAGTATGGCAGAATATTGTTCCGTCTTTGAAACATTATTGATTATCTTTGTACTATTTGAAATTGTCCCACAATGAATATTCTGATCAATAATTCGATTAGGGTCTCTTTTTGCATATAGGAGTTCTTCAACTGGTTTCCTTAAAAGATATTTTCAATCATACTTAACAATTAAACGTGGAATAATAGAATTCTTTTCGACCCGAAAACGACTTAAATGATTGTTTTTAAAAATTAACTTTAAACGATTTCTCTTATGAAAATAGTCATAAAAGAGAGTGTTTGGCATTTCATTAAAAAATAACGATGTTGCAAATGATATTGCAAATACTCCACAATCAACACTACCTAGTGGTTGCTGATGAACATTTTAAAATACCACTGGTGGTTTAAATGGATATAGTTGAATTAAATAGTTCATTTGATCCTCATTTAAATATCCTTCGTTAAGACTGTCAAAAATATAAAGTCTTGTTCCATCATAATAAGTGCAAATCCAGTGACCAGATTTGAAGAAACCACTAAAAATTATTTGAATGTGCCTCTTATTTTTTTCGATTGGAATTATCATATCAGGAACTTGTAAACATAAAGTTCTTTGCATACTATAAAACGAATTAGATTGTCTTTCTAAAATTATTTGAAATTCATGCAAATGGTCATTATTTAACAATGCATTTTTATTATCAATTATATCATAATTTTTATCACTTAAACTAAGTAATTCTCTTTTATTAGCCATGGTTTTATTTCGTAAAGTTGACAGATATAATGAAACTTACTTTTAAATATATAAATAAACGTCTTTTTTATTCCAAATATTTTTTGCAGTTTTCTTTTACTTGTTTTTACTTCCAATTTTTCCTATTTTCTTTATTCTCTGTTTTCAATTCCAACATCAATTTTCAATTCCAAAATCAATTTTCAATTCCAAAATCAATTTTCAATTCCAAAATCAATTTTCAATTCCAATATCAAATTTCAATTTTAATATCAATTTTCAATTCCAATATTAATTTTCAATTCCAATATCAATTTCCAATTTCTATTTTCCTTTCATTTAATACTAATAACAATGATATGCGTGTACGACAGTAACACTCCTATGAGTAAGAATCTTGTTACTATATATATATATATATCCACTGTTTGAAAGGAACCCTTCAAACAATGAAACCAGGTACTCGAGCAGACCTCTCGTTTCTCTTACTATTAAATACCATTTTGTAAAAATATTTTTCTGTCTCCTTCTTTCTACACGGAAAAGTTTTCGGGCGAGCTGCGTTCTCCGCGCGTAGAGAAGGTTTCCTAAAAGAGAGAAGGCATATCGCCTTGTAAATGGGTGAGCTTCTTTCTCTACTGGGAACGCTGCTCACCCATTGTTGGACGAGCTGCGCTGAAATTCAGTGGTACATACACGACTGGTAGAGCAGCTCGTCCAATGTTGGCCTGCTGCGTTATCTTTTTGCGACTACTGCTCCACCAGACGTGAAGTTGCGCAGCATTACTAGAGCAAATAGAGTTGCTCGCCCAAAAACTTTTCCGTGTAGTAAATAGAAGTAAATCCCTTTCTGTTTATAACGCAGAAAAGTTAAGGCATATCTATCTCTCTTTATTTCAATGAACATAGTATAAAGCTATCTCTCTTCAGGTAACGGTTTTGCTTTCTTCCTCTTTAGAAGGTAAATACCATTATAATGTCTCTCTTTACCTAATTTGCATATCTACTCGTTTCATATAAGGACTGCAGTGAGCCCGTTAGCCGCAGACAAAAAAAGCAGCCCAGCCTTCATTTGAGTCAAAATAAAACTCATTGCAATAAAGACAAGGTGTATTTTCACCTTCGTTAAGTGATGATAATGATTGAATCTTACAAGATTTTTTATTTTAAGTCGCTTTTACTTTATTTTGTCCTGATATTTTAGTAGCTCTCTTAGCTTCTCTTGTTTCTAAGTGACATCGAAAAATAATAATAATAATGAAGATCGCGAGTACCTTATCTTGCCCCACCCTCTCCTATCCCATCTTGCCCCCACCTACGAAATTGAAGAAAAAGAATAATTACTACAATTTACGAAAATTTTCTCAAGAAAGAAAAAAAACATATGCTTTCCTTTTTCTGTAACCCTTGACAGTTAAAAAAAATTGATGCTGTTCATTAACCGTTATTATTAAGTAATAAACACCTAATAAAGAAAGTGAAAAAATGATAAGAAAATCGTCGAAAACAGTTTTTTTAGTAAAAAAGATACAAGATTTGTTCTCACGGCTTTTAAAATTTGTAAACAAGAAACTATCGTCTCGATGCAGTATTATGTAAAAAATAATCGCGATTGGTTAATTGGTTTGTTAAATAAGGCCACTGATTCAGTCATTTCCCTTTCCCGCTACCCTCAAAATTTAGGTCAATTTTGAGGGCATTTTTGACCTAGACGTCAAAATTTAACCATTTTCGATACCCTCAAAATTTAGGTCAATTTTGAGGGCAGTATTGACCTAACGTCAAAATTTGACAAACAATTTCCGCTACCCTCAAAATTTAGGTAAATTTTGAAGGCAGTTTTGACCTAAACGTCAAAAATTGACAAACAATTTCCGCTACCCTCTAAATTTAGGTCAATTTTAGGGAAGTTTGACCTAAATGTCAAAAATTGTTAAATAATTTCTGCTACCCTCAAAATTTAGGGCACTTTTAGGGCAGTTTTGACCTACGGGTAAAAAGAGGCCCACAAACGTATGTTACATTACGTCGAAATCTACATGTAATTTTACATTCTTTTTTTACCTACATGTCATAAACGTTCATATAATGGCCCTTAATTTATGTCAAAATTTATGTCAGATTTGATTTATTGTTAAAGCTCAAGTAAAAAGGGTCATATTGCCTTTGATGATACTGCAAAATCTATGCCAAATTAAATCAATTTTTTACCTTTAGGTATAAAGAAGTCTCTATAAAAGCACCATAAGATAATAATCATGTCCGTAAAGTAAAATTCTTTTTAAGTGCTTTCTTTTAGTATCGCCTGATATAATTTACTCTAACTTATTACCATGCCTATAGTAAGGGCCGTCAAAACTTATGTCAAAATTGACCTATTTTTTACCTATATGTCAAAAAGTGGTCTCTGTGTAGGTCCTTACATTATGTCAATATACATGTTGAATTTTACCTATTTTTTTAGCTACGGGTTTTAAAAGAAACCTTAATGTTGGCCATCACATTACGTCAAAATTTGATCTGTGTTTTACCTACAGGTCAGAGCTTGCCCCCTCAAATAGGCGCGTTAAATATAAGACGTCAAGGCCTATGCCAAAGACAATTTTTTTACTTGCAGGAGGTTATGTTACTTTAAAATTGATGACAAAGATTAAACATTTCAGAATGGCTAATATCATACGATCGCATTTTACAATCTTTATACTATCTATAAATAGAAGAAAATATAAAAGTAGGGGGTTAGCGCGCAAAGCGTGCAGGGGGACACAGCCCTCCTAGTATATATATATATATATATATATATATGAGCGATTCCATCTCAAGTGATCAAGGTGGAGAAAAATTTTTCTCCAATCGTAGCAAAACTTTGGGCTTTTGTAGTACTCATAGATAGTAACTTTTCGTGAAAATATTTTTTTACCTAGTCCAATATTTTCCGAGGGGGAGGGGGTTAAATTTTTGTGTTTTTCAGTACAATGCTTATTTCAATAATTTTTTACTCTTAAACAATTAAACATACAAATTTGACAAAGTACATTTTGGAAAGGTTTTTTCATCCTCTTTCGATTGGAAATAAGCATTTTGAAAAAAAAAATTTTTGACCCAAAAAAATCAAAATTAAAACTAAATTTCAATTCTTGGGCGAGAAGGACCCGATTTTTTTTTAACGAAAGTTGAGGTTTTTTCCTAAAAGGACATATAAATAATAAAGTGGGACTAGAATGTTTAAACATTGAAAAGAAGAATTTTCTCCTAAACGGAGATAAAAACCGGGTTTAGAGCGCTCCGGCGAGTATAAAACTCTTTTTTTCAATGTTTAAACATTCTAGTCCCACTTTATCATTTTAATGTCCTTTTAGGAAAAAACCTCAGCTTTCGTTTAAAAAAAAAAAATCGTATCCATCTCCCTCAAAAATTGAAATTTAGTTTTAATTTTGATTTTCTTGGGTCAAAAATTTTTTTTTTTCAAAATGCTTATTTCTAATCGAAAGAGCATGAATATTTGATTATTAAAATCGATGTATTTATCAAATTTATGAACGCAGAACATTCTTTAGTGTATTTCAAGTTTATGTTAGAAATGTGTAATCGAAAGCAGGAAAATAAATACATTGAAATGTGGTGTCCATCTTAGGGTAAATGACACCATTTTTTGAAACCCAGAAAAAAATTGTTTACAAACAAAATATTAATAAAATTATTTTCGAATACTATTATACGATAAATAAATAATATTATAACGATAAATACTGTTCTAAAATCAAAAATTTAAATAACTTTATCGACTTGAGAAAAATCTAAAATAAAACTTTTTTTGACAAAAAATTCAGGTGATTCGATTACACATTTTTTTAATAATTTTGTAAGCCACGTAATTGAGATTTTTTATTTTCACCGCCATGGAATGTAGAGCTATCGATAGAGAATTCGATATATCGATTTCTCGAAAAGAGAATTAAAGTTAAATATGTTATTTTTTTTATTCTCAAGTTATAAAATTAAGATTTTTAATAATGTTATTCCTAGTAAATAGAAGAAAATGATTAAACGTTAGTTTAAAAATTAATACAGGATGTTTATCTTTAATTTACCACACTTTAAAGTGATTTATAAGAAGGTGTCCATCTTGGGGCCACTTTTTTTTGTTCAAAAATTTTAACAATGAGAAAGAATGCTGTAAAAAATGTTTAAGTTCAAAATAAAATTTTATCTCAGTGGCCATAAGTTACCTAATAAATTGTACTTTCATTTAGTATAAAACATTTTGACATTTCTTATTCGGTTTAGATTTTAGAGCCATCAATCAAAGAGGTGTCCATCTTGGGGCCCTCTCCCCTATATAAATTTGCAACAAATTGCTTTTAATTTAATGATTTAATGAAAATTTATATAAAGAATATCTAATTACTTTCCATCAGATAAAACAAAGTATTTTCAAACTATTGTAGATACACCTCTTATAGCTTCGTGTGAAGGCGCTTTTTATACTTTTGGTTAATTTTTTTCTACTGTCTGCACTCAAAAGTGTATCTACAATCACTTTAAGGTGCGTTTATACGACTGTCGGCGCTGGTTGGCATCTAGATCGAAATTCGAAATAATGCATAGGAAAGTTCCTAAAACACAATTTTCTCATTTGACAAAGTTATTAGGTTCATGCATTTTTATTTCATCTCAAACTAAAATACTTGTAGCAACTTTTACAACTATCATATTAATAAAAAATATTGTTAATTAACATTTTTGTCAAAAAAAGTGTTTCTAACATAAACTTGAAATACACTAAAGAATGTTCTGCGTTCATAAATTTGATAAATACATCGATTTTAATAATCAAATATCTTGAGTCTGCGCAGAAAGTCTTATAATGTATTTGGAAGTTATATATATATATATATATATATATATATATATATATACCTATTGGTCACTTCCACGACATCTAATTTTTAATGCTGTATATGATGAAAATAATCATTAGGGACATATATACGGATCATTTTTTTAAATATTATAATTATTCTATTTTTAATTTGCAAAAAAGTATCAATAGAGAAGTTCCACGACCGATCCCTTTTTCGGTTGTATATAAGAAAATTGTATGTTCTCTCAACTTTTTATCCAATTTTCACGTGTATATATGTACTCGTTAGTAATTCTAATCATAATCAAAAACATAGTATAGAAAACTGCAAAAATATAAATTAAAAAGTATGATATGGGAACTTCCACGACATCGGTAATATATGGTAAGATTGGAAACTTTACACTTTCGTATAATAGTATTAATCGTGCACTTCCACGACACATCTCTTATTTGGTTGGAAACTATAAGAAATGATTTCTTTCTACGCATTGTAGTTCATTTTTTCAATGTAAAAAAAAATAATTGCTTTAATTTGCAATTATTTTTTTATATTCACCCTTCGATAATTATGCTGTTAAAATTAGATAACAATTTTTTTTCTGGCATGACTTAAGATATAAATTTATTTTGTTTAGTTAAAATTAAAAAACATTTTATCGGCCATTTTGAAAATTTTATTTTTTGAAAAAATTAAAATTTTTTAAATCCATACCACTGATTATTTAGAAATGTAAAAAAGCTTACAAATATTTCGGCAACGAAAAATAATAAAAATGTGTAAGTAGTTGAATTTATTAAAAATTATCTACATACTAGTAAAATTTTGAGACAGTCGAAAATGATCATTTTTAAAGGTATCAAATTTTTTTACACTTCTTCAGTACCTGAAATCATATTATACAATAGAACACTGACAACACTCAATCTGAATCACAGATTTTGTTTATACTTGGTTAATTTGTTGTGTTTAGGGTGCTTTTAAAGGGGGTGGTAGCGATTCTACGCAAATAAACCCTACAAAATAAAATTCTACACAATTAACTCTACACTAGGAAATTGTACACACTTCATTTAATAAATTTGATTAATTCTACGCAAATAAATTCTACAGAAAAAAGTCCTACACATTAGAATTAAATAGAACAAAATATATCATTAAAATCTTTTAATTCTACACGATTAAATACTACATCAGAAAATTTGACACAGTTTATTTTAATTAAAATAAAATTCTAATAATAATTTTTTTATTTTAATTTATAATTCTACGCAGTTAAATTGTACACCAGAAAACTATACACATTTGAAAAATATTGATTAAATTAAGTATTAAAAGATTCTAAATAAATAAATTCTACAAATAAATACTCTACACAATAATAATACTAAATAAAATGTAACTTTAAATAAAATTTATTTAATTTTGCACTGTTAAATACTACATTAAAAAATTCTAGGGCCAAAATAAGTGAAACCGGCCACTTGAAAAATTTTTGTCTCCAATTTTCAAGTTATCTATGATTTTTGGTAGATATATGAGTACACTTTTTGCCCCTAAGATATTTTTCAAAAAAAAAAATTTATTTTTGAAGTAATCAGGTGTTAAAGTTTTGGGTCATTTTATTTTCATTTTATTATTACTTTGAAACAAATAAAGATAATTAGGTGAATTTTTTTTTAAATTAAAGCTTAAAGTCTATATTTTAAGGAATAAATAAAGCGATTGCTAAAAAATTTAAATTTATAATTGTTATTAACAATTCTTTTAAACAATTGCAAATTTAAGAATGTTCTCAATGTTTTTGAAACATTACATTTCGATGTTGTATTGCGCAAAACTCCAAGGATTAATTTAAAAAAAAGAAAAATGAGTAACCTTCAATATTATAGAAATTCTGTAGTTTTTTCTGAAAAAATGCAGGCGAAAATCGACTCGAGTTATTGGAAAAAGAGAAAATTGCAATCGAATAAATAAGATCGTGTTTTGTTTTTTTAAAAACTTCACGTTTTCAAGCGGATTTTTAAGATTAAAAGTCGATTTTCGCCTGCATTTTTTCAGAAAAAACTACAGAATTTCTATAATATTGAAGGTTACTCATTTTTCTTTTTTTTAAATTAATCCTTGGAGTTTTGCGCAATATAACATCGAAATGTAATGTTTCAAAAACATTGAGAACATTCTTCAATTTGCAATTGTTTAAAAGAATTGTTAATAACAATTATAAATTTTCATTTTTTAGCAATCGCTTTATTTGTTCCTTAAAATATAGACTTTAAGCTTTAATTAAAAAAAAATTCACCTAATTATCTTTATTTGTTTCAAAGTAATAATAAAATGAAAATAAAATGACCCAAAACTTTAACACCTGATTACTTCAAAAATAAATTTTTTTTTTTGAAAAATATCTTAGGGGCAAAAAGTGTACTCATATATCTACCAAAAATCATAGATAACTTGAAAATTGGAGACAAAAATTTTTCAAGTGGCTGGTTTCACTTATTTTGGCCCTCTACACAATGTATTTTTAAACGAAGAAAAATATGAATTATTTTTTCAATTTAATTTTTAATTCTCCACATTTAAATTGGACCCCAGAAAACTCTACACATTGGAAAAATATTGATTAAATTAAGTTTAAAAAATTCTAAATAAAGAAATTCTACAAATAAATACTCTACACATTAGAACTAAATAAAATGTAACTTTAAATAAAATTTATTTAATTTTGCACGGTTAAATACTACATAAAAAAATTCTACGCAATATAACGAAAAAAATAACAATTATTTTTTTAATTAAATTTTTAATATTCTGCACAGTTCAATTAAAAAACAAAAAACTTTACACAATGAAATAATTTTTTAAAGAAATTTTAAAACTCTTGTCAAATATATTCTTAAAAAAAACTCTACACATTAAAATGAAATAAATATAAAATTTTTATTTTATTTTTGTGTCGAGTTTTATTTTGTAGAGTTTCTTTGTGTTTAATTTAATTACGTAGAGTTAAAAAAATAATTTCATCTTATCTAAAAATAATATGCGAAGACTTTAAAGCTCATTTGTGTAGAGTTTTCCAGAGTTGAATTAAAATGTATAGTGTTAAAAATTAAATTAAAAAAATAAAGAAAATATTTTTCCTTGCTTAAAAATAATTTGTGTACAATTTTATGATATAGAATTTAAATGTGTAGAATTAAACAAATTAGATTAAAAATTTTATATTTATTATATTTTAATGTGTAGAGTTTTTTTTGAATAATATATTTGACAAGAGTTTTAAAATTTCTTTAAAAAATTATTTCATTGTGTAAAGTTTTTTGTTTTTTAATTGAACTGTGCAGAATATTAAAAATTTAATTAAAAAAATAATTGTTATTTTTTTCGTTATATTGCGTAGAATTTTTTTATGTAGTATTTAACCGTGCAAAATTAAATAAATTTTATTTAAAGTTACATTTTATTTAGTTCTAATGTGTAGAGTATTTATTTGTAGAATTTCTTTATTTAGAATTTTTTTAAACTTAATTTAATCAATATTTTTCCAATGTGTAGAGTTTTCTGGGGTCCAATTTAAATGTGGAGAATTAAAAATTAAATTGAAAAAATAATTCATATTTTTCTTCGTTTAAAAATACATTGTGTAGAATTTTTTAATGTAGTATTTAACAGTGCAAAATTAAATAAATTTTATTTAAAGTTACATTTTATTTAGTATTATTATTGTGTAGAGTATTTATTTGTAGAATTTATTTATTTAGAATCTTTTAATACTTAATTTAATCAATATTTTTCAAATGTGTATAGTTTTCTGGTGTACAATTTAACTGCGTAGAATTATAAATTAAAATAAAAAAATTATTATTAGAATTTTATTTTAATTAAAATAAACTGTGTCAAATTTTCTGATGTAGTATTTAATCGTGTAGAATTAAAAGATTTTAATGATATATTTTGTTCTATTTAATTCTAATGTGTAGGACTTTTTTCTGTAGAATTTATTTGCGTAGAATTAATCAAATTTATTAAATGTAGTGTGTACAATTTCCTGGTGTAGAGTTAATTGTGTAGAATTTTATTTTGTAGGGTTTATTTGCGTAGAATCGCTACCACCCCCTTTTAAAGTACACTCGAAGATTTTACAAAATTTTAATTATTTTGCAAGATATTGTTAATTAAACTTTTTAGTCACTTTTTTCAGGAATTTTTATCTTGTAAACTATTGTTCCTAGAAAGAAATGTTTTGGATAAAAATTGAAGAGAATGTATTAAAATTTAATAATATTTTATTAATAAATAATTATTTAAACTTTTCGACAAATTTGTTTAATCAATTACTTTTTAAAGTTTTTTGCATGAAGGGAATAACCAAATTTCATAAAAAATTTTGACTTTTTTATAGAAAAAAGTCAAAGTTTGGAAAACGTGGTTTTTCGATGACCGACGCTACGGGTTACATTTTAAAGGAAAAAGTTGTTATTGAAAGTTGTAGAGCTTGGAAATAGCTTTCAAATAACTGGTCGTACGTTAAAAAAGATTAATTAGTTTAGTTGCAAATGAATTTAAACCATAAAAAATATCACTTTTTAATTGTTTAATAACTTTGTTAATAATTATCGAATTTTTTTATAATTTACCAGGAATATTCTCCTTGCGAAGCTGAATAAATACGAAAAAAATATTTAACTCGATCGAAGAAATAGTTTATGCATAATTCCATTTGTTAACTAAAAACATGTAATTTTGCAACGGAATTTCTACACTTTTGGACCCGCGAATTTGTTTTTTTAAAGTACACTTGTGGAGTCAAACTTTCATCCTACTTAAATGGAAATTCGATATTTTTTATATAAATGCATAATAATGGAGATTAAAAAATGGTACGTTTTTTTGTCATAAACAAATGGAATAACTCAGTCAATTTTCACTTTATCAATTTGGTCTAAACGGCATTAAATTTCATGTGTTTTCACAAATCTTTTCAAAAAAAATCCGACCTAGCTTCAAAGGTGGGAGAATTAGTTTTTTTATTTCAAAAATTTCCTGACTAGTTAATTATTAATATTTTTAATGAAATTTGCACCACCTACAGTTTAATACATGTATTTTATGCAAAAAATTGATTGTTATATTTTATGCTTTTATTTTTCATTTATATCAAGTAAAAATACATATATAGTTTTTTCAACTCTTGGACGGCGGAGTGGGGAACTCATTGTCAGTGGTGCGTGGTTTTCGACGCTACAACTAAAATCAGCCGTTTAAATTTACAAAAATGGTTATATCTTCGTTAATTATTACCGATTTTAATTTTTCCTTTTTTAATTTGATGTATTTTTTTGCTGAATCCGAGAATGATTTTGTATATTATCAAAATACAATATTTTTTGAAATAATAAAAAAAAATTTAACAACAAATAATATTATCACAGAAAGAAATTTAAATTATATGTATATAAGTGTGTAGCATCATCAACTTAGTAATTAATTAAAAAAATTTTTTATTTTAATATTATTTTAAACTCAATGGAACAATATGTACAAAAAGAATTTTTTGTTAAATATGATAAATAACAATAAACATTTGTTGTTAAATTTTTTATTTATTATTACAAAAAATATTGTATTTTGATAAAATATAAAATCATTCTCGGATTCAGCAAAAAAATACATGAAATTAAAAGAAGAAAAATTAAAATCGGTAATAATTAACTAAGATATAACCATTTTTGTAAATTTAAACGGCTGATTTCAGTTGTAGCGTCGAGAACCACGCATCACTGACAATGAGTTCCCCACTCCGCCGTCCAAGAGTTAAAAAAACTATATATGTATTTTTACTTGATATAAATGAAAAATAAAAGCATAAAATATGACAATCAATTTTTTGCATAAAATACATGTATTAAACTGTAGGTGGTGCAAATTTCATTAAAAATATTAATAATTAACTAGTCAGGAAATTTTTGAAATAAAAAACTAATTCTCCCACCTTTGAAGCTAGGTCGGATTTTTTTTGAAAAGATTTGTGAAAACACATGAAATTTAATGCCGTTTAGACCAAATTGATAAAGTGAAAATTGACTGAGTTATTCCATTTGTTTATGACAAAAAAACGTACCATTTTTTAATCTCCATTATTATGCATTTATATAAAAAATATCGAATTTCCATTTAAGTAGGATGAAAGTTTGACTCCACAAGTGTACTTTAAAAAAACAAATTTGCGGGTCCAAAAGTGTCGAAATTCCGTTGCAAAATTACATGTTTTTAGTTAACAAATGGAATTATGCATAAACTATTTCTTCGATCTAGTTAAATATTTTTTTCGTATTTATTCAGCTTCGCAAGGAGAATATTTTTTATGGTTTAAATTCATTTGCAACTAAACTGATTAACCTTTTTTAACGTTCGACCAGTCATTTGAATGCTATTTCCAAGCTCTACAACTTTCAATAACAACTTTTTTCTTTAAAATGTAACCCGTAGCGTCGGTCATCGAAAAACCACGTTTTCCAAACTTTGACTATTGTTTACACTATTTTTAGCAACTGATAATCGAGAGCAAACTCTGGGGCTCTTATGAGGAGCCCCCAAACTACAATAAACCACTGAGACTTTTCAGGTTGCATATTTGTGCACTTTTTCGACCCAACGACTGGCCTATAAGGACTGAAAATAAAGTTTTTTAGAATAAATTTTAGATATTTAGAATCATAAAATATAATAGATTCTAAATTTTTAAATGATAAACTTGTATTAGTTAAATTAAACAAATTTCAAGTAATACAATTTTTGTTAAAACAATCCGAAACCTTCAGAACAATATGCCTTTTTTGCCTGCGAGACTCAACTCAGTCACAATGCCTAATTCGGTACGGACCTTTCTTTAACATAATAGATTTTCGAATCTATTGTGATATGTCATTTAAAGAAGAATTTTATAACTTAAAACTTCTTTATTTTAACTAATTTAAATTTTTAATATAAAAATTTAGAATCCATGATATTTTACGGTTCCAAATATCTAAAATTTGTTTTAAAAAACGTTTTTTTTAATTCAATTATAAGGTTTTAATGATAATTAAAGAAAAAAAATTTTGAATAAATTTTAGATATATAAAATAATGAAATGTCGCAGATTCTAAATTTTTACATTACGAAGTTGAATTATTTAAATTGCAGAACTTTCAGATATACATTTTTTATTTAAGTAATATTATGACAATAGACTTAGTATTAAAGAAAGATGCGTATCGTATTGTTGCTGAATTGAATGAGAGAACAAAAGGACTGCAATATTCTGTGGGTTTATGGTTTTTAACAAAAATTTTATTACTTAAAATTTGTTTAATGTAACAATTTAAATTTTTAATTAAACTATTTATAATCTGTGACATTTCATGATTCTAAATATCTAAAATTTATTGTCAAAATATTAATTTTTACACAGGGCATTTTATGATTTGTGTATGTAATTGAGGGGCTGGATGCTATAATGTGTTACGCGTTATGTTAAGTCAGTGGCGCGTAACACATTATAGCATCCAGACCCTAAATTATATAATATTATAATTGCAGTACTATTATTGAAAGGCCATTTCACTATCTTTTAAATGTTTTTTTTTATTTTTGTAGGATAATTTTGAAGGAAGTTGTTGTCATTTGTTTAAAAAGGAACCTCTTTTTTAATTGCTAATGTTAAAAATTTGTTATATATATTTAAAAGAAAATTATTTTTCTTTAACATCTATTTTTTGAATAACTTTATAATTTTTAAATAAAATTTGAGGAATTTTAGGTGTCGTGAGTGAATTAACTTTGTTAAAATAAAAAGAATGAATAAATAAAATTACCTACATATAGTCTCTCTTAGAAGAGAGGTATTATTCTATGTACCCAGTTGTAAAAGTGTGAACTTTTAAGTGACATAGGCATTTTATAATTTTTTTCTCACAAATGCAGCCGCCAATGGTGGGATATGTTGCAACATATGTTTCTAGCGTTTCCTAAGACCGCTTGTAAACGGTTTAATACTATTCTTTATTTTTTTCACTTCTTCCTTTCAGAGTACAAAGGTCTTTTATGTTTTATGGCATTTTAGTGCAAAAATAGAAATCGTCAAATTTGATAAAATTATCTTGTTAGTATTATATTTGGAATAAACAAATTTTTACGATTCTAACTATGTATAATTTGATAATAAAATACTTATATGTTGAATAATAAATCTCAATAATAAACTAAATATGTAATTAAAATATGCGCTAATTTTCAGATTATCATATCAAATTATATATCATTGGAATCGTAAAAATTGGTTGATTACAAATATAATGTTTAGAACATAATTTTGTCAAATTAAACAATTTTTGTTTTTGCACTAAAATTCCATAAAACCAAAAAGATCCTTCCACAAGACAAGGCAAGAACGAAGAAAGTAAAGGATAATATTAAATCGTTTACAGGCGGTTTAAAGGAAAAGAAAACTCTTCAGTTACTGTTGGTCCATATGTTTCTTAAATTAAAAAAAAATTGAAAATTAAAGCTTATCTGCTGAAATGGGAAATAATTTCCTATTTTAAAACTTTATGCATGTAAATGACAAAAATTCTATCTGAAAAATATTGTTCTCTCCTACTATGCAGTATAGCTAAATATATATTTTTAAAATAAATTCAAAGAATTCTACAAAGAAATGTTACTACATTATATTTTAACTTTTTAAACAAAGTTAAACATCAAACGTATAAGGGTGATTTTTCTGAAAGCGACACTTTTAAATTTCAGTTTTTCAATTTATTTTCTTCTTTAATTATATGGTTTTTCTATTAAAACTACTTAATTTCATACTCAAGATTAATATTTTTAGGTAACGCAAAATTAATTCTTAAAAATATTAAAGTTTTTCTCCTTTGAAAAATATTATTGTTGCTCCATTACACTCAGAGAAAAAGTTTATTTTACTTAACCAAACTGTTTAGTTAACCTATTTTATTTGTTACGATATAACAATTTCGTTGATTTAAATAAAAATTTGGTTCATTCTAATAAATACGTAAAATTTGTTTGGTTATCGGAAAGAAATTTTTTATTTGAAGGTGTTTGTTTCATTTTAAAAAATTAGTGTTTTGAATAAAGAATATTATTTAGTTGAATACAATTTGTTTGACACAACACACAAATTTGTTTGATTCAAATAAATCATTTCATTTGAGTCAAACAAAAATATTTGCTTGTCTCAAAAAGTACATGTGTGAATTTAAAAATGGTGGTCTCACTTGTCTACAGTCCGCGTTCGCGTCAAATTCATTATAGTTAAATCGGTAAATCGAAAAAACAAAATTATAAGTGTCAGTTAAATAATTGCATTGTGTTAATTGTAAGACTTACTGCATATTTAATTTGTACCAGTGAGAAGAAAATTTACAATAAG
This sequence comes from Leptopilina myrica (nomen nudum), assembly GCA_032872475.1. Classification (NCBI taxonomy): domain Eukaryota; kingdom Metazoa; phylum Arthropoda; class Insecta; order Hymenoptera; family Figitidae; genus Leptopilina; species Leptopilina myrica (nomen nudum). The sequence continues at coordinate 28,066,449 of CM065464.1, forward strand.
TTTTTGCGAAGTTTTCAGTTGGTTGTTTCAAATAAACCTTTTTCTAGTATATACATATTATTGGTTAATTTATGATTTATTATATATATATATACATAATTATATATTAAATTATAAATTAACGAATAATATGTACTAGAAAATATTAAATTAGGAAATTCAAACATTATTAAAGGAAAATAAATAACAAAATTAAGCAAATATGTTTTTTTAGTAAAATATACAAATCTCACACCCTTATTTTATATTACCATTGAAATATTCTGTTAAATTTACTTCTACATTCAGTTATTTATTAAGAAGGAAGGCTTCGGAGATGAAATGAATTTTTATTCGGAGAAAACTGTAAATTTTGATTGTTTATAACAGCAATAATTTTTCTCCTTTTTATAGATAAAATATAGGTAAATTAAACGTCAGATTCTCAGCTTCATTTTAATGTGCATTAAAATTTTGTTTAAGATATGTTTAATGTACAAAATATCAGTAATCATTGTAAAGTAATTTTAACCTAAATCTGAATACAAAGTTTAAACATTTTTATCAAGCATAAAAGTGATGTCTAAAAATGTTTAAAATGCACATAATGATAGAAAAAACATTGTCCTTTCTGACAATATTTAAAAAAAATATTTTTTAATAATGAATACTAAAAAATTTCTAAAATGTTTTTCCTCTGATTTTGTTATATTTAATAATATAGAGTAAAAAAGGAAAATATGTTTAAATTGCAGTATGGTTAGTTGGGGTAAATCGGAACAAGGGGAAAATTGGAACAGTAGTTATTTTAGATAAATAAATTTTTTTAAAAATAAATACGGCCTTAAACCTTGTACCTTAGATCACTCCCAACAGGTTCTAAGTATTTTCCCATTTTCAGTTTGTCAATTAGCATCAATATATACAAAAATATTTCCTATTGAATAAAAAATTGAAAATCAAAGAAGACACCCTTTCACTTTTTTGATTCGCATTTGAAAAAAATAAGCTAAAAATTCATATAAAAATTTATAATTATCTCTTATTAATACAACAAAAAGCAATTTTGATTTTTTCATTTTGAAAATTTTTCTTAAAAATAGGAGACTGTTTCTATTTACCCTTTAAAACTGGAAATTCGGGGTAAATCGAAACAGCAGAAATTTCAATAATATTTCTGATAATATAAATGAAAAAATTATTTTTATCAAACTACTTTTAAACTTATGTTATGCATTATTATTTCTTATTTTGAATTATTTTATGACTAACACCATTTTTTATCTAATTCTTTATATCTCTTAACATTTCCAGACTTGAAATTGATTTTTTCTCAAATTTCGTAAGAAATAATCAACTGTTCCTATTTACCCCTAAATTTTAGCAAAGTTGAAAAATTTAGGGGTAAATAGGAACAGTTAATTATTACGATTCAATGATAACCATATTTTTTACTACTCCACAAAATTGTTCCACGGAGGTGAAATAACAACTCAAAACACAAAAAAACTGAAAGTATTCCGATTTAAAAGAAGAAACTTATGTTTTTGGTGAAACATAGCAAATCTGTTCCGATTTACCCCAACTGACCCTACGTAAATTCAATTTCATAGAACCCTAGACAGTACAACTGAGTTACAAAAGTACACTGTAAAAAATTTTTCGGAATTTTTTCTGAAAAAATACGGACAGGACGGAACTCCAAACTCCAAACGATTTGATTTATTTGCCATATAGTACTGTCTGGGCGTTTAGGGTTTTTTTAAAGGAGCCGTCAACCATTGGAAGCGCGCCTAGACGCTCTTGACCTAGGGAGGCTATGAGAATATGCTGTAAAGTATCAGTTTTAAGAAACATGTGGAGTAAAATCTGTTCTTTCTAACATCTATGGAATTTCGAAAGATTCAATCTCTTTAAAACTATTGATCAACCGATTCATAGTATTGTTAACTTTTTCTTTTCACATTTCCGTTAAATTTGTGATATAAATTTAGATTTTTTATGAATATTTACTTACTGCATATACAGACACAATTTTGTAGAAAAATTATTTTTCTTATTTATCAGTTTTTAAATTTAAATCAGTAAAAATAAACTAATTATTTTTAATTAGTAATTATACTTTAAATTTAAGTAAGTGAAAATTCACTTAGAAAAGTTACGTCAAATGTCTTTCACGCAAAAAAGTACGTCTATGTAGACTTATTTATAAATGATTTTTCATATATTTTTAAAAATATATATACATACTTATTATCTTACGTGGAATACTTTTGATGTATTCTAAGTGAATTTTCACTTCTTTAGATTTAAAGAGTAGTATATAAATACTCATATCGGATTTTTTCTTTTGTAATTTATGAAAAAAACGTTAACTAATAATAATAAATTAAATGTGAAAAAAATAATTCATTGCTACATTTAACAAATGGTTAGAAAAGCCAAATTTCGATAATTGGTTAACTACTTTCCTAGGAAATATTTCCTATAAATATTGGAAAGAAATCCGTAAGGTCCGGAATATTCTCCGAATATTGAGGAAAAATTCCCGTTTTACTGTGGAAGAAATATTCTTCCATTTTTCCTCGGAAATATTTCCGACAAGTATTGGAAAAAAATCCATCATTTTCGGAAAATTTTCCGAATATTGAGAAAGAATTTCCATTTTTCTGTGGAAAAAGTATTTCTCCTACTAAACCAAACGTTTATTTGATTCAACCAAAAAATTTCTTCTAATACGTTTATTTGTATTAACCAAATGGATATTACACTTAAGCAAATATTTTTATTTTATATAACCAAAAAATTTGTTTATTTTAAGAGAAAAGATTTGTTTAATTCAAATAAATAGTTTTAGTTAAACGCATTTAGTTGATTTAAATAAATTTTTTTATTTGCTTAATTTTGTTATTTATTTTCCTCTAATAATGTTTGAATTTCCTAATTTAATATTTTCTAGTACATATTATTCGTTAACTTATAATTTAATATATACCGTAAAAGAGGCTAATTTCGCTCAATTTTTCAATTCTTCTTTAAATAACTTCGGGAAACGATGAAAATAAATATTGGTACTGAAAATATATAATCTCTAACCCTTTATCTTTCCTATTACTGCATAAAGAAAATAAAATATGTAACAAAAAATTATTTATATGCCGTTTTGTTGTGAGCGATTTTACCTTTAAATGAGGGTAAATTCGCTCAACATTATTATTATGGCAAAATATATTATAATCTGCAAAAATAAAACTAAATATTCTTTAGAATCAATAAAGAAAAAAATTAAGAACAATGTTCAAAGTTATTGGAATAAATATTTAATATTGTTTTATCAATAAGTATTTATATTCAATCATTCAATTAAACGTACTCATAACCATAAAAAACAAGGTTAAGTTTGACAGTTTAGTGCTTAAACCGTTTTAAATCGTTTAATTTCTAGTTATAAGATTAAAAAAATCGAATTATAAATTAAAATAAATTTGAATTAAACAAATTTAAATTTTTTTTAATTGCTTTTTTGCAGAATCTATTTATTGCTTTCAGTTTTGTGCTTTATGAAAATCATGTTGGCGATACAGGAAATGTAATATTCAGAAAGGTTCAACTTAAAATTTTTCAAGTAAAGCTTTATTTCGTACGTTTTCATACTATACTTGTTCAATATGAAAATTATAACTAACTTGTGGTTTAAATATAATTTTTTATTGAAAGTTATAAATGAATCTGCTGCAAATAAATTTTAAATTAAAGTTTACTATGTATATTAATCAAAACAATTGTAAATCTTAAATATTTCTGTCTAAAAAGTATGTTAATCGAATTTTAAGAAATAGATATCTGATAAGCGAATTTACCCTACATGAGCGAAAATAGCATGTCTTACGGTAATTATGTACATAGATAATAAATCATAAACCCAGCTTAAAATCCCCGTACAGGATCCTTAAAGGATCCTCTCGGGAGACTGTACAGGTCCTGTGCAGCATCCCATACAGGATCCCGTACTGGTCCTGTACAGGATCCCGTACGGGATTTTGGGACATGGTTCCTGTGCAGGTTCCGATGCAGAAACCTTAGTTATCAAAGATTTCTGTAAAGGTTCCTGTACAGGAACACTTGCAGGATCCAGTACAGGAAACTTTGTAAAGGTTTCTATACAGGAACCTTTGCAGTTTTGTAAACTGCAGGTACTTAAGTTTAAAGGATCCTGTAGGGAACCCGTAAAGGATCCTACACGGTTTCCTTAATTAATTTATTTATATTTTTAACTCCTGCGCATTAGTTTTCTATGAGTTTCTCGAATGCGCAATACATTTTTCTGTCAACATTGATATACGAGCCTAACATATTAAAATGTGAAGTCTATGTATGTCAAATGTTGCTTAACATATAAAAACTTTAAAAAATTAAAAAGTTTCCTGTACAGGAACCTTTACAGGAACATTTGATAGCTAAGGTTTCTGCATCGGAACCTGCACAGGAACCCTGTCCCAAAATCCCGTACGGGATCCTGTACAGGACCAGTACGGGATCCTGTATGGAATTCTGCACAGGACCTGTACAGGATCCCGAGAGGATCCTTTAAGGATCCTGTACGGGGATTTTAAGCTGGGAATTAACCAATAATATGTATATATACTGGAAAAAAGTTTATTTGAAACATCCAACTAAAAACTTCACAAAATCGTATTGTAAATTTTCTTCTCACTGGTACAAATTAAATATGCAGTAAGTCTTACAATGAACACAATGCAATTATTTAACTGACACTTATAATTTCGTTTTTTCGATTTACCGATTTAACTATAATGAATTTGACGCGAACGCGGACTGTAGACAAGTGAGACCGCCTTTTTTAAATTCACACATGTACTTTTTGAAAGTAGCAAATATTTTTGTTTGACTCAAATAAAATGATTTGGTTGAATCAAACAAATTTGTGTGTTGTATCAAACAAATTGTATTCAACTAAATAATATTCTCTATTCAAAACACTAATTTTTTAAAATAAAACAAACACCTTCAAATAAAAAATTTCTTTCGGATAACCAAACAAATTTTACGTATTTATTAGAATGAACCAAATTTTTATTTAAATCAACGAAATTGTTTTATCGTAACAAATAAAATAGGTTAACTAAACAGTTTGGTTAAGTGAAATAAACTTTTTCTTTGAGTGATATCCAGCATAAATTGTTTGTAACAATTTTGTAAATAAAATGCGACTAAGGAAAAAAATGTCAAGTACAAAATTATCTTAATTTTTTACTTAAATAATCAATTAATGATAACAGCTTTTAATAATTTTTTATTAATTTGTTTAAACAAATTTTGTTAAACAATTGGGAATTAAAAACAAAAAATAACCTTTTTTTTCCAATTTTTCTATGAATTCAGTTGTTATTAATAATTAAAAATTTAGTTTAATTTATTATTTCTAACTAATCTCTTTTTTTCTCATCTTTAATTCCAATAACTGCAAGTCTGAATGATACTGAGAAATTAAGACTCTACTGCACATATGCGTCGTTAGCATAGTGGTTAGAGCATTAGTCTCTTAGTCCGTAGGTCGCAGGATCGATTCCCTTCGTGAGCAATTTTGTTTTTTTTTTCATAGGTTTGCGATATTTCTCGATTTCAATTGTTAGGTACTAAAATATCAAAATCTAATACGCACATACCGTAATTGTCTATTATTTAATTTTTAAATGCCATAAACAATTTCTTTCTATTTTATTTACTATATCTATTGTTAGGTCGTCATCTTTAATACATTTAAATTAAAAAGAGGAATTTTTTATGAGTAATAATTATTTATCAATATTATTTACCATTTTGTTGTTAAATTATATATAATAACTAATTTATAATTAATTAATAACAATTCAGCATTTATTGCGGCCATATTATCAGCCAATACTGTCCCAGTGCTGCGCCAGCGCTGTCTGGCAGCAGTGACAGGCAGTACTTCACCAGAGAAAATCCACGTTATCATGCCAGCGTCATGCCAGTACTAACAATGCTGGCGCAGTACTTCGTCAGTTGTAAATTTCCCATTGGGATATTAGAGTAGTGGATATGATTTTCTAAATATATTAATGTAAGGAAAATTTTTTATACTTTTATATCGATTAAAAACTTATTAAAATAAACTTCTTAAAATTATTCAACTTTAAAAACTTTCCATTAATTCAAAGAAAAAAAGTAATAATAATACTTATATTTACTATTGTTTAAAAAATTTCGCAATAACGAAAAGAATTAAATGAGACACTAATTAAAAGTTAGTATTATATAAGTATTTCATGTTATGAGAAAATACAATATACGAATTAAATGTCGTGGAAGTACACAAATGCGGTAATTTATGATATACACAAGGAAATTTTCTTTATAAATTACCGACTGGAACATCCACGACTGTCGTGGAAGTAAACGATATATGGCTGGCACATCCACGACTGGCGTGGAAATGGACAAATGTCGTGGAAGTGAACGATTCATATTAAAAATGTCGTGGAAGAGTGCGTTTGATAAATATATAGATATATATATATATACATATGGGGTATACGAATTTGACAAAGTACATTTTAGAAAGGTTTTTTCATGCTCTTTCGATTGGAAATAAGCATATTGAAAAAAAAATTTTTTGACCCAAAATAAACAAAAATTAAAAATAAATTTCAATTTTTTAGGGAGAAAGACCCAATTTTTTTTAACGAAAGCTGAGGTTTTTTCCTAAAAGGACATATAAATGGTAAAGTGGGAGTAGAATGTTTAAACATTGAAAAAAATAGTTTTCTACTCGCCGGAGCGATCAAAACCCGGTTTTTAGCTCCGTTTAGGAGAAAATTCTTTATTTCAATGTTTAAACATTCTAGTTCCACTTTATCATTTCTATGTCCTTTTAGGAAAAAACCTCAGCTTTCGTTTAAAAAAAAATCGTATCCATCTCCCCAAAAAATTAAAATTTATTTTTAATTTTGATTTTTTTGGGTCAAAAATTTTTTTTTTCAAAATGCTTATTTCCAATCGAAAGAGCATGAAAAAACCTTTCCAAAATGTACTTTGTCAAATTTGTATGTTTAATTGTTTAAGAGTAAAAAATTATTGAAATAAGCATTGTACTGAAAAACACAAAAATTTAACCCCCTCCCCCTCGGAAAATATTGGACTAGGTAAAAAAATATTTTCATGAAAAATTACTATCTATGAGTACTACAAAAGCCCCAAGTTTTGCTACGATTGGAGAAAAATTTTTCTCCACCTTGATCACTTGACATGAAATGCCCCATATATATATACTAGGAGGGCTGTGCCCCCCTGCACGCTTCGCGCGCCAACCCCCTAATTTTATATTTTCTTCTATTTATAGATAGTATAAAGATTGTAAAATGCGATCTTATGATATTAGCCATTCTGAAATGTTTAATCTTTGTCATCAATTTTAAAGTAACATAACCGCCAGCAAGTAAAAAAATTGTCTTTGGCATAGGCCTTGACGTCTTATTTAACGCACCTATTTGAGGGGGCAACCTCTGACCTGTAGGTAAAACACAAAACAAATTTTGACGTAATGTGATGGCCCACATTAAGGTTTCTTTTAAAACCCTTAGCTCAAAAAAAGAAAAAAGAAAACGTGGATTTTGATGTAATGTGATGCCGTTATTTATTCTCTTTTGAACTATATGTAAAAAAAATAGGTCTATTTTGACATAAGTTTTGACGGCCCTTACTATAGGGAGCCCTTAGAAATCCTGACTCTGCGGCGGCGAAATGTTTTTATATAATAACTAACGATTTCCCCCTAATTCTTATATTTATTTTAATTTTTATTTTTAAATCATGTTCTCTTAATATAAATGCATGGTAATAAGTTAGAGTAAATTATATCAAGCTAAAAGAAAGCACTTAAAAAGAATTTTACTTTACGGACATGATTATTATCTTATGGTGCTTTTATAGAGACTTCTTTATAACGACGTAATGTAACAGACGTTTGTGGGCCTCTTTTTACCCGTAGGTCAATACTGCCCTAAAAGTGCCCTAAATTTTGAGGGTAGCAGAAATTATTTAACAATTTTTGACATGTAGGTCAATACCGCCCTCAAAATTGATCTAAATTTTGAGGGTAGCGGAAATTGTTTGTCAAATTTTGACGTTTAGTTAATACTGCCCTCAAAATTGACCTACATTTTGAGGGTAGCGGGAATTGTCTGTCAAATTTTGACGTTTAGGTCAAACTGTCCGCAAAATTGACCTAAATTTTGAGGGTAGCGAAAATGGTTAAATTTTGACGTCTAGGTCAAAAATGACCTCAAAATTGACTTAAATTTTACAAATATTGTGATGATTCATGAATGTACAATGTCACAGAAAATTAAAGGTAAACAATAACCAAATACATAGAATGATATAATTACTAGTATTATAACGATGGATGTTCTTGTAAATTGTTAATACAATTTACATTTAAAAGTAAAATTTTTCTTTATTAGTCAAATATAATAAACAAATATCTTAAATAAAAATTAAAATCTGCACAAAAAACAAATAAAAATATATACCGCCAGTCCACTAGATGAAGAATTGAGAGAACCAGCAAGGGTTGAAGTATTTTCGAGCTTGCAAAAAGAGATTTTAGTGTTTCGATGAAAACTCTATGAAGATCAATCCCAATCACTTTCGCTATATTTTTCCTGTAATCTATGCGTAAAAACGAAATAGTATATTTTTTTTAATTTGACAAAATATGTTTAAAATCTCATACTCAGGAGTTTTCGGCGTCGTTGATTACGAATCTGATATTACTTTTCCAAAATTCAAAATAGCGGTTCCAATATGGCGATCGAAAATTTAAAAAATCGTTAGATCTTGTTGAGATTTGTTACTTATAAGTTTTTGCAGTTGCTGATTACAAATCTAATATTAGTTTTTAAAATACAAAATATTGGATCCAAAATGGCAATTGAATTAAGTCATTAAAAACATTAACATTTTTTTGTTGATTAAGAAGGTGATACTTATTGATATGTTCTTGCCATTAAAATAATATACAAAATTTGGAAACTTTTACTTTGAAGACAATCCTATCAAATACAGATTTTTTTAAAAACCAAGTTTTGCCTGTCATATTAATTCTACCATTTTAAATTTATAATATTTCACATCAGATTTTAAGATACAAATTTCAACAAAATCTTAAACATATTTTGTCAAATTTAAAAAAAATATTCCGCCATTTTGAATTTTGAAAAACTAATATTAGATTCGTAATTAGCAACCTCAAAAACCCCTAAATACAAAGTGACAAGATTATCTAATTTTTTTTAAATTCGTACACTAGACTTTCATGTTTATTTTTAAAAAATGTCTTCTATCGCCATTTTGAAATTTATAAACGTACATTTCGCCATATTGAAGGTTGGTTTTTGCGGATGAGATATTTGTATTTTTTACGCATGCATTTTTACCTTAAAAAAAAATTTCCCAAAATGAAGTAAAAAAATTCAGTTTTTTGTCGAAAAAATGTTCACAACTTTCTCAAGTTAAAATTTTTTTAAATTTCAACTTCAGATTCTGAAAGAGCGATAAAAACTCTATAGGAATAGATACCTCTTAAATTTTTAACTTACGAAATCGTTTAGAACGATAACTCTTAAAGTTGAGTAATATATGTGTCCTTCCCGGCGTTAACAAGTGATCAGCTAGCATGTGATTTTATAAAAATTTTGAAAAACTTAAGTCAAATTAACCAAAATTAATTACTTCTTAACTATTATTGTTTATGACAATTAAAATTTTTTTTATCAAAAAGAGTTATATTAATTAAATGAATCTAGAATACAATATATTTAATGAAAACCAAAGTTTTTTGATGCCATGGTGCAAATATTTTTTTTCTTACTTTTTAATAAATAATAATATAATGAAGTATAAACAAATGTTTTACCTGAACCACCATAACCATCTACATAAAAGCATGATGATGGTTTGTTTAATAAAACAGCTTTCAAAATCATATCAACAATACTTTTTTGTTGACAATTTAATTTTAAGTACTGACTTTGGGGTTGGGACAAGTCACACCCAGAAAGTCTCCCCCACACGGAGAAAAAAATCAGGGCTTTGTGGTACGGAGGTAGTACGTATTTTTTTCGTAGGAGCGCTTTTCTTGCCCACAGAGTATGAATTCATACGTTTCCAGTGCGAAAGACCTCTAGACTAAAATGCCACGTTATAGTAGGGCTTTAGTTGTACGAACGCGTGCTACGTTCGTAGCGACGCCACGCGAATAAAGCATGCACCATCAAGGTGCTATATTTCCACGAGTTCCGTCCTATTTCGGTAAGGAGCGTCTTGCAAATACGCTCTTGAACGCTCTCTTTGAAAACCGGCTACAGAACACGTGCTAAGTGCTTATCGTTTACTGGTTTAAAGGTAAGTTAATCATTGAAATTTTGTAATTGATTAACAATAAATTTGTATAATGATATTAATGTTAAAAGTGTTTTTTATATTAACAAATTTTTGTTGCCACTGTGTAATCTTGTTGTGATATTTATTGTATTAACATTTATATATTATCAATATTATTTTGTTATTGTCAATCATCCGTTACACACCTTAGAAATAATTACAACATTACGCACGTTTATAGAGGGAATTCCTTACCACATTGTAAAATAAGCGACATTACAATATAAACGAAGGAATCAACAAAAATCTAATTTTAACACAAACTAACGAATATGTAGTAAATTATTCTAAATTATAAAACTAATATAATTAATTTTTTTGTTTCAAAAATAAAAATTAAAAAGCAAAAAAATCATTAAACAATTTATTTTAATTATATTTATAATATAATTTTGTCATTAACCAACAGTGGAACAAAAAATTTTTTGAAAACTTGATTTTTTTACTTAACATAACCTCACTTTTTCAAGTTTTTATTTGCTGCTTTATCATACAATATATTTTTATTAATAATTAAATTCGTCAAGTTTTGTTTCACACTTTATAGTTTATTTATTAAGATCCATTTTAAAGAAGCTTTAAAAGTTGGACTTTATATTAGAGTTGGTGTTCTAAACCCCGTTTTCACCAGAGCGTATTTGCAAGACGCTCCTTACCGAAATAGGACGGAACTCGTGGAAATATAGCACCTTGATAGTGCATGCTTTATTCGCGTGGCGTCGCTACGAACGTAGCACGCGTTCGTACAACTAAAGCCCTTCTAAAGTAGTATTGTAGTCCAGAGGTCTCTCGCACTGGAAACGTATAAATTCATACTACGTGGGCAAGAAAAGCGCTCCTGCGAAAAAAGTACGAACTACCTCCGTACCACAAAGGCCTGATTTTTTCTCCGTGCAGACAAGTCCTCCCAGGACAAGTCTCCCCGCGACATATCTTCCCAAAAAACAAGTCTTCCGTGGACAGCTCCTCCCAGAAGACAAGTCATCCTAGGGACATCTATCCCCAAATGTAAATAATAAATGTAAATAATGTTCTGTTAGAACAAGTCTCCCCGGGAAATCTCTCCCCAGTAAAATATTATTTTTTAAATGAGTGGTAAAACCAGGACAAGTCTCCCCGGGACATATCTCCCCAGTAGAAGATTATTTATTTAATGAGTGATAAACCAGGACAAGTCTCCCTGGGACATCTCTTCCCAGAAATATATTATTCATTACTCGAGTGGCAAATTCAGGACAAGTCTCCCTGTAACAATTATTAACTCGAAGTAAAATTACAAGAAAACCACCTGATACAGTTTCTGGAATAATAATTTCATACAATACAAATTAAACTGGATTTCCAAATAACAACCACAATACGTTCCATTAAGAATTGTGAAAGATTAACTTTATTGAATAATTTTCATAAAATTTCTATTAGACAACCATTTGCTTTACTACTCATAAACAAAATAGCAAATTTTAACGTCAATCCAAAATCGCATCCTGACAACTAAATAATAAAAGAAACTGATTATGTGTGTGTATGTATGTGTGTGTGTGTGTATGTCACCGATTCTTGTGGACAAATTTTCTCTAGCACATCTTGATGGATTTTGATAAGATTTTGTAGGTGTATTACTGTCATGAATACCAAAAATCAGACAGAAGGATTTTCAAAAATATATTTAAAACAAAAATTTTTTCAAAATTTTTTTAATTTTTGAAAAAATTAATTTTTTGGTTTTTTGAAATAACTTTTTTCTATATTAAAATTTTTAATAATTTTTGCAAAATTGCATTCCTGACATAAAAACGAATCGATTCATGTATATAAAGTATATATTTCATCAAAATTTATAGAATTAATAAATATTTTAATTTTTCGCAAAAAAATAAAATTTTGTATTTTTTGACATTTTATCATAACACTTTAAAATAATTATTCTATAATAAAAAATTGAATAATTAATATTTATTCAGGGTACTTTACCCGGTTTATTAATTATATTTAATAAACTATTATAATTATTTAACTTTTAAAATTATATATAATAATATATATTGAGGAAGCTAAATGGTCATGAAATGAACAACTTGTTTAGAGTTGTTCTTATACACACATGAAATTTAAAATTTCGCCGCTCTGCAACTCTGGTCGTTTCTCCATGATTTTTTCAACATCATCGTTCGTCATTGGAGCCAGGAGAGTCTGAATTGCTCTACTGCGCTTCTCCATCGACAATTGTTTCAGTGTCCTACCGTTTGGATTAGCAAAATTCTCCACTAAAGCCAAGGCATTCTCACGAATCAGGAAACCACGGATACGATTCGTAGTCACATATGTTTGAGTAGACTGATCTACCAGAGTCGATTCCTTCTTAGCTACCAGATATTCTGCTCTCGTCTTGATGAGTTCAATAAGGAGTTCCAAACTCAAGATCCTGCAGTCGACCATAAAAGAGGTTGTTGCTCGCCCCTCGGATTCAGCATCTTTGGTACGCCCAATTCGTCCAGAACATCCCTCAATGATGGTATCTTGTCCACTAATACAGGATTGACACGCACTAAAGGGGCTACCTCGGTGGTCTTACTTTCTGCCATAGATAATGGCTTGCCTGTCTTCTTCGATTGTTGAATCGGATGGCCCTCGTTAACAATCCTACCTCTTTTCAAATTGTCGTCTCTTAAATCAGATTTCGTCACTATCTGGACCCTAACCGTCTTGATTGGAGAAGGCAGTCTATTAATTAATTCGTTTTGAACAACTCGAATCTCCTCCAAGACGAAGTCAGTTTCTAAGGAATCTGCATGTGAGATTAAAGGCGAAAAGGTTTGTACAGCCTTTGAAGACATCTTTTTACGTAAGGTACAAGCCTGATCCAAGACACTGACGTCACTAATGGAATCGGACACAAATTACGAATTTCCCAGGATTACACGGGCCTCCTTCAGTGTTTCAAGGCCCGCTTCTCTATCGATCTCAGAAACATCTTTAATCGACGAATTTTCGGCCTCGTTCGGTGTAGAGGTTCCAACTGGTTTAGCCATATCTTCCAGTTCCAACCAAGTCGACTCACAATTTGACTCAATTTGACGTTGCACCTTGGCAATCAGGCTCTCCATTTCGATTTTCGCCATTTGAAGCTCCTCCAACCGTTGGGCCAAGTTGTTGACTCCTCTGTTGCATCCCACAGAACCGTTTCTGAACCTAATTGGAAATAACTCGAGATACTTCGTATACAAGTCCAAGACGACAAGGACACACGAGTTTCCTTTTTTTCGTTCGAGTTTAAGTGACGACTGTATCAATGGACAACTGGGCCCATGGCGCATGCAGAGATCGTGTTGTCCATTTCGCTTTTACCGGATTTTGATTATACTTTACTTTCGTACAAGTTTCACACTCATCAACATAAGTCTTTACGTCCAACGACATTCCCGGCCATTAATAATTCTGACGAATCTTATCTAACGTTTTATCCTTACCGAGATGTCCAGCTTGTGGAGTATCATGATTGTCGTGCAAAACTATCTGTATTTCCGAAGTTTTAACTACCTTCTTCCATGGATTTTCGTCGTCAATCAATGCCTTCTCATAATCAGGACGAAAATAAAAAAGCTGATCATCTTCAATTCTCCATCCCGCGAAACGATCTGGTTGTTTCTTTATTAACTTGAACTTCGTCTCCTACCAATCTTCGTCTCATATCGTATTTAATTGGATTTTACTCTAAACTGCCTCGTCTATGACCCTTTCCCACACGTCGGGGTCGACGACGACGTCATGCATTCTGGAAAGTGCATCTGACGCTTCGTTGAGAGTACCTGGTCGATGTTCGACTGTCATATTATGCTAGTACAAATAAATCGCCCACCTCGCAAGTCTACTTATTGGGTTTCTCAATCAATGAAGCTGTTGAAGGGCCTGGTGATCTGTTATCACCTTGTAGGGCATACCCTCTAGATAACACCTCAATTTTTCGACGGACCAAACCACCGCCAAACATTCTTTCTCTGTCGTCGTATAATGCAGTTCCGCGCCTCTTAAAGGATGAGTAAGTACTTCGATAAGTATTTCTCTCCCCGTTCCCGGATCTTCTTGTACAAGAATTCCGCCTAACCCGAAATCGCTAGCATCTATATACAGTATAAACGGTTGACCTGGTATAGGTACAAACAATGGCGGAGCTTCGACTAAAGCCTTCTTGACGTCATCGAAGGACTTTTGCTCGACCTCTGTCCACTTCCAAGGAACTTTAACGCTTGTTAACTTATTTAATGAGCCCTGAATGAGTGCTATATTCCTAAGATGCCTATGATACCAGTTTATTAATCCGTTAAACTGTCTTAACTGTGTTATGTCCTTCGGAACAGGGAAATCAAGTATTGGTTAAATTTTTTCTGGATTGGGTCTCATACCGAACTCATCGACTATATATTCAAGATATTTTACCTCTTTACATGCGAAACTACTCTTTTCTCGGTTAATAACCAGAGACTTACTCGCCAAAAATAACCATCTCGATCGGAATTCTTACCGTAACCTTCGGTTCTCGAAATTCCCCAGAAGATCGATATACTCTCCGTTGACCAAGTCGGTGAATATAATGAGATGGTAAACACGCTGGCTTCCAAGACCTATAAGAAATTGTCTCTGACGTCTTTATTTTCGTTATTAACTACGGTGTTCTCGCCAATTAAAGTCGATAATTGAAGTAAAGGACTTATTTCGTTTTCTTACTGGTGACGAATTAACTCTTCGGGTTCTTCGTCCTCGCTTTCACTATCAGAAACCGTATCATTTAAAAGTAAAAAATAATCGCATTCCCGACGTCTAATTCCGGGGTAAATTCATTTTCGACTTCCAAATTTACAGTTATTTCTTTTCCTAGATCTTTAGATTCTTCAATGTTAAATTTAACTTTATTTCCTGTCGACGAAAGAAACTCATTGACCTCATTTAAGTCCCTTTTTCAGTGACTTGAGGAACTATAACTGAGGGCCTTTCTCGTTTCCCTGACGAGATTCGCAATCCTTATTATAATAACCGATCTTTTGACAAATACAGCAAATTATTTTCGATTTATTTTTACAATAACTGTCCACAAATTAGGCAAGTCATGTTTTCGCGATTATATGTCTGTTTTGAAATTTTTAAATTCGACGGCTTATTTTGTGTGTCATATGAATTTGTCGACTTCATTATTTCCGATTCTTCGAACCGCTGCAGATTCTTTTCTAATCTATTTCGATTCATATAACTCGATTTAAAAAAATTCGGTTTTTTCCGAGGGTCATTTATTATTTGGAGGTCAATTTCCGACACTTTGTCAGATTCCTCTTCTGAGAACTCTACATTTTCGTCATATTTCTGCATCAGTTGTTCACTTTCTTGCATGCAATTTAATTTACTTCTAACAATTTTTCCCCGAGACGGCTGTGAATCTACCGCACGACGGTAAATATAATTTTGCTCGCTCACGTAATGTAAGAAATTACGGTAATTTATTAAGGACAAGTTCAGAATTTCAAAAGTCAATCTAGGATTGAATTTTGTTACTATCTACTTTACTTGTTCCTCAAATTCAGGGGGATACTGCATTTGTTCAAATATTAATCTAGCACGACAAGCAAACTCCGCCAAAGTCTCACTCTTTTCTAGCTCTAAATCACGAATTTCAAGGAGCAAATCAGCGTCACCCTTCTTAACACCCCATTCATATATGAAGGCCTGCGAAAATTCGGGCCAAGTTCGCCATTGTTCTTTATTAACGAAATACCAAGATTTGTAAGAACCCTCAACTAGTTGGGACAAATAAGAAACTAAATAATCGCTCAAAACACCACTGGAAGACAAATGATCCTGCAATATCAATAGAAATTGCTCGGGGTCTTTTGTTATCTTTGGAAATGTTATTTTCCAAGACGACAAAATTTTCGACGACTATTTTCCCTCAGTGTATACAACTGCCTCAACTAATGTCAGAACAATTAATACTATTTCTAATAATCAAATAAATGTCCCATGCATCTCTAGAGTTTCTATATCAAATAAGTTAAGAACGTTAGACATTAGGAAGCCCAGATGGGGTTACCCCCTCTCTCCTGAAGACATGCTTCTCATCCTTTGTTGAACCATTATTTATTCTTTTCAATAAATCTCTCTCTCTCTCTCTCGGGATTTTCACATCTGTGTGGAAAAGAGGTATAGTAATTCCTGTATATAAAGATGGGGTAAAAAATGATGTTTCAAATTATTGCCCAATAGTATTACTGAGTGCTATTGCTAAAATTTTTGATTGTCTAGTTCATGATATACTTTATATTCAACTTGAGGGTTCAATTAGCGATGAGCAGCATGGTTTCTATAGAAATAGATCTGTTTTAACGAATCTTAGTATTTTTTCTAATTTTGTTCTACGTAATCTTGATTCAGGATGCATGGTGGACACTATTTATGAGCGATTCCATCTCAAGTGATCAAGGTGGAGAAAAATTTTTCTCCAATCGTAGCAAAACTTGGGGCTTTTGTAGTACTCATAGATAGTAATTTTTCGTGAAAATATTTTTTTACCTAGTCCAATATTTTCCGAGGGGGAGGGGGTTAAATTTTTGTGTTTTTCAGTACAATGCTTATTTCAATAATTTTTTACTCTTAAACAATTAAACATACAAATTTGACAAAGTACATTTTGGAAAGGTTTTTTCATCCTCTTTCGATTAAAAATAAGCATTTTGAACAAAAAAAATTTTTTGACCAAAAAAAATCAAAATTAAAAATAAATTTCAATTTTTGAGGGAGATGGATACGATTTTTTTTTTTTTTTTTTTTTTTTTTAAACGAAAGCTGAGGTTTTTTCCTAAAGGGACATATAAATGGTAAAGTGGGACTAGAATGTTTAAACATTGAAAAAAAGAATTTTCTCCAAAACGGAGCTAAAAACCGGGTTTTGAGCGCTCCGGCGAGTAGAAAACTCTTTTTTTCAATGTTTAAACGTTCTAGTCCCACTTTACCATTTATATGTCCCTTTAGGAAAAAACCTCAGCTTTCGTTTAAAAAAAAAAAAAAAAAAAAAAATCGTATCCATCTCCCTCAAAAATTAAAATTTATTTTTAATTTTGATTTTTTTTGGTCAAAAAAATTTTTTTTTCCAAAATGCTTATTTCCAATCGAAAGAGGATGAAAAAACCTTTCCAAAATGTACTTTGTCAAATTTGTATGTTTAATTGTTTAAGAGTAAAAAATTATTGAAATAAACATTACACAATCAAGGGGTCTTTTCGTGTAGTGTTTATTTCAATAATTTTTTACTCTTAAACAATTAAACATACAAATTTGACAAAGTACATTTTGGAAAGGTTTTTTCATTCTCTTTCGATTAAAAATAAGCATTTTGAACAAAAAAAATTTTTTGACCAAAAAAAATCAAAATTAAAAATAAATTTCAATTTTTGAGGGAGATGGATACGATTTTTTTTTTTTTTTTTTTTAAACGAAAGCTGAGGTTTTTTCCTAAAGGGACATATAAATGGTAAAGTGGGACTAGAACGTTTAAACATTGAAAAAAAGAGTTTTCTACTCGCCGGAGCGCTCAAAACCCGGTTTTTAGCTCCGTTTTGGAGAAAATTCTTTTTTTCAATGTTTAAACATTCTAGTCCCACTTTACCATTTATATGTCCCTTTAGGAAAAAACCTCAGCTTTTGTTTAAAAAAAAAAAAAAAAAAATCGTATCCATCTCCCTCAAAAATTGAAATTTATTTTTAATTTTGATTTTTTTTGGTCAAAAAAATTTTTTTTTTCAAAATGCTTATTTTTAATCGAAAGAGGATGAAAAAACCTTTCCAAAATGTACTTTGTCAAATTTGTATGTTTAATTGTTTAAGAGTAAAAAATTATTGAAATAAGCATTGTACTGAAAAACACAAAAATTTAACCCCCTCCCCCTCGGAAAATATTGGACTAGGTAAAAAAATATTTTCACGAAAAATTACTATCTATGAGTACTACAAAAGCCCCAAGTTTTGCTACGATTGGAGAAAAATTTTTCTCCACCTTGATCACTTGAGATGGAATCGCTCTTATACTGATTTTGCGAAAGCGTTTGATAAGGTCGACCATAGTATTCTCATAGCCAAGCTCGGCGCTCTGGGTTTTGCTGATGATTTATTGCTTTGGATAAAAAGTTACCTTACTAACAGAGCGTTATCTGTTCGGATTGCTAATGAATTCTCTGATGTATTTTATGCTACTTCCGGTGTTCCACAGGGCTCGCACCTTGGACCTTTACTATTTAATTTATTTATAAATGACATTAGTTCCGTTTTCTCATCATCATTTTTTTTCTTATTTGTGGATGACTTAAAAATTTATAAAGTTATTTCTTGTTATCAGGATGACTTAGATTTGCAAACTGACCTTAACGGATTGCATACCTGGAGTTCTCTGAATAATTTAAATCTAAATATCAATAAATGTAAAATAATATCCTTTTTAAAATCCGCTAACATTCCGGTTTACTTTTATCATATTGGTGATGGTGAATTGTCGCGAACATCCACAGTGCGTGACCTTTGTGTTATACTCAATAGTTCCTTAACGTACTCTGATCACATAAAGTACACAATTAGTAAGGCTAACAGGGTCATAGGCTTTGTCATGAAAAGTGCATCACATTTCAAAAATTTCTTTAATTCGACCAATAATTGAATTTGCTTCAATTCTGTGATGGCCTTATCAGGACTATCTTTTGTTGGAGATAGAGCGTACTCAAAACAAGTTTCTGCGCTTTATGGCTAGACGAATTGGCGTACATCACGATTTTTATAGTCACGATTACACGACCTTAAGGACGTTATTTAATGTTCCTCCGTTATCTTAAACATTTCTTTTTGCAGATCTTCTTTTTTTGTTTAAAATTATTAACGGAATATTAAATTGTCCTTGTCTGTTAAGTCTTTTTGGTGTGTACGTTCCAAAACGATCCCCGCGGAATATTAAATTGTTTAAATTACCTTTAGCTCGAACAAATTATCTACAAAATTCTGTGATATATCGACTAGGGCGTAAGGCAATCTGTTTTTCGATATTAATAATAATACATAAATAGAGCGTCCTTGTAAATTACTCTTGTTATTTCTCTTTATTTTGTTAGTACTTTGTATAAAAGGGTGAATTAACATTCTACCCGTTTATATACGAATAAATAAATAAAAAAACTTTGCAAAATATTCTTATTTTTTTACGTAGAATCGATTGGCGTTAACAGATTTCAAAAAAAATTTAATTTTTGTTAATTTGTTTAAACAATTGTTGTTAAACAATTGGAAATTACAAACAAAAAACAGGTATATCTTTTTTCATTTGCCTATGAATCCAACTGTTCGTTTTTTAATACAATGCCTGGTTTCTTTATGGGACCTAATGGGTTAAAGTAAAGTTAAAATAAGTTTAAAAAAGTTAAAATAAGGTAGAGTAATGTTAAAAGAAATAAAAGAAACTTTAAAATAAGTTTAAAAAATATTAAAAGAAGTTAAGTTATCAAATTGATTATCCAGGATCAAAAACTTGACAAGCGCTTGCGCAGACATTTGATTACCTATCACACCCGACTCCTTGTAGTAGACTAACCTTAGAATTCAGTAAAACACGTATTTTCAAAATAAATAACAATATTTTATATTATTTTAAACATTTTTAGAGTATAGTTAAAATTAGTTAAAGTAATGTTTAAGGCATTCGGAAAAAAATAGTGGATTCGTTATCGAAGTCTCATTTAAAAAGAAAATAATGTTTTAAGTCAGGAATTTTTTGTAAATGTAGATAAACGCTCAGGGACTAGTGGTTCTCTCGGAATTTTGCAAAGTTTTGATAAATAATAATTTAAAAATTGTTTAAACATACGGAAAAATAAGGTTTTTAAGGTGATATCAAAATATCACCGTCTCATTTTGAGAGGATAAAATATTTCTGGTTCATACTAAGAGAGGTGGTAGAACAAGACTCACTGAGGAGCGGTACTCTCCGTTTTTGCAATAATTTTGCTATGATATTATTTGAATTACGATTGAATTTTAAGTCACTAGAGGTTCGAGACATTTTCATAGTTCAAGTTGCGAACACTACCGAGAATTGGCGCCACCTTCTTAACCACTGACACATAGATCCACTTGCCTGTGTGCTCGCCGCTATATTGTCCCCCACTTTCACCAAAAATGCAACTTTTATAATTAGGGGTTTTAATATTTATTTCAAAATTACTTGCAAACCAGAATATTCTTTATCAGCCCGAATTCCCCTAATTATCCTAATAAATCAGAATGAAATATCTTTAACTACTTAGAAGTGAGACTACAGGTGGGAAAACACTTTTTGAGGACAATTTTTCCCGGATGCCCTTAAAGTAAAGTTAAAATAAATTAAAGTATAGTTAAAATAAGTAAAAGTAAAGTTAAAGTAACGTTAAAATAAGTTTTAAAAAAAGTTAAAATATAGTTAAAATAAGTTAAAGTAATGTTAAAGTAAAGTTAAAATAAGTTAAAGTATAGTTAAAGTAACATTAAAATAAGTTAAAATAAGTTAAAGTAAAATTAAAACAAGTTAAAGTAACATTAAAATAACGCTTTAACGATTAGTTAGAAAGAGACAAGGTAACCTAAAATAACATTAAGGTGATCTTTAAAGGTGAAATTGCTTTGATAAATTAGCCAATAATTGCATAATATATTGCAAGAAAAAAAATTGATAGTCAAATGTAATATTTAGATAAATTATTTTACAAGTTTACATTGAGCTTCAATGGGAAAATCGAATCGACTTTGACACCGCTTTAATAGTTGCTGTTATTTACACTAATGAGATATTGTATTGTATTCCGAAAAAATATCTGCTTGTTCCAGACGGTTGTCGTCTCTTGAGCAAATTTCGATGGTTCGAAATTTGGTATGCGTTGTTTCAATATTAGATTTGATTTCAAAATTAATATTTGGAGAAACAGTTCCATTTTATAGTTGCACATTCAAAATTATTACTCGGTGTTCACTTTTAAATAATGTTTAAAATTATTACTTGGAGTAAGTTGCTCTTGGAGTTCACTTTTATAAAATGTTTAAAATTATTATTTGGAGTTCACTTTTAAATAATGTTCAAAATTATTACTTGTAATTCACTTTTAAATAATATTCAAAAGTAATACTTAGATGTTGATTTGAAATTGATTTTAAAATTAATACTTAAGAAAATATTTCACTTCTAACGTTGTACGTTGAAGATTAATACTTGGAGTTCACTTTTAAATAATATTACTTGGACGATGTTCACTTGTTCGCAGGTAGATCTGGACTAATTGATTTCCAAAAAATTATTCTCTGATATGACCAGAAATTGTGTCCCTTTTTATATAAAACATTCCTCATGAGTGTAATGCTTTAAAATCATGCACGTGTTGATATTGGTTTAAGTGGGAGTAACATGCGATTGTTGGCCCTCCTCAATTTGGGAATTGTATAGCAAACTGCTAGACTCTGGGCGACTGATGATTTTCCTTCCGCTTACTATGTGGTTACTTTCTAGTGATTATGGAAACATGCACTTGTCAATATTTGTTATCTCAAATAATAAATAACATTTGGTTTGGTAAACTTAATTTGTTTACAGAGTTTCGGAATCAATTTTAAATAGGATAAAAATCAATTATTTTGGATGAAAGGCCAAATCGAAAATTGGTTATATTAGATAAAAGGCAAAATACGAAAATGCTTATATTGGATAAAAGGCAAAATCGAAAATTGGTTATATTGGATAAAAGGCAAAATAGGAAATTGGTTATATTGGATACAAAAGCTGAAAATGGGTTATATTGGTTAAATTGCAAAATTGGAAATTATTTGTATTTAATATAAGGAAAAATAGTAAATTGGTTATATATTGGATAAGAGACAAAATTGGAAATTAGTTATTGGATAAAAGAAAAATTTAACAGTTTTGAATAAGAAGAGAATTGTAAATTTGTCATTATTTTCTATAAGAGGCAAAAATTGGTGATAACATTAAATAAAAGGAAATTATAAAATTTATAATTAAACGTATTAAACTTGATCTTAAAATTCTAATGTAATATAACTATTTTTAAAAATTTTATTACTTGATATAAGTAAATTTTATAAAATAAAAGAACAATGTCTAACAAAGAAGAAATTGTTAAGTTGACTACTCATAATTTAAGTATTGTTGTCACTAAAGGAGCAATGCTAAATAATAATCATATGTATGAATTTCAAAAGCTATTAGGAAGACAATCAAATTTTTTTTATAATATGCAAAATACTTTGTGTTTACAAACACTTGATTTGATAGTTCCAATCGAGAAAAGTAAGCATCACATTCAAATACTTTTTAGTGGATCTTATAAATCTGGTTATTGGATTTGTACTTATTATGATAGAATAAGCCGTTACATTTTTGATAGCCTTAATAAAAAATGTTTAAATCATGATTAAAGAAATTATTTAAATAGATTATATCCCTTTGAACCACCAATAGTTTTCACGACTGTTGATCAACAACCAGAATACAGTCTTTCTTGTAGAGTATATGCAATAGCATTCGGAACATCGTTGTTTTTCAATATTATGCCCCACTCTGTCAGTTACTCGATTAAAGCATCAAATTAAAAATGAGTTAAATGTTGAAAACTATCTTAGTCCGATGAATAATTACTGCACACATTGTCAAGCTAAACATTTTAAAGATGAAAAAGTTGCTGGTAAAAAAGTTTGTTTTAATGACTGCTGTAGTCATGGAGGTGTTGTGTTATCTTCAATACAATATCCAAATGAATTAAGGGTTTCGTTAGAAGGGTTTCATAAAAAATCAGGGCACTTTAAAATGAATATAAGACTGTACAATAATTCTTTTTCTTTTTTATCTTTAAATGCTAATATAATTAATTTTAATGGTGGAAGAAGATGACCATTCTGATATAAAATTCAAGGTCAAATTTACTATAAAATTAATAGTGCTTTATATCCGGATAAAGGTGAGGATTCATGTTTTGGTCAATTATTTATTTATAATCCTGACGAATCAATCAAATACTGATTAAAAAGTAACGAAAATTTGGATGAAGATGATAGAATTTCAATAGAATGATTCTATAGAATTTCTACGTGAATTCTACTAAATTTTAGTTGTTTTTAATTAGAAGGAATATAAATTTCGTAAAATTATTTTTTTTAACATTATAGTTATGTATGGTTACGAAGTTCAATGAATTTTATATATTTAAAGGATATAAACAATTATTTTGGCCTAAAATTTGTTGAAAAATTATATATTACAAATTTAAAGTTTTTCTAATTAAAAATCACTAAAATTTAATAGTATTTATGTAGAAATTCTATAGAACCATTCTAGTGAAATTCTGTAGAATATTCACTAGAATTCATATAGAACGATTCTATAGAACTTTTTCAGCTGGGTATAGAGATAATGAATTTAATCAATTTTTATATGGAGGTGGATTGTTTTAACAATGAGTGGTTGACAATTATGTAAAAGTAGAAAAAGATAGATTAAGATTTTGTGCAAATAATCAAGCTCAATTGAGAAGTGAAACACATAAAGGACTGATGGATTATTTACATAATCATGAGTTGGAAAATGATGTACACGTTTGAAAAACGCTTATATTGCCTTCTACTTTTATAGGATCACCTCGCAATATGTAACCCAAATTGGAAAGAGATGCAGGAAAATTTATTCCCCTATCAAACTGCTGCTGATAGACCTGATATAGTAACTAGGGTTTTCGCATTAAAAGTAAAACATCTACTTAAACTTATTGTTGATAATAAATTATTTGGAGAGGTCAAATCTTATGTTTATGTTATTGAATTTCAAAAGCGAAGATTTTCACACATTCATTTGTTAGTTATATTGAAAGAAAGTTCTAAAATATTAACAGTTGAAAGTGTTGATCGTTATAGTTTTGCAGAAATTCCTGATGAAAATATCAATCCTAATTTACATATAATAATAATGCAAAATAATATTCATGGACCTTGCGGAGATTAGTGTTTCATTGATAGAAAATATTCAAAAAAATTTCCAAAAAGTTACCAAGAAGAAACTACAATTGAAGAAAATTGCTATGCTCATTATCGTCGAAGAAATAATAATAAAGCGTATGAACGACCAATTGGATTTATTTTTGATAATTATAATGTTGTTCTGTATTGCCCTAAACTTTCAGAAATATTTAATTGCCATATTAATGTTAAAATAGTTTCAAGTATCAAGACTCTTAAATGAAATACATCATTATGAAGAAAATAGATATGTTGGTCCAGTTGAGGCAGTTTGGAAAATTCTAAGTTAACCTTAAGGAAAAAAAGTCATAGCGTTAATCGCTTACCCATACATTTACCAAATGAACAGAATGTCATTATTCGAGAAGAAAAAGATAGTAACAGCATTTCTTTCGATTTAAATAAAAATACAAAACTTCTGGATTATTTTAAACTTAACCAACGAGATAGTAATGCTCAAAAGATTTATTATTCAGAGATGCCAGAGCATTATACATGGATAACAAAATCTCTTGAATGGAAACAAAGAATTAGTAAAGAAAAAGTATTGGGAAGAATGTATTCTGTTACTACACACTAATTGGAGTTATTTCACCTTAGATTACACTGGCACACAAGAAAAATTGATGCTCTGAGCTTTTGATCAGACTATGACTACTTTATGTTTTTAGGGTCGCTGGAACTGAATCTAAAGTTCATTTAACCCCATCACGTCAGGGTTTTGAGATAACTCCTGAAAAAACTCAAAATTTGACCTTAACATTTTTTTAACCAGAAAAATATTTATTATCATGTCTTACAATCACTACTTTATGTTTTTGGGGTTGCTGAACCTGAATCTGAAGTTTATTTAACCCCATCACGACAGGGTTTTGAGATAATCTCATAAAACTCAAAATTTGACCCCAAAATTTTTTAATAAACAAAATTTTTTATTTTTAAGTCTTACTATAACTACTTTATGATTTTGGGGTCGCTGAAACCGAATCTTAAGTTCATTTGACCCCATCACGTCAGGGTTTTAAGATAACCTCAAAAAACTCAAAATTTGACAAAAAAAATTTTTATCAAGAACTTTTTAAAACAAATTTTGAGTTTTTTGAGGTTATCTCAAAACCCTGACGTGATAGGGTTAAATGAACTTCAGATTCGGGTTTAGCAATCCCAAAAACAAAAATTAGTGATAGTAGAAAATGAAAATTTCTGGTTAAAAAAAATTTTAGGGTCAAATTTTTAGTTTTTCGGGGGTTATCTCAAAACCCTGACGTGATAGGGTTAAATAAACTTCAGATTCGGTTTCAGCGACCCTAAAAACATAAAGTAGTTATAGTAATACTTAAAAATAAAAATTTTTGTTGATTAAAAAATTTTGCGGTCAAATTTTGAGTTTTTTTGAGGTTATCTCAAAACCCTGACGTGATAGGGTTAAATAAACTTCAGATTCGGTTTCAGCGACCCCAAAAACATAAAGTAGTCATAGTCTGATCAAAAGCTCAGAGCATCAATTTTTTTTTGTGTGCCAGTGTAATCATAAAATGCTTTTATCTATGACGGTACTTGATATTTAGCAAATTCTGTGTAAGAATTGTTTATAACATTTTTAAAAATTGTTTATAAATTTCGGATAAACGATTGATACACCAATTCCATTGTAATGTTAAAATAAGTTGTCAAAATAAGTTAGTGTCGAGTCAGGAATCCTGACTCGGAGTGATCGATTTTATCATCATCTTACTAATTTGTCGACCGAGTGATAGCATCATTAATATATATATTGTTAAATAAATGTTATATTCGTTTATTTTACCAACTCCACATAACCTTGGAATGCGGAATCTAAGGTATCTGTATGCAGATTTCCCAAATTCCCTAAGCAAAAAAAATTATTTGTTTCAATTAAAGAAATATTAGTCTTAAATAAAAGAATTAATTGTGATAAATTATTGACTATTTGATACAAATAAAGATTTAGTTTCTTAAAAAAAATTATTTTATTGATGCAAATAAATATTTATTTCATACCGTCAAATAAAATACTCATATCTAATAAATATTTACTTGGTTAATATAAATATTTATTGGATAATCGACAATTAAACTATTTAATTGAGTAAATGAATTTTTATTTGTTTTAATTAAATTATTTTTAGTGTACAAATTATGCAAATTATTTCCTGAAAGAAAAGAATGAGTTGGTGAACAATATTATTATTGAGAAATAAAAATTATGCATAAAGTAAGTATATTTCCTATTTGTTAATCATAATTTTTTAACCATTAAAATTTTTTAAATATTATTTATAAATAACAATGAGAAAAATTTGAATAATTTAAACATTTGAAGCTTGAGGTAAATTTATACGTAAGCTTTATATATAAGCTTGTTTCAAGATTCCTGAAAAATTGGTGCGATTTAGAAATACAAAATTTAAAACAAAATTTAATCCTTTAAGATAAAATTCTTTTAATAAATATGTGTTCATCTTTAGAATAATGTAATAAATTTTTTTAATATTCAAATATTTTCATATTGAATAGCAAAAAAGGGGGCGCGCAAGTAAAAGTAACTAGTATTATTTTAAAACAGTGTTTCTTATTTTTAAAAAATTATTTAAAACTCCATTAAATATTTTTTATAATTCTTAAAAATAAAACTTATTCTAATTTTAAAAAATTACTATGAGGAGAAGGAAATTAAATTTAAAACCAATTTATAGATAAAACTTTGTTTGTTTATTTTATCAAAATTTGTTGAAAATTTATACATTTATTTACGATTTATTTTAATAATTTGAATTCAACAACATTATACGGTTTGAATCTTGCCTTGTATAACTTAAACACCACTTTTTTCTTCAACCCTACCACATTTTTGAATGCGCTGTCACCTTACCCAGCGTCGGTAACTGAGCAAGAACCCGCCTCGCTTAACTACTTAAATATTCTTTAGAAGCAACAAAGAAAAAAATTAAGAACAATGTTCAAAGTTATTAGAATAAATATTTAATATTGTTTTATCAATAAATATTTATATTAAATCATTCAACAAAACGTATTGACAATTTAGTGCTTTCAGTTTTGTGCTTTTTGAAAATAATGTTGGCGATACAGAAAATGTAAAGTTCAGAAAGATTCAACTTAAAAATTTTCAAGTAAAGTTTTACTACCTACGTTTTCATACTACTTGTTTAATATGAAAATTACTAACTTCTGGTTTAAATATAATTTTTATTGAAAGTTATCAATGAATCTGCTGCAAATAAATTTTAAATTAAAGTTTACTATTAATATTAACCAAAACAATTGTAAATCTTTAATATTTCTCTCTAAAAATTATGTTAATGGAATTTTAGAAAATACATATCTGTTGAGCGAATTTACCTTACATGAGCGAAATTAGCCTCTCTTACGGTAATTACTTAAAAAATTTCTCCTATTTTATTTAAACTAAATATAAGTGAAAAAATAATTAAAAATAATTAAAAATTAAAAATATGTATCATATTTAACCAAAACCAAAAGACAAAATTTTAATAAATTTTTTTAATAAGAAAAATTTTAAATTTTAACATTGTAAGATTATGTAAAGATCAATAATATTTCGCAGATTATGGATAAATTTTTTTGAAGTTTATATTTCACAAAATATCAATTATAAGTTAATGCAAATATTAAGCCTCACGTTGGAGATACGTGAAGTGGTCCCTTTCAGGAGAATCACCCATATACATCAAGCGATTCATTTCAATGTCAGAAACGTAATTTAGTTTACTTACGCTCTAGTGAAAATCTGAACCATATTTGGGCGACAAATTCGTCCAAAATAAAGTAGAAATTCTCTTCCAAAATTTGGGGGAGAGTTTGTTTTAAAAAAAGGAAATTATATACTGCTTGAGTATGTGTGATTTAGCATTACTATATGTATATTGTGAAATATGAATTTTAACATTAAAAGTAAAATCTAACAGTACAATAAAATTTTTTCACTGCCTTGCATGTTAACAACAATAAATGTTCCGCTATTATATATTGTACCATTAATTTTAATTTTTTTGTAAAATTCTGCCTCTTTCGCATCCTCTGCATTAGTTAAGTAATGCCTTACGTCAAAATCATTTTTGTCGCGTGAAAAATAATTTAATTTAATTAATTATTAATAATTTAATTCTTGATTTTTTTGCAATGAAGAATGATTTTTGATGCTACTTCTGACCATAAGTTGTATAATATTGAAGAATAATGAGTTAGATTGTATCCATCTTTTTCTTTTTCAACAACTCTGTCGAAGTCGGATTCTAGCTATCAAAATACATAATAGTTACTTTGCGTCCATACTTTTCGTCCGAAAGGACAAAGAAATATTAAATTGAAATTAAAAAAATAAATTATGTTCAACGAACAATTATTCAAATGAATTAAGTTGAAATACATTTCAAGAATACACTCGTTAATTAGATATACCTACCAACGCAATAGCCAAAGGAGGAATTAAACAAGGGAAACTTTGGAAGAAGTTTTGACAATATCCTTCTCTTTCTTTCTATTTTTACACAGAATTTATTTTCTTGTAAGATAAGAGTCAGCCCATGTCCTAATAATTTCCTCTGTCGAATAATGTTGTTGATTTTAATCGGTTATACAATCAAGGCTTCTATTTACATGTATTAAAATTAAATGAATCATAAGAAATTAAACAATTCGACATTTTCATAATGTTAAAAGCTGTAAGTAGTAACCTATTGGCGCACGCTTATTCCCAAAAAAATCATCCACCTCTTCTATAACTTTCGATAAAATTCCTGCTTCCCTTAATTGTTTTCTTATATACTTATAATGAGTAGAGTAGAACGGGGTGAAAAAGCCACTTTTTTACTTTTTAAATTATAAAATCGGTACATTAATATTTTTTTTCAAAATTCCAACTGGTTCTGAAAGTTCAGTTCCTCAGCATCAAAACCCTTGTGAAGCGATCTTCGTATCCAGTGAAAGGACTGACTTATATAAGTTTCACGAAAGCACTGCAAGTGGCTTTTTTACACCACCTGGTGGGGTGAAAAAGCCACTTTGCAATTTAGGCAAAATATATAATCAATATTTATTTTTTCATGTTTTTTCTTTATTTATATAACAAATAATGTTATTTTTATAAAATTTAAAGAGTATTAACGTTAATTAATTCATTTTAATGCAAATATCACAATAATAAAGTATATAAAAGAAACACCATTTTCCTTCATTTTCAAAGATTTTTTCTTGGACGTCCCCGACCACGTTTACGAATGTTGGAGGAAGTTTGAGAAGTCTCCGATTGATTTATCTCGCGCAATACCTTCCGTTTCACTCGCTCAGATGCTGCAGCAATTTTCCGGGATTTATTTTGAGCAGCCGTTTCCTGCTCAAGGCGGAGCGATTCAATTTCTTCGGAATCAGTTAAAATTGCAGTTTTGCGGCGTTTTCGACCACGATTAGATGTTTTCCTTGGCGGAGCCTTTGGGAAAGGACGGATGTTCTCTATAAGAGAATCTAAATTATCTCTGATCTCTTGGTTCTCGATTTCAATGTTGTTACCCCTCTCTTGCTCCACGTGTGGTTCTTCGACTGTGAGTGGGAGCGAAACTTCTGGAGAGCGATTTGTGATTTCGGCAGGCAAAAAGTCTTCTTCCATAAAAATGTTTTCATTTAGCGGACATATGCCTGTTTTTCGAAAGCTTGCTTGAATGTTTGAAATTGAAGCACCTCGTTGAATGGGTTCCAGAGCAATGCCGGGAATATCATGGATAGTGATGGTTCTCGAAGCATTCAATGGCATCCGCATCCAGTTGTCGCAAGCTGCATTAAAAAATCGTTTTATTGGGCCGAAGACACCTTTGTCAAGAGGTTGTAGCTTGTGACTCGTATGCGGCGGTAGAGACAAGACCACTATCCCATTTTTCTTACAGAACTCCAAACCAGTTATTGACAAGTGAGATTCGTGATTATCAATGATCAGAAGTACCGGTACATCGACTGATGGGTGAGCATATCTTTTAAAATGTTCCAGGTATTTGAAAAATTGATCTGTTTGCATCCATCCCGAAGGACTTGCTGCACCATCAGCACAAGCGCCAGCAGTTGTAAGGAAATGAGCTTGAAATCTCTTTCTCGGAAACACGTAGAAAGGCGGTAAACAGACTCCTCCTGCAGACACGGCAAGAGCTAGAGTGACTAATACTCCACGTTCTGCTGATGTTATGGAACCTATATTTCGAACGCCGCGTTGTGCAATGACTGGTACAGGTTTTTGAACAGTCGTCAATGCTGTTTCATCCATGATCCATATATTTTCCGGCCTGATGTTAAAGCGCTCGATCACGTCTTTCAATTTAGTGAAAAACATGATCACATTGTGATTATTAAACGCAGTGGCACGACCCAGGCTTGTTGCTTGTGGTTTTCGCAGCGATAAATCAGGATGACGACGCATAAAACTTAACATCCAATCTTTACTCGCAGAACCTTTTTGTCCGGGCGTTGTTCCGTGCCAATTTGCAGGAATTTTTGATATTTGACCTTTCTTTTTTAATGCGACTGCATATTAATATGCAAGTAATCGAGCTGCGCTGTATGAAAACCCGTGGAAAATAGCAGCGGCTTTTAGAAAATATTTTTTCAATGATATTTCTTGTTCGACGGAGAAAATCTGTAAATTTATTCAATATTAGCATACAAAATTGTGTCTTATGTGAAGTTTTTTTACGGTTATGTCTATTATTTACAGTAAAAAATTGTGTTGCTTTTATAATTAATACACTTTGTATTATTTATTATATAATTAAAAAATTGTTATGTTTTTCATACTTAAAACGAATATTGTTAAACATTTTGTAAAGATGAAAATTATTATTTACCTGTTTTCGATTCTCAGTGCCAGTTTGCGATGCTTTTTGTAAACGACAACGTAAAGTTCCACGAGGGATTTCATATTTCTTAGCAATCGTATTAATCTTTTCTCCTTGTTTTATCTCTTCTAATGCTCTCTGTACTATATTTTCGTCGTTCTTAATTAATTTCCTTTCGTAAACACGAGGCATTTTGTCAAAAGAAAAGGTTACGAATAGTAAAAAACAAATAAACATCACATAATATTGAGTGGCTTTTTTACCCTTCAGGTTCTTGGCTTTTTCACCCTCAGAGCCATTTTCACAAAAAGCTCTAATAAATTTAAAAATTAAGAGTTTTTTTAAAAAATCGACATCACATACGTGTTAAGAATAGTTTTCTCTGTATGTAGAAATGTTTACTTTTATTTTCCGTCTACTCAAACTAGTTGTAATATGTTCGGAAAGATAACCAAAATTTTATATGCAAAGCATCTCAAAACTTAAATTTACTATAAAAACCATAATATTGTAGATAAAACAGTCAAACTAGATTCAAAAGTTGCGTATTACTAAATTGAACTTATATTCTAAATGGCTGATAAAACAATTTAATAGTTTTAATGTAAAATCCAAATGGCTTTTTTTCCCCCTGGCTTTTTCACCCCGTTCTACTCTATATAAACATCCTCGTGCACCTACAACTTCCTTATTCGCAGATTTATAATATTTTTCATAAAAGAAGACGCTTTCCTCCGTGGAAAATAATTCTACAATTTGTTCTCTTATACGTACAAAATCTTCCGGCTCTATTCTGTAAAATCAAATAAACAAAAAATAAAAAATAAACATTTTTTTAAACGAAATTAAACAAAAAAATATATTTATCTGTAATAATAATTGTAGATTGATATCCATTTTCATAAAGTTGTGAAGTTTCAATGTACCAAATTTTTTATTTTGTTTCGAAAAATTATATAAATCTATTAAACATTCAATTATCTAAGTTACATTTAAAACACACTTAAATTTGCGACTAGATTCTATTTTCTTACTAAGAGCTAAATCACATAATTTTGAATAATCTAGTTTTTTTGTTAACTGATATTTGCCGAGAATAATTTTGCCCCAGAAATACAACGTATATTTTATACGAAAAAAATAATAATTTCATGGTTGATGATTTAATCTATTTTTTATAATAAAAATTTTATCGTTGTAAATAAATCACCTGGTGTGTTAGATTTATTAACATTAACCGATTGTTCAACATTTTCGATAGAGTTTTCTACACTTGCAGTAAAATTTTCCTTTTCAGCCAAAGTTGAATTTAAATCATTATTAATTATCTGAACACATTCATCGGACAATTTATCATTTTCAGGAATGTCAATTTCCATTTCAACCTCATTCACTTTGTTATTTAAGTGATATAACCCTTTGTGAGAATTAAATTTAGAAATTATGTTAACAAAATCCGGAAATCCATTTAATATGCTTATAATTAGTGAATCACTCATGGAGAAAAAATCTTCACTCTTCACACCATTTGCTATATTATAAAAAAAATATATACAAAAAAATACACTTACAAAATTTTGATAATAAAACGAACTTAAAAACGTTATATTATATTTTTATATATTTTTAAAAAATGAGAAAAATTAAACCTGCAATTTGTAGGCTAGGTTTTATAAACGCGGCGCATGAAAAGACCCTAAACCAGATTTGTTAGAAATGTTATTTAATAGAATTTTATTACCTAGAATATCATTATAGTAGAATGTATAATTGTTAGAATGATAGCTTGACTGAAAGAAAAGTAGAAAAAATTTTAATTTAGTAGAATATTTATCCTTCCGAATTATAATCTGGCAAAAAGTCAATTTGATCGAATTTCAATTTTCCAGAAATCTAATTTTACCGAATATCAATTTATGCGAATCGTTTTTTCGTTGAATCGTAATTTTACAGAAGCGTAATTAAATAGAATCTGAATTTTGCCGAAAACCTTTTTGATAGAAATCTATTTTATCCGAATGTACATGTGTTCGAATATTAATTTACTAGAAATTCAACTTATCCGAATATCAATTTGATAGAATTATTTCGGCGCGAATTTTAAAATTGACCAATCAGAAATTATCAAGAAAATTGTGATTGGTCAATTTTAAAATTCGCGCCGAAATAATTCTATCAAATTGATATTCGGATAAGTTGAATTTCTAGTAAATTAATATTCGAACACAATGTACATTCTGATAAAGTAGATTTCTATCAAAAAGATTTTCGGCAATATTCAGATTCTATTTAATTATGCTTCTGTAAAATTACGATTCAACGAAAAAACGATTCGCATAAATTGATATTCGGTGAAATTAGATTTCTGGAAAATTGAAATTCGATCAAATTGACTTTTTGCCAGATTATAATTCGGAAGGATAAATATTCTACTAAATTAAAATTTTTTCTACTTTTCTTTCAGTCAAGCTATCATTTTAACAATTATACATTCTACTATAATGATATTCTAGGTAATAAAATTCTATTAAATAACATTTCTAACAAATCTCGTTTAGGGTCTTTTCATGCGCCCCGTCACATGTTACGCATGATCAACCAGGACAAGTCTCCTCGGGACATCTCTCCGCAGAAATATTCATTACTCGAGTGGCAAATTCAGGACAAGTCTCCCCGGGATATCTCTCCCCAGTAAAATATTATTTATTTAATGAGTGGCAAAACCAGGACAAGTCTCCGCGGGACATATCTCACCAGAAATATATTATTCATTACTCGAGTGGCAAATTCAGGACAAGTCTTCCTGACATTCTGTTTCAATTGGCGCCCAACGTGGGGCACGTTGGGATTTTTTTATTTTTTATTTTGATATTTTTTTGTAATTTTATTCTGGAGTTGTGGAAGATTTTCGATTTTGTTCGAATTTTATTTTATAGAAGGAAATCGAAGTTGTCGACTCACATTCCTTCCAGACAAATTTCGTTAATTATGATAAATATTAATTGAAAGATTGTAGTGTGTAAAATTTATCTAGAAAGAAATAAATTTTATTTTTTATTTTCGTTAATTGTTTTTGTAGAAAGAACATTAAGGAACAAGAGTCAAAATTATTGTCAACGAGAATTTATTTATAATTGTTTTGAAAATTAGCGTCTTTTTGTATCTTGTTACGATTGTACGTTTATTTTATATTATTTTGTGAATTCTGCTGTTGGCGAGTCCGATTGAATTATTATTTGTACAGGATTTTTCCTGTTTTCGTGGATTCTAAAATATTGTGTTGGATGGCAGATCTTGCTCTGACGCCGGCATAATAATTTTCTGATCGCTGTGAATATTGAGACTCTAGTCGACTTAGTTATTGATTTTATTTTAGTTTAAATAAATTAAGTTGAATTAATTCCTTTTTAATTGTTTAGATCTTGCTCTGACGATTAAAAATAAAATTTAAAAAAAGGGGAAGACGAAATTTCTTTTGAAAAGAAAATAGTTTATTTTGTTTCTTTTTTTTGAAAAGAGATAATTGTGTTTTTAATAATTCGGTTGCTCTATCATCCGAAAAAATTATGTGATAAACTACTAATTATTATTAGTTTAGTTGTTATTTTGTTTGGATTATAAAAATTATAGTCAGATGTTTTGTTTTTGTTTTAAAAAATCTATATTTATTTATGTTCAATAAAAAATTGCGATTCCGCAACTCATTATTATTTTAAAAAATAGCTTAAATAAGCTTTCGCCTGTCAACGTCAGGCATCTTCAGATTTTTTTTGAAAAAACTGCAAATATGAACAAATTTCAAAATTAGATAATAAAAAATATAGATAAATCGTTTTTAGAGAAAATAATCGAATAATTACAAATTGGTATCGTAAGGACACTTTTTCTGGAAAATTTTTAAATTTCAATTCAAACGCATCAAAAAAAGACAAAATTTCAATTGTATACGGCCTTGTAGACCGAGCCATTAAACTGTCAGATTTGGGATTTTATATCGAAAATTTAAATTTCATTTTTAATGTACTAAAAGAAAATGATTACCCGCCATATTTTCTAGAAAAATATATCAATTTGCGTTTCCAAACTATTTTTGATGCCAGTAATGTCGTTAGAGATCCTTTTGACGTTTCAAGGGTTGTTGTGTTGCCTTATATTAATGAATTAACTTTTCCAATTAAAAAGTTATATAATGATTATGGTTTAAAAATAGTATATACTTATGACAAAGATCCATATAAAGTTTTCACAAAAAACAAGGACCCTACTAGGTTTGATTTTAAATCAAATCTGGTATATCACATACCATGCCAGTGTGGATCCTGTTATATTGGAGAAACTAGTAGATATATCAGGGATATAATTAATGATCATAGAAGGGACTGTAGAAAGGATGATAGAAAAACCACTCTAGTGACTCATGCTCATGAAAACGACCATGCTTTTAAATTTAATTTTACTAGCATACTATACAATGAATTAAATTACAAGCGTCGTCGTTTTAGAGAAATGTTCTATATAATAAAATTCAGAAACTCAGTTAATAAACAAACAGATGTAAATAGTATACAAGAAGCTTATAGCTCTTTAATAATTAATTGCAATTCATAAATAATTATTTTTCCTTACAATAGTTTTTGGATCTCATGATATGGTCGATAATGTTGATATTCTTATGCACGCTTTTGATCTAACGTATGATAATACAGATTTCTTCTTTCTTTTTAATTCAAATATAACGTGTTTTTAAAATATACACGTGTTTTTAAGAAAGACTAAATGACCATGTTTATTCATGGCTATTTATCTATTAATTTTATTAAAATACAAAATGTTATAATTGCCAATTTAAAATTGTGACAGAGTTCTTATTTTGCATTGTTTAACGGCAAAAATTAAGTGAGTTTCGGTGGAAACCTTCTTGGTAAGTTTGAGGTAATGTTTCACTCATATTAAAAATTATATATAATAGTATAAAAATTTTACACCAAATAATATTCACGATTTATCTATATTTTTTATTATCTAATTTTGAAATTTGTTCATATTTGCAATTTTTTCAAAAAAATCTGAAGATGCCTGACGTTGACAGGCGAAAGCTTATTTAAGCTATTTTTTTAAAATAATAATGAGTTGAGGTATCGCAATTTTTTATTGAACATAAATAAATATGGATTTTTTAAAACAAAAACAAAACATCTGACTACTAATTATTATTGTTGTGCATATTATTATTATTGTGACATTTTAAAACATATTGATAAATTGTCATACTATTTTAATTATTAATTTATATTGTAATAATTGTTTTTTTTGTATGATATTTTTTTTATTTATGTGCAGGTTTTAAATTAATTAATAAATATTAACAATCAATTGTGAATTAATAAGGCGAATTGTTGCTTGATTTTCTTTGCTGTTTTGTTGATTGATGCTTTGAGTTATGCAGTGGTTAATCGGATTAAATAGTGAATAGAGAAGGATAATTAAAATTAAATTGTCATTATTTTGTTGTTTTGTCCTTTTTGATTGCAACTGCTGGAGTCAAGGCAACAGTCGTCACTCTGTTTTAAAATTGAATGAGGGGGGGAGGCAAGAGATTTTTTTATCATTTCTTCCCATTTAGTTTTTTTTAAGATGTTGGATTGTGGGAATGTCAATTGGTATTAATCTTTTTTTTAACTTTATAAATTAATTGACTTTAAAATAATTTAGTAATAACGAAATACTAGTTGACGTCCTATTTATTTATTATCTCCAATTTAATTACTGATCGCTGAAGTGTAAAGTTTGTTTTTGAAATTATAATGGAGAAATATTTTATAACTGTATTATTAAATATTGCCCTGTCTGGGTTGGCACTGGCGAGGCTTAAAATAATAATAATAATAGTAATTGTAAAAAGAAATTGCAACTACTAGAATAAATTATACTTCTCATTGGAGGGGAGATAGAAGAATTTTTGTTTCTTCCTTTAAATCCCCTACGATGCCGGGAACGATCTCTCTTACTATTCCGCCTTATAGGGGAGATTCGAGTCATCGAGAAAGCTCAAAGAGAAGTCGTACTGACACTTTTAATAGATCTCGCGATCTTTCTACGGACGGATTGGGAGGTGGGGACGACGAAAATTTTGAACGTATGGATACTCACGAGAGAAATACGGCCGCGAGTAATAATATTAAACCAGTTACTTCGCGTCAGGGTGAATTTCTACTCGGTTTTGGAAATGGCAACCTTCGAAATAAAGACACACTGTCTTTTGACGATTTGAATGCGTCCCTTGGAGGGGGTGGTGGAACTAGAAATGTTTTTACTCCCACTATGCTCTTTGGCCCGTACGCAGACTTTTCACAAAAAGTCGACACTTTACAGCTCGACCTTGATAATATTCAGAAAAAGGTTTATCATATTGAGATAGTTTCAGTAGAATTAGATGCGTTAAAGAAAACAATAGCTGAAATCGATATCGTCGAAGATTTTAACGTGCTATCCGAACAAGTTACCGAGATTTTAGGAAACCAAAAATTAATATTGGAACGGTTGAATCAAAACAACAACCAATCGCGCTAAAAATCGTCTTTATCAATTGAATCCGAAGAATATGCATCTAAAGGCGAAAGAGCTTTTACATTAACCCAAAGTAACTTGGCTGGGCCGACTTTACACCCAGGGATGGGTCGGGATGCTCCCCACCAGGTGTATAACGGTAGTAATGTGAAATCCAACACTAATCTGCCTTAGTGTCGGCCGAATGAAGCGAATACTCGCTGTGTACGATTTAAGGATGTAAATCAAGACGACTATTCGGGAAACGCGATACCGGTCCCTAAATTAATTAAAATAAAGATTTTAAAACCGTCAACGGATGGCCAATGGTTCGACGATGAGATTTTTGTTACCGAAGAACGTTATAATGAAATGACGTCTGGAGATTCAAAGGTGGAAAATAACTCGTTCGACTTTTCATACGAAAATAATCCGCCTGAGCGTCAAGTGGGATCATTGTTTTCCTGGAGAGAAAATAATATGGGAAATAGCGAACGCCGCTCGTGTGGGGAACATGGTATAGAGTGATAGATAATAGATATAATGATACTCCTGATGCAATAACGATTGGGAAAATTTTGTGGTCTTGGAAAATAACATTTCCAAATACAACAATAGACCCTGAGCAATTTTTATTGATATTGCAGGATCATTTGTCTTCCAGTGGTGTTTTGAGCGATTATTTTGTTCCTCATTTGTCCCAACTAGTTGAGGGTCCTTACAAATCGTGGTATTTCGTTAATAAAGAACAATGGCGAACTTGGCCCGAATTTTCGCAGGCCTTCAGATATGAATGGGGCGTTAAGAAGGGTGACGCTGATTTGCTCCTTGAAATTAGTGATTTAGAGCTGGAAAAGAGTGAGACTTTAGCGAAGTTTGATTGTCGTGTTAGATTAATATTTGAACAAATGCAGTATCCCCCTGAATTTAAGGAACAATTAAAGCAGATATTAACAAACTTCAATCCTAGATTGACTTTTGAAATTCTGAACTTGTCCTTAATAAATTACCGCGTTTTCTTACATTACGTGAGCGAGCAATAGCGACTGGTCACTTTCTTTAGTAATAGCTCCTAAGGCTAACGGTGGTCTTAGATTTTGCATCAATTATCAGCCGTAAAATAAAAGGACGTGAAATTTAGCTTATCCTTTACATAACATGCGTTCTATCTTCTCACAGCTACATCAAGCCAAAATAATCTCGACACTTGACATGAGCAAAGCGTTTCATCAGATTCCCATGGATGAAGCAAGTCGAAAATACACTGCTTTTGCCGTGGAAGGTAAGGGACTTTTCGAATGACTTAGAATGCCACACGGACTAACAGGAGCTTCGTCAACATTTCAGCGTTTAATGGATCTGTTGAAAATTCGTCTACAGCGTCTGATTATTGAAAGAAACTTACCTAACCGTTGGTGTGATCAGGTTTTTACGTACTTAGACGAATAGATTGTGGTTAGTCAAGATTTTGATGAGCATCTTCAACTCTTAGCATTGGTTTTTGAGATTTTCCGGGAAGCAAAGTTGGTTATCAACCGAGAAAAGAGTAGTTTCGCATGTAGAGAGGTAAAATATCTTGGATATATAGTCGATGAGTTCGGTATGAGACCCAATCCAGAAAAAATTCAACCAATTCTTGATTTCCCTGTTCCGAAGGACATAACACAGTTAAGACAGTTTAACGGATAATAAACTGGTATCATTGGCATCTTATGAATATAGCACGCATTCAGGGCTCATTAAATAAGTTAACAAGCGTTAAAGTACCTTGGAAGTGGACAGAGGTCGAGCAAAAGTCCTTCGATGACGTCAAGAAGGCTTTAGTCGAAGCTTCGCCATTGTTTGTACCTATACCAGGTCAACTGTTTATACTGTATACAGATGCTAGCGATTTCGGGTTAGGCGGAATTCTTGTACAAGAAGATCCGGGAACGGGGAGAGAAATAATTATCGAAGTACTTACTCGTCCTTTAAGAGGCCCGGAACTGCACTATACGACGACAGAGAAAGAATGTTTGGCGGTGGTTTGGTCCGTTGAAAAATTGAGGTGTTATCTAGAGGGTATGCCCTTTAAGGTGATAACAGATCACCAGGCCCTTCAACGGCTTCATTGATTGAAAAATCCAATAAGTAGACTTGCGAGGTGGGCGATTTATTTGTACCAGCATAATATGACGGTCGAACATCGACGAGGTACTCTCAACGAAGCGCCAGATGCACTTTCCAGAATGCATGACGTCGACGTCGACCCCGACGTGTGGGAAAGGGTCATAGACGAGGCAGTTCAGAGTAAAATCCAATTAAATACGATATGAGACGAAGATTGGTACGAGACGAAGTTCGAGTTAATAAAGAAACAACCAGATCGTTTCGCGGGATGGAGAATTGAAGATGATCAGCTTTTTTATTATCGTCCTGATTATGAGAAGGCATTGATTGACGACGAAAATCCATGGAAGAAGGTAGTTAAAACTTCGGAAATACAGATAGTTTTACACGACAATCATGATACTCCACAAGCTGGACATCTCGGTAAGGATAAAACGTTAGATAGGATTTGTTAGAATTATTAATGGCCGGGAATGTCTTTGGACGTAAAGACTTATGTTGATGAGTTCACACTCATCAAGTTTCACAACTTGTACGAAAGTAAAGTATAATCAAAATCCGGTAAAAGCGAAATGGACAACACGATCTCTGCATGCGCCATGGGCCCAGTTGTCCATTGATACAGTCGTCACTCAAACTCGAACGAGAAAAGGAAACTCGTGTGTCCTTGTCGTCTTGGACTTGTATACGAAGTATCTCGAGTTATTTCCAATTAGGTTCAGAAACGGTAAAACTATCGTAATAGTCCTTGACACGGTATTCGGTCGCTTTGGGAACCTCTAAATCCGTCGTAATCGACAACGGTAAAGAATTTGTAAATTCAGTAGTCAAGTCATACTTGTCAGCTAGGAGGGTAACCCAAATGACTACTCCAATCAGACATCCTCAGGCCAATCCGGTCAAGAGATTCAATAGAACAATTAAACCAATGATCGCGGCATTTCTAAACATGATCATAAAGAGTGTGACGAAAATTTGTCAAAAATTCAATTAGCTTATAATACGGTTCCCCACGCCGGGACAAGGGTTTCCCCTTTTTTTTAAACTATGGGAGGGAGGCCATTGTTCAAAATGTGACAGAAGTTTCAGAGAAATACTTGAAAGAATCAGTTAATGACTCGATTTCCTTTTGGGCGGGACGTATGAAATTAATAGATGAGTTCAGACACAAAGTCGAAAGTCGACTTCAAAATTATAATGAAAAGCGTCTTGCCTTTGCCAATTCGGGTAGGTCGTCCACAGTTGAATTAAAGATGGGGACGGAAGTCTATTACCCAAATAAAAAGTTGAGCAACAAAGCCGAGAATTACTCTGCTAAAATGGCGTATAAGTATTTGAGACCAGCACTTGTAAAGAGGGTTCTGGGGCCGTCAACAGTGGAATTGACTGATAAGTCTGGAAGGGCATTAGGGCAATATTGCGTAACTGATCTTAAAATACGACGACGTAGCCTCCCTACTATGTAAATTGTTTTTTCAATATCAGAAAAATGAGTTCTGTGGGAAGCAACGGAGGAGTCAACAACATGGCCCAACGGTTGGAGGAGCTTCAAATGGCGAAAATCGAAATAAAGAGCCTGATTGCCAAGGTGCAACGTCAAATTGAGTCAAATTGTGAGTCGACTTGGTTGGAACTCGAAGATATGGCTAAACCAGTTGGAACCTCTACACCGAACGAGGCCGAAAATTCGTCGATTAAAGATGTTTCTGAGATCGATAGAGAAGCGGGCCTTGAAACACTGAAGGAGGCCCGTGTAATCCTGGGAAATTCGGAATTTGTGTACGATTCC
Source organism: Leptopilina myrica (nomen nudum) (assembly GCA_032872475.1). Lineage (NCBI taxonomy): Eukaryota > Metazoa > Arthropoda > Insecta > Hymenoptera > Figitidae > Leptopilina > Leptopilina myrica (nomen nudum). The sequence continues at coordinate 28,108,308 of CM065464.1, forward strand.
ATTAGGGACGTCAGTGTCTTGGATGAGGCTTGTACCTTACGTAAAAAGATGTCTTCGGAGGATGTACAAACTTTTTCGCCTTCAATCTCACATGCAGATTCCTTAGAAACTGACTTCGTCTTGGAGGAGATTCGAGTTGTTCGAAAGGAATTAATTAATAGGTTGCCTTCTCCAATCAAGACTGCTAGGGTCCAGATAGTGACGAAATCTGATTTAAGAGACGACAATTTGAAAAGAGGTAGGATTGTTAACGAGGGCCATCCGATTCAACAATTGAAGAAGACGGGCAAGCTATTATCTATGGCAGAAAGTAAGACCAACGAGGTAGCCCCTTCAGTGCGTGTCAATCCTGTATCAGTGGACAAGATACCATCATTGAGGGATGTTCTGGATGAATTGGGCATACCAAAGATGCTGAATCCGAGGGGCGAGCAACAACCTCTTTTTATGGTCGACTGCAGGATCTTGAGTTTAGAACTCCTTTTTGAACTTATGAAGAAGAGAGCAGAGCATCTGGTAGCTAAGAAGGAATCGACTCTGGTAGACCAGTCTACTCAAACATGTAACTACCATAGGGAAACAATTTGTAGCGGGTTGTGTTGATTGTCGCTCAAAGGGACACCACTTCTCACAGTGTAAACTGCCATATCGTCCTTTATTTTGCACTTTCTGCGGTGCTGAAGGGTTTGATACAAGAGATTGTATCTTCTTACACGGAACAAAGCACGAGAGAATGCTGAATAACTGTGCGGGTTGCTCAAGGAGCTTGGATTTATACTGCCCAGAGTGCCAAGATTGTAACATCCGGCATGAAGGGATAGTGGATTGGTTACGTCTTAATTATGCGACTTGGACAACTTGGGCCATTCTTGAGGACCATCAATATCTGGTGGGTGGAGCTTGTCAGCTTAGACGTCAAGTCAAAGCTAAGTTTGACGATAAGGAGGATTACCCGAATCGTATCCGTGGTTTCCTGATTCGTGAGAATGCCTTGACTTTAGTGGAGAATTTTGCTAATCCAAACGGTAGGACACTGAAACAATTGTCGATGGAGAAGCGCAATAGATCAATTCAGGCTCTCCTGGCTCCAATGACGAACGATGATGTTGAAAAAATCATGGAGAAACGACCAGAGTTGCAGAGCGGCAAAGTTTTAAATTTTTGACGTCATGTGTGTATAAGAACAACTCTAAGAAATGATTATTTTATTATTATGTTATTATTCCTTATTATGCTTATCGTCGTTGTCGACAATTGCAAAGAATTTTTTTTGTTTTCTTAATAATCAGTTTCTTTTATTATTTAGTTGTCAGGACGCGATTTTGGATTCATGTTAAAATTGCTATTTTGTTTATAAATAGTAAAGCAAATTGTTGTTTAATAGAAATCTTATGAAAATTATTCAATAAAGTTAATCTTTCACAATTCTTAATGGAACGTATTGTGGTTGTTATTTGGAAATCCAGTTTGATTTGTATTGTATAAAATTATTGTTCCAGGAACTGTATCAGGTGGTTTTCTTGTAATTTTACTTCGAGTTGATAATTGTTACAGGTATAATTTCTTCCGAATATCGTCACGTTCGAAGAAGGAAAATGTAACAGTAAGTAATTTTGCGACGAATTCGTAAGGAGAATGTAAGTCCTGGGTTTCTAAGGGTCGAGGTACGGACCTGGAGTGCCATGGCGGCATTTGGTGCCACGTGACTCTTGTTCCGATCTTTCGAGTGTGTGAATGTTGTGTTGCAAATATAGAGGATCCTCTGTGACGTTTCGATTGTGGAAAACTTAGATAATTGTCAATCATACGTTGCGAAAGAAATATATTATTGTGATTGAGGAATTAACATTGTTATTGTCGTCAAGTAAGTGGTTTTTTTTAAATGGTAATCACAAACGTTCTTTGTTATTTTATGGGTTCACCCATTTTACCATCCCTTTGTTAACTTTAAGAATATAGAGTCTCGTATTAAATTAAGAAAGTTATTACAATTTTACCATCGATCTTCATTTAACTGGCGCCCGCAATGTTATACATTTTGTTATAATATTATGAACCCTCACAGCAATTGAACTCGGCCGCGTGAGGTGTGAATCGGTCTTTCTTAAATAAACTTTATAAGTAAAAAAAGATTCTGTTTCAATATATTTCTGGCTAGAGATGTCCCGGGAAGACTTGTCCTGCTTTTGTCACTCATTAAATAAATAATATTTTACTGGGAAGAGATGTTCCGGGGAGACTTGTCCTGGTTTTTTGACTCATTAAATAGATAATATTTTACTGGGGAAAATGTCCGCGGAGACTTGTCCTGGTTTTGCCACTCATTGAATAAATAATATTTTACTGGGGAGAGATGTCCCGGGGAAACTTGTCCTGAATTTGCCACTCGAGTAATGAATAATATATTTCTGGGAAGAGATGTCCCGGAGAGACTTGTCCTGGTTTTCCACTCATTAAATAAATAATATTCTACTGGGGAGAGATGTCCCGGGGAGACTTGTCCAAACAGAACATTATTTACATTTATTATTTCCATTTGGGAAGAAATGTCCCTAGGATGAGTTGTCTTCTGGGAGGAGCTGTCCACGGGACACTTGTTTGTTGGGAAGATATGTCCCGGGGAGACTTGTCCTGGGAGGACTTGTCTGGGGGAGACTTTCTGGGTGTGACTTGTCCCAACCTCTTATTTCTAATGAATTTAAAACTAAAAGCACTCAAATTCATTAAAAATTCTAGGCTGTAGACGTTTTTAAAAAATTGATTGTAAAAAATCCCAATCTGAAGCGTGCACGTGATTTTTGAAAAATGTTATTAACACAATAAACGCATCAGGCCCACTCCACGTCTTTTGGACAATCGTATGTATATTATAAGGTATAAATATATTTAAAAAAATCAGGTTCAAAGTTAAAAAACATTAATTTGTTTGTATAATATTTTTTTAATATAAAATGTTGTTAAGGCTGAACTCAGTAACTTTCTTAATCGTAAACAATTAATTTATAATACTAAAAAACTAAAATCACACACAACATATGATTTTGTAAACATCACATAAACATTTTACACGAAAAAAACCCTTTGTAATTTCACAAAATGAACATTTTTCATTTTGAATATTTGAATAAAATTCATTTCAATTAAATAAAAATCTATTTCTATTTTAAATAAGAGATTTAATTGAATTTACCATTTCTTCGAGATTCGCTATTTCCGAGATGAAAATCATAAAGAATATTATTCCATATTTCTTAATAAATTTCTTTTTCTTTGACAAACAGTTTATTGACCTCTTGGAGAAATAGTCAGAAAATATCAAAGTCAAGTAGTTGCTCAATATGAGTGGTGCCTCCAAGTCACTGAACTCACAATCAGATCACGTTACTGCCTAAATCTGCTAGCTTGTAGAATTGGTTTGTCAACTGTCAAGTGCAATAAACTTATCATACAATTTTCCCAGTAAATCCGTCTTACAATAAAATTGATTGACACAAGAAAATCTAGCCAGTTTTGTCTAGTCCGTGTAGCAGGCAATTGAGTCTGTAGTTTTCTGTTTTGTCAATAGAAACCTGAAGTTTAAGTCTGGCAAGTTAGCTGTAGAGATCGTGCAGATCTAATCGTAGTTTTCTTTCCTAGGAAAGTAATTCTTAAAGATTTAAGAGTTACTAAAAAGTTTGATTAAAGAAAAGTGAATAATTGAAAGATTTTATGAAAATTGAAATAAAATAAAATGTTTCATTTAAAGAAGTATAATTTGTGAATATAAAGATTTATTGAAAGTGCAATACTAAGTTTAAAAAACTGGACAAGTGCGAGTTGCACTCGCACTCAATTGACGGGTTCCGTACAAAAATATAAAAATAATACTTGTGATATTGTAACAACAATTGGTAGGATTTTTTTCACTTTTCTATTATTTTGGTAAGTTGAATTTTCGACACTAGGTTAAAAATAAATGACAAAGAAAAATAGAAGTATTACATATTTTATATTATTAGCAATAAGCGAACAGAAACCAATTTGGGAACAAATTTAAAAAATTGGTTCCTCTTCGCATATTGCTAATAATATAAAATATGTAATACTTCTATTTTTCTTTGTTATTTATTTTTAACCTAGTGTCGAAAATTCAACTTACCAAAATAATAGAAAAGTGAAAAAAATCCTACCAATTGTTGTTACAATATCACAAGTATTATTTTTATATTTTTGTACGGAACCCGTCAATTGAGTGCGAGTGCAACTCGCACTTGTCCAGTTTTTTTTAATTTTATTTTTAAATTTTTTTTATATTTTTTAAAACATTTTTTGTGATCAGACTGTAAAAAAATACTAATAAACCCATTTTTAGTTAATTAGATCAAATAATGTAGAAATTAGAAAAAGAAATTTTTTAATTAAAAAAAAATTTTTTTTAATTTTTTTTATTTTTAATATATTTTTTGTGATCAGACTGTAAAAATATACTAATAAATCAATTTCCGGCTCATTAGGTCAAAAAATGTGAAAATTAGAAAGAAAAAATTTTTTTTTTTCATTTTATTTTTTCGTATTTTTTAATATATTTTTTGTGATCAGACTGTAAAAATATACTAATAAACCAAATTTCAGCTCATTAGATAAAAAAATGTGAAAATTAGAAAAAAAAAATTTTTTTCAAAAATTTTTTAGTTTTTCCTTGACAACGCTATGGCCATTATGACATAGCAAGTTCTCTATATTTTTCCTGTAATATTCGCGTTAAAATACATTAGTATGCCAAATTTTAGCCCTCCATGTTGAATAGTTTAGAAGTTAAGAGGGGGGGGAATGGTCACTTTTTGTGCATTTTTGGCCAAAAATCTTGTTATTTCCTTGACAACGCTATGGCCATCACCTCCAATCACATTCTCTATATTTTTCCTGTAATCTACGAGTGAAAATACGTATCTGTACCAAATTTGAGCTCTCTAGGTCAAATAGTTTAGCCGCTAGGGGGGGGGGACACGATTTGGCTACGGACACAAGAGTCTCACCAATAGGGTTCCGTCGGTACACCGAAGGTGTACGGAACCCTAAAAAGGCAAAAAGAATTATAAGAGAAAAATATTTTAAAAGTAAAAGAATTGAAATTAAAAATGCAATAAAGTTAAAGTGATGATAAAAATCAAAGTCGGCTAAAAGGAAAATTATTTGGTTTGGTCTCTGTAAATTACAAGATTCAAAGGAATATTTAGGAGTCAAGTGTAGTAAACTACACTAGTGACCCTAGAATTAGAATTTCCTAAAGTCGTTCATAATTTCGTTGTGAAATAAAGTTAAGAAACGACAACATTGGGTGACTAAAAGACGGAATTACCGTGAGTATTATATTTCTACGTTACAGTTTACACACATTACACTTTTCATTCGCACATACACTATCATTTTATTTTCATGCATACATGGGCGATTCTCCTGAAAGGAACCACTTCACGTGTCTCTAACGTGAGACTGAATATTTGCATTAACTTTTTATTGATATAAAATTATTGAGTATAAATTTCAAAAAAGTTTATCCATAATCCTAGGAAACATTATTTTTCTTAACATAATCTCGTAATGTTAAAATTTCAAGTTTTTCTTAATAAAAAAAATTATTTAATTTTGTCTTTTAGTTTTGGTTAAATATAAAACATATTTGTAATTACTTTTTAATATTATAAAAAATGTTGTAATATAGTCTTAATATATATCAAATTGAAGCTTTAGAATTTACCGTTTATTTTTTACTTATGTTTCGTTTAAATAAAACAAAATAAATTTTTTAAGTAATTAATTGAATTTTTTATTTGACAAACTATTAATCTCCAAAGTCTTTTTCGTATTTGGTAAGAGTTATTGTTTTGTTTTTAATTTTTTAATAATTATTTTCAAATACCTAACCCTTGAATTACAAAAAAAAATTCCGTTTTATTTAAAATAAAATATTTTTAATTTTTTAAAATATAAGGGCCAAAATAAGTGAAACCAGCCACTTGGAAAATTTTTGTTTCCAATTTTTAAGTTGTCTCTGATTTTTGGTAGATATATGAGTACCATTTCCCTCTAAAATATTTTTTAAAAAATTTATTTTTGAAGTAATCAGGTGTTAAAGTTTCGGGTCATTTTATTTTCATTTTATTATTACTTTGAAACAAATAAAGATAATTAAAAGATTTTTTTAAAATTAAAGCTTAAAGTCTATACTTTACGGATTAAGTTAAGCGTTTGCTAAAAAATAAAAATTTATAATTGTTATTAACAGTTATTTTAAACAATTGCAAATTGAAGAATATTCTCAATGTTTTGAAAGATTAAATCACGGTGTTATAATGCGCAGAACTCCAAGGATTAATTTAAAAAAAAGAAAAATCAGTAACCTACAATATTATAGAAATTATGTAGATTTTTTTGACAAAATGCAGGAGAAAATCAACTTGTAATCTTAAAAATCCGCTTGAAAGCGTGAAGTTTTTAATAAAATAAAAGACGGATGTATGTGTGTATGGATGTATGTGTGTGTGTACGTCACCGATTCTTGTGGACAAATTTTCTTTTACACGTTTTGACGGACCTTGATAAAATTTTATAGATTTAGGTCCGTCAAAACGTATAAAAGAAAATTTGCCCACAATAATCAGTGACATACAAACACCATGCAAAAGCAAAATGATACCCGACTTTACATGGATTGCCCCATATATATTAGGATGTCCGTTTTTTACCAAGTTGTTTATATTGCCGGCGACGCATCCTCAACTTTTAGTTTACCATTTAATATAAAACTAGCATAGGATACGCGCGCTAAAGCGCGCGTTCACATTTTATTTCAATTGTTAAAAGAATACAATTATGATCACGAATTGAAATTAATATTTATATTCTCATTCATTTTGCTTCCTCATAAAGGAAGCCTTATAGTGATGTCGATTTCCGAATTTTTTAAAATCAATTATTTTTACAAATTTTCAAGTGTAGTATATATAATTCGTCGAGAGGAACAAATGTCCGGATGTATGTGTGTATGTATGTGTGTGTATGTGTGTGTGTGTGTGTATGTCACCGATTCTTGTGGACAAATTAACTCTTGCACATCTTGATGGATTTTGATAAGATTTTGTAGGTGTATTACGGTCATGAATACCAAGAATCAGACAGAAGGATTTTCAAAAATATATTAAAAAAAAAAATTTTTCAAAATTTTTTTAATTTTTGAAAAAATTAATTTTTTGGTTTTTTGAAATAACTTTTTTCTACATTAAAATTTTTAATAATTCTTGTCAAAATTGCATTCCTGACATAAAAACGAATCGATTCATGTATATAAAGTATATATTTTATCAAAATTTATAGAATTAATAAATATTTTAATTTTTCACAAAAAATTAAAATTTTGTATTTTTTGACATTTTATCATAACTTTTAAAAATAATTATTCTATAATAAAAAATTGAATAATTAATATTTATTCAGGGTACTTTACCCGGTTTATTAATTATATTTAATAAACTATTATAATTATTTAACTTTTCAAATTATATATAATAATATATATTGAGGAAGCTAAATGGTCATGAAATGAACAGCTTTTTATTATTGAATTAAAAAAAGTAGTCAATTGTACCAAAACAATTATTATCGCAGTGTTTCTAATTTTTACAAATAAAATCAAACTTATCTCAGTATGTAGTACAAACATATCTTAACAACAATTATCATTAAATGGAAATTATAAAGATTTATATTATTTATTTCCAAAAAATTAGAATTTTATTATAATAATTTATATCATTTATTTTCAAAAAATCATAAATTTATTGAAAGTCCGGATTGAAAAATTAAGAAAAGAAATTTTTCAAATTTTTTACCTTTTTCTCAATACAATTTAACATTCTGTAATATAATTAAAAAAATTTTATAATAAATAAAGAAAATATATTATTTTGGATTAACAACCGAAATTTTGTTACAAAACTCTAATTTTTTTTTGTTTAAAAATTGAAAGATAAGATAATTTCTCTATCTCAATAAGAATTATTTTGAAAATATTCAAATTTTTCATTAAAAATAGAGAAAAAAAGTTTGCAGATTTTCTATTTTATAAATTTTCATTATTTTCACCTCATTTTAAAAATTGACACAACACCTTATCGTTCGTTTAAAGAAAAAAAACTTTAATCCAGTCTTGAAAATAAAAATTCAATGAAAATCAGGTTAAGTTCATATAATTTTTCATATTTATTAAATAATTAATGAGTAGAGTGCCCAAGGAAATTCCAATTGAAATAAATGTATAATTTTAAAATAAATCAAGTTTAAAATGATTTGTTGAAATTCCCTTTTCTCCACAAAAGATATAAGTAAAAAAAATATGTTTTTCATACTGTGCAAATTCAAAAAAATACTAATTTTACTGTTCTGGTGAATTATTTTCAAACAATTTTTTATTACTTAGATGAATATAGCAAATATACGTATTTTAAAATAAAAATCAGTATTTATATTTCTATTTTTTATAATTTTTACTGAGTTTTTTGAAAAATGGGCTACGTTAGACTGCATAACCAGTTAAAAATTAAAAAAAATTATTTAAAAGAATGTATAATGTATTTGGTGAAATAAACCACTAAAAGATAACCAACTTTTACTAAAGAATATTATATATTAATTACAGAATTTTTAAAATTTTTGAGCAACCAGCTCTAGTCGATTTTCGCTGGAATGACCCAGAATACAATTAATAGTTAATTTAAGCTATACAATTTTTATTATTATTTATTTTCAGTATTAAATTTTAAAAAGAAATTACAAAAAAATAGTTAATTAAGCCAAAACATTTATATTATCATCTATCTCTAAAAAATCAACATTTTGTTAAAGATTATGTTTAAAAAATAAAGAAATTATTCCACTTTTTATATCTTTTTTTAATAATAATTAAGATTTTGTTAAATAATTTTCAAATTTTGTTAGAAATAAATAAAAGAAACTATAGTAATTCGATTTGTCCGACAAAAGATTTTTGACAACACTTTTTTTCAATAGAAAAAAATAAAAGAAATTTTCTTGATTTTTATTTGTCACCAGCACCTGCTTAATTTTTAAAATTAAATTTAAAAATTAAATATTTTTTGCTTTAAATCCAATTCTAAACTTGGTACAGCAAAGCAAAAAACTAAATAAAATCAATAGATTTTTAATTTAATAATTATATTTTAGAATTATTAAAAAAAATAAGACTTTAATTCAATTCATATTATTAAAAAAATACAAAATAATTAATTCTTATTATTTATTAATCAATATTTATTTAAAAAATTGTGATAAATAAATAGAAAATGATAAAAAAAATACTACAAATTTTGTAATATACCTTATTTTTTCAATTTGACATTTTTTACTTTTGTTTGTGCAACGCTGAAAACAAAAGTTTTAAAAAAAATTTTTTTCTACACTTTTCCGAATTTTTTTAAAGTAAATTCTGAGGAAATCGTGTAATATTTCCAAATATTAGGTCTTGGGCTTTAAAGGTACACATAAAAATATATATATACAATGAAAAATAATTGTCTTCCAATGAGAATTGGACCCTTTAATATTGTTTTTCTGATAATGACACACATTTATATTTTTTTATTAAAAAAATATTTATTTAATTAAAATTCAATCCCAAATTATTATTTTCATTACTACAACCATTGTTTACATGATTCTTTATGTTTTTTATTATTGTAGATTATGTAAATGCAATATTATAAATAAAAAACCAAACGGTTCGGTTTGCAGCATGGAGGGTCCGGTTTACCCCAGGGAGTGGGGCAAACCGGCCCTTTGGACAATTTTTTTTAAGTTAACATAGTAACTAAACAATAAATGATGAAGTATAGGTGTCTCTAGGAAAAGTTGCGCAATTAAATGATCTTTTAAACAACAAACAGGGCATCGAAAAATGAAATCGGTTGATTCGTTTAGCCACAAGATTTAAAAAACCTTTACGGGGTCCGGTTTGCCCTAATCTCCCCTATTATATATCTATTATCATTAGAATGAGAAAATACTTGAGCGTTTTTTTAGCTAGTAAAATATAAAATATATTTATATACATGAGTCATTTCAGTATATTTCGACTAAAGTCGTTGCCGACTAACTTTAAAAAATAGTAATATTTTGCAGGGATGATTTTAAAGATATTAGGATTACCGAGCAAAACGAATTTTTTAAATATTTTTTATGTTTATTGTAAAATAAGCATCTAAAGTATATGAAGTCGTTAAAACTGTCACATTTTCATCTATTAGAAAATATTAAAGAAAACACATAATTTATTATAAAAACGTAAAAAAATTTAGATTTTATTAAGAATGAATTATTTTATTATTATAAATTGGTAGAAACAATTTTTAATCAGAAATATTAAATAAAAAATGATTTTAAAGTTCACCTGGTAAATAACCTACTTTTGCAAATTTCATTCACTAAATGTGAGAAATAGAAATCATTAAATTGAATAAAACCTTATGAAATATAAAGTACCTGTGATTAACTTTTACTTTTTCTTAACACTTTCTTCCTTTTTTCTTTATAAATGTTAAAAAATAATCAATTAAAACTAGCACTTTGCTTAATTTCACGATTTTAAAATGTAAATAACTTCTGCCCAGAAAAATGAAAAATTACGAAAATTGGGCAATAATTAATTGATCACTAGATACACTCACTGGAAAAAGATTTTCTTTGGTCCCGAAGCTATTTTCAGAATTAATTAACTTTAAACTTTTTACTATTTTTGTCAGGTTAACACATGTGTTTTTTAAATGACGAAGTTAGCTCTTCTTGTTTAAATGTTTTTAACCAACTTCATTTTTAAAAAAATTACATGTATTAACCTGACAAAAATAGTAAAAAGTTTAAAGTTAATTAATTCTGAAAATAGCTTCGGGACCAAAGAAAATCTTTTTCCAGTGAGTGTATCTAGTGATCAATTAATTATTGCCCAATTTTCGTAATTTTTCATTTTTCTGGGCAGAAGTTATTTACATTTTAAAATCGTGAAAATGAGCAAAGTGCCAGTTTTAATTGCTTATTTTTTAACATTTATGAAGAAAAAAGGAAGAAAGTGTTAAGAAAAACTAAAATTTAATCACATTTACTTTGAATTTCATAAGGTTTTATTCAATTTAATGATTTCTATTTCTCACATTTGGTGAATGAAATTTGCAAAATTAGGTTATTTGCCAGGTTAACTTTAAAATCATTTTTTATTTAATATTTCTTATTAACAATTCTCTCTACTAATTTATAATAATAAAATAATTCATTCTTAATAAAATCCAAACATTTTTTTACGTTTTTTAAAATAAATTATATGTTTTCTTTAATATTTTCTAATAGATGAAAATGTGACAGTTTTTAGGACTTCATATACTTTAGTTGCTTATTTTATAATAAATATAAAAAATATTTTAAAAATTCGTTTTGTTCGGTAATCTTAATATCTTTAAAATCATTCCTGCAAAATATTACAATTGTTTAAAATTAGTCGGCAACGACTTTAGTCGAAATATAATGGAATGACTCACATAAAAGAATAAAAATTGTAATTATGAAATACACAAATTCTTCCTACACATTTTTTTTAATAACTTAAAATGGAAAAAACAATTGTTAAAAATTGTAATTAAAAAACAAAAATTTAACAACTGTTTATTTAAAAAAAATAAACAACAAATAATTATAAAATTTATAAATCAATATTATGAAAATTTCTTCCCTTATTTTATAAAAACAATATATTTTAACCTTCTTTCTTCTTAAACAATAAAAATTTTGATATTGACAAATCGAAAAGCTGTATAATTTCGATCAGTCAAGCAAAGTGTTTTGAATAAGAAAAATAACAAAAGCATTTACAAAAACTAACTTCAAACTGCGGACAGAATGAATGAAAAATACCAAGATTATTCCTTAATTAAGTAAAGAATACAAAAAGAAAATAAATTGTATTCCGTTAAGAATAAAAAAATAAATCAAATAAGAAAAATATTACATTTTATTCTTTTTTCTACTCTGTCACAAAAAATGAAAAATTATCTACCAATAAGGAAACATTACGCCCATTGGTGTTTTCGCTTAAATGTAAAAGTCCCCATATCTAACTCCCCTACCCTTCTATTAGTGACTAGTTTAAAAAAAAATAATTATAAATACTAATAAAATCCCGTGTATTTTCAATGGAAAATGTATAGTCTATGGGGCAAGGTTTATTGTGAATATTAAGTAGTCCAGTCGCCCTGTGAAAAAAGTGGTCATTTCGTGCCAAAATTGATACCTGAAGTCTGATTATGGATTCATATAGTGTGGGGTGGTAGTATGAAGATGTATATGTTTCCCACTCTAGATTTTTTAAGCTGCGCGTTATAAACAATTTTGAAGGTGCCAAAAAACAGTTTTTTGATGACCGTTCTTTCCCATCAAATTATAGGGCAAAAGGTTGTAAATGAAAGTTATAGAGCTCGAAAATACCTTTAAAATGATGGGTCATATGTTAAAATTGGTCCATTTGTTTACTTTCAAATTAATTTAAACCACTAAAAATGGCACTTTCTTATTTGTTTAATAACATGAACAAAAGTTAACAAATTCTTTCTATATTCTACAAAAATATACTTCTCAAGACCCTTAAGACATGTGCCCAATTTGAATCTGATTTGATAAATTGTTTATCAGAAATTCCATTTCTTAACTAAAAACATGGCGTATAAGTATTTGAGACCAGCACTTGTAAAGAGGGTTCTGGGGCCGTCAACAGTGGAATTGACTGATAAGTCTGGAAGGGCATTAGGGCAATATTGCGTAACTGATCTTAAAATACGACGACGTAGCCTCCCTACTATGTAAATTGTTTTTTCAATATCAGAAAAATGAGTTCTGTGGGAAGCAACGGAGGAGTCAACAACATGGCCCAACGGTTGGAGGAGCTTCAAATGGCGAAAATCGAAATAAAGAGCCTGATTGCCAAGGTGCAACGTCAAATTGAGTCAAATTGTGAGTCGACTTGGTTGGAACTCGAAGATATGGCTAAACCAGTTGGAACCTCTACACCGAACGAGGCCGAAAATTCGTCGATTAAAGATGTTTCTGAGATCGATAGAGAAGCGGGCCTTGAAACACTGAAGGAGGCCCGTGTAATCCTGGGAAATTCGGAATTTGTGTACGATTCCATTAGGGACGTCAGTGTCTTGGATGAGGCTTGTACCTTACGTAAAAAGATGTCTTCGGAGGATGTACAAACTTTTTCGCCTTCAATCTCACATGCAGATTCCTTAGAAACTGACTTCGTCTTGGAGGAGATTCGAGTTGTTCGAAAGGAATTAATTAATAGGTTGCCTTCTCCAATCAAGACTGCTAGGGTCCAGATAGTGACGAAATCTGATTTAAGAGACGACAATTTGAAAATAGGTAGGATTGTTAACGAGGGCCATCCGATTCAACAATTGAAGAAGACGGGCAAGCTATTATCTATGGCAGAAAGTAAGACCAACGAGGTAGCCCCTTCAGTGCGTGTCAATCCTGTATCAGTGGACAAGATACCATCATTGAGGGATGTTCTGGATGAATTGGGCATACCAAAGATGCTGAATCCGAGGGGCGAGCAACAACCTCTTTTTATGGTCGACTGCAGGATCTTGAGTTTAGAACTCCTTTTTGAACTTATGAAGAAGAGAGCAGAGCATCTGGTAGCTAAGAAGGAATCGACTCTGGTAGACCAGTCTACTCAAACATGTAACTACCATAGGGAAACAATTTGTAGCGGGTTGTGTTGATTGTCGCTCAAAGGGACACCACTTCTCACAGTGTAAACTGCCATATCGTCCTTTATTTTGCACTTTCTGCGGTGCTGAAGGGTTTGATACAAGAGATTGTATCTTCTTACACGGAACAAAGCACGAGAGAATGCTGAATAACTGTGCGGGTTGCTCAAGGAGCTTGGATTTATACTGCCCAGAGTGCCAAGATTGTAACATCCGGCATGAAGGGATAGTGGATTGGTTACGTCTTAATTATGCGACTTGGACAACTTGGGCCATTCTTGAGGACCATCAATATCTGGTGGGTGGAGCTTGTCAGCTTAGACGTCAAGTCAAAGCTAAGTTTGACGATAAGGAGGATTACCCGAATCGTATCCGTGGTTTCCTGATTCGTGAGAATGCCTTGACTTTAGTGGAGAATTTTGCTAATCCAAACGGTAGGACACTGAAACAATTGTCGATGGAGAAGCGCAATAGATCAATTCAGGCTCTCCTGGCTCCAATGACGAACGATGATGTTGAAAAAATCATGGAGAAACGACCAGAGTTGCAGAGCGGCAAAGTTTTAAATTTTTGACGTCATGTGTGTATAAGAACAACTCTAAGAAATGATTATTTTATTATTATGTTATTATTCCTTATTATGCTTATCGTCGTTGTCGACAATTGCAAAGAATTTTTTTTGTTTTCTTAATAATCAGTTTCTTTTATTATTTAGTTGTCAGGACGCGATTTTGGATTCATGTTAAAATTGCTATTTTGTTTATAAATAGTAAAGCAAATTGTTGTTTAATAGAAATCTTATGAAAATTATTCAATAAAGTTAATCTTTCACAATTCTTAATGGAACGTATTGTGGTTGTTATTTGGAAATCCAGTTTGATTTGTATTGTATAAAATTATTGTTCCAGGAACTGTATCAGGTGGTTTTCTTGTAATTTTACTTCGAGTTGATAATTGTTACAGGTATAATTTCTTCCGAATATCGTCACGTTCGAAGAAGGAAAATGTAACAGTAAGTAATTTTGCGACGAATTCGTAAGGAGAATGTAAGTCCTGGGTTTCTAAGGGTCGAGGTACGGACCTGGAGTGCCATGGCGGCATTTGGTGCCACGTGACTCTTGTTCCGATCTTTCGAGTGTGTGAATGTTGTGTTGCAAATATAGAGGATCCTCTGTGACGTTTCGATTGTGGAAAACTTAGATAATTGTCAATCATACGTTGCGAAAGAAATATATTATTGTGATTGAGGAATTAACATTGTTATTGTCGTCAAGTAAGTGGTTTTTTTTAAATGGTAATCACAAACGTTCTTTGTTATTTTATGGGTTCACCCATTTTACCATCCCTTTGTTAACTTTAAGAATATAGAGTCTCGTATTAAATTAAGAAAGTTATTACAATTTTACCATCGATCTTCATTTAACTGGCGCCCGCAATGTTATACATTTTGTTATAATATTATGAACCCTCACAGCAATTGAACTCGGCCGCGTGAGGTGTGAATCGGTCTTTCTTAAATAAACTTTATAAGTAAAAAAAGATTCTGTTTCAATATATTTCTGGCTAGAGATGTCCCGGGAAGACTTGTCCTGCTTTTGTCACTCATTAAATAAATAATATTTTACTGGGAAGAGATGTTCCGGGGAGACTTGTCCTGGTTTTTTGACTCATTAAATAGATAATATTTTACTGGGGAAAATGTCCGCGGAGACTTGTCCTGGTTTTACCACTCATTAAATAAATAATATTTTACTGGGGAGAGATGTCCCGGGGAGACTTGTCCTGGTTTTGCTACTCATTAAATAAATAATTTTTTAACTGTGGAGAGATGTCCTGGGGAGACTTGTCCTGAATTTGCCACTCGAGTAATGAATAATATATTGCTGGGGAAATATGTCCCGCGGAGACTTGTCCTGGTTTTGCCACTCATTGAATAAATAATATTTTACTGGGGAGAGATGTCCCGGGGAAACTTGTCCTGAATTTGCCACTCGAGTAATGAATAATATATTTCTGGGAAGAGATGTCCCGGAGAGACTTGTCCTGGTTTTCCACTCATTAAATAAATAATATTCTACTGGGGAGAGATGTCCCGGGGAGACTTGTCCAAACAGAACATTATTTACATTTATTATTTCCATTTGGGAAGAAATGTCCCTAGGATGAGTTGTCTTCTGGGAGGAGCTGTCCACGGGACACTTGTTTGTTGGGAAGATATGTCCCGGGGAGACTTGTCCTGGGAGGACTTGTCTGGGGGAGACTTTCTGGGTGTGACTTGTCCCAACCTCTTATTTCTAATGAATTTAAAACTAAAAGCACTCAAATTCATTAAAAATTCTAGGCTGTAGACGTTTTTAAAAAATTGATTGTAAAAAATCCCAATCTGAAGCGTGCACGTGATTTTTGAAAAATGTTATTAACACAATAAACGCATCAGGCCCACTCCACGTCTTTTGGACAATCGTATGTATATTATAAGGTATAAATATATTTAAAAAAATCAGGTTCAAAGTTAAAAAACATTAATTTGTTTGTATAATATTTTTTTAATATAAAATGTTGTTAAGGCTGAACTCAGTAACTTTCTTAATCGTAAACAATTAATTTATAATACTAAAAAACTAAAATCACACACAACATATGATTTTGTAAACATCACATAAACATTTTACACGAAAAAAACCCTTTGTAATTTCACAAAATGAACATTTTTCATTTTGAATATTTGAATAAAATTCATTTCAATTAAATAAAAATCTATTTCTATTTTAAATAAGAGATTTAATTGAATTTACCATTTCTTCGAGATTCGCTATTTCCGAGATGAAAATCATAAAGAATATTATTCCATATTTCTTAATAAATTTCTTTTTCTTTGACAAACAGTTTATTGACCTCTTGGAGAAATAGTCAGAAAATATCAAAGTCAAGTAGTTGCTCAATATGAGTGGTGCCTCCAAGTCACTGAACTCACAATCAGATCACGTTACTGCCTAAATCTGCTAGCTTGTAGAATTGGTTTGTCAACTGTCAAGTGCAATAAACTTATCATACAATTTTCCCAGTAAATCCGTCTTACAATAAAATTGATTGACACAAGAAAATCTAGCCAGTTTTGTCTAGTCCGTGTAGCAGGCAATTGAGTCTGTAGTTTTCTGTTTTGTCAATAGAAACCTGAAGTTTAAGTCTGGCAAGTTAGCTGTAGAGATCGTGCAGATCTAATCGTAGTTTTCTTTCCTAGGAAAGTAATTCTTAAAGATTTAAGAGTTACTAAAAAGTTTGATTAAAGAAAAGTGAATAATTGAAAGATTTTATGAAAATTGAAATAAAATAAAATGTTTCATTTAAAGAAGTATAATTTGTGAATATAAAGATTTATTGAAAGTGCAATACTAAGTTTAAAAAACTGGACAAGTGCGAGTTGCACTCGCACTCAATTGACGGGTTCCGTACAAAAATATAAAAATAATACTTGTGATATTGTAACAACAATTGGTAGGATTTTTTTCACTTTTCTATTATTTTGGTAAGTTGAATTTTCGACACTAGGTTAAAAATAAATGACAAAGAAAAATAGAAGTATTACATATTTTATATTATTAGCAATAAGCGAACAGAAACCAATTTGGGAACAAATTTAAAAAATTGGTTCCTCTTCGCATATTGCTAATAATATAAAATATGTAATACTTCTATTTTTCTTTGTTATTTATTTTTAACCTAGTGTCGAAAATTCAACTTACCAAAATAATAGAAAAGTGAAAAAAATCCTACCAATTGTTGTTACAATATCACAAGTATTATTTTTATATTTTTGTACGGAACCCGTCAATTGAGTGCGAGTGCAACTCGCACTTGTCCAGTTTTTTTTAATTTTATTTTTAAATTTTTTTTATATTTTTTAAAACATTTTTTGTGATCAGACTGTAAAAAAATACTAATAAACCCATTTTTAGTTAATTAGATCAAATAATGTAGAAATTAGAAAAAGAAATTTTTTAATTAAAAAAAAATTTTTTTTAATTTTTTTTATTTTTAATATATTTTTTGTGATCAGACTGTAAAAATATACTAATAAATCAATTTCCGGCTCATTAGGTCAAAAAATGTGAAAATTAGAAAGAAAAAAATTTTTTTTTTCATTTTATTTTTTCGTATTTTTTAATATATTTTTTGTGATCAGACTGTAAAAATATACTAATAAACCAAATTTCAGCTCATTAGATAAAAAAATGTGAAAATTAGAAAAAAAAAATTTTTTTCAAAAATTTTTTAGTTTTTCCTTGACAACGCTATGGCCATTATGACATAGCAAGTTCTCTATATTTTTCCTGTAATATTCGCGTTAAAATACATTAGTATGCCAAATTTTAGCCCTCCATGTTGAATAGTTTAGAAGTTAAGAGGGGGGGGAATGGTCACTTTTTGTGCATTTTTGGCCAAAAATCTTGTTATTTCCTTGACAACGCTATGGCCATCACCTCCAATCACATTCTCTATATTTTTCCTGTAATCTACGAGTGAAAATACGTATCTGTACCAAATTTGAGCTCTCTAGGTCAAATAGTTTAGCCGCTAGGGGGGGGGGACACGATTTGGCTACGGACACAAGAGTCTCACCAATAGGGTTCCGTCGGTACACCGAAGGTGTACGGAACCCTAAAAAGGCAAAAAGAATTATAAGAGAAAAATATTTTAAAAGTAAAAGAATTGAAATTAAAAATGCAATAAAGTTAAAGTGATGATAAAAATCAAAGTCGGCTAAAAGGAAAATTATTTGGTTTGGTCTCTGTAAATTACAAGATTCAAAGGAATATTTAGGAGTCAAGTGTAGTAAACTACACTAGTGACCCTAGAATTAGAATTTCCTAAAGTCGTTCATAATTTCGTTGTGAAATAAAGTTAAGAAACGACAACATTGGGTGACTAAAAGACGGAATTACCGTGAGTATTATATTTCTACGTTACAGTTTACACACATTACACTTTTCATTCGCACATACACTATCATTTTATTTTCATGCATACATGGGCGATTCTCCTGAAAGGAACCACTTCACGTGTCTCTAACGTGAGACTGAATATTTGCATTAACTTTTTATTGATATAAAATTATTGAGTATAAATTTCAAAAAAGTTTATCCATAATCCTAGGAAACATTATTTTTCTTAACATAATCTCGTAATGTTAAAATTTCAAGTTTTTCTTAATAAAAAAAATTATTTAATTTTGTCTTTTAGTTTTGGTTAAATATAAAACATATTTGTAATTACTTTTTAATATTATAAAAAATGTTGTAATATAGTCTTAATATATATCAAATTGAAGCTTTAGAATTTACCGTTTATTTTTTACTTATGTTTCGTTTAAATAAAACAAAATAAATTTTTTAAGTAATTAATTGAATTTTTTATTTGACAAACTATTAATCTCCAAAGTCTTTTTCGTATTTGGTAAGAGTTATTGTTTTGTTTTTAATTTTTTAATAATTATTTTCAAATACCTAACCCTTGAATTACAAAAAAAAATTCCGTTTTATTTAAAATAAAATATTTTTAATTTTTTAAAATATAAGGGCCAAAATAAGTGAAACCAGCCACTTGGAAAATTTTTGTTTCCAATTTTTAAGTTGTCTCTGATTTTTGGTAGATATATGAGTACCATTTCCCTCTAAAATATTTTTTAAAAAATTTATTTTTGAAGTAATCAGGTGTTAAAGTTTCGGGTCATTTTATTTTCATTTTATTATTACTTTGAAACAAATAAAGATAATTAAAAGATTTTTTTAAAATTAAAGCTTAAAGTCTATACTTTACGGATTAAGTTAAGCGTTTGCTAAAAAATAAAAATTTATAATTGTTATTAACAGTTATTTTAAACAATTGCAAATTGAAGAATATTCTCAATGTTTTGAAAGATTAAATCACGGTGTTATAATGCGCAGAACTCCAAGGATTAATTTAAAAAAAAGAAAAATCAGTAACCTACAATATTATAGAAATTATGTAGATTTTTTTGACAAAATGCAGGAGAAAATCAACTTGTAATCTTAAAAATCCGCTTGAAAGCGTGAAGTTTTTAATAAAATAAAAGACGGATGTATGTGTGTATGGATGTATGTGTGTGTGTACGTCACCGATTCTTGTGGACAAATTTTCTTTTACACGTTTTGACGGACCTTGATAAAATTTTATAGATTTAGGTCCGTCAAAACGTATAAAAGAAAATTTGCCCACAATAATCAGTGACATACAAACACCATGCAAAAGCAAAATGATACCCGACTTTACATGGATTGCCCCATATATATTAGGATGTCCGTTTTTTACCAAGTTGTTTATATTGCCGGCGACGCATCCTCAACTTTTAGTTTACCATTTAATATAAAACTAGCATAGGATACGCGCGCTAAAGCGCGCGTTCACATTTTATTTCAATTGTTAAAAGAATACAATTATGATCACGAATTGAAATTAATATTTATATTCTCATTCATTTTGCTTCCTCATAAAGGAAGCCTTATAGTGATGTCGATTTCCGAATTTTTTAAAATCAATTATTTTTACAAATTTTCAAGTGTAGTATATATAATTCGTCGAGAGGAACAAATGTCCGGATGTATGTGTGTATGTATGTGTGTGTATGTGTGTGTGTGTGTGTATGTCACCGATTCTTGTGGACAAATTAACTCTTGCACATCTTGATGGATTTTGATAAGATTTTGTAGGTGTATTACGGTCATGAATACCAAGAATCAGACAGAAGGATTTTCAAAAATATATTAAAAAAAAAAATTTTTCAAAATTTTTTTAATTTTTGAAAAAATTAATTTTTTGGTTTTTTGAAATAACTTTTTTCTACATTAAAATTTTTAATAATTCTTGTCAAAATTGCATTCCTGACATAAAAACGAATCGATTCATGTATATAAAGTATATATTTTATCAAAATTTATAGAATTAATAAATATTTTAATTTTTCACAAAAAATTAAAATTTTGTATTTTTTGACATTTTATCATAACTTTTAAAAATAATTATTCTATAATAAAAAATTGAATAATTAATATTTATTCAGGGTACTTTACCCGGTTTATTAATTATATTTAATAAACTATTATAATTATTTAACTTTTCAAATTATATATAATAATATATATTGAGGAAGCTAAATGGTCATGAAATGAACAGCTTTTTATTATTGAATTAAAAAAAGTAGTCAATTGTACCAAAACAATTATTATCGCAGTGTTTCTAATTTTTACAAATAAAATCAAACTTATCTCAGTATGTAGTACAAACATATCTTAACAACAATTATCATTAAATGGAAATTATAAAGATTTATATTATTTATTTCCAAAAAATTAGAATTTTATTATAATAATTTATATCATTTATTTTCAAAAAATCATAAATTTATTGAAAGTCCGGATTGAAAAATTAAGAAAAGAAATTTTTCAAATTTTTTACCTTTTTCTCAATACAATTTAACATTCTGTAATATAATTAAAAAAATTTTATAATAAATAAAGAAAATATATTATTTTGGATTAACAACCGAAATTTTGTTACAAAACTCTAATTTTTTTTTGTTTAAAAATTGAAAGATAAGATAATTTCTCTATCTCAATAAGAATTATTTTGAAAATATTCAAATTTTTCATTAAAAATAGAGAAAAAAAGTTTGCAGATTTTCTATTTTATAAATTTTCATTATTTTCACCTCATTTTAAAAATTGACACAACACCTTATCGTTCGTTTAAAGAAAAAAAACTTTAATCCAGTCTTGAAAATAAAAATTCAATGAAAATCAGGTTAAGTTCATATAATTTTTCATATTTATTAAATAATTAATGAGTAGAGTGCCCAAGGAAATTCCAATTGAAATAAATGTATAATTTTAAAATAAATCAAGTTTAAAATGATTTGTTGAAATTCCCTTTTCTCCACAAAAGATATAAGTAAAAAAAATATGTTTTTCATACTGTGCAAATTCAAAAAAATACTAATTTTACTGTTCTGGTGAATTATTTTCAAACAATTTTTTATTACTTAGATGAATATAGCAAATATACGTATTTTAAAATAAAAATCAGTATTTATATTTCTATTTTTTATAATTTTTACTGAGTTTTTTGAAAAATGGGCTACGTTAGACTGCATAACCAGTTAAAAATTAAAAAAAATTATTTAAAAGAATGTATAATGTATTTGGTGAAATAAACCACTAAAAGATAACCAACTTTTACTAAAGAATATTATATATTAATTACAGAATTTTTAAAATTTTTGAGCAACCAGCTCTAGTCGATTTTCGCTGGAATGACCCAGAATACAATTAATAGTTAATTTAAGCTATACAATTTTTATTATTATTTATTTTCAGTATTAAATTTTAAAAAGAAATTACAAAAAAATAGTTAATTAAGCCAAAACATTTATATTATCATCTATCTCTAAAAAATCAACATTTTGTTAAAGATTATGTTTAAAAAATAAAGAAATTATTCCACTTTTTATATCTTTTTTTAATAATAATTAAGATTTTGTTAAATAATTTTCAAATTTTGTTAGAAATAAATAAAAGAAACTATAGTAATTCGATTTGTCCGACAAAAGATTTTTGACAACACTTTTTTTCAATAGAAAAAAATAAAAGAAATTTTCTTGATTTTTATTTGTCACCAGCACCTGCTTAATTTTTAAAATTAAATTTAAAAATTAAATATTTTTTGCTTTAAATCCAATTCTAAACTTGGTACAGCAAAGCAAAAAACTAAATAAAATCAATAGATTTTTAATTTAATAATTATATTTTAGAATTATTAAAAAAAATAAGACTTTAATTCAATTCATATTATTAAAAAAATACAAAATAATTAATTCTTATTATTTATTAATCAATATTTATTTAAAAAATTGTGATAAATAAATAGAAAATGATAAAAAAAATACTACAAATTTTGTAATATACCTTATTTTTTCAATTTGACATTTTTTACTTTTGTTTGTGCAACGCTGAAAACAAAAGTTTTAAAAAAAATTTTTTTCTACACTTTTCCGAATTTTTTTAAAGTAAATTCTGAGGAAATCGTGTAATATTTCCAAATATTAGGTCTTGGGCTTTAAAGGTACACATAAAAATATATATATACAATGAAAAATAATTGTCTTCCAATGAGAATTGGACCCTTTAATATTGTTTTTCTGATAATGACACACATTTATATTTTTTTATTAAAAAAATATTTATTTAATTAAAATTCAATCCCAAATTATTATTTTCATTACTACAACCATTGTTTACATGATTCTTTATGTTTTTTATTATTGTAGATTATGTAAATGCAATATTATAAATAAAAAACCAAACGGTTCGGTTTGCAGCATGGAGGGTCCGGTTTACCCCAGGGAGTGGGGCAAACCGGCCCTTTGGACAATTTTTTTTAAGTTAACATAGTAACTAAACAATAAATGATGAAGTATAGGTGTCTCTAGGAAAAGTTGCGCAATTAAATGATCTTTTAAACAACAAACAGGGCATCGAAAAATGAAATCGGTTGATTCGTTTAGCCACAAGATTTAAAAAACCTTTACGGGGTCCGGTTTGCCCTAATCTCCCCTATTATATATCTATTATCATTAGAATGAGAAAATACTTGAGCGTTTTTTTAGCTAGTAAAATATAAAATATATTTATATACATGAGTCATTTCAGTATATTTCGACTAAAGTCGTTGCCGACTAACTTTAAAAAATAGTAATATTTTGCAGGGATGATTTTAAAGATATTAGGATTACCGAGCAAAACGAATTTTTTAAATATTTTTTATGTTTATTGTAAAATAAGCATCTAAAGTATATGAAGTCGTTAAAACTGTCACATTTTCATCTATTAGAAAATATTAAAGAAAACACATAATTTATTATAAAAACGTAAAAAAATTTAGATTTTATTAAGAATGAATTATTTTATTATTATAAATTGGTAGAAACAATTTTTAATCAGAAATATTAAATAAAAAATGATTTTAAAGTTCACCTGGTAAATAACCTACTTTTGCAAATTTCATTCACTAAATGTGAGAAATAGAAATCATTAAATTGAATAAAACCTTATGAAATATAAAGTACCTGTGATTAACTTTTACTTTTTCTTAACACTTTCTTCCTTTTTTCTTTATAAATGTTAAAAAATAATCAATTAAAACTAGCACTTTGCTTAATTTCACGATTTTAAAATGTAAATAACTTCTGCCCAGAAAAATGAAAAATTACGAAAATTGGGCAATAATTAATTGATCACTAGATACACTCACTGGAAAAAGATTTTCTTTGGTCCCGAAGCTATTTTCAGAATTAATTAACTTTAAACTTTTTACTATTTTTGTCAGGTTAACACATGTGTTTTTTAAATGACGAAGTTAGCTCTTCTTGTTTAAATGTTTTTAACCAACTTCATTTTTAAAAAAATTACATGTATTAACCTGACAAAAATAGTAAAAAGTTTAAAGTTAATTAATTCTGAAAATAGCTTCGGGACCAAAGAAAATCTTTTTCCAGTGAGTGTATCTAGTGATCAATTAATTATTGCCCAATTTTCGTAATTTTTCATTTTTCTGGGCAGAAGTTATTTACATTTTAAAATCGTGAAAATGAGCAAAGTGCCAGTTTTAATTGCTTATTTTTTAACATTTATGAAGAAAAAAGGAAGAAAGTGTTAAGAAAAACTAAAATTTAATCACATTTACTTTGAATTTCATAAGGTTTTATTCAATTTAATGATTTCTATTTCTCACATTTGGTGAATGAAATTTGCAAAATTAGGTTATTTGCCAGGTTAACTTTAAAATCATTTTTTATTTAATATTTCTTATTAACAATTCTCTCTACTAATTTATAATAATAAAATAATTCATTCTTAATAAAATCCAAACATTTTTTTACGTTTTTTAAAATAAATTATATGTTTTCTTTAATATTTTCTAATAGATGAAAATGTGACAGTTTTTAGGACTTCATATACTTTAGTTGCTTATTTTATAATAAATATAAAAAATATTTTAAAAATTCGTTTTGTTCGGTAATCTTAATATCTTTAAAATCATTCCTGCAAAATATTACAATTGTTTAAAATTAGTTGGCAACGACTTTAGTCGAAATATAATGGAATGACTCACATAAAAGAATAAAAATTGTAATTATGAAATACACAAATTCTTCCTACACATTTTTTTTAATAACTTAAAATGGAAAAAACAATTGTTAAAAATTGTAATTAAAAAACAAAAATTTAACAACTGTTTATTTAAAAAAAATAAACAACAAATAATTATAAAATTTATAAATCAATATTATGAAAATTTCTTCCCTTATTTTATAAAAACAATATATTTTAACCTTCTTTCTTCTTAAACAATAAAAATTTTGATATTGACAAATCGAAAAGCTGTATAATTTCGATCAGTCAAGCAAAGTGTTTTGAATAAGAAAAATAACAAAAGCATTTACAAAAACTAACTTCAAACTGCGGACAGAATGAATGAAAAATACCAAGATTATTCCTTAATTAAGTAAAGAATACAAAAAGAAAATAAATTGTATTCCGTTAAGAATAAAAAAATAAATCAAATAAGAAAAATATTACATTTTATTCTTTTTTCTACTCTGTCACAAAAAATGAAAAATTATCTACCAATAAGGAAACATTACGCCCATTGGTGTTTTCGCTTAAATGTAAAAGTCCCCATATCTAACTCCCCTACCCTTCTATTAGTGACTAGTTTAAAAAAAATAATTATAAATACTAATAAAATCCCGTGTATTTTCAATGGAAAATGTATAGTCTATGGGGCAAGGTTTATTGTGAATATTAAGTAGTCCAGTCGCCCTGTGAAAAAAGTGGTCATTTCGTGCCAAAATTGATACCTGAAGTCTGATTATGGATTCATATAGTGTGGGGTGGTAGTATGAAGATGTATATGTTTCCCACTCTAGATTTTTTAAGCTGCGCGTTATAAACAATTTTGAAGGTGCCAAAAAACAGTTTTTTGATGACCGTTCTTTCCCATCAAATTATAGGGCAAAAGGTTGTAAATGAAAGTTATAGAGCTCGAAAATACCTTTAAAATGATGGGTCATATGTTAAAATTGGTCCATTTGTTTACTTTCAAATAATTTAAACCACTAAAAATGGCACTTTCTTATTTGTTTAATAACATGAACAAAAGTTAACAAATTCTTTCTATATTCTACAAAAATATATTCTTAAGACCCTTAAGACATGTGCCCAATTTGAATCTGATTTGATAAATTGTTTATCAGAAATTCCATTTCTTAACTAAAAACATGGTTTTTTTAAAATAGAATTTCTACATTTTTGGCCGGATGAAAATTAATTTTTTTGTTGGGTTCTCTTCATGAAATACTAATCTATCAATCACAATTTGTAGCGAATTTGAATTTTTACAAGAAAACTGGTTTTTGGGGGGAGAAATTTTTTGCTTATAAACAAATGAACACTACATCAACAATTTTTATTCTAACAATTTGGCATAAACGCCATTTGATTACTTATTCTTTTCTGAAAATTTTGCAAAAAAAAATTTTGATCTAGGTCAAAAGGGGGGGGGGGGGTATAATTTTTTTTCAAAAAATTCCTGAGCCTTTAATTATTAATATTTTTTATATTTTTATTATATTTTTTTAGTTGATTAGTCATACTAATTATCAAAAATCAATCTAAACATCTATAAACTTCTTGTTCGTAAAAATATTTTTTAAAAG
This sequence comes from Leptopilina myrica (nomen nudum), assembly GCA_032872475.1. Taxonomy (NCBI): domain Eukaryota; kingdom Metazoa; phylum Arthropoda; class Insecta; order Hymenoptera; family Figitidae; genus Leptopilina; species Leptopilina myrica (nomen nudum). The sequence continues at coordinate 28,134,909 of CM065464.1, forward strand.
TATGCAACGTTCGAATGCAACGTTTGAGCAGCCTAGATGCTCTAGAATGCATAGTGGGGGACACCATCAGTCGCTCGCGCTAAAGTTGAATTCAAACTTTCAAATTCGTAAAAGTTGTCATAACATTCAAACAAATTGATGAGTTTTGATCATTTTTTTTAACTGGGCTAAAATTTTCTCAGAAATTCAAATTTTCTATTTGTTTTTTTTTAAATTTATAAATAATGTCAAAATATTAATAATTTAAAAAAAAATTTTTTTGTTTTCTTTTTTTAAGTCATTTTTTTCAAATTTTTTATTTTTAACTTCTCGAATAATAAAAGCAACACAACTTTTTTTTTAACTGGGCTAAAATTTTCTCAGAAATTCAAATTTTCTATTTGTTTTTTGAAAAATTTATAAATAATGTCAAAATATTAATAATTTAAAAAAAAATTTTTTTGTTTTCTTTTTTTAATTTATTTTTTTCAAATTGTTTATTTTTAACTTCTCGAATAATAAAAGCAACACAAATTCAAGAAGTTAAAAATAAAAAATTTGAAAAAAATTAATTAAAAAAAGAAAACAAAAAAAAATTTTTAATTAGGGTCAGCCGGGGTATATCCGAACGCTAATTTTTTCAGCTTAATTAAAATTTTAAAAAATAAGTTATAAATGAGAATTTTTACCTCAGATCCTCTTCAAGAGATTCTAAGTATTATCCCATTTTCCGTTTGTTAATTAGCAACATCATAAACAAAGATAACGAGTATTGCAAAAATGATTGAAAATCAAAGATGACACTCTTTCAGTACTTTGTCTCGTATTTGAAGAAAAAGAAGCTAAAAATTCATTTTATTATTTATAATTGTTTGTTATGAATACTAGAACAGAAACTGTTTTTGATTTTTGCCTTCTGTTAACTTTTATTAATAATATCAGACCGTTCGTATTTACCCCGGAAAATTGGAAAACCGGGGTCAATCCGAACGGTATTTTCAATAATTTTTTCTTATATCAGAGCCACACAAAATTGTTTTTATTTGATTACATTATTATTTTAACATTATAAAAGTAGATAGAAAAAAGTTTTTCTTTCTATATGTATCCTCGTTAGTAATTAATAAGCAGAAACTTAATCTCCGTTCTCTCGAAGGAGTGTTCCACTTTTTTGCCAAATGGTTTGTTGAAAAAAGTTTTTCAGGATCTTAATAAAATTTAGTCTTCTCGGGTTTTTGGGGTCCCTGATTACCAATTTGAAGTCAGTTTTTCAAAATTCAAAATGGCGGATCCAATATGGCGGACGAAAATTAACAAATTCATTGCATTCGCTCTAAAATTGTTACTCGGGGGATTTCAGTGTCGCTGATTACAAATTTAGAGTTAGTTTTTTAAAAATCAAAATAGCGGATCCAATATGGCGGACGAAAGTTTAAAAATTCATTGGATTCGCCCAAAAATCGTTACTCGGGGGTTTTTAGGGTTGCTGATTACGAATTTGAAGTCAGTTTCTCAAAATTTAAAAAATCACTTAAAAATTAAAAGAAGCCGATTAAAATTTATAAAACTGGTGGAATTTTTATGAAATTTGTGTATCATATTGTACCCGCTATTCTGAACGATAAAGCTCTGATGCCCAATTCGTCATCAGCGACCCCGAAAACCCCCAAGTAACGATTTTCGAGCAAATCCAATGAATTTTTTAATTTTCGTCCGCCATATTGGATCCGACATTTTAAATTTATAAAATCTGACTTCAAATTCGTATTCAGCGACTCCGAAAACCCCTAAGTGGCAAGATTCAAACAAATTTGATCATTTTTAAAAATAAGTTTAAGGAAAGTCTGCCATATTGAATCCGCCATTTTGAATTTAAAAAATTTGATTTTTATTTTTGTATTTACATTCAATCACTCCAAAATACTTTCTGTACCAAGTTTTGCAAAAATCCGTTATGATTTAATAAAGTTATTGAAGGTTTTAATTGTGTAATGCATTTAAGTTTTTAACCTGTTTGATTTTTGTATTTATATATGATGCATTATTACGTAATAGGTTTATTATTGTATTTTTTTTAGTTTTTATATAAGTTTAACAATTGCAATACTTTAAATTTATTTTCCCTAAGATTTTTCTGAAATACAGTGGCGTTCGTATTTACCCCGGTATTTTAGGAAAGTTGCAAAGTATCGGGGTAAATACGAACGCTAAGTTTCCTGCGATTGTAATTTATCAACAGTTTTTGCAACCCCATAAAACTGTTCGATGGAAGTAAAGCAACAACTACATGCACCAGAATACCGGAAGTATTGTCTTTTAAAAGAAAAAACTTATGTTATTGTTAAAACTTACTAAAAGCGTTCGGATTTAGCCCGTCTGACCCTATTAATATTTTGACATTATTTATAAATTTTTCAAAAAACAAATAGAAAATTTAAATTTCTTAAAAAATTTTAGCCCAGTTAAAAAAATGATCAAAATTCATCAATTTGTTTGAGTGTTATGACAACTTTTACGAATTTGAAAGTTTGAATTCAACTTTAGCGCGAGCGACTGATGATGTCCCCACTATGCATCCTAGAGCAGCTAGGATGCTCAAACGTTGCATTCGAACGTTGCATACTTTTGAAAAATATTTTTACGAACAAGAAGTGCATAGATGTTTAGATTGATTTTTTGATAATTAGTATGACTAATCAACTAAAAAAAATATAATAAAAAAAATAAAAAATATTAATAATTAAAGGCTCAGGTATTTTTTGAAAAAAATTATCTCCCCCCCCTTTTGACCTAGATCAAAATTTTTTTTGCAAAATTTGCAGAAAAGAATAAGTAATCAAATGGCGTTTATGCCAAATTGTTAAAATAAAAATTGTTGATGTAGTGTTCATTTGTTTATAAGCCAAAAATTCCCCCCCCCAAAACTAGTTTTTTTGTAAAAATTCAATTTGCTACAAATTGTGATTGATAGATTGGCATTTTATGAAGAGAACCCAACAAAAAAAATTGATTTTCATCCTGCCAAAAATGTAGAAATTCCATTTTAAAAAACCATATTTTTAGTTAACAAATGGAATTTCTGATAAACAATTTATCGAATCGGATTTATTATTATTTATAATTAATTTTTTTTAAACTAGCCACTAATACTTGCGCGCTCCCTTTCTTTCTGCTATTCAAAATAGAAAATTGTGATTAGAAATATGAAATATACTTATTTTATGTATAATTTATATTTCTTAATTACAATTGGTTTAATAAAATTTAAAGTTTTATAAAAATAAATGAAAAAGTGTTTATAAAGGACCCCGCAACTTTTGCTATTGAATTTGTCTCTGAGTTAATTTTCTTTGAATTATGAAGATTTGTAGTTTTTGACCTTCTGAACAAAAAATATATAGGACAAAACTGAAAATAATGACCAGTTTTTGAGCTACAGAAGTTCAAAGTTAAAAAAAATCAAATCATGTGTATTAGTTGTTCAAGAATGTTTTGTTGACAAAAATCAATTGAATTCGCTTGAAACTTGTTACTCGGAGGCTTTTAGGGTCGCTTGATAACGAATATGATATTGGACTTTCCAAATGCAAAATGACGACTTCAATATGGAGAACAGATTGTAAGAAAGTCAATTGAATTCGCTTGAAACTGATTACTCGGGGATTTATCTGTTATACTTAGTTGCTCGTACCCTCAGCTCGCCTCGTGCTTTCTCCGAGGCTGATCGACAGCAACTCTCTCTTCTCTTTTCACCCTTTTTCATTTCGATCTAACGCCGAGGTTCAGGTACGACTCTCCCAAGGAATAACATCTTTCTTTCTTACCTAATGCAAGCCGGAGGTATGTCAGGTACAACTGGGGCTGCTAGCTTGTAGTTCCTAGAATTAGTTGAACTCGAGACTCAGGTACAACTGGGAAGTAGTAACTTCTTCGCCTCTCCGTCTTTTTTTTTACCTGCCATTGCTCTTGGTCTAAGCAGTGGTACATCGGTGTAAGACCAAGGCAATGATTTCCAATTATGAGAATGTGAGCCATCCCTGTGATAAAAAGATACATCTCAACCTTCACAGAGTTGATTCACCAGGTCGCTAGTTTCAGCGCGCCCTGGGGCGCGCGAACATTTGTCGTCGCGCTTCGCGCGCTGTTGTGCGCAAATGGCTCGCTGCGCTCGCGGTGGTTTCCGGTCGTTGCACACTATTTGCGTTCTTCATCTTATTTCTGCTTATACGTTAAATTTCTTTTAGATATATTTTATAAAAAAGTTAAACTACAATTTCCTGACTCCTCCACAAAAAATATTTCGCTGTATTTCGAATTTAATCAACTGCGACTTTGTATTAGACACGCCTCACTTTTTTTGAGAGGCTAAAATATTTATTTGTCTTAAAGTTACTACGACTTTAAGGTTTACATTCTCATCAAATATGTGTTGATTTAAAGATTATAGGTGACTTTGAATATTAGTCTGTATGTAGAGTATAGCCGGTAAATGCGCTTTTTACGGTTACGCGCAAGGACAAAAAATTCAATATCTCCTAAAATCTCATGTTTCGGCTAATGCTTCACTCACTATAAATCTCAATTTTTTGAACTTTTTTGAATATAACTTTTTTGTTTTTTGTTGTACAAAAAAGTGTCAAAAGGAAAAGTTGTTTGTTTTTGTTCAAAATTTAAGGGGAAAAAATATTTTTTTGAATAATGTCAAAAAAACAAAATTTTGAAAACTTCAAAGAAATTCATAACTTTTTTGTTTTTGTTGTACAAAAAAGTGTCGAACGACAGACACTTGTCTAGAAACCATTTTTTTGGAATCAGGGGGTCATGAAACGTAAAGATTTAGCAAAATTAGACAATGTTCAAAATCGCACAAATCCAAGACTTTCTCATTTTTTATGAGAATGTAATAACAAATTAAAGTTTATATAATACTTAAAATATAATAATTATTAGATCTTTTCATATGATACAGTTTTGTAGTTTATAAAATAAGTTCGTAGGTTCAGTTTGCAATGTCGTATTCAATATTTAATTATTGGACTCAGGGTGACACTTTAGAGGGGACTCTCGAACGGTTTTGCATTTGCAATAGTTTTTGATAAAATCAAATTTAAAAATAGTAAAATTGGCAATGGATTTTGATTGTTTGAACGCTATTGTCTATTGTTATCTAACTTCACTCTCATTCGAACAGTGAGTAGAAGAAACCAACAGTGAAAATACAAATGAAAAGATATTTGAGGGGAAATAGAAAAGCACGTGTGCTTATAAAATACTAACCCAAAATTGACAATTCTTTAAATATTGAAAGATAAAATTTTTATTAGTGATAAAGAAAATATTAAATAAAATTTGAAGTGACTGATGAAAAGAAAATTAATTCAACTCAACAGTTTAAAGTTAAGTGAAAAAAAGAAAATTAAATTAAATTAACCATTTCGCAGGTTAAAAAAGGTTAGCTCTTTAAACTTTTTGAATTTAAATAAAAGTAAAAAAAATATAAATCTAATAAACAGAAAAATAAAATAGTAACAAAATTAATGTTAACAATAATAGTAATTTACTATTTGACTTTTTAATAATTTATTTTATTATTATTTATTAATTTAAATCGTATTTTTATTATTTTTGAGAGAAAGAAAATTTTATTATGAACTTTGACAAAAACATGGGAAAAGTATGGCAACAAAATAGTCGGATTTTTCTTGTTTTTGAGAGTAAAAAATATTTCATTTTGAACCATGGCAAAAACATGGGAAAAGTATGGGAGCAAAAAAATTGTATTTTTCTTATTTTGAAGAAAAAGAAAATTTTTATTCCGAACCTTTGAAAAACAATGAAAAAAGTAAGGGAGCAAAAAATAGTATTTTTCTAATTTTTGAGAAAAAGAAAATTTTTTTTCTCTCAAAAATAGAAAAAATATTTTTTTTTGCTCCCATATTTTTCACATTTTTTCAAGGTTCATAATGACAATTTTCCAACTGTCAAAAAAAGGTAAAATACAATTTTTTTGTTGCCATACTTTTCCCATGTTTTTGCCATAGTTCAGAATAAAAGTTTTCTTTCTCTCGAAAATAGAAATAATACAATTGTTTTGCTCCCATACTTTTTCCATGTTTTTGCCATGGATGAGAAAAAAAAATTTCTTTCTCTCAAAATTGGAAAAATACGATTTTTTTGGTCCCATACTTTTCCCATTTTTTTTGCCAAGGTGCATAATAACAATTTTCTTTCTTTCAAAAATAATAAAAATACGATTTTTTTGCTCCCATACTTTTCTCATTTTTTTGTTCAAGTTGAAAAAGAAAAATTTATTACTCTTTAAAATAAGAAAAATACGATTTTTTTGATCCCATACTTTTGCTATGGTTCAAAATGACAAATTTTTTACTCTCAAAAATAAGAAAAATCCGATTTTTCTGTGGCCCTGCTTTTCCCTGTTTTTGTCAAAAATTCCGAAGTATGGGAAACGCTCATTAGCAATGGTTCTCTAGATTTTGCCGATGCTTTGTACGCACGGCTGAAAGCTGATCAACTTTGGCCGAAATCTGTGCCCATGGTTTTGCCATCTATTTCTATTTTTCGCGCATAGTTCGTTTTCCACGAGGGATATAATCAAAGTGTTCATCTAAATTTAATTAATCTACTAAATTTAATTAATCCAAAAAACTTTTACACCTATTTTATTAATTCTTACACATGGAGATATCGACAAAAATGACATGAGTTCTATGTCTTAATTATATTTTTCAACAAAATTTTCGAACTTGATATTTATTTGACGATTGAGAAAAGAATTGTGACAAGGAAATTATATATCTTCCAATTTCTTTCCAACACAATATAAACAAGTTGTTCATTTCATGACCATTTAGCTTCCTCAATATATATTATTATATATAATTTTAAAAGTTAAATAATTGTAATAGTTTATTAAATATAATTAATAAATCTTCTTTTTAATAAATCAAAACAAATTAATGTTATACAGTTTATCATTAATTTTACTTATTTTCAAAATTATCTTAATATTTAAAATCAGATACATTTTATCTATATTAAAACATATGTTATATTTGTAATTTCAAAATGTTATGATAAAATGTCAAAAAATACAAAATTTTAATTTTTTGTGAAAAATTAAAATTTTTATTAATTATATAAATTTTGATAAAATATGTACTTTAATTTTGACAAGAATTAATAAAAATTTTAATACAGAAAAAAGTTCTTTCAAAAAATCCAAAAATTAATTATTTCAAAAATTAAAAAATTGTTGAAAAAATTTTTTTTTATATATTTTTGAAAATCCTTTTGTCCGATTTTTGGTATTCATGACCGTAATACACCTACAAAATCTTATCAAAATCCATCAAGATGTGTAAGAGAAAATTTGTCCACAAGAATCGGTGACATACATACACACATCCGGACATTTGTTCCTCTCGACGAATTATATATACTACACTTGAAAATTTGTAAAAATAATTGATACTAAAAGATTCGGAAATCGACATCACTATAAGGCTTCTTTTATGAGGAAGCAAAATGGACTACAACAATACCAACCACCAAGGATTTTATTCCCATTTTTTCCCCATATTTTCCTCATGGTTCTGCTAAAGTTTAAATTTGCAAATTTTTTCTCTCTAAATAACGGAAAATTCAAATTTTTTGCTTCCATATTTTCCTTCTGTTTTTGCCAAAGTTCAAATTTGCAAATTTTTTTACTCTAAACAACGGAAAATTCAAATTTTTTGCTCGCATACTTTGCCCATGGTTTTGCCATACTTTATAATTGCAAATTTTTTCACTCTAAAGAAAGAAAAATTCAAATTTTTGTTTTAATTTTTCCCCCATTTTCCCCATATTTTCCTCATGGTTCTGCCAAATTTCAAATTTGCAAATTTTTTACACTAAAGAAAGGAAAATTCAAATTTTGGCTCCCATATTTTTTCCCAAATTTTCTCGATGTTTTTGCCAAATTTCAAATTTGCAAATTTTTTCACTCTAAAGAAAGGAAAATTTAAATTTTTGTTCCCATATTTTCCCCATATTTTCCTATTGTTTTTGCCAAAGTTCAAAATTGCAAATTTCTTTACTCTAAAGAACGGAAAATTCAAATTTCCAAATTTTTTCACTCTAAAGAATGGAAAATTCAAATTCTTTTTCCCATATTTTCCCTATATTATCCCTATGTTTTTGCCAAAGTTCACATTAGCAAATTTTTTCACTCTAAACAAAAGAAAAATTTAAATATTTTGCTCCCATACTTTGCCCATTGTTTGCGATAGTTTAAAATTGGAAATTTTTTTAATCTTAAAAGTGAAAAATTTTTGTTGCTCCCATACTTTGCCTATGGTTTTGCCATAGTTTAAAATTGGAATTTTTTAATCTTAAAAGTAAAAAATAAATTTTTGTTGCTCCCATACTTTGCCCATGGTTTTGCCATAGTTTAAAATTGGAAATTTTTTTACTCTAAAAGAAATTTACAAAAAAAAACCGAGTTTACAAACTGACAAAAATTTTTTAGAAAAACAAATTAAGTGAGCAACTGACAGCGGTTTGTAAACATTTGCATAGTTACCATAGCAACACGACTACTCTACTTTTTTTGTAAATTACTTATTATTATGTTCTAAAAATTATTCGGGAAAATTGTTCTTCGGGAAAAAGGTATTCGGGAAATTCGTATTTGGGATTTTGTCTTCGGGAAAAAGGTTTTCGGGAAAAATGCATTCGGGAATTTGGATTTTCGGGAGGAGGGTATTCGGGATTTTGGATTCGGGAATTTGACCGGGAAAGATTTTTCCCATATTTTTGCCAAAGTTCACATTTACAAATTTTTCCACTCTAAAGAACGGAAAATTCAAATTTTTTGCTCCCATATTTTCCCCAGGGTTCTGCCAAAGTTCAAATTTGCAAATTTTTTCACTCTAAAGAAAGAAAAATTCCAATTTTTGCTCCTATTTTTTCCCTATGGTTCTGCCAAAGTTCACGTTTGCAAATTTTTTCACTGTAAAGAACGGAAAATTCAAATTTTTTGCTTCCATATTTTCCAGCCCATAGGTTCTCTTGAGTTGAAAGTGTCTTAATTGTTGACTGAAAATTGTAGGGGCGCTGGATATCATCTAGGCCAAAATTAAAAATAATGCATGGGAAATTTTTCAAAACATATTCTCCTGGATTGAAGAACTACTTGTCTACATATATTTTGATTTTATGTTAGACTGTAAAACCTGTAGCAATTTTTAAAACCATTATATTTATAAGAAACATTGTTTAATTTCACTTTTTGACAAAAATAGAGTTTTTAACATAACCTCCAAATACATTACAGAACTCATTGAGTATACTCGGGGTAGTCGATTCTTGACTTCGATATAATTCTCGAGTCTGCGCAGTGAGTTTTTTAATATATTTGAAGGTTATGTTAAAAAATCTTATTTTGAATTTCAGCCTAGAGCACATGCAGCGCCCCTACAGTTTTCAGTCAACTTTCACGACACTATGATCCTTACATTAAAACGTATGAACCTACGGGCTGATATTTTCCCTATGTTTTTGCCAAAGTTCACATTTGCAAATTTTTTCACTCTAAAGAACAGAAAATTCAAATTTTTTGCTTCCATATTTTCCCTATGTTTTTGCCAAAGTTCAGATTTGCAAATTTTTTCACTCTAAAGAAAGAAAAATTCTAATTTTTGTTTCTATTTTTTCTCCATATTTTCCCCATCGTTCTGCCAAAGTTTACATTTGCAAATTTTTTCACTCTAAAGAACGGAAAATTTAAATTTTTTGCTTTCATTTTTTCCCTATATTTTCCTCATGGTTCTGCCAAAGTTCACATTTACAAGTTTTTTTACTCTAAAGAACGGAAAATTCCAATTTTTTGCTCCCATATTTTCCCTATATTTCCCCTGTTTTTGCCAAAGTTTAAATTTGCCATTTTTTCATCCTAAGTAACGGAAAATTTAAATTTTTTGCTCCCATACTTTGCCCACGGTTTTTCCATACTTTAAAATTGCAAATTTTTTCACTCTAGAGAGGTTCTCTTTTAAAGGTTCACTTTATGAATTTAATTGTTTACCATTTGGTCTCAATATCAGCCCATACGTATTTACAAAAATTATGAAACCTGTAATGAGTTACTTAAGAGATAAAGGCCTTTTGTCAGTTATTTATTTAGATGACATTCTTTTTATTGGTTCTTCTTACCAGGATTGTTTAAAAAACATAAACATTACTATCGATTTACTTAATTCTCTAGGTTTCATTATTAATTATGAAAAAAGTGACTTAATTCCAAAAAGAAAAACTGAATTTTTAGGATTCAATTTAAATTCAATTGATTTATCATTAGAATTACCTGATAACAAAAGAATTAAATTAATTTCTCTTATAGATTGTTTTTTAAAGAAAATATCTTCCACAATTCGTAAATTTGCACAATTAATTGGAACTATAGTTTCTTGTTGCCCTGCCATTCCATATGGAATTGGTTACACCAAACTTTTAGAAAAAGCCAAATTCCAAGCCCTACTTTTGAATGATGGCATGTACAACAAACGCATGGTTCTACCTACATCTTTGCATCCTAATCTACTTTGGTTTAAAAGTAATTTAGTTTTTCCTTCTAGCCCGATAAGACAGTTTGTACTTAAAAAAGAGATTTTTTCTGACGCATCCAAATCCGGTTGGGGAGCTTATTGTGAAAGTGAGTCAGCTCATGGTTTTTGGAATGATGAAGAGAAATCATGGCACATTAATTGCTTAGAACTTTTGGGCACTTAAAAGTTAAAACCATCGCTTCCGATGTTTATAGATGTGAAATTCTCTTAAGAATTGACAATACGACCGCCATTGCCTATATAAACAAAAACCTTTGTTTTTTCCACCAAATTCTAATCTACTTTTATCTCCTTGTAGATCACGTCTGCATCCACTAGCAGCTACACTTACCCTGGCTGCAGGGAGGCTCTCCGGGAAAGTCACCAAAGAAAAAACTTGACCGAGTCAACATTAAGAATTCTTTTAGCATCGTTAGCAGACTCCACGATAAAACAATATGACATTTATTTGAAAAATTGGTGGAAATTTTGTAATGATCATCATTTCAATCCATATACACAGAAAACTGATCGAGTTTTAGAATTTTTGTCGGATTTGTTTGATAAAGACGCATCATAAGTAAAGCAATATGATATAAAATAAATATAAAAGCAATTGCATTGAAAAATAATGTAATGAGAATAAATCTTATGGTACATGTATTAGCCGTTCACTTACAGTTCGGTAAAACGTAGGGTAAATGTACACTATACTTAGTTTTATTGAAAGTTCGGTAAAACGTAAGGCACAGTGTTCGGTAAAAATTATATTTATTGTATAGTTCAGTAAAACGTAGGGTAAGTGTTCACTATACTTATTTTTATTAAAAGTTCAGTAAAACGTAAGGTACAATGTTCGGTAAAATTTATATTCATTCAATTACTGAATAGTTCGGTAAAACTTGAAGAATAAAAAATAAAAAATAATATCATTGAAGTAGTTCTACAGTAGTACTGCCGTAAATCTCATTTTACCTACTTTAATCGCTACCTTAACCCCCTACAATTATTCACGAACAAATACTTATTCATTACACCTGCCTACAGTACATTCTAAACGCATACATTAATACATACATCGCACGCTTTACATTATTGCTTCAGAAAGTTTCAACTGTCCTTATATATGAATCTCAATTTTATTTCACCGCTTGTGAGAAAGATTCAAATTAATAAACAAAAGTTGTATAAAATAAAAGAATCATCCATATTAAATCATTAAAATCCTAAAATAATTAAAATTCTTATTATTTCCAAATTTTTATCGAAAAAGATTAAAATAATCTATCTAGTGTCAAACACAAAAAATTGTTTTCCCTGACTTACGTAACTAGAGCAACTTAAGTAATTAATGTAAGTTACGCAACCAGAGTAAATTTCGTAACTATAGTAACTTACATAATTAAAGGAAATTACTATAGTTACATAAACAGACTAAATAACGTAACTACAGTAAATTATGTAAATGGTCAAACTTACGTAAGTTTTTTTAATTGCATAAGGTGTTATAGTTACGTAAGTTATGCAACTTTGATCATTTGTATAAGTCACGTAAGTTTCATCATTTACGTAACTTGCGTAAGTTATTCTAGTTACGTGACTTATGTAAGATGGTTCTTTTACGTAAATTACATACGTAAGTTACGTAAAATTGATTATTTACGTAAGTTACGTTAAATTTATAAATTACGTAAGTTATTGTAGTCACGTAACTTACGTAGTTGTACCATTTACGTAAGTTATTGTAGTTACGTAACTCACGTAAGTTGTATCCTTGACGTAAGTTACTGTAGTTACGTTATTTACTCTGGTTACGTAACATACGTAACTTACTGTAATTATGTAAATTACTATAGCTACGTAATTTACTTTGGTCACGTAAGTTACATTAATTACTTACGCTGCTCTTGTTAGATAAGTATGTGGAAACAATTTTTCTGTGATTGTCACTAAATTATTATGTTTTTCAATCTTTTGTTTCGAGTTGACATGAAACTTAATAGTTTCAAATACTTTTGTTTTTGAATTATTTAAGAACTAAAAGGAAAGTAATTTTCTATTTAATTTCGTTTCAGAAGCGATTTCTGCTATAAATGAAATTATTAATTATTAGTTAATGAGTACAAATAGGTTAGAAACAACTAACTATTAACGTCAAAGTTTTTTTTACTACAGGGCATTTAAAAAAGTATTTTAATCCTGAAAACTAACAATTCAGGCAAGTCAAGGAAGTTTTACCGAACTATTCCTGAAAACAAACACTCGAGTCAAGTCAAGAAAGTTTTACCGAACTGTCCCTGAAACGTTAGTGACCATCAAGGAGGTATTCAAAAGAAACGTTAAAATTTTATTTAATTTTTATTAAACGTTCAGTTTCAATTTTGTTTTAACTTTTACAGTACTAGTTTGTAAGAAATAAAGATATGACATTAAATTTTGAATATCATTCCTGAAAAAATAATTTAAAAATTATTAAAAATTACTGTTTTGCCACTATATCCCAACTTTACTGAAGAATCCGGTAAAATGTAAGGAACAAATTTTCTCCGTGTAGCTTTAGGTACAGGACATAGGATGCAAACTTTTTCTTTTATTAATTTAGATAATATTCGTTTCACTGAGAATGGAGCCGAAATTGAAGTAAATTCATTGATTAAAACATCAAAAATTGAAACTTGTCAGCCTTGTTTGGTTTTACCTTTTTTTAATGATAAACCAGAACTTTGTCTGGCCTTAACATTAAAGACTTATTTAACGGTCACCCAAGATTTAAGAAAAGAAATAAAAAATTTATTTACCACAATTAAGAAACCTTATAAAGCTGTAAGTTCACAAAGTCTCAGTCGATGGGTTAAAGCAGTTTTAATATCTTGTGGAATTGATAAAGAATTTACTGCACATAGTGTTAGACATGCTGTTACTTCAAAAGCATTAAAGAATGGATTGGATCTAACGACAATCAGAAATACTGTAGGTTGGTCCAATCATTCTACTGTTTTTGCAAAATTTTATAACCGTCCAATTATGCCAGCAAATGACACGTTTTGTAATTCGATTTTAAGAAATTAAAATTTGTGTTAATAAAGTTCTATTCTTCATAAAATAAAATATTTAAAAATTATTAGCTCTAAATATCTACAAAAGTAATCCCAAGAACGAGGCGGGAAGTATAATTGTACGATCAAACGAACTTACCTGAAGTGAAGTTCGATCGTAATTATACAACCGCCTCGTTCGAAGGGATTACTTACCCCACCCTAATTATAATATTACGCATATATAATACTTTAAAAATTTAACAATTTCCCTCCGCTAAATAAATAAATTTATTTTAATAATTTTCATGAAGAAACTAAGTGAAATAATAAAGCACTCTAAACTAAATGACGTTGCTATGTAAATAAATAAAGGTAAGCAATTCGAAAAATATTTTTTAGCTCTGAATATTGTGGCAGTTCGCAAAAAGTTGCGAGACTACGAAAGTAATCCCTTCGAACGAGGCGGTTGTATAATTACGATCGAACTTCACTTCAGGTAAGTTCGTTTGATTGTACAATTTTTTCACTCTAAAAAAAGAAAAACTCAAATTTTTGCTCCCATATTTTCCCCATATTTTCCTATTGTTTTTTCCAAACTTCAAATTTGCAAATTTTTTCACTCCAAAGAAAGAAAAATTCAAATTTTTGCTTCCATATTTTCCCTATGTTTTTGCCAAAATTCACATTTGCAAATTTTTTCACTCTAAAGAATAAAAATTTATATTTTTGATCACATATTTTCCCGCTGTTTTTTGCTAATGTTCAAATTTGCAAATTTTTTTACATTAAAGAAAGGAAAACTCATATTTTTTCTCCCATTTTTTCCCCATGGTTCTGCCAAAGTACAAATTTGCAAATTTTTTCACTCTAAAGAACGGAAAATTAAAATTTTTTATCCCATATTTCCCCCATGTTTTTGTCAAAGATCAAATTTGCAAATTTTTTCACTCTAAAAGAAAGAAAAATTGAAATTTTTGCTCCCATATTTTCCCCATGGTTCTGCCAAAGTTCAAATTTGCAAATTTTTTCACTCTAAAGAACGGAAAATTAAAAATTTTTATCCCATATTTTCTCCATGGTTCTGCCAAAGTTCACATTTGCAAATTTTTTCGCTCTAAAGAACGGAAAATTCAAATTTTTTGCTTCCAAATTTTCCCTATATTTTCCCTATGTTTTTGCCAAAGTTTAAATTTGCAAATTTTTTCTTTCTAAAGAACGGAAAATTCAAATTTTTTGTTTCCATATTTTCCCTATGTTTTTGCCAAAGTTCACATTTGCAAATTTTTTCACTCTAGTGAAAAAAAAATTCAAATTTTTGCTCCCATATTTTTCCCATATTTTTGCCAAAGTTCAAATTTGCAAATTTATTCACTCTAAAGAAAGAAAAATTCAAATATTTTCTCCCATTTTTTCCCCATAGTTTCCCCATGGTTCTGCCAAAGTTCACATTTACAAATTTTTTTACTCTAAAGAAAGGAAAATTCAAATTTTTGCTTCCATATTTTCCCTATATTTTCCCTATGTTTTTGCCAAAGTTTAAATTTGCAAATTTTTTCTTTCTAAAGAACGGAAAATTCAAATTTTTTGTTTCCATATTTTCCCTATGTTTTTGCCAAAGTTCACATTTGCAAATTTTTTCACTCTAATGAAAAAAAAATTCAAATTTTTGCTCCCATATTTTTCCCATATTTTCCCCATATTTTTGTCAAAGTTCAAATTTGCAAATTTATTCACTCTAAAGAAAGAAAAATTCAAATTTTTGCTCCCATTTTTTCCCCATATTTTCCCCATGGTTCTGCCAAAGTTCAAATTTGCAAATTTTTTCCCTGTAAAGAACGGAAAATTTAATTTTTTGGCTCCCATGTTTTCCCTCTGTTTTTGCCAAAGTTCACATTTGCAAATTTTTTCGCTCTAAAGAACGGAAAATTCAATTTTTTTGCTTCCATATTTTCCCTATGTTTTTGACAAAGTTTAAATTTGCAAATTTTTTTACTCGAAAGAACGGAAAATTCAAATTTTTTGTTTCCATATTTTCCCTATGTTTTTTCCAATGTTCACATTTGCAAATTTTTTCACTCTAAAGAAAGAAAAATTCAAATTTTTGCTCCCATATTTTTCCCATATATTCCCCATATTGTCAATACCGTGGCTTGAGCGTGGATCAACCGTGGCAATACCGTGGCTTAAGCGTCGATCAACCGCGTTAAAACCATGCAAATTTATTTTTTTTAAATACTTAATTGAGACAATAATTATTTCTATTATAATAGAAATTAACAAATTCATTCATTTATTATTATTAGAACTCTTGTTATCATTAAAATTAATTAACAATAATAACTTTAAATTATTTTTATCATCCCTAAAAAATAAAATGCAAAATTTAATAAAAAAAACAGGAAAAAAAATTTTAGCCGACCCGGGTGTCGAACGCTGACTTTAATTTTACAAGTCCGTTTAAGGTCACCACTGAGCTATCTCAAGTAATGTTAACCTTTGCAGTGATGAAATATTTATGGGAAATTCATTTTGACAGACCAAAAAAAATTGATCCTAAAATTAATCAACGGATTAATTTCAGGCTCAATTTTTTTTCACTTTATTAATAGATTGAAATTGAAAGGAAATTAAAATTATTTCTTTTATTCATTAAATGGTTTTAAATTGAAATAATTATTTCTAAAGAAAAAATAAGTTTGCAATTATAAAAAGCGCCGCGAGATGGCAGCTACTAATGGACCATTTGAAAAATATTTGTTCATAAGTATGATATTGTAATTGTTTTTTCATCATAATTAAATAAAGAATATTAATTAATAATAGAGGATTTGAAGAATTAAATTAATTAACATTAATTATTAAATATTAAATTAATGAATAAATTTTTTGGTTTAATTAATTAATTTTTAAAATTATTTATTCCAATTAAATGAATTAATGGATATTTTTGTTCAATTAATTAATTGTTTAATTATTTGTAATAATTAAGTTCTGCATTCTTGGTTGAATTAATTAATTTTTTAATTATTTCTTCTGATTAATTAATTAACTATAATTCAATTATTTTTTGTAATTAATAATGAATAATTATTTAAAAAAATAAATTTATAATGTTAAAAAGCGCCACGAGATGGCAGCTGTTGATAAGCAATTTAAAAAATACTTATTCAAAAGTAAACTATTGAAATTCATTCTTCAACAAAATAAAATGAGAAAGTCATAGAAATAATTAATATTATTTTTGCTTCCTCGTGAGGAAGCTTTGTAGTCGTTTAATTTACAAAATTTTTAAAAATTCTTTTGACAAATTTTCTTCTATATGGGACTATGTTATATAAGACCCTAAACAATTGTCCGGATGTATGTATGTGTGTGTGTATGTGTGTGTGTGTGTGTGTGTGGATCCCGATTTTTGTGAACACGATAACTCGAAGAGGTTTTAACGAATTCGGCTGAAAATTGCTAGGAATATTTATCATAAAAATATCTCGAAATGGATTGATGGACATTAAAAATCTATTAAAAAAAAATTTTTTTCAAAAAATTTTTTTTTAAATGAATATTCAAGTTAATATACAATAAAATCTTCTTCTTTGCATCAAGACGAATCGATTGGTATATATAAAGTATAAATTGTATGAGAGTTTATAGAGGTAATGACAATTAAAGCAAAAAAATTACCTTTTTTTATCAAAAATTTAGTTCTTTCATCAAAATTATATTCCAGTACAATAAGATTTTACTCATTTTTTTCAATAATCTTATCCGTTGCATTAAAACGGATCGATTAGTATATATAAAGTATATATTTTATTTGAATTTATAGAATTAAACATAATTAAAACCAAAAATTCGCACTTTTATTAGAAATTTATTTTCTTCTTAAAAATTATGTTGCTTTATAATAAAATGTTAATTTAGACTTAAAAACAAACTAAAAATCTTTATTTCATCAAGACGAATCGATTGATGTATACAAAGAATATATTTTATTAGCATTAATAGAATTAAATAAGATGAAAAAATTCACTTTAAGTTTAAAGCAAATTTTTTGCTTATCGTAAAGAGGAATGTTCATGTAATGAACATCTTAATTCACAACTTGTTTATTAATTAATTGTTCCTTAATTAATTGATCCTGAAATCAATCAAAAATTGATTTCAGGATCAATTTTTTTTTAATTTATTAATGGACTGGAATTAAAAGGAATTTAAAAATATTGTTATCATCAATTTAAAACAGAAATAATTGTTCCTAAAGATAACAAAATAGACTTGCAATGATAAAATCGTCACAAGATAGTAGCTGCTGACGGACCATTAAAAAAATTTTTAAACTAAATAAGACTTTTGAAATTTATTTCTCAATAAAAAAAATAACTCATTTTATTTAATATTAAATTTTTATTTATAGTAATTCGTAAAATTATTTTTAAAAAGTAATTAATTTTAAAATGATAATTTTTTATTAATAAATTATCAATATATCATAAACAAGTTGTGAATTAAGATGTTCATTACATGAACATTTTGCTTCCTCTTTACGATAAGCAAAAAATTTGCTTTAAAGTGAATTTTTTCATTTTATTTAATTCTATTAATGCTAATAAAATATATTCTTTTTATACATCAATCGATTCGTCTTAATGAAATGAAGATTTTTAGTTTGTTTTTAAGTCTAGATTAACATTTTATTATAAAGCAACATAATTTTTAAGAAGGAAATAAATTTCTAATAAAAGTGCGAATTTTTGGTTATAATTATGATTAATTCTATAAATTCAAATAAAATATATACTTTATATATACCAATCGATCCGTTTTAATGCAACGGATAAGATTATTGAAAAAAATGAGTAAAATCTTATTGTACTGGAATATAATTTTGATGAAAGAACTAAATTTTTGATAAAAAAAGGTAATTTTTTTGCTTTAATTGTCATTACCTCTATAAACTCTCATACAATTTATACTTTATATATACCAATCGATTCGTCTTGATGCAAAGAAGAAGATTTTATTGTATATTGACTTTAATATTCAATTTAAAAAAAATTTTTTGAAAAATTTTTTTTTTTGAAAAAAGTAAAAAAAAAATTTTTTTTAATAGATTTTTTAATGTCCATCAATCCATTTCGAGATATTTTTATGATAAATATTCCTAGCAATTTTCAGCCGAATTCGTTGAAACCTCTTCGAGTTATCGTGTTCACAAAAAACGGGATCCACACACACACACACACACACACACATACATACATCCGGACAATTGTTCAGGGTCTTATATAACATAGTCCCATATAGAAGAAAATTTGTCAAAAGGATTTTTAACAATTTTGTAAATTAAACGACTACAAAGCTTCCTCACGAGGAAGCAAAATTATGATTATTATTTAATTAAATAAATTTACATTTAAATGAATTAATAGGGGAGTGCTGTTAGGGTTGGACAGGTGTTAGGGTTGAGCCATCGCATTTATTTTGTTCTATCACACTAGCGCCATATGTTTTTGCACTTAAATTCTTGCTACTAATGCCAGTCAACTTTTGACATGAGTTTCAGTCAAGTATACGAACGTATACTTTTGTTTTTTGCGAGTCATTGTTATACGCTCAACAGAAACTTTTTTGTGGTGTCAAAAAAAGAGAAATAAATGTAGAAGAAATATGCCAAAGACAAAGTAAATTTATTGAAATTGTTTATTAAGATGTTATACGAAAATGTGAAAAGAAATTTAGGGGTTTTGTGTGACGCGTTTGTTTTCTGTGTGGTATGTCGCAAAACGACGCGTGAGTTAGCGTTGAGCCAGGCGGTGTCGTAAGGGTTGAACCGCCTAAAATATTGCAATTACGAAGCGTACTTGCAACAGAAATTCAGTTTTTGACTTAAGGAGGTGTCAAAAACTTTGTTTCTAACGCAAAAAGAGAAAAAAAAATTTTCGATAATCTTTTTTTATTGTTTTAATTTAAAAATTTTTTCTTTCATTCTTAAGACACAAGAATTTGGAAATATTGTAAGACGACGAGATGGGTGTGAGTGGGGATTGAGCGAACGATAAGGAAAGAATGAATGACCAAAATTGTTAGTCGGTCGCTGATCGTTTTCTAAGTTACACACCACACATAATTTATCTAGTGGAAATAATTATAGGTAAATTATCTTAAGTAGTTTCTAATATTTATTGTTTATATTTGTTTCTTTTAAAAGATTTTCATAAGAAATTGTTTATTTATAGTGTGGTGTAAATTTAAATTGACTTTCAACTAATTGTTATTAATAAATCACCTATTCCATCATCAATGCTCCTGGATTTTAAAGGATATTGATTCCTGAGTTATCCGGATATCCTGAATGCGGGTGATCTCGAATCCCCTTTCTTGGTTAAAACAAAAGATACAAGAAACGAGAGAGCCTCATCTTCAATCATCTGGTATTTGAAACATTAAGGATCTATTGAATTGGATTTACACCAGGAAATAGCATTATTGATGAGTATTTTCAATTAGAAATTATTAATGTTGAAAGAAATCTTGAATTAATTTGATTAAAAAATATTGAAAGCGATAAAAATATCGATCAATAGCGATCGACAAATAATCTTAACTTAACGTTAATACTCTCTTTGACATTTATAACTTGTTTATTTATGTATGGTTCTTTATATGTATGTTGGTGTGGAATGAGTGCGTAATTTTATTGTTCTATTTTATCGATTTGGAATTTTTATATTTCTATTTATGTAATTTAAACAAAAATCGCAGTTATATTATTACTCTTCTAATGTGCTAAAATTAATAAGATGTTTTTTTTTGTAAAATATTAGATTCTTAAATTCGATCTTTATAATAAATTATATTCACATATCGCCAAAATATATGATTGTATTCATTTAAATTAATAAAAATTGATAATATCATATTTTTGGGGTTACACTAAATATTTCATTGATTTTCAACAGTGGCTCAACCCTTACACCCATGTTCAACCCTTACAACATTATTTTTCCTTTTAAATTGCTTATAACTTTAAAACTTTTGGTCGAATTTTTTTGCAATGTACAGCAAAAACATTGCATTTGAGTTGATCTTTCCAACAATATGCGCGAAAACGTGAAGTTCGCACTGCAGAGGAAGTTATGAAGAAAATTCAAAACTATGTCCAACCCTGACAGCACTCCCCTACTAATAAACAAAAAAAATTATTAAATTTTTATTTAAATTAATTATTAAATAAATAAATTGAAAGAACAAAAATTTCATTCGCAATTTCTTAACCCTAAACTAATTTTTTAACCTTGTATTTTTTACCGCACTTTAAACACTAACACTTTTTAAAAAAGACTAATCATTATTATTTTTTAAACTTATTCACTGAAATGTTATTCCCGCAATATTTGAAGGCAATTGGTTTTTTTTCTTCTTTTAGAGTTAAAAAATTATCAATGGCGACCAACATTTAAAAAAATTATCAGATTTGCTTGAAACTTGTTATTCGGGAGTTTTTGGGGTCGCTAAAGGCGAATCTATAGTTACAATTAAAAAAAATTTTTAATTTCATATGGTGGATCTAATATGGCGACCAACAATTTAAAAAAATTATCAGATTTGCTTCAAACTTGTTTCTCGTGGGTTTTTAGGGTCGCTGATTGCAAATTCTGCAATTTTTTATTACCTTAACACTAAAGTATAATAGAAAAACTAAAAATGTAGTATTTAACCATTGTTTAAACAATGTGTAGTTTTTAATTTTTCAATTGTTTGTTTTATCGATTTGGAATTTTTATATTTCTATTTATGTAATTTAAACAAAAATCGCAGTTATATTATTATTCTTCTAATGTGCTAAAATTAATAAGATGTTTTTTTTGTAAAATATTAGATTCTTAAATTCGATCTTTATAATATATTATATTCACATATCGCCAAAATATATGATTGTATTCATTTAAATTAATAAAAATTGATAATATCATATTTTTGGGGTTACATTTTGGCGCCCGAACTAAAAATTTTAAATAATGTATAATTTTAAAAGTAATATTTAAAAGTGAATTGTAATGAAATTATAAGTTTGTAAAATCTGATTGTAGTGTGATTGAGAAATTTTGTTTATATTTTATATCTGTTGTGTATACTATTTATGTCCGATTTATTGATAACTCCTGTTACTACAAGATCGAAAGGACAAGCATTGTACTCAGGTTTGCCTTATAGAAAGAGACGAAGCCACAATCAACGACAGAGATCATTTTGTATACAGAGAAATATAACCGACGAAATGACTAATGACCATAGTGACAGTGACGATCAAAATTCACAACAATTACGTGATTTACGTGAAGAGGTGGCTCGTTTGAGAATTGAGAATGATAGACAACGTTTAGAGATAGAACAATTTAATAGACAGGGGCAGGGTGCACCGCGGGTAGATGCAGGTGAACAGATATATCGCGCTCTGATTCAAGGATTTCAAAATTTAAATGTAGATTGTCCAATACCAAAATTTGATGAAAATTCGAGAAATCCCCATGAATTTCTGGATGCTTTAAAAAAATATTTTAATGTAAAAGTGATTTCTGAATCACAAAAAGTCGAAGTTTTGCGCAATTCGCTTGAGGGTCGTGCAAAATTCTGGTTCGATACGAATCGAGACAATTTCCATGATTTTAATGAATTTGAGACATTATTTTTAAACGAATTTTATTCCGTCCCGATAAAAGTAAAAATTCAGGAAAATTGGCGCGCAAAGCGATATGATTCATCACAAGGTAATTTACAAGGTTATTTTGCAAAACAAATAAGAGAAGCTCAATATTTTCACCCAAAGTTAGATATATATGAGATGAATTATTGTGTTATACAACAAATGCCTATTCGCGTACGTGAAGCTTTAGTGACTGTTGACTATAATGACGTAAAGAAAATAACACAAGCTCTTGCGCAATTAGACATGACATATGCTGATAAAATTGGTAATAAAAAATCGGTTGAAGAGCGAAATAGGGATCACGGTGATAATTACAATAAAAATCAAAATAAACCTAAGAATTCACAATATTATCAACAACGTGGAACATGTGGTTGTATTTTATCATCGGGAAATCAGTCTGATAAAAAAACACAAGAAAAAAATAAAGAATCGGAAATAATATCCCTTCCAAATACAAACATCCCTCCACCCTCAATATCAGCACATGTTAGTAAAATCCATACATCATTAAATAAAAATAATTTAAACTAATAAGGGGTGCGGGGAATTCAGATCCCACCTCGCACCAAATACAATTAGCAAATTTTGAGGATCTTGCTCAGAGCGTAATGTGTGAATCAGATATGGATCAACATAGTAAAATACCATTTTGCCTTCGCGTAATTATAAATATTTTTGAAGTTCCGTCGTCCGCACTTATTGATACTGGAAGCCAGGTGACATGCATCTCGGATGAATATTATAAATATATTTCTCTTCATGGAAAAATAACCGACCTTCCGGTGTCAAATGTGACTTTATTCACGGCAGTCGGAAGAAAATCAACAACAATTAGAAAACAAATTCTTGTAGAAATTCGTATAGATAAAATACAAATAGAAAGCGTGTTTTTGGTTGTTCCTGGACTATCGAACCAGATAATTTTAGCTAACGATTGGTTTTTGAAAAATAAAACATTAATAGATTATGATCGAGGTCTAATAAAAATAAATGATAAACTTATTTCACAAGCATCAACTGCATTTGATCGATTATCAACATATTCGCCAGGAAAAGATGAAATTAAATATATACAAACTCTGTGCTCAAAAACAATTTGTGAGGTTGATAAAAATAAATTAACATTAGAAAAGAGACAAGAAAAACAAATAAATGAAAATAATAAAATTAATGTACATGGCATTTTTTGTTCTTCTTTATACAGTGTTGATAATAATATCGAATTGCATGATGAGACTATAGACAGTGAAAGGGAAGTTATGTGTGAAGAAAATAGTTCGTGGGAATGGTTGTTTGCACCAGTAGTAATGACAGAAAAATCTCAAACGACAGTAAATTCGACGGCAATGATAGTTGTTAATAATATTGAAAAAATCGAAAGCGATGATTGTTTTGACAGGGAAATCCGTACGTTGGTGGAGGGGATGGAAATATCTCAATCTCCGGAACCGGATAATTGTAAAACATATATTGAAAAAGTTCGTGAAATTGCGTCGCAACTCGAAAACGTAACTGATTTTGAAAGATCAATTTTTATTATCATGATGTCTGGGTTTGAGAAATTGCATACAACGAAACCTGAAAGCGCGAATTGCCCTCCATATAAATTAAATATAAAAAAACATAATAAAATAATAAGAAAAACATACTCAGTTCCACATGCACATAAAAGAAAAGTCGATAAAAAAATGGAGGAAATGAAACGATTAAATATCATCGAATATTCCGATAGCAAATATTGCAATCCTTTGCGAATTGTTATTAAAGATGATGGAACAGTACGCGTTTGTTTAGATGCACGTTTCGTAAACGAAATTATTGAATCTGATAGTAAGTCACCACCGATAATACAAGAATTAATTCAAAAATTTTATGGCATGACTAATTTCTCAACGGCAGATTTAGAGAGCGGATATTGGCAGATCCCATTAGATAAGGAATCTCGTAAATATACCGCATTTCTATATAATTCGAAACTATATCAATTTTGTCGAGTTCCTTTCGGTATAAAGACGGCGGGTTCTGCTTTTATTCGTGGTTTGCATAGTATTTTAGGAAATCTTTTCCACGAGAATTTGACAATGTACATTGATGATATGCTAATATCAACCCCCGGAGATATTTTGAGTCATTTTCATGTAATTAGATCAATATATAAGGTGTTACAAGACAATAACTTTACCTTGAAATTGCAAAAATCTAAATTTTGTAGGAAATCTGTTGAATTTCTTGGTTACGAATTATCAATATCGGGAATAAAACCGAAACCAGATAATCTGGAGGTGATTCGAAAATTCTCTCCACCTAAAAATAAAAAAGATCTTCAAAAATTTCTGGGAGTATGTAATTTTTATCGCCAGTTTAGTGTCAGATTCGCAAATTTGATGGATCCGTTTAGAAAATTATTAAAGGAAAAAAACCCATGGGCATGGACGGAAGAACATTGTAGAGCTTTTGAAGTACTAAAAAATAGTTTCGCGAATAATCTTACGTTAAGTCATTTTATCCCTGGGGTTACTTTTCGACTGCAAACGGATGCATCTAACCGTGGAATAAGTGGAATATTATATCAGATAGATAGCGATGGTCAAACACATATTATTGCATTAGTAAGCCGTTGTCTTAATGTAGCTGAAAGCAATTATTCAACGACCGAAAAAGAATTGCTAGCATCGTGTACTCGGTGATAAAATTACGCATTTATCTGATTGGAAATAAATTTATTGTAATAACTGATCACAAGGGATTGACATTTTTAAACTCCGCTGTACACTTGAATTCACGTTTGATTCGTTGGTCAATAGTTCTCCAACAATATGATTTCGAGGTAGTTTATTGCCGGGGTCAGGATAACATTGTCGCGGATTTCTTTAGCCGTAATCCTCGGGGTGTATTTGAAAAAGATAAAGACGAATGCTTATCGATTGATGTAATTGACAGTCAAATATGTGAAATTTATACAGACGCTAATATTGAAAATATTCACCGTGACAAAAATGTGGGAAAAGATTTGAGAAATTTAATCAGTCGACAAAGCTATGATAAAAAAATAAAAACTATAATTGATAAAGTAAATACACCACGATATAGTCGACACTATATGTTGCATGAAAATGTTTTATTTCGATTTGATCGGTTTGTAAATTCGTGGTAGGTTGTTGTACCTTCCGATTTAACGAGAAAATTAATTGATCGTATACACACAAAACTTGGTCATCCGGGTGTATACAAAACACTTATGTATATTCGAAAATTTTATTATTGGAATAAAATGAATCAAGAAATAAAGAAATATGTTATCACGTGCGATCTTTTCCAGAGGGTAAAGCCTTTAAATGTAAATATGACAGGTGAATTTAACCTCGTAAAATCGGAAGGTCCGGGGGATCTAGTGACCGTGGATTTCTTCGGTCCTTTGCCCAAATCGGTTGGAGGTGTCGCATATATTTTCGTATTTCTGGACGCCTTTTCGAAGTACGTTAAATTGTACACAATAAAGAAAGAAACAACAGAGATCGCGTTAAAAAAATTATTTGAACATTACATACCGGAACTCGGTAAACCGAAAAGAATATTGGCAGATAATGGAACGCAATTTACTTCGAGAAGGTGGATAGAAGGTTTGCAGCGGGCAGACATACAGATTATATATTCATCAGTACGTCATCCTCAAGGCAATCCAACTGAGAGAGTAATGCGCTAACTCGGAAGACTGTTCAGAACTCTGTGTTCGGACAGACATACACGGTGGGCGAAACATATTCCGGAAATAGAGTTTTGTATTAATATGACAAACCACCATAGTACGGGATTTACCCCAATTGAACTTCACTTTGGGAAACAACCAAAAGACGAGATTCTTAATATTATAACTTATCCCACGTTGACTGATTTATCAAAAGACGCAAAAATTATGTTAGCTAAAGAAAAAATACAAGTTAATTTCGAGAAGCGCAAAAGATCAAAAGGTCGATTCTCAGCAATTGAGTTAAAAGTGGGAGATTTGGTACTCGTAAGTGAACCAAAACAGTCAGACGCCCTCAAGCGGGTCAAGCGAAAGCTTTTTCATTTGTATTATGGTCCATTCAGGATCTCAAGGGATTTAAAAAATAATGCATATGAGTTGGTAGACATGACAGATCCATCCACGATAAAAGGAATATATAATTTAAGTAACTTAAAAAAATATTTTAAACGACAATCATGATGGATATTCTAGTTTTCTGGACCTGTTCGCGGTGCATTCTGTTTATATGACGATAAACTACATGATGATTAGTTTTATGTGTAATTTTTTTATATATTATATTTGTTGTAAACATGTAAAGTAGGACAATTCTTAATAGTATGATCGAGTGTGTAATTTTTCTTTGTCTAAATTTTTGTAAACAGAGAAAAAGAAAAATAGGGGGGTTATGTGGGGAATAGAATTGTAAAAGTATAGGAGCGAAGGGAGACACAAGAATTTGAAAATATTGTAAGACGACGAGATGGGTGTGAGTGGGGATTGAGCGAACGATAAGGAAAGAATGAATGACCAAAATTGTTAGTCGGTCGCTGATCGTTTTCTAAGTTACACACCACACATAATTTATCTAGTGGAAATAATTATAGGTAAATTATCTCAAGTAGTTTCTAATATTTATTGTTTATATTTGTTTCTTTTAAAAGATTTTCATAAGAAATTGTTTATTTATAGTGTGGTGTAAATTTAAATTGACTTTCAACTAATTGTTATTAATAAATCACCTATTCCATCATCAATGCTCCTGGATTTTAAAGGATATTGATTCCTGAGTTATCCGGATATCCTGAATGCGGGTGATCTCGAATCCCCTTTCTTGGTTAAAACAAAAGATACAAGAAACGAGAGAGCCTCATCTTCAATCATCTGGTATTTGAAACATTAAGGATCTATTGAATTGGATTTACACCAGGAAATAGCATTATTGATGAGTATTTTCAATTAGAAATTATTAATGTTGAAAGAAATCTTGAATTAATTTGATTAAAAAATATTGAAAGCGATAAAAATATCGATCAATAGCGATCGACAAATAATCTTAACTTAACGTTAATACTCTCTTTGACATTTATAACTTGTTTATTTATGTATGGTTCTTTATATGTATGTTGGTGTGGAATGAGTGCGTAATTTTATTGTTCTATTTTATCGATTTGGAATTTTTATATTTCTATTTATGTAATTTAAACAAAAATCGCAGTTATATTATTACTCTTCTAATGTGCTAAAATTAATAAGATGTTTTTTTTTGTAAAATATTAGATTCTTAAATTCGATCTTTATAATAAATTATATTCACATATCGCCAAAATATATGATTGTATTCATTTAAATTAATAAAAATTGATAATATCATATTTTTGGGGTTACACTAAATATTTCATTGATTTTCAACAGTGGCTCAACCCTTACACCCATGTTCAACCCTTACAACATTATTTTTCCTTTTAAATTGCTTATAACTTTAAAACTTTTGGTCGAATTTTTTTGCAATGTACAGCAAAAACATTGCATTTGAGTTGATCTTTCCAACAATATGCGCGAAAACGTGAAGTTCGCACTGCAGAGGAAGTTATGAAGAAAATTCAAAACTATGTCCAACCCTGACAGCACTCCCCTACTAATAAACAAAAAAAATTATTAAATTTTTATTTAAATTAATTATTAAATAAATAAATTGAAAGAACAAAAATTTCATTCGCAATTTCTTAACCCTAAACTAATTTTTTAACCTTGTATTTTTTACCGCACTTTAAACACTAACACTTTTTAAAAAAGACTAATCATTATTATTTTTTAAACTTATTCACTGAAATGTTATTCCCGCAATATTTGAAGGCAATTGGTTTTTTTTCTTCTTTTAGAGTTAAAAAATTATCAATGGCGACCAACATTTAAAAAAATTATCAGATTTGCTTGAAACTTGTTATTCGGGAGTTTTTGGGGTCGCTAAAGGCGAATCTATAGTTACAATTAAAAAAAATTTTTAATTTCATATGGTGGATCTAATATGGCGACCAACAATTTAAAAAAATTATCAGATTTGCTTCAAACTTGTTTCTCGTGGGTTTTTAGGGTCGCTGATTGCAAATTCTGCAATTTTTTATTACCTTAACACTAAAGTATAATAGAAAAACTAAAAATGTAGTATTTAACCATTGTTTAAACAATGTGTAGTTTTTAATTTTTCAATTGTTTGTTTTATCGATTTGGAATTTTTATATTTCTATTTATGTAATTTAAACAAAAATCGCAGTTATATTATTATTCTTCTAATGTGCTAAAATTAATAAGATGTTTTTTTTGTAAAATATTAGATTCTTAAATTCGATCTTTATAATATATTATATTCACATATCGCCAAAATATATGATTGTATTCATTTAAATTAATAAAAATTGATAATATCATATTTTTGGGGTTACATTTTGGCGCCCGAACTAAAAATTTTAAATAATGTATAATTTTAAAAGTAATATTTAAAAGTGAATTGTAATGAAATTATAAGTTTGTAAAATCTGATTGTAGTGTGATTGAGAAATTTTGTTTATATTTTATATCTGTTGTGTATACTATTTATGTCCGATTTATTGATAACTCCTGTTACTACAAGATCGAAAGGACAAGCATTGTACTCAGGTTTGCCTTATAGAAAGAGACGAAGCCACAATCAACGACAGAGATCATTTTGTATACAGAGAAATATAACCGACGAAATGACTAATGACCATAGTGACAGTGACGATCAAAATTCACAACAATTACGTGATTTACGTGAAGAGGTGGCTCGTTTGAGAATTGAGAATGATAGACAACGTTTAGAGATAGAACAATTTAATAGACAGGGGCAGGGTGCACCGCGGGTAGATGCAGGTGAACAGATATATCGCGCTCTGATTCAAGGATTTCAAAATTTAAATGTAGATTGTCCAATACCAAAATTTGATGAAAATTCGAGAAATCCCCATGAATTTCTGGATGCTTTAAAAAAATATTTTAATGTAAAAGTGATTTCTGAATCACAAAAAGTCGAAGTTTTGCGCAATTCGCTTGAGGGTCGTGCAAAATTCTGGTTCGATACGAATCGAGACAATTTCCATGATTTTAATGAATTTGAGACATTATTTTTAAACGAATTTTATTCCGTCCCGATAAAAGTAAAAATTCAGGAAAATTGGCGCGCAAAGCGATATGATTCATCACAAGGTAATTTACAAGGTTATTTTGCAAAACAAATAAGAGAAGCTCAATATTTTCACCCAAAGTTAGATATATATGAGATGAATTATTGTGTTATACAACAAATGCCTATTCGCGTACGTGAAGCTTTAGTGACTGTTGACTATAATGACGTAAAGAAAATAACACAAGCTCTTGCGCAATTAGACATGACATATGCTGATAAAATTGGTAATAAAAAATCGGTTGAAGAGCGAAATAGGGATCACGGTGATAATTACAATAAAAATCAAAATAAACCTAAGAATTCACAATATTATCAACAACGTGGAACATGTGGTTGTATTTTATCATCGGGAAATCAGTCTGATAAAAAAACACAAGAAAAAAATAAAGAATCGGAAATAATATCCCTTCCAAATACAAACATCCCTCCACCCTCAATATCAGCACATGTTAGTAAAATCCATACATCATTAAATAAAAATAATTTAAACTAATAAGGGGTGCGGGGAATTCAGATCCCACCTCGCACCAAATACAATTAGCAAATTTTGAGGATCTTGCTCAGAGCGTAATGTGTGAATCAGATATGGATCAACATAGTAAAATACCATTTTGCCTTCGCGTAATTATAAATATTTTTGAAGTTCCGTCGTCCGCACTTATTGATACTGGAAGCCAGGTGACATGCATCTCGGATGAATATTATAAATATATTTCTCTTCATGGAAAAATAACCGACCTTCCGGTGTCAAATGTGACTTTATTCACGGCAGTCGGAAGAAAATCAACAACAATTAGAAAACAAATTCTTGTAGAAATTCGTATAGATAAAATACAAATAGAAAGCGTGTTTTTGGTTGTTCCTGGACTATCGAACCAGATAATTTTAGCTAACGATTGGTTTTTGAAAAATAAAACATTAATAGATTATGATCGAGGTCTAATAAAAATAAATGATAAACTTATTTCACAAGCATCAACTGCATTTGATCGATTATCAACATATTCGCCAGGAAAAGATGAAATTAAATATATACAAACTCTGTGCTCAAAAACAATTTGTGAGGTTGATAAAAATAAATTAACATTAGAAAAGAGACAAGAAAAACAAATAAATGAAAATAATAAAATTAATGTACATGGCATTTTTTGTTCTTCTTTATACAGTGTTGATAATAATATCGAATTGCATGATGAGACTATAGACAGTGAAAGGGAAGTTATGTGTGAAGAAAATAGTTCGTGGGAATGGTTGTTTGCACCAGTAGTAATGACAGAAAAATCTCAAACGACAGTAAATTCGACGGCAATGATAGTTGTTAATAATATTGAAAAAATCGAAAGCGATGATTGTTTTGACAGGGAAATCCGTACGTTGGTGGAGGGGATGGAAATATCTCAATCTCCGGAACCGGATAATTGTAAAACATATATTGAAAAAGTTCGTGAAATTGCGTCGCAACTCGAAAACGTAACTGATTTTGAAAGATCAATTTTTATTATCATGATGTCTGGGTTTGAGAAATTGCATACAACGAAACCTGAAAGCGCGAATTGCCCTCCATATAAATTAAATATAAAAAAACATAATAAAATAATAAGAAAAACATACTCAGTTCCACATGCACATAAAAGAAAAGTCGATAAAAAAATGGAGGAAATGAAACGATTAAATATCATCGAATATTCCGATAGCAAATATTGCAATCCTTTGCGAATTGTTATTAAAGATGATGGAACAGTACGCGTTTGTTTAGATGCACGTTTCGTAAACGAAATTATTGAATCTGATAGTAAGTCACCACCGATAATACAAGAATTAATTCAAAAATTTTATGGCATGACTAATTTCTCAACGGCAGATTTAGAGAGCGGATATTGGCAGATCCCATTAGATAAGGAATCTCGTAAATATACCGCATTTCTATATAATTCGAAACTATATCAATTTTGTCGAGTTCCTTTCGGTATAAAGACGGCGGGTTCTGCTTTTATTCGTGGTTTGCATAGTATTTTAGGAAATCTTTTCCACGAGAATTTGACAATGTACATTGATGATATGCTAATATCAACCCCCGGAGATATTTTGAGTCATTTTCATGTAATTAGATCAATATATAAGGTGTTACAAGACAATAACTTTACCTTGAAATTGCAAAAATCTAAATTTTGTAGGAAATCTGTTGAATTTCTTGGTTACGAATTATCAATATCGGGAATAAAACCGAAACCAGATAATCTGGAGGTGATTCGAAAATTCTCTCCACCTAAAAATAAAAAAGATCTTCAAAAATTTCTGGGAGTATGTAATTTTTATCGCCAGTTTAGTGTCAGATTCGCAAATTTGATGGATCCGTTTAGAAAATTATTAAAGGAAAAAAACCCATGGGCATGGACGGAAGAACATTGTAGAGCTTTTGAAGTACTAAAAAATAGTTTCGCGAATAATCTTACGTTAAGTCATTTTATCCCTGGGGTTACTTTTCGACTGCAAACGGATGCATCTAACCGTGGAATAAGTGGAATATTATATCAGATAGATAGCGATGGTCAAACACATATTATTGCATTAGTAAGCCGTTGTCTTAATGTAGCTGAAAGCAATTATTCAACGACCGAAAAAGAATTGCTAGCATCGTGTACTCGGTGATAAAATTACGCATTTATCTGATTGGAAATAAATTTATTGTAATAACTGATCACAAGGGATTGACATTTTTAAACTCCGCTGTACACTTGAATTCACGTTTGATTCGTTGGTCAATAGTTCTCCAACAATATGATTTCGAGGTAGTTTATTGCCGGGGTCAGGATAACATTGTCGCGGATTTCTTTAGCCGTAATCCTCGGGGTGTATTTGAAAAAGATAAAGACGAATGCTTATCGATTGATGTAATTGACAGTCAAATATGTGAAATTTATACAGACGCTAATATTGAAAATATTCACCGTGACAAAAATGTGGGAAAAGATTTGAGAAATTTAATCAGTCGACAAAGCTATGATAAAAAAATAAAAACTATAATTGATAAAGTAAATACACCACGATATAGTCGACACTATATGTTGCATGAAAATGTTTTATTTCGATTTGATCGGTTTGTAAATTCGTGGTAGGTTGTTGTACCTTCCGATTTAACGAGAAAATTAATTGATCGTATACACACAAAACTTGGTCATCCGGGTGTATACAAAACACTTATGTATATTCGAAAATTTTATTATTGGAATAAAATGAATCAAGAAATAAAGAAATATGTTATCACGTGCGATCTTTTCCAGAGGGTAAAGCCTTTAAATGTAAATATGACAGGTGAATTTAACCTCGTAAAATCGGAAGGTCCGGGGGATCTAGTGACCGTGGATTTCTTCGGTCCTTTGCCCAAATCGGTTGGAGGTGTCGCATATATTTTCGTATTTCTGGACGCCTTTTCGAAGTACGTTAAATTGTACACAATAAAGAAAGAAACAACAGAGATCGCGTTAAAAAAATTATTTGAACATTACATACCGGAACTCGGTAAACCGAAAAGAATATTGGCAGATAATGGAACGCAATTTACTTCGAGAAGGTGGATAGAAGGTTTGCAGCGGGCAGACATACAGATTATATATTCATCAGTACGTCATCCTCAAGGCAATCCAACTGAGAGAGTAATGCGCTAACTCGGAAGACTGTTCAGAACTCTGTGTTCGGACAGACATACACGGTGGGCGAAACATATTCCGGAAATAGAGTTTTGTATTAATATGACAAACCACCATAGTACGGGATTTACCCCAATTGAACTTCACTTTGGGAAACAACCAAAAGACGAGATTCTTAATATTATAACTTATCCCACGTTGACTGATTTATCAAAAGACGCAAAAATTATGTTAGCTAAAGAAAAAATACAAGTTAATTTCGAGAAGCGCAAAAGATCAAAAGGTCGATTCTCAGCAATTGAGTTAAAAGTGGGAGATTTGGTACTCGTAAGTGAACCAAAACAGTCAGACGCCCTCAAGCGGGTCACGCGAAAGCTTTTTCATTTGTATTATGGTCCATTCAGGATCTCAAGGGATTTAAAAAATAATGCATATGAGTTGGTAGACATGACAGATCCATCCACGATAAAAGGAATATATAATTTAAGTAACTTAAAAAAATATTTTAAACGACAATCATGATGGATATTCTAGTTTTCTGGACCTGTTCGCGGTGCATTCTGTTTATATGACGATAAACTACATGATGATTAGTTTTATGTGTAATTTTTTTATATATTATATTTGTTGTAAACATGTAAAGTAGGACAATTCTTAATAGTATGATCGAGTGTGTAATTTTTCTTTGTCTAAATTTTTGTAAACAGAGAAAAAGAAAAATAGGGGGGTTATGTGGGGAATAGAATTGTAAAAGTATAGGAGCGAAGGGAGACACAAGAATTTGAAAATATTGTAAGACGACGAGATGGGTGTGAGTGGGGATTGAGCGAACGATAAGGAAAGAATGAATGACCAAAATTGTTAGTCGGTCGCTGATCGTTTTCTAAGTTACACACCACACATAATTTATCTAGTGGAAATAATTATAGGTAAATTATCTCAAGTAGTTTCTAATATTTATTGTTTATATTTGTTTCTTTTAAAAGATTTTCATAAGAAATTGTTTATTTATAGTGTGGTGTAAATTTAAATTGACTTTCAACTAATTGTTATTAATAAATCACCTATTCCATCATCAATGCTCCTGGATTTTAAAGGATATTGATTCCTGAGTTATCCGGATATCCTGAATGCGGGTGATCTCGAATCCCCTTTCTTGGTTAAAACAAAAGATACAAGAAACGAGAGAGCCTCATCTTCAATCATCTGGTATTTGAAACATTAAGGATCTATTGAATTGGATTTACACCAGGAAATAGCATTATTGATGAGTATTTTCAATTAGAAATTATTAATGTTGAAAGAAATCTTGAATTAATCTGATTAAAAAATATTGAAAGCGATAAAAATATCGATCAATAGCGATCGACAAATAATCTTAACTTAACGTTAATACTCTCTTTGACATTTATAACTTGTTTATTTATGTATGGTTCTTTATATGTATGTTGGTGTGGAATGAGTGCGTAATTTTATTGTTCTATTTTATCGATTTGGAATTTTTATATTTCTATTTATGTAATTTAAACAAAAATCGCAGTTATATTATTACTCTTCTAATGTGCTAAAATTAATAAGATGTTTTTTTTTGTAAAATATTAGATTCTTAAATTCGATCTTTATAATAAATTATATTCACATATCGCCAAAATATATGATTGTATTCATTTAAATTAATAAAAATTGATAATATCATATTTTTGGGGTTACACTAAATATTTCATTGATTTTCAACAGTGGCTCAACCCTTACACCCATGTTCAACCCTTACAACATTATTTTTCCTTTTAAATTGCTTATAACTTTAAAACTTTTGGTCGAATTTTTTTGCAATGTACAGCAAAAACATTGCATTTGAGTTGATCTTTCCAACAATATGCGCGAAAACGTGAAGTTCGCACTGCAGAGGAAGTTATGAAGAAAATTCAAAACTATGTCCAACCCTGACAGCACTCCCCTACTAATAAACAAAAAAAATTATTAAATTTTTATTTAAATTAATTATTAAATAAATAAATTGAAAGAACAAAAATTTCATTCGCAATTTCTTAACCCTAAACTAATTTTTTAACCTTGTATTTTTTACCGCACTTTAAACACTAACACTTTTTAAAAAAGACTAATCATTATTATTTTTTAAACTTATTCACTGAAATGTTATTCCCGCAATATTTGAAGGCAATTGGTTTTTTTTCTTCTTTTAGAGTTAAAAAATTATCAATGGCGACCAACATTTAAAAAAATTATCAGATTTGCTTGAAACTTGTTATTCGGGAGTTTTTGGGGTCGCTAAAGGCGAATCTATAGTTACAATTAAAAAAAATTTTTAATTTCATATGGTGGATCTAATATGGCGACCAACAATTTAAAAAAATTATCAGATTTGCTTCAAACTTGTTTCTCGTGGGTTTTTAGGGTCGCTGATTGCAAATTCTGCAATTTTTTATTACCTTAACACTAAAGTATAATAGAAAAACTAAAAATGTAGTATTTAACCATTGTTTAAACAATGTGTAGTTTTTAATTTTTCAATTGTTTGTTTTATCGTTAGTAGATATTTTACTAATGAAAAATTATACTATTAAGAAAAAACTAGAAATTTTTTAGTCCTAAGTATAGTTAATGAAAACAAAATAACAACAATTAATTGTTTAAATAATTGAATAAATTGTTAAACTGTTTTTGATATATCAGAAACACTTAAACATTATTTTAATAGGTTTTGTAATTAATTTTCTTCATTTATGAAGCTAATAAAAATATTTTGGCCATACTTAAAAATTGTAAATTTTTTTACTCTAAGAAAAGAAAAATTTATATTGTTTGCTCCCATAGTTTCCCCATGCTTTGGCCATACTTGAAAATTGAAGATTAATAAAATAAATTAGTAATAGTTAATTAAATAATGTATTAGAGTCAGAATTCCTGAAAGGAGACACCCAAAACCTTTTAATTTTTTTTTCGTACTAATGTGGTTATTTAAATAGTATTCATATAAGAAATCATACTACTAAAAGATTTTGCAAAAAAAAATTTTGTTAATGTTATTAACTACTATTGAAAATTTTAAACGAATTTAATTGAAAAATGAATTTCTCAAAAACTTATTGATCGATTTTAATTTTTCAAGTTGCATTTTATTTGTCTTGAAATGAAGTATAACTGACAATATTTTCAGATAAAAATATTTAAGTTCAGTGCAAAATGCAATTGTTTATTTATAAACAATTAAAAATAAATAGTGTTCTGGATGATATTTTAAGTTGAAAAAATACTAAAATGTTCTTAATAAACCACTAAAAAATATCCCGTTGAAAAAAATGGCACGAAGTTTTAAATTGCTTAATTTGAAGCATTTGTGCTGCGGTGCAGTGCGCGACGCTGGTCCTTATTGAGCGTTCGCGCACGTGTTATTGTTTCTGATCGCTGAAACGACTGCGCTTCTCAAACACTACATCTATGTTGGAAATAAATTTATTTTAACGTAATTTTTACATTTAATTTTTTTTTAATGGAACATTTAATTAATTCTTTTTGTTGAATGGTAATTACAGATGCAACTTGAAAAATTAAAATCGATCAATAAGTTTTTGAGAAATTCATTTTTGTTGAACACTTGATTATTTATTATTATTTATTATTTAAGGGAAATTCGTTTTGACAGTCGAAAAAAAATTGACCCTAAAATCAATCAGAAGATTGATTCGAGGGTCATTTTTAATTATTTATTGAAAGATTGAAATTAAGTTGGTATTAGAATGAATGCATTTGTTTGCTGATTGATTTTTAACAGAAATAAACGTTTTCAAAGAGAAAAACAATTTTTTAATTATAAACAATGCGACGAGAGGGTAGCAGCGGACAGAGCATTAGAAATAGAATTGACAAAATATTAAAAATTACCAATTTTATTTATTACAAAATTTACAAACTAATTTTAAATGGATAATTATTAGTTGATTAATAAAATAAATTAGTAATCGTTAATTAAGTAATTTATAATAAGTAAATATCTATTATTATTACGAACAATTTAATTAGGCATTTATTTAATGAATTTAAATAAATCTTTAAATAATAAATTTTCAACAATCTAGTTTTTTGTAATAATATATGCTAATTTGTATCTATTAATCCATATAAATTTTGCTACTACTTTACTTATTTTAACTAATTTTAATAATTAACAATATAAGTTGAATTGTTAAAATTTATACTACTTATGGGAAGTTTCACGCCAATCGTCCCAAAGCTCGTTCCAAAATTCTAATCAACAAAAATCAACTTATGACGGCTATAAATAATAGTCACCTCATACTCATTCGAATAGAAAGTGTCGAATTTAAAAATTCAAAATGGCGTCCTTACTGCACCACTTTTTTAAAAAAATTTTGTATTAACCCAGCCAACAAATTTATTAATTAGCTTCAGAAAATAATTATAAATTGTTGGGAAATGGGCCTCTCTTACGTTTTTTGGGTCGCTGATTGCAAATCTAAAGTTAGGTTTAAAAAATTTTTAAATTAAAAATTGGCAAATCCAATATGGCGACCAACATTAAAAAAATTATCAGATTTGCTTGAAACTTGTTATTCGGGAGTTTTTGGGGTCGCTAAAGGCGAATCTATAGTTACATTTTAAAAAAATTTTAAATTTAATATGGTGGATCCAATATGGCGACCAACAATTTAAAAAAAGTATTAGATTTGCTTCAAACTTGTTTCTCGTGGGTTTTTAGGGTCGCTGATTGCAAATTCTGCAATTTTTTATTACCTTAACACTAAAGTATAATAGAAAAACTAAAAATGTAGTATTTAACCATTGTTTAAACAATGTGTAGTTTTTAATTTTTCAATTTTTTGTTTTATCGTTAGTAGATATTTTACTAATGAAAAATTATACTATTAAGAAAAAACTAGAAATTTTTTAGTCCTAAGTATAGTCAATGAAAACAAAATAACAACAATTAATTGTTTAAACAATTTAATAAATTGTTAAACTGTTTTTCATATATCAGAAACACTTAAACATTATTTTAATAGGTTTTGTAATTAATTTTCTTTATTTATGAAGCTAATAAAAATATTTTTTCCTATTTTATGATTTTTTAAATACTTAGCTTAGTGTGTTACTAAGATCATAAGAATTGTTAAAAATTTATGTTACAAAAATTGTAAGAATTTTAGAAATTTTAATTTTTAAAGGGTAGTTTTTGTGGTAAAGGGTGAATTTTGACAAATTATATTGGGGATAATTTAAAGTCTTAAATCAACAAAAAAATTTCAGGAGTGGAATTTCTAAACTAGATATCAAATTAATGTCGTGAAGCTGAGAGAACCAAAGGTTACATTGTTGAAATTTCCCGCGTTATGTCTTTAAGTTACGCTGTTGTACGCTAGGTGGCGAACATCAGCTTTATTATTTCTTTCTCACTAGCGAGTTTGATCCTCAATACCTTAAATAGAAGTGCATTGGTGGATATACTTTTTCTACGTGGTCTGTTGCTTGTACGTATAGTAGATACATTTTGAATTTTGAAAGCAAGCAAATCTAATAATTTTTTTTAAATTTTTGGTCTCCATATTGGAGACTGCATAATACTGCATAACTGCAATCGGTTGAGGTGCATTGAATTTCTAAATATTTTCAACTGTCTTTCTGGCGTTACAATAAAAGAGTGAGCAGCTTGAATTTTTGATACAGCAGGTGCATGCGAAAATCTTCTTGCAAGTTTCCGCTTCACTTTCTCGTGCTGTTGTTTGTTGTAAAAGAAAACCTGCGTATTTTGAATGTAGTTATTTGCCTATTCAAAAAGAGTTTTTGCGTTTAAAATTGATTTATCTAGTGGTGGCTGTCTGTGGTAGTAATTAAACTGCTGCGATATCATGAATGTTACAATCAGACAATAATATAATGCTACAGTGTTTTAATTCGCCTTCGTGCTTGTAATAAAACACTACAGGATGGACTGTACACTGATGATTGTTATAATGAAATCCTTGTATAGCATCCTGAGCAACAAAAGAATAGTTCTCGGGGAAATCGCACTGCACAATTACCTCATCTTCTTTCAGATTGTCTGTTGAATAATTGAAGTAGCTGGACTGATTTTTAGGGATAAAATTTTGCTGGGAACATTCTTTGAAATCATTTGATAGATCTGTACAGATCTATCAAATATCTATCAATTTTTATTTTCTCAAAGGCTAGACTTTAAAAAAAAATAAAAATCAATACAAGGCCCATTATTATTTAAAAAATTTGCTTGTTTGTGTCTGAAAACAAAATCAATTTAAAGCCCTAAAATAGTTTAATTTTATTTGAAATAAAATTAAATATTTCAAACATTAAATTGTTTAGTTCTTAAAATTAAACAACAAATATATTCTTTAAAAATAGGAATATTAAACACCATATTATGAGATTAAAAGGAATAAAAAAATTTTTATATAAGATTTCCCCTTTGTGCGAAAATTCTAGCTTTAAAACTAACAATACTATGCATGAAAGAAAGCTTGTGGGTACTCTAGAAAGTGGTGAAACGCCGGGGAGCTGGTAAAGACAAAGAAGCAAAGAACAAACGTTTTGAGCAATGCATTGCTTCGTGACAATTGCGGAGCATGCGGGGCGTCTACGAACGTGAGAAAGCGGAGAAGAGACGAGGAGAGCCATGCATCGAGCATAGGCATGCAGTAACTCGTATACATCTATATATATATACTAGGGGGGCTGCGCCCCCCTGCGCGCCAACCCCCCGTGATTTTTTATTTTAAATTCGTCCTTGGTTTTTAATATTATTAACCTTTTTAGGATTTTATGATTTTGGCAAATCTGAAAATTTTAATTTAAACCAATTTAGCATCTCACCTAAACTAAAAAATATTTATTAAAATTATTTATTATGTAAATATATTAAACAATTAATTAAAAATTTAAGTTACATTTTTTAAAAATGTAACTGTTGTTTTGTAATCAACTTTAACCAATTTTAAAGTTTATTATACCTCCTCGTGGTGCATCTTGAAAACAAATTCATTAAAACTCAATTTTAAAATAAATAAATGTACTTACATGTATGCACTTACAATTTTTGAATTGTAAGTGCCCCCCCTTTGGAATAGGGCGCCCTTAGAAATCCTGACTCTGCGGCGGCGAAATGTTATATATATATATGGGGGATTCCGCGTCAAGTGATCAAGGGGTCTTTTGGTGCAATGTTTATTTCAATAATTTTTTACTCTTAAACAATTAAACATACAAATTTGACAAAGTACATTTTGGAAAGGTTTTTTCATGCTCTTTCGAATGGAAATAAGCATTTTGAAAAAAAAATTTTTGACCCAAAAAAATCAAAATTAAAAATAAATTTCAATTTTTGGGGGAGAAAGACCCAATTTTTTTTTTTTTTAAACGAAAGCTGAGGTTTTTTCCTAAAAGGACATATAAATGGTAAAGTGGGACTAGAATGTTTAAACATTGAAAAAAAGAAGTTTCTACTCGCCGGAGCGCTCAAAACCCGGTTTTAAGCTCCCTTTAGGAGAAAATTCTTTTTTCAATGTTTAAACATTCTAGTCCCACTTTACCATTTATATGTCCTTTTAGGAAAAAACCTCAGCTTTCGTTTAAAAAAAAAAAATTGGGTCTTTCTCCCCCAAAAATTGAAATTTATTTTTAATTTTGATTTTTTTGGGTCAAAAAATTTTTTTTTTCCAAAATGCTTATTTTCATTCGAAAAAGCATGAAAAAACCTTTCCAAAATGTACTTTGTCAAATTTGTATGTTTAATTGTTTAAGAGTAAAAAATTATTGAAATAAGCATTGTACTGAAAAACACAAAAATTTAACCCCCTCCCCCTCGGAAAATATTGGACTAGGTAAAAAAATATTTTCACGAAAAATTACTATCTATGAGTACTACAAAAGCCCCAAGTTTTGCTACGATTGGAGAAAATTTTTTCTCCACCTTGATCACTTGACATGAAATGCCATATATATATATATATATATATATATATATATATATATATGGGACATTCTTTGCCAAGCGGACCACCCCATCTTTCCATTTTTGTTTTCATTAAAAAAATATAAAACCTTTTGGAAAAATTAGCTTAAAGTGTCTACTTTTGTATGCCGTTGGGCGATTTTAAAAATCCAAGATGGCGGCTGAGATATAGAGCTTACAGTCGAGAAAATACAAGAATTGCTTACATTAAAGGCCCATAAATAGTTAGTAATTGCTCTTATCTATTTAAAATAAACTTGCAAGAGGCATTTCGAGGTCGCAGAATAAGAATAATAAGTTAGATTCCTAAAATTCAAAATGGCGGATCCAATATGGTGGCAAAAGAGTTAAATTATCTCCGATTTGCTTTAAATTTGTTTCTCGGGGGTTTTTGGGGTCGCTGATTAAGAATCTCACGTTAGATTTACAAAATTCAAAATGGCGGATTTAATATGGTGGAATAAAATTTAAAAATATCCTCCGTTTTGCTTTAAATTTGCTTCTCGGGGGTTTTTGGGGTCGCTGAATAAGAATCTAACGTTAGATTTACAAAATTCAAAATGGCGAATCCAATATGTCGGAATAAGTTTTTTAAATATCCTTTGATTTGCTTTAAATTTGTTTCTCGAAACTTTTTGGGGTTTTATGGCAGCATCAATTTAAATATATCCTTCGATTGACTTGAATCTTGTTATTAGGGGGTTAGGTTACAAACCGGTATATTAATTTTGATTCGGACTTTTGTGATGGCCCTTAATTAGTCGATTTTGGGAGGCTCCAAGCTGCCAGAGTTGGACTCTGTTTATTACTGCGGGATCGTTATCCTACTGTTTTAAAAGTTACCGTTCTGCTTTGTTTATTATTTAATTTCAGAAAACAAGGATGTAATTTAGACAGGTAAGTAAGAAAATTTGGATATAGTTTAATTAAATTTTATGTTTATTTTCCCAATTGAATACCCATACAGAAATAGAAAGTGTGGAAAAGTGTAGTT
Source organism: Leptopilina myrica (nomen nudum) (assembly GCA_032872475.1). Lineage (NCBI taxonomy): Eukaryota > Metazoa > Arthropoda > Insecta > Hymenoptera > Figitidae > Leptopilina > Leptopilina myrica (nomen nudum). The sequence continues at coordinate 28,177,100 of CM065464.1, forward strand.
TAGTGTTAATATAGATTACATATAATTGAAACGATACAAATTACTTACAGCTACCGGCGGGGGTTGCTCCTTTTGGTATCACAAAATTGAACCACCGTCGGGCAAGATTTACGTTGTCTCACAGTCTTTAATATTCTTTTAATTATTAGAAAATTATTGACGTAGAATTACGAGCAAAGGATTTGCTTTCTTTATTCGCGAGATTGCACTTGTGGTTGAACGGTCGCGGGCAATATCTATGCAACCGGCCGTTCCTCCTTTGTGTAAACTCACTTGTGAATCTATTCCTAGGAAAACTGGTGCGGGCAATATCTATGCAACCGACAGTTTTATAAGAAATTCGATCACGCTTGTGGATCTCTTCTCTATCAATCTGATGCGGGCAATATCTATGCAACCGATAGATAGATAGAGAATTTGATCTCACTTGTGGGCCACTGAAGTTTGAACGGACGCGGGCAATATCTATGCAACCGGCCGGTTATAAACAACAAGATTTCAGAATTATGATTTATATTAATAATTCTGAAATCTCTCCAAAATCAGTCCGCACTGGACTCCACCGGCTCAGAGAATTTGAAAATTTTAACGTCTGCCCTGAATCATGCAATTCGGGATCCGGGTCGCGGACGGGCCTTTTGCGCGAAATTTCTCTGTCCCAAAACACTTGCTAGGTTAGACCCAGGAGAGGTGTCTTCGAGAAGAAGCGAGAATTCGTACTGCGTTGATTAAAGATTCGCGACAAGCCTCCAACCCTTACCTTTAGTGCAAAAAGTGGGGAAGACAGAAAATTTTAGGTAGTAGGAGTAAGGAGTAGGAGAAATCATGGGCCCATTGGTCAATGCATTTTTGCTGACGTTTTGGATCTCACAGTAGGACCGTGAGAACGGAAACAGTCTGTTAACATGATACTTTTTGAGACATTATTTTAAAATAACTTAGAATTTAAATAATAATTATATTGTTTAATTAATAAAATTATTATTCATCTCAGTTATAATAATGAATATAATTTATTTATTGCAATTATATTATTCCTACTTTTTATAGGTTGTTTGTATATATATCTTACATTTTGAGTAGAGTATATATGTATATACATATACATACAACCTAATGTCCTCCGGCATATTGTTGTAACAACAATGTTTACAACAAAATGTTTAACTATTGTCAATTTGTTGTATCTGCATCTAGCTTGATGCATAGGTTCCAATAGCATGAGGCATGTAAGCCTCGTGGCTTTGAGTCAGCTGTAACGCACGTGCGTTTGTTTTGAAGCTGTAGTTTACAGCTTATGGGCCCTGAGGGGAGAGGAAGGTTTCACGCACAGCAAGGTAGCGATAAAAGGCATGCATAACGCGGTTGTGTTAGTGCCCGTAGCATGTATAGTGTTGTGAGCCGGGGAAGCCAGTGAGTGTGCTGGTGTCTACAAGCGGCGGCTGCATGAATGTGTGTGTATTGCCGCCGACCATCCCCACACACGCGCAACCTCACAGCATATTTGCTTAGTTTATACAGCAATTACATATATATGCATACACACATACATTGGCTGCAGTATTGCGCCTTCCTTATAATCTTTAGGTTTACGATTTTGTTGCAAAATCCCTACTCATAAACAAAATTTAAATTATAGTATTATTTGATAGTTCGAAATTCTTTTTTTACTAATGTTGCTACAATGTTAGTTGTCGCCTTTTTTCGCTTCGTAACATTGCGGCAACATTCGCCTTATTGAATTCCTCATAATTACTCATAATATATATATAATATTAACTTATAAAATTTGGAGAGATATTGCGGTGTACACTAATTATTTTATTTTAATAGTGGCAATTATAGTTCAGAGCTAAGAGCATTTGGTAACGTAAACACTTCCTTATCAGGGTGTCGGGTATCAGGCGGCAATGCCTTATACTCAGCAGGCCGCCTTAACGGTTAAAAATTATTAAGCAGGGTTGCCATAATTTCATATATAACAGGTTAATTTATATTACGTGCTGGCATATATCAATCAACCCAGTGGGCAAAAAACCATCATTGTTTCAAAAACGTTCCAAAAACGTTTTTAGAACGTTTCATGACTGCCAAATAACATCCCAAAGGCGTTATATGTTTCAAAAACGTTTTAAAAGCAATGGAACGTATTTGGAACATTATTTAGCAGACATGAAAGGTTCTAAACACGTTTTTGGAACGTTTTTAAAACAATGATGGTTTTTTGCCCACTGGGAAGTAACTCTGAAAACGAAAACGAACAATAAATAAGTTTGTTTGGTTAATAATTCTTTAAAGTGATTTGAGTTTCTACATTTATTGTTATTTCTTTAACGTATTTATTTTTAGAAAGTAAGTTTAGTTGTTTAATGTAAATGCATTAAATTATTTTTTAATAATTATTAAAAATACTGCCTGGTAAAAAAAGTCTCGTTTTAAAGTAAATCGAAGGATATTTTTTAATTGATGCTGCCATAAGACCCCAAAAAGTTTCGAGAAACAAATTTAAAGCAAATCAAAGGATATTTAAAAAACTTATTCCGAAATATTAACTCCGCCATTTTGAATTTTGTAAATCTAACGTTAGATTCTTATTCAGCGACCCTAACAACCCCCGAGAAGCAAATTTAAAGCAAAACGGAGGATATTTTTAAATTTTATTCCGTTATATTGAATCCGCCATTTTGAATTTTGTAAATCTAACGTGAGATTTTTAATCAGCGACCCCAAAAACCCCCGAGAAACAAATTTAAAGCAAATCGGAGATAATTTAACATTTTTGCCACCATATTGGATCCGCCATTTTGAATTTTAGGAATCTAACTTATGATTCTTATTCTGCGACCTCGAAATGCCTCTTGCAAGCTTATTTTGAATAGATAAGAGCAATTACTAACTATTTATGGGCCTTTAATGTAAGCAATTCTTGTATTTTCTCGACTGTAAGCTCTATATCTCAGCCGCCATCTTGGATTTTTAAAATCGCCCAACGGCATACAAAAGTAGACACTTTAAGCTAATTTTTTTAAAAGGTTTTATATTTTTTTAATGATAACAAAAATGGAGAGATGGGGTGGTCCGCTTGACAAAGAATGTCATATATATATGAGCCGCCGGATCGTAGAAGGGCACGTAAATTTTTCTCGGCCGAAAACGAAGTCCCCTGGACATTAAAAATTTGACTTTCGAATTTAAATATCTCATGTACATATCCTTATAGGAAATTTCATTGCGCATCTTTTTTTCTTAAGAAATTTTTTTGTATCTATTACCGTTTTCGAAATATAAGGGAAAAACTGTTATTCTAAAAAACGAAATTTTAATTGTTTTTTTCACTTCAACTCGCGATTACTCAGTCAATTTTACGAATTTCTTAATGAAACAAAAACGAAAATACGCGTAATTATATCCTACGAGTGAATAAAAAAGAAAAATGTTGTTTTAATTATAAATAAAAAAGTTATTAATTTTTTATTGAGATATTGCAAAATTCGTAAACTGAAATTTTCACTAAGCGGGGAAGTTGAACAAATTTTGAGCAACAAAAAACTTCCAGTGAGAAAATTGTTCATTAAGGTCTAAACAAGTTTTTCCCGAAAGATACAGTTCAATTAAACAATTAGTTAACAAATGGCGAATGTTTAAAGTTGCTAGCGGCTGGCCGTTTAGCGCGCGTCAACTCGCCATATTAGTGTTCGGGAGTCCTGTGTTATATTTTCTGTAGAAAAATGATTATTTTTTGGGTTTTTTTATTTTATAATTATATTTAATTAATTAATAATAAATATCAATGTAATAACACCTTGTATTTTATTATACCCTATAATTTAAAAAATTGTTGTTTATAAATTCGAATATTGATAAGAATATTAGATTATGTTTTGTTTTCATTGTGAAGGTCAAATGCATTAAAAGTAAACAAACCGTTCACTGTTGCGAATTTTAAAGAATATGTGTTTTTAAAGTGTCTAAAAAAAGTTTTTTTAATTTTACAGATTAAGTGTTTAAAAGTGCGTAAAAAAGGTTCTTTTGCAAATAAAAAAAACTTATTTTTTTGTTATAGTAAAAAATTCAAAGTAATTACTTTTGATGCATTTGACCTTCACAATGAAAACAAAACACAATCTAATATTCTTATCAATATTCGAATTTATAAACAACAATTTTTTAAATTATAGGGTATAATAAAATACAAGGTGTTATTACATTGATATTTATTATTAATTAATTAAATATAATTATAAAATAAAAAAACCCAAAAAATAATCATTTTTCTACAGAAAATATAACACAGGACTCCCGAACACTAATATGGCGAGTTGACGCGCGCTAAACGGCCAGCCGCTAGCAACTTTAAACATTCGCCATTTGTTAACTAATTGTTTAATTGAACTGTATCTTTCGGGAAAAACTTGTTTAGACCTTAATGAACAATTTTCTCACTGGAAGTTTTTTGTTGCTCAAAATTTGTTCAACTTCCCCGCTTAGTGAAAATTTCAGTTTACGAATTTTGCAATATCTCAATAAAAAATTAATAACTTTTTTATTTATAATTAAAACAACATTTTTCTTTTTTATTCACTCGTAGGATATAATTACGCGTATTTTCGTTTTTGTTTCATTAAGAAATTCGTAAAATTGACTGAGTAATCGCGAGTTGAAGTGAAAAAAACAATTAAAATTTCGTTTTTTAGAATAACAGTTTTTCCCTTATATTTCGAAAACGGTAATAGATACAAAAAAATTTCTTAAGAAAAAAAGATGCGCAATGAAATTTCCTATAAGGATATGTACATGAGATATTTAAATTCGAAAGTCAAATTTTTAATGTCCAGGGGACTTCGTTTTCGGCCGAGAAAAATTTACGTGCCCTTCTACGATCCGGCGGCTCATATATATATATATATGTACATATGCTGCTGTTGTTGTTCATAACAAAAATTGTAAAATGATATAATTATTTAAAATCGATTATTAATTGATATAATCATACTGTTAATTAATATAATATACTATTCGTATAATCTCCAAGAGTTTGCTTTGTAAGTTAGATAAAATATAAAATTTATAAAATATAAAATTATTTCTGCGCTTGTCTCATGGGTCGCATCGTTTTTGCTGGCACTCGAAATTCCCTAGTAAAATGTGATCTTTGACTTCCTTTGACTTGGTTTAAAAGAAGTTTCAATAATTTCGAATAAATAATAATTTTAATATTTTTGTTTTTTTTATTAAATATAGGCGTAACAAAAAAAATTTCTATTTTTTCCGTGACTAAAACAGAGTGGTGCACTATTTGTTTCCTCACTTCTCAGAGTAAAATAAAGTAAAAAAAATTATTAGACCACGTGACGCACACAGTGGTACAAGAAAAATAAATTTTTTTGATAAAAATTTGAACAAATAACAAAAAATTTTCTTTTTTCTTCCTCAACTAAAAATAAGTAGTGCACTATTTTTTAAATAATTCTGAGTAGAATAAAGTAGAAAAAATTTTAGACCCCGTGACACGCACAGTGGTACCAGAAAAATAATTTTTTTTTTTGAAAAAAATTGGAAGAAATTTCAAAAAATTTGTCTATTTTTTTCATGACTAAAAATAAGTGGTGCCTCATTTATTTCCATACTTCTGATAGTAAAATAAAGTAGAAAAAATTATTAGACCCCGTGACGCGCACAGTGGTACGAGCAAAATAAATTTTTGTGATATAAATTAGAAAAAAATTTAAATCATTTTCCTTGACTAAAAATAAGTAAATTTTATGAATTTCAGGAAATTCCTTAAATAATATCATTATTATTTTCTGTCATATATAAATATCTTACGCACAATATTTTTAACAGGATGTCACAGAAATGACATGTAGATATTCTAGGATATTTCGTTTATTTTAGTTTGTCATGGGAATTACATGTGGATATCCTAAGATGTCCAGTAAAATTTTGGTCTGGATATCTTGGGGTTTGCCCTGGGATATCCTAGGATATTCTATGTACATTTAGTTTAGATATCGTGGGAATCACATGTGGATATCCTAGGATATCCACTATACTTTTGGTTTGGATGTTGTGGAAATTGCTTGCAAATATCCTAGGACATTCTATACAATTTTAGTTCGGATATTATGGGAATCAGATGTGGATATCCTGGGATATCCAGTATATTTTTAGTTTAAATATCATAGAAGTTACTCTGGATATCCTAGGATATTCTATATATTATTGTAACATTTTTAATACATTAAAGCAATTTCCTTATATTGTAACAGTCTGTTAAATAAAAACTCTAAAAAATTCAATTATAATACGTGTAATTTTATAATAATTCATAAGTCAGTCTGTTTCTCTTACAATATCAACTTTTGCAAATTAAAATCTTTCAAATTAATACTTATATCGATCTATATTTTCACTATACGCATACACATCATTCAGTTCACAAATATATATACACACACACAAATATTCCTTCTTTTAACATATGCAATGTCCATCAATAATTATCAAATTGAGCATTGATCAAGTGTAATAATAAATAATCGCATTGCAGCTTGCACTTACTATACATTTATATGAAGGCGATGCTTTTCTGATATACAATGAGATTCGTCTCGAATCGTTCCTCGACCCTTCCGCATCCAATACACGATATTTCGCTCTTGTTGATGTCAAGAAACTTGTTCAAATGTGATCTTCTATAAAGCACTGTGAATCAATCAATCCACCAATAACTCGTTATCGTCCACTGATTCAGTATTCCGATGTTGATTATTCACCTGCTTTCTTCGTGATTTTTGTTACCAATTAAACAATCATTATTATCGGATGAAGCAATTGAAGGGATTGGAAATTGCCCTTATCTAATATATTTCTTCCTTTTTCGTATATTAATAAAAGAAAAGCCACGATGCAATTAATTTACAACGTCAACAATATATAAATTTGAAATAATATTTTACAATCAAAGTTATTCGCTCACCTGTGGCTTTTTCTGATCCTCTCATTATTATTATTCAATTTACAAATTTCATTTCCCACTTAACTATATCCCTTCCCAATCTCCAATCCAACTCACTCACATTCCTACATTTACATTCACTCATACATCTGTATCGTTACATATCCTCCCTTTTGTTTGTGACAATGATTAATCTTGACTCAAACAAATAATACGCTATTTACAACTATACGCAATCGAAAAAAATGCATTATTACAACGTCGTTTTTTTAGTGGAACTATTGCCAAAAATTTAAATATCAATTAAATATGTAGAATTAATTCGTTGATTTAATTATATTTGAGTCATTGATGTACATGTCCTTCTCGTTCGATTATTACAGTACACTAATTTTATATGGCTTCAAGGATTTTTTGCTAAAATTTCCTTTAACCCGTGTGGAATCATCCATCTCCGAGAGCTCAAAAGCATTGTCATTAAATTCTTTTGTGATCACGTATGGCCCATAAAAAATGTGAAAAAATTGATCTATCTTTCCATTCACTTTGCTCGACAATCGGGGTATTTTCAATAACACTAATTCTCTATTTTATCGCGTATTCGTTTCCCAAGATGCAATTCTAATGGAGCATAACCGGTTGCACTACTTACCGATAAGTTTAACCATTCCTTAATATGTCTAATGTGTTTTGCCCACCTTGTATGTCGTTCCGAACAAACCGTACGAAACAATCTTCCGATTTCCCTCATTGTACGCTCTGCCGGATCTGACTGGGGATGTCTGATTGAACAAAATACCGCTTTTATATAATTTTTCACTATAAATTTTCGCCACGCAGATGACGTGAACTGAGTCCCATGGTCGGTTAAAATACGCTGCGGCTTATTTACTTCTTGTATATATTGCTCTATTTTATTTATTGCGCTCTGTGTCGTCTCCCTTTTTATAGGATAGAGTTTCACGAGTTTAGAAAACACATCTAAGACAACCAGAATATACTTTACACCCCCGTAGACGTTGGCAATTCCCCAAAAAAATCGATTGCAATCAATTCGCCTGGAAGTTTTGATTGCACGTGCAAGAAATCTCCTTCCATGGTTTCTTTCTGAACACTCTCTACTCTATTCTGCGCTGGCGAAAAATAACGACTAAAATAATCGGCTACAATATTGTCCCTTCCCTTACAGTATCTAATCTCAAAATCGTACTCCTGCAATATGAGTGACCATCTTATCAATCGCGCGTTAGAAAAAGGTGTATGCATATGAAATGTAAGGGCTTGGTGATATGTAACTATATAGAATTTTTTAGCAAGTAAATATGTTCGCAATTTTATTACCGCATAAATTATCGCTAATAACTCCAATTCAGTAGCACCATATGCGCTTTCATGCTTTGTCAATGTCCGGCTAATTAAGGTGACAATTCGCAGGTTATTGTCCTTATCAAATTGATACAAAATAGCACTAATACCCGCCTTGCTTGCGTCCGTCTGTATCCTAAACGGTTCTTTCACGATATAATGTTTTAGAACCACCATATCCACAAATTGCATCTTTAATTTACCAAAAGCTTGAGCATGATTATCCGTACACTGGAATCGATTTTTGACACTCAAAACATCTCTAAATGGTTGAATGTAGTTAGCGTATTTCATTACAAACCCGCGATAATATCCCATTACTCCCAACACCCTCATTAATTCTTCTCGCGAACGCGGCTCGGCCATCTTCTCAATCAGCGACAATTTTTCCGGATTCGGTTTGATCTCGTCCACCGATAAAATAAATCCTACAAATGGAACCTCTGATCTGCAAAAAATCGTTTTCTTTAATCGTAACTTCGAACCCACTTCCAAACACTTATCAAACATTTTTTTCAAATTCGATAAATGATTCTCAAAACTTCGTGAATTTATTAATAAGTTGTCTACGTAAGCTGTTAGAAATGTTTCGAATTCTGGACCAAAAACTTCGCGTAACGCCCGCATGAATATTGCACCTGCTGTCTTTAAACCCATAGGAATTCTGGTAAACTGATAACATTGACCTTCAATTAAGAACGCAGTATATGGTCGCGATTCTTTTGCTAGTACGATATGATAATAACCGCTGGTCGGAACAGTTCTAAAAAATGTGTGGTTCCATAATATTTTGGATAACATCTGCAATAGCAGGCGGTCCCTCCTGATCGCTATCTATCATTGTATTCAATTTTCTCGCATCTAAGCACAATCGTACTGTTCCATCTTTTTTCTCTACCGCTCTTATTGGATTGCATTGTGCGCTACACGACTTTTCTATAATTTTCGCTTCTATCAATTTTTTTATGCAACTTGTGATCGTTCACGAAGAGCGATTGGAAGGGAATACGACATTCTTATTATTGGTCTTTTAACGCACAATTTTAAATGATGCTCATAACCAAGCAAGCATCCGGGCTCTTCAGAAAATACTTCCTGATATTCTAATACCAAATCAATTAATTTCTTTAAATCTGTCTCATTTATATTAACCGTTTCGCGAATATACTTGACTATTTCATTTTGATCGACGTGATTTATTTCGACATGTTCAACCTTGCTTTTATTCGATTTCATCTTATTTAATAATATCGATTCTATTGATAAAATTTTATTAGCATTTTGATTGTCTATTTCCCGATCATTAAATATTATTCCTGAGCGCACAATAACTTTATTTAATTCATTATCGATATTTGGTAAATCATTATTAATTGAGACCGATAATCCCCTAATTAAAGATTCTCCGAATCGAATACTTTTTTGCCCGTAGTCAATTATTGTATTTAATTTATCCATAATATCATTGCCTATTATGACGTCATATGATAATGCCGGTATTGCCATAAAACGAACGCGCCACTTATTCTCGCCTATATGCATATCTTCCTGTATTTGAGTATCAACTTTTTTTGCCCTATATCCAAAAGCATCTACTACTGTTAAATTAGTTATCGGTAAGATTTCGATCTTATGTTTATCTACTTTCTTGAATTTTTCTGTTGACATACACGTCACTTGGCTCCCTGTATCCACAAGAGAAATGCACAACTCGTCTGCCACATTCGTCATTATTCGCGGGCTATGCCCCACCACGGGTCTCGCGTGGGCTGGAACGTAATCACCTATCACATCATAAAAAAGATCCTGATATGCTAACTCGATTCCCCGTCTCGATACCGGATCCATTAATTTCGAGTGGGGTAATAGTTTTCCGATTGTTGATCATCTTGGGTGTTTTCGGCAAATGCTCGGATTATACTCCAGATTACGTCAGTGGTGCTCACTTTAATTTTTGAATATGTCTGCTATTATTGTTTACGTAACACGTTGTAATTGGTTACTTCGGTAAGCTCTTAATTTTCATTGGTTTAAATATTATGAATTGTCACAATATGTGAAATGTCCCTTAGGTTCTAGAAAAATTGTTTTAAAACCCAACCTTCCGTTTGGTAATTTCCTTAAAATTCCATAGAAATATGTTACCTGATAAACCAGATTGTGCTCTCACTTCGAATTCCGATTACACTCTGGTTTATCTAGTAACATTTTTTCTAAGGAATGGAAGGAAATTGCCAAACAAGAGGTTGGGTTTTAAAACAATTTTTCTAGAACCTAAGGGACATTTCACATATTGTGACAATTCATAATATTTAAACCAATGAAAATTAAGAGCTTACCGAAGTAACCAATTACAACGTGTTACTTAAACAATAATAGCAGACATATTCAAAAATTAAAGTGAGCACCACTGACGTAATCTGGAGTATAATCCGAGCATTTGCCGAAAACACCCCTTCTATACTCCCCTCAGATACCACCGGTATTGTCTGTAGACGACTAGTACTCCCTACTTTTTCATTTTCGTTTCTTCGATATTGACTGTCCCCACTATCGTAATTCACGCCTCCCGACGCTTCGTCTATTCCTTCGGTTTGTACATTTATACTCATTATCGCTTGTCGTGTATTAAATGGTCTTCTCGTTGTTCCTAGTTTTCGAGTTTCTGCGGTTACGTACGACGAATCACATCTACTATCACCTGAGTCACCACCCCTACTTTTTCGATCATCTTGGACACTCTCCCCGCTTCTAATCTGCTCCCTTTCGGTGTTTCTATTTCTCTTCTCGTCTTGTTGACCATATCTATTATTTTGTGTGTATGTATTACGGTTCCAATTCGATACTGCCCGTTGGTTATTGAAGGAGATACCCGCTAGAGCTACCTGTACTTCGCATGGCATCTGATTAATAATAATCCGATTCTTTTCCATGACTGACATTGGAGGCTGTAAATGTGCAGCTTCACTTAGTTGTCCATAATAATAATTAACCAAATTCGACTGATATGCGTCATATTTTCTATTAAGCCACTTATCACGCTTTCGCTCCTATGTATCGACCGACAAAAATTCGTTTCGAAAAGCGTCACAAAATTGGCCAAAATTATCTAAATCGTGTCTTACTGCATCAAACCAGATTCTAGCATTCCCTCTAAGAGCGTTTTGTAATGTCTTAGTTTGATATTCTGATGGTATACGACGATATATCATATACTGTTCTAGTTCCTGAATGAATTCAATCGGATCTTCTGACAAATCTCCCGAAAAAATCGGCAAAGCTATATCAATCTGATGCTGTTTGGACCAATCTCCACAATTTTGATTTCTAATACGATATAATTCCACTTTCAAACTTTCAATTTCCCCCTCCAAAGCTTCGATACGCTGATAAAGCCCACTCTCATGTCGTGTTTCTCTATTATCGTTCCTAATATTATCTAATCCCGATTCTCGATAAACTGAAAAATCTCGTGACGCCGATGACATGTCTCTATGACCACAAAATCTATTATTACTATTATTATAGTGGAATTTTGTATCATCATAATCTCGAGAGAAAGAATCGCGAACGTTATATCTTCCGAAAGTGATATTTCTCCGTTGATTGTAAGGTGTCGACGTTACATTCGGTGCCATTATTTTTTTTTAATTTTGTACGCGTCGAGCGAAATAGAAGGAATAGAAAAATCAATTTATATAAAATTAGCCAATATACTATTATGGAGAAATACTAATATAAAATATTTTCATGCGAAACAATCCTGAAATTCACCTTATCAATATTTAGTACGAATCAATTATATTCAATAAACATACAATAATAAACAAGGTAATTGTTTTCAAGACACAATAAACAATAAAGGACAAGACAATTAGATTCAAAACAAAAGAAAGAAGACAATTTCTCACCTTCTATATCACAAAAATTAAAATTTACGAATATTAAATTATTTTTCAATTTATAATATTAAATTACCATACTTTCATTCCGTGATCATTCATGCAAAATGTAAAAAATAGACTCTCAGAGATGTCTTGCCCCACGTTGGGCGCCAAATGTAACAGTCCGTTAAATAAAAACACTAAAAAATTCAATTATAATACGTGTAATTTTATAATAATTTATAAGTCAGTCCGTTTCTCTTACAATATCAACTTTTGTAAATTAAAATCTTTCAAATTAATACTTATATCGATCTATATTTTCACTATACGCATACACATCATTCAGTTCACAAATATATATATATATACACACACAAATATTCCTTCTTTTAACATATGCAATGTCCGTCAATAATTATCAAATTGAGCATTGATCAAGTGTAATAATAAATAATCGCATTGCAGCTTGCACTTACTATACATTTATATGAAGGCGATGCTTTTCTCATATACAATGAGATTCGTCTCGAATCGTTCCTCGACCCTTCCGCATCCAATACACGATATTTCGCTCTTGTTGATATCAAGAAATTGGTCCAAATGTGATCTTCTATAAAGCACTGTGAATCAATCAATCAATCCACCAATAACTCGTTATCGTCCACCGATTCAGTATTCCGATGTTGATTATTCACCTGCTTTCTTCGTGATTTTTGTTACCAATTGAACAATCATTATTATCGGATGAAGCAATTGAGGGGATTGGAAATTGCCCTCATCCAATATAATATTTCTTCCTTTTTCGTATATTAATAAAAGAAAAGCCACGCTGCAATTAATTTACAACGTTAACAATATATAAATTTGAATTAATATTTTACAATCATAGTTTTTCGCTCACCTGTGGCTTTTTCGATTTAACAATTTTATTCTATTATAACACCTTTATACTGAAATTTGTCAATACGTTCGTTCATGTCGTTATTTCTTTAATTTCTGATCCTCGCATTATTACTCAATTTACAAATTTCATTTCCCCCTTAACTATATCCCTTTCCAATCTCCAATCCAATTCACTCACATTCCTACATTTACACTCACTCATACATCTGTATCGTTACAATATATAGTAAAATTGAAATCATCGGAATATCAAAATGATTGGACATCCGGAGATGTCCGGAATATCCTGTATAGGTTATGGGTACGCATGTATGTATGCACGTTTATATACGTATACACAATTGTTGTAAAGTCTAAAAAGAACCTTTTGTTGTAAATCATAATTTTGATTAGCAGAAAAGAAAATGATCATTTTATTATGTATCGTCTTCGCACTCTCACCTTGGATGGCTGTAGCAACACACACGCATACATATTACTTTTGAAACAGTACTAGTATGGCAGCACGCACACAGGCATACTATGTATAACACAGGCCACTCACACACAGTTGGTCACTACTCGTTGCTTCTTCTCCTTCGTTCCATCCTTCCCTCTTCCCCCAGGCCCCATGTGCTTGACCAGCAAACGCACATGTATGATTCAGGCTGATATTATTTCTTTTAAACTCAAAGAAATAATAAAGGAATAATAAGGAAATTATTTAATTCAAAATTATTGCACCCTTTAAAATTACGTGGTGTTTCTGAGTTATTGAACAATTATAATCAGAACACTAGCACTAATATTTAGTGCAATTTTATTTATAATTATAAATAATTTTAATTATTTTTTTTAATAATAATAACAACAATAAACAATTTATTTTAATTTTTTATATATATTAAAATTGGAATTATTAAAAATAATAATTCCAGAAAAGTATCAAATTTTCCTGACGGCTTTCCGTTCTCACGCCAAGCGTGAAATCTTCAAGTCAGCAAAAATCATATTAACCAATGGGCCTTAAGTTCCAACCCTACTTCTACTCCCACAACCACCTTTTCTAATACCAAATCTTTCCCCAAATTTAGAAGCAAGGGCTATAGGAGCAATAAGCATTTTCAAAATTCGCAGTACAATTTTCGCCTTGTTAGTAAGCTCCTCGTAGAGGCATCAAAGCAATCGCGAAATGCCGGGACTCGCCCGTCTGTTAATCGGCCCCTAATCTGATGGATCACTACAAGATAGTGTCTAAGATCTAGGACAGACGAAAATAAATAAAAGGAAAAGTCTTACATTGGTGAGGCCCGACAGAACTTAATTATTATCGCTATCTCAAAATTTTAAATAAAATTTGGATTCGAGTTAATAAATGAGACAACTAAAATTTAAACTCAATTTAAAATTTATTTAAAGGTTCTTAATAATAAATTCAGTGCGTGTGTGCGCGTAACGTTTAGATTTTCCCTTTTTAAGAGTTTTATTTGTGCGTGTACTTGCCTAAGTCACCCAATTCGAAGACCTAGCCAAATTCACCTAAATCAATTTGAAGCTTTGCCCGCCGAGCATCTCAAAACTCAGGCGGTAGTAAATGAGAAAAAAATACAGGTAGAAAGAAGAGAAGGGTGGGTCGAAAATTTATCGTTCCATTTCATAATTTTCTTTTGTTTCTTTTCTGTAATCTTTTCTACTTTAATTTTTAATAAATAGTGAGCTCTTATTTATAAATTTTTCTAATTCTTATTTATAATCACCTTCAACCATTCAATTCTAAACAACATTTTTATATCGAAAAGGGTTGCTTGGCAAATTCTTTTAAAAGAGAATAACGAACCCATACAATAAAAACAGAGCCATTCGGCTCTGGCAGCTTGGTTCCTCCGGCGAACCTCTGCAGCCGCGCAGTAGACTTTCTCTCAAATTGTCAAGTTAACCCATTAACGCCCAACTCGTGAAAATTTTTTGCTCATTTTCAAGATACGTAATTATAAATAAAACGGTTGACAATTTAAACCAAAGGTACATTTTCTAAAGGTTTTAGATGTGCTCTTTCCGATACCGGTGTCAAAAATAAATTTCGTCCAAACCAAAATTAAATATGGCGGTTTTAATGTCAAAAAACACAAAAAAAATTTCATTTTTTCAAGTTTGACATTTTTTTCACCTCGAAAAAGTGTAAGAATAAAATTCAATTTTCAACCATCGGTGCATAAAAATTATACACTTTCAAGAAACGTAAAGTAGAATTAAAAATTTCAAGATGGCGGACCAATATGGCGTCAAATCTAAAGTAAAATTTGAAAATTTTTGGCAAAATTTGTCAAATTGCCCAAAAGTCAATGGATTCGCCTAAAATTTGTTACTTGGGGGTTTTTAGGGTCGCTGATTACGAATATAAACTTCATTTTCAAAAATTCAAAATGGCGGATCCAAAATGGTTGACGAGATTTACAAAAATTCGTCGAATTCACTTGAAACTTGTTACTCGGGGGTTTTCGGGGTCGCTGATTACGAATCTGATTTCATATTTTAAAAATTCAAAATGGCGGAATTAATATGGCGGACTTATTTTTTAAAATTGTTCAAATTTACTTCAAACTTGTTACTTGGGGGGTTTTTGTGGTTGCTGATTACGAATCTGTTATTTGTTTTTTAAAATTCAAAATAACAGATCCAATATGGCAAACGACATTTTTAAAAAAGGATTGAAATCACATGAAACTTGTTACTCGAGGAGTTTTCGTGGTTGCTGATTACGAATCTGATTTCAGATTTTCAAAATTCAAAATGTCGGAATTAATATGGCGGACTTATTTTTTAAAATTGTTCAAATTGACGAGTTTTACAAAAATTCATCGAATTCACTTGAAACTTGTTACTCGGGGGTTTTCGGGGTCGCTGACTACGAATCTGATTTCAGATTTACAAAATTCAAAATGGCGGAATTAATATGGCGGACTTATTTTTTAAAATTGTTCAAATTTACTTCAAACTTGTTACTTGAGGGTTTTTGGGGTCGCTGATGACGAATATAAACTTCATTCTCAAAAATTAAAAATGGCGGATTTAATATGGCGGACGAATTTTACAAAAATTTATCGAATTCACTTGAAACTTGTTACTCGGGGGTTTTCAGGGTCGCTGTTTACGAATATAAATTTTATTTTTAAACATTTAGAATGCCGGATTTAATATGGCGGACAAGAATCTTTAAATTTCATTCTATTGACTTAAATTTTGTTACTAAGGGGTTTTTAAAGATAATTTTGAATCTCTTGGCGGACAGCAAAATTAAAAAACTCATTTAATTTGTTCTCGGTGTCTTTAAAAACCCCTTAGTAACAAAATTTAAGTCAATAGAATGAAATTTAAAGATTCTTGTCCGCCATATTAAATCCGGCATTCTAAATGTTTAAAAATAAAATTTATATTCGTAAACAGCGACCCCGAAAACCCCCGAGTAACAAGTTTCAAGTGAATTCGATGAATTTTTGTAAAACTCGTCAACCATTTTGGATCCGCTATTTTGAATTTTTGAAAATGAAGTTTATATTCGTAATCAGCGACCCTAAAAACCCCCAAGTAACAAATTTTAGGCGAATCCATTGACTTTTGGGCAATTTGACAAATTTTGCCAAAAATTTTCAAATTTTACTTTAGATTTGACGCCATATTGGTCCGCCATCTTGAAATTTTTAATTCTACTTTACGTTTCTTGAAAGTGTATAATTTTTATGCACCGATGGTTGAAAATTGAATTTTATTCTTACACTTTTTCGAGGTGAAAAAAAATGTCAAACTTGAAAAAATGAAATTTTTTTGGTGTTTTTTGACATTAAAACCGCCATATTTAATTTTGGTTTGGACGAAATTTATTTTTGACACCGTAATCGGAAAGAGCACATCCAAAACCTTTAGAAAATGTACCTTTGGTTTAAATTGTCAACCGTTTTATTTATAATTACGTATCTTGAAAATGAGCAAAAATTTTCACGAGTTGGGCGTTAATGGGTTAAAATTCTCTATATTTTAAATTTTGATTTTCTAAACTTCTTTTGGATTTTTAATAATTTATTATATAATTATTTTTCGGTTCGTAAAAGACCCCGTAACGAGCACAGTGGTACATGAAAAATAAATTTTTTTGATATAAATTAGGAAAAAAAAATTTCTTTTTTTTCCTTGACTAAAAAAGAGTGGTGCACTATTTTTTCCCTACTTTTGAGAGTAAAATAATGTAAAAAATATATTAGACCCCGTGACGCGCACTGTAGTACATAAAAAATAATTTTTTTGATAAAAATTTGAAAAAATTACAAGAAAAATTTCTATTTTTTCCTTGACTAAAAAAAAGTGTTGCACTATTTTTTTCCTTACTTTTGAGAGTAAAATAGAGTAAAAAAATGATTAGACCCCGTGACACGCACAGTGGTATCCGAAAAATAAATCTTTTTGATAAAAATTTGAAGAAATTACAAAAAAAATTTCTTTACAATTACATGTCATAGCTAATATAAATAATATTGATGACTCTGTTATAATTAATTATGACTTCACAAATCCAGATTTTGCAGCAATTAGTTGCTATTTCAATGGTATTAATTGGAATTTGGTACTTGATTTGTCAGATATTGATTCTGCGATAACGATTTTTTATAATTACTTGTATATAGCATTAAATTTATATTTACCTTTTAAACCATTGTGCTCCTTTCAATATCCACACTGGATTACTACTGAATTAAAAAAACTAGTTTTAACAAAAAAGATAGCACACTATAATTACAAATAATTCAGTACGAACAATAATTATTTAATTTTTTCTTAACAAAGGGCACAATGTAAACTTTTATCAAGAGATTGTTACCATTCTTATCTACCTTATACTGAAAATTTAATCATAAACAGTGCTAAATTTTTGTTAGAAACATGTTAATTCTGTGCGCAAAAAGCCACGATACCCTAATATAATGTACCTCGATGATGAAATTTGTGATGATGATTGTGATATCAGTAATTTTTTTGCAAAATTTTTTAAATCTGTTTATACGCCTCCTACTATGTCACCTCCAAATTATAAGACTATCTCAAACTTTACTATCAATCTTATGAATGGAAAAAAGGCATTGTGATTCCTGTTTATAAAAGTAATAACAATGAAAATATTAAAAATTATATTGTTAATTTGCAAATGCTCATTCTGAAGAATCTATAGATAAAACCTTATTCTGACGCGTAAAGATTTCGTTCATTAAACCTTGTGTCGACTGTCGTGAGCAGAACCCTTGTTCTCATTTATTTAATTTTCAAGAATATTAAAGTCTCGCGAAGCTCGTCACAGCTTATTATATGATTTAATCTACGCGTCTGTTTCTAACATTGTTATTGAAAAGCAACATGGATTCGTAAAACGTAAGTCTACGACAACTAATTTAGGTCTTTTTACCAATTTTTTATTATTGAATATGGAGAAAGGTGCACAAATTGATGTAATATACACAGACTGGACTAAGGCATTTGATAGGCTGGACCACGAAACTCTTGTGGCAAAGGTTGGAGCTCTGGGATTTTCTGGAAGTTTAACAAAATTTATTAAAAGTTATTTATAAAATAGATATCAATCTGTACGATTCAATAATAATTACTCTACACCTTTCTTATCTACATCAGGAGTTCCCCAGGGATCAAACTTGGGTCCCCTTTTATTCATTTTGTATGTAAATGATATAAAATCAATTTTTAAACATTTTTTTTTCTTTTTGTACGCAGATGATCTGAAATTATATAAAATTTTTCGAAATGATCAGGATAATATTAATTTGCAATCAGATTTGAATGGCCTAATAAATTGGTGTTTTCAAAATAACATGTCTTTTAATATTAAAAAATCCTCCGTGATTTCTTTTTCAAAAAATAAACGGATTATTTACTATCTGTATACTATTGGGCATGATAAAATAGAATGGTTGACTCAGGTTTGTGATTTGGGTGTTATACTTGATAGTTCTTTATTATTTAATACTCACATCTCGGAAGTCATTAGTAGAGCTTTTAGATCTCTGGGCTTCCCCAGAGAACACGTAACCCTGCAGCAATATTGCTGCAATGTTAAAATGCAATATTTGCAATATTGCCGTGTAACATTACTACAAGGCTGTCATAATGTTAAAATGTCCCACCTTGCTCAAGATTGTACAGAAACATTGTCGCAAGATTGTTCGGCAGCATTGCACTGAACAGACTTTTATCATATTATCTTAAATGATAATGTATATAGTTATCGTCTGCATCGACGTTGACAATTTTTAATTATTATGGATAATAGTTCTCAACTCCAATTCTTTAGGGAAATTAATAACATTTTTATTATAAAGTTGTTATAATTATGTTATGTTAAATAAAAATTAAAAATAAAATATAAATTTGTTGACAATAATAAATTATTAATTTTATATAATAAACAATTCTCACGTAAAATTACATCAAGCTTGCTGAAAGCTTGCAGTGCAATATTGCAGCAAGCTTTTAGTGCAATCTTGCGACAATGTTACTGTGCAATCTTGGTCGTTATGAGAAATGCCTCATTATTTCGAAATAAACGTACTCTAAAAGTACTAATCTTTACTTTCGTATTAAGTACACTACTGTATGCATCTGTTATTTGGGTGCCTTATTCTGTTTATTTACTTATAAGACTGGAGCGTGTTCGAAATCGTTTTCTTCGTTTTGCGGCGAGACAGTTAAATATACTATTCAATTTTCATGAACATAATGATGATGATTTGCATGAGCGTCTAAAAATGTCAAAGATCGTAACTCGATTTTTATATGCACACCTGATTTTTATGTTTAAAATACTGAATGCTTTTGCAAATTGTCTTACACTCTTGTCACTAATAAATCTAAGTGTACCTTCCAGAGCATCAAGATACAGCCCATTATTTAAAATAGAACATCCTAATATAAACTATCTAAATAATTTATTGATGATAAGGTTGAGTAGGGAAGCAAACACTGTAAGTGATTCAGTTGAATTTTTCTACACTTCTTTGAATCGATTTATAACTGCATTACAAAATTGTTGTACTACTATTCTTAACAATATAATATAGTTCAGCCTAGCGTTTTCATAACTTACCTTAATATAGTTGTTAAGGTCTTTTGTTACATAATTACAATCAAGTACTTTTGTACGAAAGGGTTTGTCTGAAACCCGTTTATGTTTAAATAAATAAAACAAATTTCTTGATTGATATTTGTTTAAAGTGTGTTAAATTACTTGTATTAATTGGTTATTACGTAAACATACCCAAAATAATAGATCAAAATTAATTTTAAAACTTACCTATTTTTCCTCAATAAAATATATAATATATAAATTAACCCTGTACGGCGCATGCGCACGGACCGAAAACATACTTATCTATTAATCACGATTTTTTTATAAATATAAATATCAGAAAATTAAAAAATATACCATTCGAAATATTACACTACCGGTCAAAATTGAGAGACCACTTTTAAAAGTGTCATTAAAAACATGACATCCATTAAATATTGATAAATTCGTTAAATATTAACTTAGAAAGATTTTAAAGACAGTTTTGGAAAGATTATAAAATTTGCCGTTAAATGATTCTATGTTTAAGACATATTGAAAAATATAATCGGAGATATGAAGTAATGAAGATAGGTGTAATTTTTAATATCTGTGAATTTTCATTGTCCAACTTTTTTATATTTATATTTTATATTTAATTTTATATTTAATTTTATATTTTGAAATATGGAAATTAATTATTTAATTATTGTTAACTTAAATTCTTCAGAATATTAATAATATTATATATGTGTTATACACAAAAAATAAAGTTTTAAATTGCGTTTTCTTCTAAAGTGCTACATTCACATATTTTTATTAATAAATTAAAATTTACTCATAACTTAAAAACCAATGCATAGATTAAAGTGTCTTACTTCTGAACACTTTTCAAAAAGTTGCAGCCTATTAAAGTTGCACAATGAAAATTCACTGATAATAAAAATTACACCTATCTTTATTACTTCATATCTCCGATTATATTTTTCAATATGTCTTAAACATAGAATCATTTAACGGCAAATTTTATAATCTTTCCAAAACTGTCTTTAAAATCTTTCTACGTAGTGTATATAACTGAAAATTTTAATAATTTATACAAAGATTGCAAGAATCGATAACTTTGACAAAAAAATTAAAAAGAAATATTTTAAAATATTTTTTAAACTCTTGCATATTTTTAAAACTTGCGGAAAAAATTTGAAGTTGTGGAATTTTTCTATGGAAAAAGCCAGTCACAATTAGAGATATTCTGAATATACTCAAAAACCCTCGAGCTACACAAGCGCCTTAAGAAAGGATATATTTTATCGAATGAATTATACTTTTTGCATGCCATTTTAAAAATACTTTATTAATTTTGAAATATTTTGTGGGGTTACATTTTTTTATTTTTCAAAAATCTTCTAATGTCACTAACATTTGAACTCTGTAAAATAAGTCGGTGTACTTTAAAATCCTTCTAAAAAATATTAAACAATAGATAAAAAGCTTTTCTTAAAAATTCGTAGGGTCAGAATGACCCCATATTACAACCCATATAACAGTTTTACTAATTCATTTCGTGAAATAATATAATAGAAAAGAAATATAATAACCATGAATGGATAGGGCAAAAATTTTTTAGAATGAAAAAAATAAACAAGTCTTTTCTGTTTATGAAATAATATATATTTAACATGTTACTATCAAAAAGTCTTATATTAAATAGTCAATTGCAAACAACTGTTAATTTCCAAAGAAATTGTTGAACTTGACGTTTGGTTTTAACTATTCAAGCACATCGCAATTTTAAGTAAAAAATAATGTATATCACAATTATAGGGACGCATTTTAAAAACGAAATATTTTTTCATTACATTTTTTAAAAATATGTCATAAAAATTGAAACTAATAATTTTTTGTTCAAAAAAAAATATTGCTTTAACATTTTCGGCTTAATATTCTGACTTTCCCAGATTTTTTATTATTTTTGTTCTTTATTTATTATCTACTTAATTAAAAAAACGTAGTTTTTAAAAATTATAGAAAAACGTAGAATTTTTTAAAATACCCCTTTTGTGCGAAAGACGCAAGTTTACAGCTTAATTTCAGTCTGAAGAAAACATTTTTAACTGACCCTGTTGAAAACACCCAAGTGGTACTTTTTAAATATCTATAATGTGTTTTGAAAATTTACAAGTAAACTAAAGTGGCAACGGTAAATTTTGTTGTTGGTCAACAAAAAATTTATTCGGTTTAATTTTTTCGCTACAATATTATTTTAGTTATAATTTAATTTTGCAAAAAGAAACAACAGTTTCGTCATGGAAGATCATTCCAGGAGACGTACATTTTTATAACTTAGAATAGAAAATTTGTGGAACTATAACTACTGTTCTTTTTGTATAATTATATACAAGAATTATCAACAATTTGTAAATTATTGTTTTGGATTTGTAGAAACATGTAAACTTTGCTTTTAACAGAAGAAAATAAGGCTATGTTTTTTAATAAAGGCTATTCAGTCGTGTACTTTAGTACCTATGTCGCGATCGTCTTTGATTTTATTTTATGTAAATAAAATTGACCCACTCTTGACCAAAGTAATGTTTTTCTTTTTTATTTTTAAAGCCATTGTAGTGTTTTGTATGATGGTTGACGATATAACGGGAAATGTGGTTATTGACTAGAGGCACGATTTGTTAAACTTCTTCTTCATCTTCTTTTCTCTTGACTTTGTTGATCATCCGTCTCTCGTCCCGCAAGAGCAATTTTTTTATTTCATATTCTTGTGAGAACAAAAATTTCATTTCTTTTCTCTATATACTGACACTGACACTTTTCACTCTCTTTAATATGTTCAAAGTTTAGTTTTCAATCATTTGTGATGTCAATTTTTTTAAAAAAGTATTTTTAGCACATGTTAGCCTTGTACTTCATTGTTCCTCCAATTATTTTCTTTCTCATAAATAATTACGCTGTTTGGCAGGATAACATATCCCCTGTTCAAGGGTTTTCACCTGGAAAATTAAAATATGATAATTATAAGTTTTTTTAAGGAAATAATAATGTTGGTCTTGGTAAAGGATGGATTTGCAGGGTGAAGAGGGGGTCAATTTTACCACTTTTGCATACACCGTCTACTTTTTCAATTTTTTCCGTCCATACTTGTAATGGGAAAAATTTTGTTGAATATTTTTCTGAAAGGTTTCTTCATGCGCTTTCCAATAGTAAATTTTATACTTTAATATTTTAAAAATTGACCACAATTGTTTATAATTAATATTTAATTTTCAATTTCCCAAAAATTGGTCCGTATTATTTGAAAATAAATTATTGCAAACGAAAGCTGAGTTTTTTTACTATCGGCATGTAAATTTGAAAAAAGGTTTTTTTCTTTGTTTTTGAGTTATTAAATTTTAAAGAATAAATTGCGGCTAGCTGCAACATGGTCGCCTAGCCACACGCCGAATTACACGCAACTCAGTCGCAATTACACGCGTCGCAATTTATTCTTTGAAATTTAAAAGAGGTAAAATTGACCCCATCTACACCCTCCAATTTAAAAAAAAAATCGAAAATGTTTTTTGGGGCACATTTCTTTTTGATAGAATTGGAACGTTTGCCCTCACAGAAAAAACTCTACCTCAAATTGAGTAAGAATCTGACTCAATTTGATACGCATCAAAAAAGAGTGGCACAGATGGCGCCACGTTTTATGTCATTTAATATAGACGCACCCAGTAAAAAAAATTCTATACACGGACCGCGGAGTTCGTATACGAGCTTGGTACCCTGTAAAAAACAAGTTGTGAATTAAGATGTTCATTACATGAACATTTTGCTTCCTCTTTACGATAAGCAAAAAATGTGCTTCAAAGTGAATTTTTTCATTTTATTTAATTCTATTAATGCTAATAAAATATATTCTTTTTATACATCAATCGATTCGTCTTGATGCAAAGAAGAAGATTTTATTGTATATTAACTTGAATATTCAATTAAAAAAAAATTTTTTGAAAAAAAATTTTTTTTTAATAGATTTTTAATGTCCATCAATCCATTTCGAGATATTTTTATGATAAATTTTCCTAGCAATTTTCAGCCGAAATTGTTGAAACCTCTTCGAGTTATCGTGTTCACAAAAAACGGGATCCACACACACACATACATACATCCGGACAATTGTTCAGGGGCTTAAATAACATAGTCCTATATAGACGAAAATTTATTTGAAGGATTTTTAAAAATTTTATAAATTAAACGACTACAAAGCTTCCTCACGAGGAAGCAAAAGTATTGGGAGGTACGGGATTCCGCATTGCAGTGCCAACCTGTCAATGCGGTATTCGCGAAATAGCGCATTGGGTGTCGTGGTGACTGGTTTGTATGATGTGAAATAGGTAAACAAACATTTTCTAACACATTTGTCTCCAAACACAGGCACTTTTCACTAAATGTGTCAACGTACAATTGGTCAGCATCTTCAAAATTACAATAATCCAAAATATTGTTTAGATTCATGCAGAAACGCGGTTATAAAATAGAAAATTGAAAAATAATGTAATGCAAATCGTATGTCAGCTGTGCCACTGTGTTCGCTCTGCTTGCTTCTGCCCTCTACTGGCGACTTGCACTATGTACTGATTGTGTAATGCATTAAAAGCAGCCTACGCTTCATTGGACTCATATTTGAGAATACTCGTATGAGAAATATGAGAAAACTCTCATAAGAGCCTTTTCCGTAATGAGAAGTCAATAGATG
Source organism: Leptopilina myrica (nomen nudum) (assembly GCA_032872475.1). Classification (NCBI taxonomy): domain Eukaryota; kingdom Metazoa; phylum Arthropoda; class Insecta; order Hymenoptera; family Figitidae; genus Leptopilina; species Leptopilina myrica (nomen nudum). The sequence continues at coordinate 28,202,041 of CM065464.1, forward strand.
CTTGTATACGAGGTGACTTTTAAAGCATTTTTCTTAATATAACACTATTTTAAATTAAATGTAGATAATAGAAATGAATTTTCAAAGTAAAACAAAGCTACATTTTTAAAGGAGATGAAGTTTTAAGAAAAAAAGGATAATTTTGTTCAAAAAATTTATTCACACTGAAAAAAGGTTAGAATTTGATAATTCCTTGTTACTCTAACTTACCGACATTAGATATTTCTCGGGTACGGTAAGCACGATTTTGTATTAAATTTAATTATTTTATATAAGAACATTTATATAATAAATAAATAATAAATAATAATAATAATTAATTAGTAATGAAACAAACTTATTTATTCTACCGCCAATACAAAATCGTGCTTACCACATCCGAGAAATATTTAATGTCGGTAAGTTAGAGTAACAAGGAATTATCAAATTCTAACCTTTTTTTAGTGTGAATAAATTTTTTGAACAAAATTATCCTTTTTTTCTTAAAACTTCATTTGCCTTATAAATTTAGCTTTGTTTTACTTTGAAAATTCATTTCTATTATCTACATTTACTTTAAAACAGTGTTATATTAAGAAAAATGCTTTAAAAGTCACCTCGTATACAAGCATCTATACACTTCTCATTACGGAAAAGGCTCGTATAAGAGTTTTCTCATATTTCTCATACGAGCTATTGAGCTCGTATACGAACTCCGCGGTCCGTGTATAGAATTTTTTTTCTGGGCATTTTGAGATGCAACTTAAATAAGTCCAAATTTTTTCTGTGCTACAATCTTTCATAGTATTACTTAAAAATATAATTTAATTTCGTTAACGATATAAAATTTTGCAATAATGTAATAAAAAATGTTTTCTATACCTGGCGTATGGTGGTGGTGGTGGTGGTGTGGGTATAGATTGGCAGGAAAGTGCGTCGACCGTCCCTGGTATCGTGTGTTCTACTGATAAAATAGTTGAACTACAATTACTGGATCTCACTAATTGTCCTGGATTTAATTTGATAGCATCATCATAAGTTGGTGGAGCATCAGTCACGGCATCATAATCAGGTGGTTTTTGTCTCGATCCATCAGGAGGCTCTTCTATCGATATCACGTGAATAGGATCATCTATCTGAAAAAATAAAAGAGTAAATAAAAAGAAAAGAAAAAAATTAAACATTTGATTCGTATATATTACACAGGAAGGTCACATTTAATCTTCATTTATTTATCAACCATATTTGTAGGTCAATATTCTCTTATCACGAATATTGTAAATGACAGACAATAATGCGTGAAACCTATATTTAATTTCATTATTTCTCTGAAATCTATTAATTTTAAGTTTTTCAAAACTGAAACTACATTTTTTTATTAATATACATGTGGAATACCATGTGGAAATCTGCCCAATTTAGTCCAGTTAAAAAGTAGAGATTAGCTGGACCCAACTGGGCTTCCCAGTTTTTTAAAATATTAACATTATAATAAAAAATCTTAAAATTAAATATAACTATTGATAATAAATCATTCTACAATTAAATAATAATAATAATCATTATTTGTTGAAACAATTTATTATTGTTAATTACTAACTTTTATTGTTGTACATTATGAGATGATTATTTTTTTCGATATTTTGAAATTTATCTAGCTGAATTTATTTATTTAATTATTAACTAATCAAGTCACAAAGTTTTTTATTATTAACTATAATAACACAGGCCAACAAAATTTTGTGGCCTAACCAATAGAAGCTGATTTTTATAGGATTTTATCCATAGAATACGAATTTGACCTTGAAAATATTGGATTGACTCTAGTTTTTAATCAATTTACGTTTCAATACACGTATTAAAAATAACATAAGGAAAACCGAGGAGGAAAGTAACAACGCTAATATCTTTTATACAAAGTAGCGAAAACAGAGTCTAAATTTTTTTTCAGTCAGTAGTACACCCACAACTTCTCCATAGTGTGCAAGAGCGTTTCCGGTTAGGAGAAGTCCGCTAGTAACGTGATGTTACCCAGGTGCGAATTTTCGGTCGGCCCATAGTCGGGCCAACCATGTTCATGGTCGGTCCAACTTGGTCAGCCAAAGGTCGGGCCACCATGCGGATTGATCACGCCGGCCTTCCAGTGGTTGGCACAGTTGGACCAACCGTTGGCACCAAAGTTGGGCCGTCTATGGATGCCAAAGTTGTGCCGACCGTGGGATCGAATGGTTGGGCATCCTTCGGTAACCACGGTCGGCCCAACTTTGGTAAAGGTAGTCTTGCCAACCAATGACAAATGTTACAAAAAATGTTTATTGAAGTTGACAATTACCTTACATTGATCACACATTTATCGCACATACATTAAATTAGTTATAAACATATTAAAATATTTAACGCTTGGGGGGATCGAACTCGCAACCTAACGCACTACAGTCACACACGCTACCACTATGCTACGCTCACATGTCTGAAGAAGGAGCGTGATAACTTTATAAACTACAACCGTACCCGATCGTCGGCCCAACTGTGGCTGATGGTCGGCCCGACCATAAAAAAGTTTATTTTCTCAACTGTGGCGGCCACAGTTCACCTGACCGTCGGCCCAACTGTGGCTGATAGTTGGGCCAACCATCAGTTCTCCCGGTCGGCATTCATGGTTGGCCTGACTTTGGGAGAAACATTGAACCAAAGTCGGGACACCTTTGGGTGCCGAAACTTCGGCTGCCACAGTTGGTCCGACTTTGGCCCGACGTTCCAACTGTGGCGGCCGACCGAAATTCGCACCTGGGTACAAAAATACGTCAAAAGTAAGTTTTCGTTTCAATTTTCAAAACCTCATATTTTTGTAATTACTGAGTTTTATAAAATGTGCTTTTCGGGTTTTGTAGCTTAATTATCTGTCGTTAAGTTGCAATAGTGTATTTCTAAATTACGTGTAATACTTTTGTGTAATTTTAACTTTTTTGTTGAGAAGGAGCGTGAGGAGGAAAGTAACACGTTATTACTTTCCTCCTCGATTCAATATATATTGTGCATACTTTATGAAATGAGTCAAGGAAATCATATTTATAGTTACAGGTTAGCTTTTGTTCGTTAAATGTAATCAATTATTTACAATTAAATTGTCTTTCGTTTTGACATATTAACATAACCTAAAAATGGTTTATTGAACTAGGCAAGTTTTAATTCTGTGTTCTTATTTTGTTTTTTCTATGTTTGCTCTAAAATACCTTTAAAATCATGGGTCATATGTTCAAATTGGTCCATTTGTTTACTTGCAAATGAATTTTAAACCACTAAAAATAGAACTTTTTTATTTGTTTAATAACTTGAACAAAAGTTAACAAATTCTTTCGATATTCTCCAAAAATGTACCTCTCAAGACCCTCAAGATGTGTGCTAAATCTGAATACGATTCGATAAATAGTTTATGAGAAATTCCATTTGTTAACTAAAAACATGATTTTTTAAAATGGAATTTCTACATTTTTGGCCGGATGAAAATTAATTTTTTTTGTTGGGTACTCTTCATGAAATACCAATCTATCAATCACAATTTGTAGCGAATTGAATTTTTACAAGAAAACTGGTTTTTGGGGGGGGGAGAAATTTTTGGCTTATAAACAAATGAACACTACATAAACAATTTTTATTTTAACAATTTGGCATAAACGCCATTTGATTACTTATTCTTTCCTGCAAATTTTGCAAAAAAAATTTTGATCTAGGTCAAAAGGGGGGGGGAGATAATTTAAAAAAAAAATTCCTGAGCCTTTAATTATTTAAATTTTATATTTTATTTTATTATATTTTGTTAGTTGATTAGTCATACTAATTATAAAAAAATCAATCTAAACATCTATGCACTTATATATTTTTTTTTCTTGCACAGTGTCAAATTATTATGTTTAAAGATCAAGAGTTTCGTTTGTCTGAAAAATTTTCAGTGCTCAAAAACTTCCAGTGTACACTGGAAGTTTTTGACAGAAGTGAGAGAACATTAAAATTAATTTATCTCGAAATCATGACAAATGCAGTTATGCTGTTATGTCTTTCTTCCACAGAATTACAGTTATATTCATAAAACTAAAACAAATTTATTTAGAGTAAATTTTAAAAAATGTTCAAAAATAAAAAAATTCCCGTTTTGGTAATCAAATTCACTGTCTTTTCCCGGTCACATTTTGAAATCCCGGTCATTTCCCGGTTTCCCGGTCCACTCGCCACCCTGTTTGAATAGAGACCAAGAACAGCAAAAAATATTTACGGGTTCCCAAGATATTACAAAAAGAGTCGGACCGTGCAAAGCAGAATTTTCAATCATCGATTTCTCTAATTCGCCGTTGAGTCAATTACTTGTCTGTGAAAAAAGTGTCAAAAATTAATTTTACCAAGTACATTCTTATTAGGATCCACTTTTTAAATATCGATATATAATGAATTAAAATAAAAAATGGATGCCAGTAAGAATGTACTTGGTAAAATTAATTTTCGACACTTTTTTCACAGACAAGTAATTGACTCAACGGCGAATTAGAGAAATCGATGATTGAAAATTCTGCGCTTTGCACGGTCCGACTCTTTTTGAAATATCTCGGGAACCTGTAAATATTTTTTGCTGTTCTTGGTCTCTATTTAAAGCTTAGGTTACAAGGAATAGTCTGTAAAAGTAACAATTTTTTTCATAAACTTTGCTAAACTGTGCCAGGAGTCAAAGTCAGAGTCAGAAATTCCGAAAAAAATAGAATTATTTTTTTGTCTTCATAACATGATATCTCGCTTCCTATTTATGCAATACAACTTAAAATAGTGGCATTTTATTGGAATTTTAATAAGCTTCCCAATGCAATTTAAAAAAAGCATCTAGCTTCATTTTTAACCGAGTTATCACTGTTTCTGTGCGGGTGTGTTTTTTAATAGCTCGAGATGTTAGCGTACGCACAATTTCGGACGGTAGTGTACTTCTCCATTAAAAGAGATCCAAGAAGTAACTAACAAATTTACAATTCGCAAGTCATTTGGCAAAATTTCTACAAACGAGTCGTAATTTTTCAGGTTCGAAGAATAAACACTTTTTACGGGACCTTTAGTAAACTCGTGGTTGGTATCAATTGGCTTTCAAAATTCGTAATTTAATTTCAACTGTTCCATTAGCGCGATTGTATACACAATATTATATGTCGAGAGAGTGAAACGTAAGCTACTATTTTTCCTATTCTGTGCTTTCGTTCGAAATTCATACAAGCAACATGCCACAATGGGCCTAATAATCGCATTACTCTCAGGTAATAAACAAAGAAGTGGTACTTTGGTTCAAAGAAATTTGGAAATAATTCTTGCAATAGAGTTAGTTATTCTTTTATAGTGTAATCTAAGAGGTCAACGCAACCAAATTGACAACACTTTGAACTCACACATAATGTTATGTGCTGCAAAAGAATTATAATTCGCCAATGTTTCGAATCTTCCGGTACCAAATGTTGGATCACTTTGACGTCAGGTTACGGTCGCTGAGCATGACATTAGTGACGTGACAAGAAGACTAGAGACAGGGGGCTAACTGCAGTAGTGGGGGTAGGACAAATATAGGGGGATTACGAAGGCATGGTTAGATTGCGCCAAATATCGTGTTTTGATTCTGCACTTCCCCTCATCACACACGCGTGTCAAATATTTAAATATATAACATAAGAGTGTGCGAGATGTGCAGAACCGAAACAAGATATTTAGCGCAATCTAACCACGCCTTCCTAATCTCACTAATTCTGAACGCACTGCTGTGAGTGAGAAAACAGCCGAGTTAGCCCTCCTGTCTCTAGTCTTCTTGTGACGTCATCACCCTGGCGAATTTGGTTGACCAAAGTCTGAGCGACTTTGATCAGGTTTCGATCGAGGTTTGATTAGGAGGCAAATTTCGCTAGAAATTGATGAAATATTATGAAAAAATGATAAATAATGTAAAATTAGCCACTTTTCAGTTGATTTCTGCAAGAATTAATTAATGTACATTAATCACTTACACGGAGAGACCCACATTCGTAAAAATTACTAAAAATGGTTGCAATGACCGGAAATAAAGGGACTTTTAGCATAATGTACTACATAATTAGATAAATTTACAAAAGAAATAGATAAATTTGCTACATTGAAATAGCAAGTTTTAATACTTTGTGTAAGAGTTGTAAATGTAGCAAAAATTTATTATAGTTTTCTCTAATTTCATTACACAAAATCTGACAAATGAAAACATTTTCTACTAAAATCTACGATCCACTGTAGTAATTTTTGGTGAGCAAGTGTGGCTAGCGAGTGCAGTCATATGGCGCCTGCATTTCTATTGGTTGCTAACTTCGTCAATCTCTGTAAATGAGCCGATGTCATCCGATCATTGACAGTGACTATGTTTCGCGTACGTAAAATAAATTTGGATATTATCTACAATAATTAAATATAAAGTGAAACGTAGGTCGTTCGTTATCTCAGAAATTGACCATTATAAATTAATAAAGTTTGCATTTATTCCTGTCCCAAGAACTATGTCTTATAATAACTTGCTAAAAGTAAACTGCTTTCTCGTAAGTGTTGTAAATTTTCATCATTCAATATATAAGGAAATAAAGATGTATACTTTCAGTGAAATTCGTTGTCGTGCGTGCAGTTGTGTATTAGTGTATTAATTAACCGCGTCTATACATATAAGTGAAATAAACATGTGTGTGTCTTCAAATATTTATCCAACAAATATATAAATGTGTGTGTGTGTCTGTGTATGTAAAAATCCTTCCAGTTTACCTCCATTAGTCAAGAATTGACGGGAAACCGGCGACAAAAATCCGTATTTTTTCTTTCACTCTTTCTTTCTGCATTTACAAACGACTGTAGTAATTTTACGTACACAATACTTCTGAGTTTACTACAGTTGTTTGGAACTATTGGACGAAATAGTAAAAAAATTTGCTAATTTGGTGAACATTTGTCGGGATTAGTGACTTAGTGTAGAAAATAGTAAAAAATACAAAAAGTCCCCTTATTTCCGGTGGTTGCAATGTGAAAATAGTAAATTCTAGTGTGATTTTATACAAAAATTAGTAATCTCGGTCTCTCCGTGTATTAAATAAAGTTTAATTTTATTTAATTCTTGCAGAAATCAACTGAAAAGTGGCTAATTTTACATTATTTATCATTTTTACAACATATTTCATCAACATTTCTAGCGAAATTTGCCTCCTAATCAAACCTCTATCGAAACCTGATCAAAGTCGCTCAGACTGTGGTCAACCAAATTCGCCAGGGCACACACACAGGTGTGTAATAGAAATGGTACGGATTACTACTTTTCCGAGTAAAATGTTTGCTCTGCAATAGTATAGAAGTTGCTTCTTGCAGAAGCAATCTCTATTTTCCGTAGTATTAATTATTAGAATTTTTACGAGTAATATTCACAACATATCAAATGTAAAAAGTAATACAAAATTTAATAAAATTTACAATGACGATGTAAAAATTAAAATTCTTAAAGCAATTTTTAAAAGTGACTACTGTAATAATTACTATTAGTAATTTTTATTACCAGAAATAGTAATATTCACTTCATGCAAAGTACATTTTACAATGAATAGTAATTTTTAATATAAAAGTAGAATTATTACTATTCCATAGGAACTTTCACTAAAAACTCAACACCATTTTTCTCCGTGCAATAGTGGATTTAGAGCATCGAAGTATATCACACTATTTTAAGGAATTTGCAAGCTTTCGAAAAGCTTGCTTGTTAACAGCGAAGTTTGGTGGGCCGTGTGCAACGGATTCTCCCACCTCTACCGGTTTGAGTCGATTTCCAGAGAATGACCGATTACTCGAAAAGAAAATTATCACGGAGTCTTAATTAGTTTTTCCCGCATAGTGAATGATTATAAGTTTTGTGTGTGTCTAATTTCAAGCGAAAGGTGGAGGTTTTTATATTTTATCCCCACAGTAAGGGTTGATTTTTTTGGTAATTTTATTGATTGATTTTATTAATTGTATTAGAAATCTAGATAATTTACGTTAATTTGAATATATGTGACGCGTCGCGAAGAAAAGCACCTAAGAAGCAAAAAAACGATTTTAAGATTATGATTACTTCAGATAAATTAAAGATTACTTTGTAATTATCTGAAGTCAAAATTAATTGTTATCAAATACTTAACTCAAATACTTTCGTAATAACAATTTAAAAAGAGCAATTCGTGCTAAAAGTTGATTTTCTTTTTCTTTTTTTCCTCCTCCTGTAAAATTTTCATTATGCTTCTTAGGTGCTTTTCTTTGCAACGCGTCACATATTTGTAAATAAAAATATTAAAGAAAAATTCAAGCAAAAAAGGTGATTGCTTTTGAAATGAATTCAAAGGAATTAAGATTGAAAAATAAATTACTTGAAATAATCACTCAGAAAAAAATTCGTTCGAAACAACCAAATTTTTGTTGAATCAACCAAATAAATGCATTGCTATACAGTCAACCAAACGTTTGTTTGATTCAACCAAAAAATTTCTTCCAATACGTTTATTTGTATTAAGCAAATGGTTATTACATTTAACCAAACATTTTTATTTTATAAAACCAAAAAATTTGTTTATTTTAAAAGAAAAGATTTGTTTGATTCTAATAAATAGTTTTAGTTAACGTATTTGGTTCATTTAAATAAATATTTTTGTTTACTTAATTTTGTTATTTATTTTCCTGTAATAATGTTTGAATTTCCTAGTTTAATATTTTCTAGTACATATTATTCGTTAATTTATAATTTATTATACAGTTATTGATATTTTAAAATTATATATATTCAATAAATCATAAATTAACCAATAATATGTATGCTAGAAAATATTAAATTAGGAAATTCAAACATTATTATTAGAGGAAAATAAATAACAATTAAATAAAATATTATATAATTATTTCTTCATGTACACAAAATTACTTAATAATAAAAAACATTAAAAATATTACATTAAATATATTATATATGATTTTTATACATGCACTCTGAAAAAAGTTTACTCGAAACAACCAACTGAAAACTTCACAAAAACTTATTGGATATTTCCTTCTCACTAGTACAAATTAAATATGCCATAAGTCTTACAATAGCCATTATTTAACCGACACTTATAATTTTGTTTCTTCGATTTACCGATTTAACTAAAGAATTTGACGCGAACGCGGACTGTAGACAAGTGAGATCGCCATTTTTAAATTCATACATGTACTTTTTTAGACAAGCAAATATTTTTGTTTGACTCAAATAAAATGATTTGGTTGAATCAAACAAATTTGTGTGTTGTGTCAAACAAATTGTATTCAACTAAATAATATTCTCTATTCAAAACACTAATTTTTTAAAATGAAACAAACACCTTCAAATAAAAAATTTCTTTTGGATAACCAAACAAACTTTACGTATTTATTAGAATGAACCAAATTTTTATTTAAATCAACGAAATTGTTTTATCGTAACAAATAAAATAGGTTAACTAAACAGTTTGGTTAAGTGAAATAAACTTTTTCTCTGAGTGAAATAAAGTTAAAACAAATATTTATGAAAATATTTGTCTTGAACAAAGAAGAAGTAAAAAGTTAAAATTAAGTTAATTAAAATGAAAGATAAGGTGTAAAACTGTAAAATATCAAACCTCAGTTTTGCGGTTTGAAGTTTTGCTCTCATTTTGCATTATTATTCAAATATCATACCTAATTTACATTCAAATTCAGTGACCCCGCTCTTTGAATATATTTAAATTATTTTTGATATTTTTTTTTCATTGAATAATTGAAGAGCAATTATATTAAATAATAAATAAAAAGAAATAAAAATAATTGAAGAAGAATAAAAGAAAAGATGCATTTAACGTCAGAACTATCACGATTTGCAAAAGGTACGCCGATTTTCGCGAAACTTCGTGGGATCATACTTCTACTCTCTAAATTTAAATTAGTAGAATTCTACTAATTCTTAGTCAAATTCTACTAATTGAAAAGGGGAAAAGTCTTCCACTAAGAATTAGTAGAAAACTACTAATTGAAAAAGTTATTTTCGCTACTAATTTAATTAGTAGAATGTAGAATATGTTAATGCGCATGCTCCCGCGTGCGTCTTTTTTACTCGCTAATATTTGAAATTTTCTATCGTGTTTATTTTTCAAAAACTTATTTAAAAAAATAAAAGATACATAAACTAATGAAAATAAAGACCAAATTAAAGCTTTATAATTTAAATTTGATCAAAATTTTTATTTAACTTTTGTATCTTTAATTTTCATTTAAATATGTTTTATGATAGAATTTGAATTTTACATTTATTGGAAAATATATATGTTTAATAATCATTGGTTTGTTTACAAGATATTAAAGATATAATGATTTTTTACAGTTTAAATAGTCTGAACACATTATATAGATTGCAATAAAAACAATTATTAGGAATAATTTGCTTTTTTAATAACAAAAGATCCTTAAAAAATGATGGGATGATTTTTCTTTGAGTAAAAAATAATAAATAAAAATTATTGCTATTACTCAATCATTATATAAATAAATTTTGCTTCTTTGATTTTATAAAAACATGCCATCTAAAGAATTGTAAAACTATTTAATTATATTGATTGATTTAAACTTTTATTCAGAGTATAATTATAATTGAAAAAAGGAAAGAATGTTTGAGGTTATGAGTTTATATACAATTTTTTAATTATTAAAAAAGAGAATTGAATATTATATGTTAACTATTTTATCGACAGTATATATAATACAATAAATAATTTACACCATAAAAATGTAGTTAATACACATTTTTTGTAAGCACGTTTTCATCATTCCAGCATGCAATGATGAAAATACCAGCGTCTAAAGATATATATACAAACAAAAAAAGAAAATGAAGAGAATGTGTACACACTTTCCCAGTTCTAAAAAAGTGATGAACGATGATTTCAATATCACTTCACGCACTTGTTGTTTGTATAAATATTTTTTGAAGTTTAAAATCTTGGGAAAAGATTGCAGCTTGCTCAGGAAAAACTTTTGACACTACACAACAGGAAACAAATGGCCGTTTAGTGTTACCGAAAGTGAACGCTAAAAGCGCTCCTTCGCGTCACCTGACTTTTACTAATTCAAATAGTAAAAACTACTAATCAAAAAAGTGAAAGCTCTTACTAATTTGAATTAGTTATATTTTTGCGTCGACATTCTACTAATTCATCAGTCATATTTTATAAAACTACTATTTCATTAGTAAAATATTAAACTACTAATTTAAATAGTAAAAATTCTACTAATTCAAATTTAGAGAGTATATAAGAGAATTCTTTCCCCCCAATTTTTTTTAATTCAATATCGTTGAAAATACGCCATTTTTAATTTTAATATTACTTTTATAAAATTAATTAATTAATTATTATTATTAATATTGTTATTTTCTCTCAAAGGAAGCGTTATAGTGACCAATTCTTGTGGACAAATTTTCTCTTACACGTTTTGACGGATTTTGATAAACTTAATAGATTTTTTAATATTTAACAAAAAACACAATTTTTAAAAATTTTATTTTAACAAATTAAAATAATTATTCTGTAATAAATAATTAAGCAATTGGTATATAAATATAACATTAAGGAATCTAAATGTTTATGGAATGAACAACTTGTTATTTATATTAATATTAATTATTATTATATTATTTGGTATTATTATTATTTATTTTACGAAGGAACTCAATTTGATATCCTTAGGAAAACTGCAAAGTGGATTAAGAATTAAGAATTATCTTATTTTGGTAATTACTTTTTTTAATTTCTAAACATTCAGATAAGTGATCATCTTTTTTTGTTTCGTATTTTAAAAGATAATTAACAGTAGATAAGTGAAGAGATGAGTTTGTGTGATGACGCCTACATTAACACAAGTGGGTTTTAGAAAGTTTTCCACGCTGATTACACGGAAACAAAGTTGAAAATAGATATAGAGAAATGCTAAGGTACGAAAAGGTTGTTTCTATGATAGGCACATATCTATGGGCGACCTACGATAAATATAGAATCGCGTGCACTTCCGGGTGAATATCCTCAAAGTATATAACACAATGAATATGGCTAGACAACCCTCTTTTTTCCTTTTTTTATTTATCTACATCAATTTTTTCATCCAAAAAAAGACGAATTTTTCTCCAAATCTTAATCTGCTGAATTTAACTCTTCTATATAATCTTTCAGATAAAAATTTCGTTTTCTTTCTTATCCTTACAAAAATTTGCATTTTTTTCGCTCCGAAGATTTTCAACAGTTTCTTTTAAAAAGTATATTTACCTAATTAAAATGCATTTTATTTTGAATAATCATATCTTTCAATGCTATTTTTATAAGAAAATTTTTAAAATTTAAACGAGACGAAACAAGAATAAACTACTTTTCTTCCTTGAAAAAGAATTTTCCATTTGGAATTTTCCTTTAATTTCAAGATTATTATTTTCGGCAAGTATAAGATTTTTATTTTTCACTAATCAGACGATCCCCATGAGGTTTTTTTATTAGTCTATATTATCTGTTACATTTTAATGTACGATTACATCATTATAAGAACTCAAAATCCATTTAGAATTTAATTAAATACAAATGACTGCACTTTGGACATAAAAAATGTTAATTTTTTATGCCCAAAGTGCAGTAAAATTTATTTGGAAAATATTGTTATCGTTATTCTTAAAAAAAGTCCCTATAATTTATTGACTCTAATAACAACTTTATTTTCTAATAATTCCTCTGGTAATAGGCTATTAATTGTATTTTAATTTTTTTATAACACAAAAAATCCGCATCTAATCACATAAATTATATCTTAAAGATACTTTTTAAAATTGGAAATTTTTTTTACTGTTAAAAAAATAAAAATTCCAGATATTGAGATAAGATATAGTAACGCAGAAATCGTCGAATGGAAAAAAAATTTTTTATTTCATTGACAATAATAATTCTTTGTGACACAAGAACTATAGTTGTTAATTCCTTCTATTTTATAAGTTAGGGGTCTATTGCTTTGTTTGTATTTTATTTTACTTGGATGCCAAAATGATATCGGAGGTTAATTTAAAAAATAAAAGGAAAAATTTTTGAACGATATTTTGTCTCTTTTTGTTTCCTCGAGAGAAAACTTTGTAGTCGTTTAATTTATAAAATTTTTAAAAATCCTTCAAATAAATTTTTTTCTATATAAGACTATGTTATTTAAGACCCTGAACAATTGTCCGGATGTATGTATGTGTGTGTGTGTGTGTCCCGTTTTTTGTGAACACGATAACTCGAAGAGGTTTCAACGAATTCGGCTGAAAATTGCTAGGCATATTTATCATAAAAATATCTCGAAATGGATTGATGGTCATTAAAAAATCTATTAAAAATTTATTTTTTTACTTTTTTCAAACAAAAATTTTTTAATTGAAGATTGAAGTTAATGTATAATAAAATCTTATTCACATTTGAATCCATCGTTCGGTCGAACAAGGCTTCACATTTTTAATGATAAATCAGTGACGGATAACCATTTTTTAATTTTCTAAGGCTTATTTAAAAGATGAAATTCTAACGAAGATTTCTGTTTTTAAAAAAATGTTATCTAAATTTTTATAGATTTTTGAAAAAGTTGAATTCAGGAGACCAAAATGAGAAAATTTGATCATTTTTTTTGTTCTTTGTCACTATGTAACTAAAAAGATGGTTAATTAAATGATTTCACATATGGTTTATTTTACGCATAATTTAATAAGCTTTCTGACCGTCTTTAAGTAATTTTGTTTTCTTTTTATTGACGAGATATGATTGAAATAGTGATGGCAAATCTTCATAAAGTCGCATGTAACCATCCTGATACTCGTGCACGGTAGCGTATAATTTTTTTGATAGTTAAAGAGAAAAAGTGGTAATACCAGTCAGGTATCAGTAAACGACCCAGAATCCCTCACTGCTATTTGACTAGTACTATTCCTTTTTCTCGAACGTCGAGCAACTTCTTCGATACAGCTCCTGAAGTAATACTTGACAAATTTCTACCTGGGTTTCGTAGAATTAAAAACTGTCATGAAATTGAAAATAATAGTGTTAAATAACTAAATTTAGTTAAATAATTCTGACATACACATTATTCTGAATACTTATTAAATTTTTATCAGTTCATTATTATATATTATTTCACACATATTTTATAAATATGAAATATTGTAGACTAATTTTTCTCCTCTTTTTTTTTCATTGTACGTTTCAATTTGGGAATCAAAAATTATAACTTCTATTATTCTCCATTAAGTTTATATTCTATTAAATGACATTCTTGTCACGAATATATGGAGAACATTTATGTAAGCCAAGTTCACTTATACACTATATTGAAATTGTTTACATTTCAATCCAATAAAGTTTTTTTTAAAAACAACTTTTATTAGAATTCTTCTTTGAATTGGAATATTTTCAAACATAGTTGGAAATTTTTTTAACGGAAAAAAGCTGCAAAAAATGAAACGTTTATTCCTGGAATATTCCTATGGAGCGTTGGGTATATTCTCTTGGAATACTCTATCCCAATGTTCCAAAGGAATATTCCAGGAATGTGATTGTAATATTACAAACGAATATTCCTAATATTTTAAGAGAATATTCTAAAAATGTGGATAGAATATTACAAAGAAATATTCTCAATGTTCTAATTTATTTTAACACCAGACAAAATAGTTATGAAGATTAAATAACTTTTTAAATATAGAAGAGAGTGATTGAACTTTACAACAGATGGGTATAATAATATCTGATATGCATATAGAATAAAAATATAAATAGCTTAAGAAATCTTTAAAAAAGAAAGTAAACTTCTTATAAGTTGTCTATGCCAAGTCTATAGAATTACGTCATCGCGGGCCTTAAACGCTTAACGTAATAAGGGCTATTGTGAATATTTTAAGTGAAATGTTATAAATGGATGAACTGAATGCTCAAAATAGTAGGTAGAGAGTGCAGTTTGAGGCACGCAAGGGTTAACTAATAACCACCCTGTAGAAGTAAACTTTCTTTGTTCTCAGATATTTTAATAGAGGGATTGACCTATATTGATCTATATAAAATATCCTATTTCTCCTTTCTAATACACTAACTCTTTTTTCTCTATATTGTCTATACAGTCCATTAACGATCAGAATTTTTTAATTCTCGTACAATCTTGATCGACAAATAAAGCAAAAAAAAGAAGAACTTTATTCGTGTTTATAAATGCAATAAACCAACATTAGAAATTGAAATATGTCAGGGTGACATAATATGCCCCTTAAAGTTGAATTGCTCCACAAACATATTATACAAGTAAAAACTTTCATCATTAGTCAAATAATTACAGAATTTTTTACATTAATTTTTAATTATCTTTAAACTATTTATATTTGTGTCAATGAAATTAAAAAGTTTGCGAGAAATCGACTCACGAAAACAACTTTGCTATTATTTATTAGCTTCTTTGATGTCATTTTTTACTATTAAATTATAGGATATAATTTTTTAATTGACAAAAAAAATATATTTAATAATTTAAGTTAAAAAAAAATTTATAATGTTTGTTATTTAAAAAATTAATTGATAAGTATTATAATTAATTAACATTACTATTACCGAATGATATAATTCATAGTAGAAATATAATAATCGCATTTGTTTTTCACCTGTTTTTCGTACCTACCTACAAATAAATTAAAAATTTAGCGCTTGGATTGAGTAAATAAATTGCCCTACGCGTTGTTTAAAGGGATAATACCAGTCAGGTAACAAAGAGCGCCCTTATCCCTTTCCATCGCGTGTAGGGCCTTTACACTGATTTAAACTACTAATTTTTAGGAATTTAATTTGTTATCTTATCATCCTTAGAAAATTAAATTAAAATTAGAAATAATAAATGAAATTATTTTGAAAACTTAGTAGAAGAACATATTTGCATAGTTAAGGTTGGCCCATAGCGATTTTTTAAACAAAATTACCAGCGCATTTTGACCCTGTTCACTTGTTAAAACTCTACCATTTATAAACTTATCATTAAATTCACATAAAAAAATTGTTTAATAATCTTTAAACATTAAATAATAAGTTTCTACAATTAAAAATTTCATTTTAAATATGTTATTATAGTAAAAAAAAACTAAAAGTAGACAATTTTTCAGAAAAACGACTAAAATGAAATATTTCTTAAAAATTGCACTTCTTGTACTCTCGAATAGTGTTACAATAAAATAAAAATATATTCTATACAGTAGTTTTTAAAAAAGCATTTTTTGCAAGTTGATATAAGTGATTTTTAATTTTTGACGAAATCGCTTGAAACTTGTCACTCTTTGTTATTCTTAATGATGATGTCTGAATTAAATGTCAATGTTTCGTAATTTATTGCATCAATCATCATTTTTAAATTCTGATGGACAACGCAAATGCAAACATTATGTGTTCCTGATGCACCAGCGCAAACACGGTGTCAGTACGAGCTCTACTCGCACTTGTCCGGTTTTTTTTAAATATAAATGTAAAATATAAATGTAAAATGGTAAAACTAAAAATAAACAAAAATATATTTTCAAAACAATCAAAATTTTGAAACTTCATAATTAAAAAAATATATTATCAAATTCCAAAAAAATTTATATGTACATTTCTACCAGTAATAGTAACATTTTGGCAAACCTATATCTATATGAGTCAAACTTGACTATATTTTTTTTAAATTTTATAACTTCTTTGTTTTAAAAAGTAAAAAAAACTCGTAATGGCTACTTGTCAAAATTACAGTTTATCCCGAAATTTGTATATTAATTTAATTATAGAGCAATTCCACATAACGCACGCTTTGATAAAACCTGAGAATCAAAGACAAAAATATTTTATTTATTTAATTATTAATGTTTATTTTTGACATATATTATCGGGTGACATGGCCATGATTGGTCGGTCCTGTATTGTGAATATTTTTCAAAAAAGTTTCACCATTTATTTAGTGGTATCCAAGAGAACAATGAAACTCAGTTTAAACCAAATGTCATACTAGAAGGAAATTTCTATGATCACTTACCATGGAATTGGTCTGTAATTAAAATTTAATTAAAATATGTTACGCTCCACGAAAAAGGGACCTTATTATTTTAGACTTGTCATAAGGTCCCTTTTTTCGTCGAGCGTCACATGTATTTTTTTATAATAAAATGTCACTTTCTCAAATTTTTGATAATTTTAAAAGCTGAATGCAAAATAGTAATAGTGAAAAGATGCAATGTTTTTTAATTAGCATTAATTAGCAATGTAATCAATTAAAATATAATTAATTAGCAACGTAGTTAATTTAATACGTATTTAATTAATAATATACTTAATGAGCAATATAATTAATTATGAATTATATTAACAAATATACTTATTTAACAATATAATTAGTTTATAACATAAGTATAATAATTTTTTAATTTTAGAAATTTGAATTTAACTCCAGTGGTGTTTGGGTCTAAATTCGTAGAATTGTGGCGAAAAAACAGATTTTGATAAAAACATTAAAGTGACCAAAATAAATTAAAGTGACACAAAAAAATAAAAGTCAAAACCCAGAGGTCACACCCCCCATGTTTTTGAGGTCGTTGAAACCGACAATGACCATGAAAAATTTTTTTATCGCCCATTTACCCGCTACCACCCCCATGCACCTGCTCCCAGGGGTTGGAGTTTCAGTTTAAATAAAAGTCGAGTAGGGTGTCTATTCCTATGTTTTTTGAGTCGTTGAAACCAAAAAAGAATACCAAAAACAAAATTTTCACGAAAAGTCGAGTACGGTGTCGAAACCTACGTTTTTTGGGTCGCTGAAACCAAAAAAGACTACCAAAAACAAATCCTATCCACCGTACAACCCCCTTAATACCCCCAGAGTTTTGATAACGCAATCGATTTTTCGTGAAAATTCTAATTTCAACGCTGACCCTGGGGGTGTTAAGAAGGTTGTAGGGGGTTATGGGAGGGAAGAATTTGTTTTTGGTAGTCTTTTTTGGTTTCAACGACCCAAAAAACATAGGAATAGACACCCTACTCGACTTTTATTTATACTGAAACTCCAACCCCGGGAGGAGGTGAAAGGGGGTGGTAGCGGGGAAATGGGCGATGAAAAATTTTTCATTGTCATATTCGGTTTCAGCGACCCAAAAAACATGGGGATTGGGGAGTGTGACCTTTGGGTTTTGACTTTTATGTGTTATATTTGCGACAGAGAATTTGTAAAAAAATGTAAACTGGGTGTTATTAAATCCTACCTGGGCAGTTATTGGATGACTATTATGGTGAGTGTGTGTACTAGTTCTGGTTGGTGGTGCATGAAGCCAACAGCACATAGCACAGCATATCAGTAAAGCTCCTGCAATAATGCAGGCTACACCGACATATCTGACAGGTTCCACGTAATTTTCGGCGAGACCCAACCAATTAATTAACGCTCCTACACACAATAGTACCATACCGTATCTGTATGGACGTTGGGATCTTCTAGACTCCTCCAGTGACATGGCTGCAATTCAAAAGAATATTTAATTATTTAATTATATTTAGAGAACTAGACTGGATTTTCTCGCATTAATTTTCAAATTACGGTCAATTTTGCTTTACCCTTTTCTATCTTGATATGATGCTTTTATATGGTTGTAGCCAGTATTCGACAGGGCACTTGCACACAAAAAACCCAGTCTCATTTTTGTTGCATCTCAAAATGAGACTATGTTAAACGCTATAGAACGTGGCGCCACCTAAGAGTCTCATTTTTGTTGCAACTCAAAATGAGTAGCGTATGATACTCATTTTGAGACTAGGTTTTTTCAGTGTGTGTTAAATAAAATGTACCTTTTTTGTTTTATAAAAAAGGGTAATTTTTGCTGTATATAGTATTTTTTACTCACTTGAAAAGTAATATTTTTTAATAATTTAAAACCTTAGATAAGGTATTTATTTCAGAGAGTGTTATTTATATGTGATAAAAGACAAAGGAAGTTGAAATGACTTAAATGTTTCTATAGGGTAATTGCGCCAATTAATGGAATTTTTGTATAACACTATTATTTACTATTATAAAATAATATAATATTGGAAAATGTTTGAAAAAAATATTTTTACTTATATCAATACAATTTATTGTGCGTAAAGAAACACATTTAAAGTATTATTAATTTAATTATTTAAGAACAAAAATTGCTTACCGCAGTAATTGGCACATTTCCATCGAATATGCGTTTGCTCCAATTACTGGGAGCAAGATAACCTATAAATACACGTAATTCTATCGCAGTAATTTGCTCACAGTAGTTGGCTCAATCTCCCAGTAATTCACGCATTTGATATAATTTATTTATTGATTTAATATATGTTTAAATAATCAATTTCTAGAAAGTTTTTAGTAATGTTTTTATTATCTAGATGACAAAAGCTTTCAATTTAATTAGCCTTAACTTTACTTCTTGCATTATAATTCTCGAATTTTTTATTTCAAAGGCTGCTAAACCTGAAAATTGCAGTAGATGGCACATTTACCCTATAGTTATTTCCTACAAAAAACTTAACAATATTATATGAAAAAAAAATTAATTAATTAATAATATTAAATAATAATATAATCTTCCATCTTTTTTCAATGCATTAAATTAGTTGAATTTAGATGGTTTTTTGCTAAAAATGCTCTTCAGTTTATAATGATATCTCACGAAGCAAACAAGATTTATTAACTCTTTTGGTTTAAATCAAAGATGAGACTTCAATGATCACATCTATATAAGTTTCAAAGTTTTGCTTAATTTTTAAAAAATATGTAGGGGTTGAACAAATTTAAAAAAAATAGTTTTTAAATTTTTTTGTCAAATTTGTCGATTACTGCAATCTTTGTATGAATTATAAATGTAAATTAAATTAATTAATTACACAAGCCTGGAAAAAAATAAAAATTAAAGTTGTCAGAGGTCTAAAAGTGATTTCCCGCAGTATTTGGTGCGATAAATCCGAATCTGGTAACGAAAATCTCCCATCACGTCATGATTTTGAGAAAAGTAGGGGTAAATTTCCAAAAATCATGTTTTTCGCTGTTTCTGAAATTTTCTACTGGGTAAATCTGACGTGCTAGAGACGTCATAGGAGTCAAATTAAAACCTGAACCCTGTACTTTAAGAAAATAAAGCAATATTGTTGACAACAAACTAAATTAGCCTTAAAAATGATTTTTTTAACAGTTGTCTAGCATAAAAATTGACTGACACTGCCTGTAAATTAAAATATTGAAAAATGATTGGATTCTCTTAAAATTTGTTACTGAGGGGCTTTTGGGGTCGTTGATTATGAATCGAACTACAGATTTTTAGGGTTCCGTACCCCGGTAGGAACCCTATTAAAACGGTTACGGAAAATGACTATGTACCCCCCCCCCTAGCGTTCACAGTTTTTCATCTGGAGAGCTAAAAATTTGTACACGTACACTGAGAGAAGAAAAGCACAGATTCTGAAATATAAAAGTTGAGCATCTGGACTCCAATTAGACGCAGCAGCAGTGCCACTGTGGGATAGGTGTCGTGCTAAAATGTGAAACGGATTTTGACTTTGGCTTGAGGTACCGATGTTGTACTTCAAATGCTACTGTTTAGAAGTACAGTATCTGTCGGTCGCTATGAAACAGATCCTGTACTAATTAGTTCGTACCGCCGCCGCGCTTTTTGAGTATAGTATCTGAACTATGAATGACACGAACTGAATAAAATTAAGAACGGCAACTGACACGCATTTTACACGCCCGGTGTCTGTCACCGTACGGATTCTGTGCTTTTCTTCTCTCAGTGTATGTATTTTCACGCGTAGATTGCACGAAAAATATAGCGAACGTAATTGGAGTTGATCTTCATACAGTTTTCCGCAAAAAACATCAAATTTTGGCCGTTTTTCGCAAAAAAGGCATGTACCCCCCTCTAGCGCTCACAGTTTTTTTACCTAGAAAGATGAAAATTGGTATGCATATGTATTTTCAAAAATGGATTACAGGAAAAATATAGCGAACATATTTGGTATTGATCTCTATAGTGTTTTCAGGGAAAAACTCGAAAATTTTGAAAATTTCGAAAAAAATGCATGTACTTGGTACCCATAGCTTTTTTCCTGGAGAGCTGAAAATTGTCATACTTATTCATTTTTACGCGTAGATTACAGGAAAAATATAGCGGAAGTGATTAGAATTGATCTTCATGGTGTTTTCATTGAAAAACTAAAATCTCTTTTTGCAAGCTCGAAAATACTTTAACCCTTGCTGGTTCTCTCAATTCTTAATCTAGTGGACTGGCGTTATACATTTTTATTTGTTTTTTCGTGCAGATTTCAACAAAAATACAAACAAAATTATTAGAATTCATCTTCATATTTTTTTAAGCAAAAAACTAAAAAAAAATTTCGTTTTAGAAAAAAAAGTGTGTACCTCCCCTTTGGTTTTCACAATTTTCGGCCTACTGGACTGCAGTTTTGCTTATTTTATGTATTTTCGTGTGTAGATTTCAGGAAAAATATAGCGAACATGATTCGATTTGAAATTCATATTTTTTTCAGGGAAAAACTCAAAGTTTTTAAAAATTTCGTCAAAAAAGCGTGTATTTCACTCTAGCGCTCACAGTTTTTTACCCAGAGAGCTGAAAATTGGAACACTTTTGTATTTTCAAGTGTAGATTATAAGGAAAATATAGTGGAAATGATTAGAATAAAATAAAAATGTAGTTTTTTGCATTTAACTTTTAAAAGCACAAAATTTTAAAAAGTATTCGTAACAAAAGTCTTAATAAAACACATCTTTTTTGTACAATACATTTTTGTCCAATTGTAATTAGTTCTCGAGAAAAACGTAAAAAACCATAAAATACCATAAAATTGTCTAGAATACGAATTAATGATAAGACAGAATTATTCTTAAAGAAAAACAGTAACATTTATATTATTCAGGGTGCTGATCAAGAAAATCACATTGAACATTTTGGAAAATTAAAATTTTATAATAAAAACCATAAAAAACACCATAAAAATGATTTTTTTTCATTTAACTCCTAAAAAATACAGAATTTTCGCTGTTTTGTAGTAGAACGGGGGTCAAATTGATATTCTAACGCAGACCCGACCTTCCTCCAAGCGAAGCCCGCCACCCCTGTGTTCTCTCGCTATTCTGTAATAGAACGGGGGTGAAATGCACATTTCTAGTTGGTACTAGAAGGTAACCAACCCAGACTCCAGCCTTCTGGAACTGCTAATACCGACTGAAACACTTAACTAAGGAGTTGGATTCTAAAACGTAGCGCAGGCGCTATACCAGTAAGGTGGCAGTGAGTGGCTCAGAGGCGTTAAAAATGTATTTATAATTATTTTTCTCGAGAACTAATTACAAGTGGACAGAAATGTATTGTACAAAAAAGATGTGTTTTATTAAGACCTACATCTTTTGTTAAGAATACTTTTTCAAATTTTGTGTTTTTTAGAAGTTAAATGCAAAAAATCACATTTTTATGGTATTTTTTATGGTTTTCACCATGATAAACTTATTTGCGCCAATTTTCACTATGATTTTCGTAATCAGGGCACAAAATTACGTAAGTATACCAACTTTCATTGAAATCGGAGGTATGCGCTTTTCGGAAGTATATATCCTACATTTTTATTTATTTTTTCGTGCAGATTTTAACAAACATACAGAAAAACTTATTGGAGTTCATCTTTATATTTTTTTTGCGAAAATGTGAAAAGAAATTTGGGGTTTTGTGTGACGCGTTTGTGTTCTGTGTGGCATGTCGCAAAACGATGCGTGAGTTAGCGTTGAGCCAGGCGGTGTCGTAAGGGTTAAGCCGCCCAAAATTTTGCAATTACGAAGCTTACTTGCAACAGAAATTCATTTTTTGACTTAAGGAGGTGTCAAAAACTTTATTTCTAATGAAAAAAGAGGGAAAAAATTTTTTCGATAGACTTTTTTCATTGTTTTAATTTAAAAATTTTTTATATCATTCTTAAGAAATAAAATATCTAATGTTATGCAAAAATGCACAATATGGGATTTTATTTTAATTCCATGGTTCCTTTCTTCATTTTAAAGTGGCATTCTATTATTTGAAGGACATTTTTAACCATTTACCTAAATATTTCATTGATTTTCTACAGTGACTCAACCCTTACACCCATGTTCAACCCTTACAACATTATTTTTTTTTAAATTGCTTATAACTTTGAAACTTTTGGCCTAATTTTTTGCAATGTACAGCAAAAACATTGCATTTGAGTTGATCTTTCCAACAATATGCGCGAAAACGTGAAATTCGCACTGCAGAGGAAGTTATGAAGAAAATTCAAAACTATGTCCAACCCTGACAGCACTCCCCTATTATAATATTATTAAATCCTACCTACATATAATATTCTGCTCCAACAAAATATTTTATTTTAAGAAACATGTGCCAAAACACAACCATAACCTTTTGATATGTTTTTGTTTTCTCACGTGCTTATATTTTACGATTTGAAAAGAGAGGGAAATATACGTATGTACTGCGCATGTGCGCAAAGCATAAGTTTTGTCATTCTGCGAGTATAGTTCCCCTACAGAAAAAGGTTTCATTTCTGAGAGACTTCACACAGTCAGTTCAGTCTCCTTAGTCTTACTCCCTGGCTTACAAGTAAAGGTCAAGGTAAGCTTACATGTAAAGTCTAAGGTAAGCTTACAGTACCGTCCGAAAGTGTCAGTCCACCCATTTTTAAAGGAATAAAAAAAAATTTTTAACATTACTTTTATGAAAACTAAAATTTCATTCGGTTTATATTTTGAAAGACGATAAAATTTTGAAAAGAATAAGACCTTACAGAAGTCATTTGACAAATATTTTTTCAAGATATTCCTAAAAATCGTCATTTTCAATGTTTTACAAAAATTTGAATAACTTCTAAAATAATGAACTCTTTTTAATAATCTTAGGCTTATTTTAAAGGTCATTTTCTATGGAATAAGAATTACTTATAGTCAGTAACCTGCAATTTTTTTCTTGGAATAAGCATGACGTCAAAGTTGGACAAAAAAATTTGAAAAATTTGAAATAATATTATTAAAAGAAAAAGAATTTGTAAAATTTAAATAAATTTTTTTATTAAATTTTTTTGAAAAATCTACATCATATCATGTTTTATATATGTTTTAGAATAGTTTTTAGTACAAAAAATGATTTCAATTTTTTCCAATTTTTTTGTCCAATTTTGACGTCATGTTTATTCCAAGAAAAAAATTGCAGGTTAATGACTATAAGTAATTCTTATGCCGTAGAAAATGACCTTTAAAATAAGCCTAAGATTATTAAAAAGCGTTTATTATTTTAAAAGTTATTCAAATTTTTGTAAAACATTGAAAATGGCGATTTTTTAAGAATATCTTGAAAAAATATTTGTCAAATGACTTCTGTGAGGTCTTATTCTTTTTAAAATTTTATCGTCTTTCAAAACATAAACCAAAAAAAATTTCAATTTTCATAAATTTTATTTTAAAAAAATTTTATTATTCTTTTAAAAATGGGTGGACTGACAATTTTGGCCGGCACTGTAACATTTCCTAAAATATCTTAGAAAATTATTCTGTATTCTTTGAGAAATCAAGTGGGCATTATTACACGTATTTAATGAAGTTGACTGTTTCCACATGGCCTTTATAAATCAAATTAGTCATGTAAATACGACCATATGAGTTGAAAATGATTAATAATAATATAACTTTAAATTTGATTGTTTCTGCATGGCGTCGTTAACAATTATGTAAGAATAGTAATGTTAAGGTTAGTAATATTAACGTATTGTTAAGGTAATATGTGCAAGAAAGACACCTACTGGTGCTAAATCTTCTTTTTCTTTCTATCAAGCGGACGCCTCTATACAGACCATCCCCACTCTATTTATATTATCTCTGTGACTAGTATACAGATAAAATTAGAATAATTTTATATTTCAGAAAAAAACCTTTCACCAAGCTGGACTCGAATCCTGAACTTTATACACAGTAAGCAAGAGTCTAACCAGAGAGCCAATCTTACTTGCAGTGTATTAAAATTTTTTATTAAAAAAATTTTTTTTAACGTTTTTCATATTTAATTAAAAATCTTAATATACTACAGGTAAGATTGGCTCACTATTAAGACTCTTGCTTAATATACACAAGATTCAGGGTTCGAGTCCAGTCTGATGAAATATTTTTTTCTAAAATATCAAGTTATTCTAATTGAATCTGTATATAACATTAATATTACGTTCACATTACAGTCCCTACTGGAAGTAAAATGATAGAAAGAGATAGAATTTTGGGGATAGAAAGAGATAAAGTTTTTTCTACCCCTTTGAAATAGCCATTTTGCATGCCCAAAATATTATACTTTTTTATCTCCTTTTATACCCTATTATCCCCTATCTATCTCTTTTTATACCTATGTACTTTTATGTCTTTTTATTTCACTTTGCTACAAATTTTTATCCTTTTTAATATATAAATAATTAATTAACCAATATTATTAACAATATTAAAGACTTTATGAAGTATTACAATTTCAATTGAATTTATTATTTAAAAAATAATATTTTTAGATTTAACTTTTATTCCAGAATTTTTCACGAAAAATTTTTCAATATTTTTAGAGTTTTCGTACTTCTATTTATAACCAATTTTTAACAAATCAAGTTATTTATTTATTTTTTATGATATTATTATTTATTGTTTATATCTATATTTAATTTCCCATTATTAACCAACATTATACAAATAACACTTAAAACCAAATTTGAAAAATCTCACACGCAGGAGGGCTCGAACCCTGAACCTTAGGGACGCAAGTCAAATACACATGTCACTCAGCCACGCTAGCTTAGGAGATATTTTTCTTGAACTACCTTTTCACTTTTGTGACTGTATTGATCTCTTTTTATCTCTTACTCTATCACTCTTTATCTACCAGTTGATCTCCTTTTTATAGTTTTAATTTATCTTTTTTTATAATGGATAATTTTAATCGAATTGGAAAGAAATAGACTGATATAGAATCAAGGGGATGAATGAAAAAAGTATAGCATTAGAATAAAGTTAGGATAAAAAGAAAAGAAAAGTGAATAGTAAACAAATTAATATAGAGATAAAGTAAAGGTTATTAAAAGAGATTGAGCAAAAGTAGGTGATGGAAAGAGATCGAATCGAGAGGTGATAGACTAAGATTAAAATGTGGATAAAAAGAGAGAAGTACAAGCATAAAAAGAATAGAACGGTATAAAACAAATGTTATTTAAAAGATAAGAAAAAATGTAAATACTAAGATTCAAAAGAGGATAGAAAGAGAATGAAGTAAATAGTAGAAGGATGAAATAAGGGTTATTAGAAGAGATTGAGAAAAAATATGAGATAAAAAGAGATTGAAAGGATTAAAAAAGGAAAAGCCTGAGATTAAGGAAGGTCATAAGCAGGGATCATTGTGTTCTTGGATTAAAGTTTAAAGATTAAATAGATTAAAGCAGCGACAGAAATGGAAGAAAGTAGATAGAAAAAGTATTGAAGAAGATAATAAGAAAAATGTTATTCAAATAGATTGAGAAGAATAAAAAAGGGATAGCCTGGGATAGAAACAAGATTATTAAAAGAGATAAGTATATTCTTAGATGGAATTAAAGATAAAAAGAGATAGGTGTGGATATTGAAAGTATTAAAAGATATGAAATAAAGATTACTGGAAACGATTTATACAGAAGGAGAGATAAAAAGTTATTGAAGTTATAAAGTGGGCATGGACTAAGATAAAGAAACTTTATCTCTTTCTATCTCAGAGATAAAAAATATTCAAAGAGATAGGATTTCTATCCCTTTACTTCCAGCAGGGTAGTCAAACACTTAAACTTTTCGCAACGTGAGATGATTGCTCTCTGCGCATAAGCAGACAGTACAAAGGACACCACCTTGGGGAAGTACACATTTTGTTTTAGAATGAAACTTAGTTGTTTTCTTATGATTTCAGCTATGTTAGGTATAGTTACCTAATTCAATACTACAATTTACCATTATCATAAAGAAACTGTAAATTTATATAATATATTATATTGGCGATTTTCTTTAAACTGTGATATTTATGTCCTTAACGTGTTTTAACTGCATATTAATGAATTAATGATCTACATCAAATAAATTATATTTGGGACTCACTATTCTAAGTGTACCCACAAAAAAAGTTGTTTATTTTGACCCATATCGATGAAATGACATGAAACACTCCTAAAATGACACTATACTTCTAACTTTCTCCCTAAATTTTTGAGATTTTTACAATTACTATTAAATGTTTGACTATATCCACGGCACGGACATTGCAGAAGTATTTGTGAGGTCCCAAGAAAATTGATATTAATTTAAACCAGGTCCTTTTTCAGTGTTGATCAATATTTTAGTAAGTAAATAAATTTAATTAATTTGAATACGAAGTGATAGAATCATCATTATTAATTAATAAATTAACCTTTTAGTAAACAAATTCAATAAACACATTTTTAAATGAAAAAATAAATAATTTAACAAATAATTCCACTACCGTCGAAAAATATCGGTACGGCTGCACACGCACGATCCAAAAACATACCAATCTATGTAAGTTTCAAATTTTTACTGCTTTTTAAAAAAAATATGCAGGAGTTGAAAAATTTAAAAAAAAATTTATTTTTTAATTTTTTTGTCAAATTTGTTGGTTGCTGCAATCTTTGCATAGATTATTAAAATTTTTAGTTATATATCATTAATCGTAGAATTTAATAATCTTTCGAATGGTATATTTGTTAATTTTCTGACATTTCTATTTACAAACAAATCGTGCTTTAAAGATTGGTATGTTTTTGGGCCGTGCGTGTGCAGCCGTACCTATATTTCCCGACGGTAGTGTATTTTTAATTGAAAATAAATAAATTTAATGAATCAACATTTTAGTAAATAAATTCGATAAACAAATGTTTGATTAAGTAAATAAATTTAACAAATAAATTTTCCTTTGGTCGATAATAATTACCGTCAAGATAAAATTTTTAAGACTATTTTTATATTAAAGAAAAACTTATTATTTGAAAGAATAAATTCCCTGTTGGAATATACTTTAGTTTAGATTATGAACTTTTTTATTTTTATTAAATTTCCCTTTTATTTTGCTCTTGCTTTCTTTTCTCTTTTCATTTTACTTCCCTTTTATTATTTTATTGAAGAAATTAAATTTTTACAGTAAGGGGAATTAGACATTAACGGTCTAGTAACAGTTGTTGTTTGAAAAATTACTATATAGTATCGTCGCGTGAAAGAGCATATCAGCATTTTATAATTATAAATGAAAAAACAAGTAATGCACACGTGAGGATTTTTATCTATCAAATGTACAAAATAATAAGTGTATACTGAACACGTTATCATTGCAGGTACTGTCAATTTATTGAACTCTTTATGGAACTACTTGAATATGTACTAATTCTAAAATAAATTATATGCATAAAAAACAGATAAAAAAGTGACTATTTTTTTACAAAACATATGTAAATTAAATAAACAGACAAAAACTAAAATAAAATTAATTTATTATTGATACACCTTTTTATGTATTATTCACTTTTATTATTATTGGTCCTTTTTTTATTTTTAACCATTATTTGTCATACATACTATTTCCTATAATCAATAGTTTGAATTTATGAAATGTGTACGATTACTTTGTGTACATAATATGCTTTGCGAGTGTTTATAAAAAAATTAAATTCTAGTTCGAGGAAAAAACATTTATTTTAAAACATTTTTCGATTCTTCGGATCCATTTCAAAATTTTCTTTTCATTTTCAATGTCAATTTTTAGTATTGAATTTTATCTTTTTAACAGAAAACTATTAATGCAGCAGACGAGATTATTATTAGATAATTAAAATTATACATGCGGGGAAAAAATTTAAATGAAAAATGAAAAACTGCGCTCGCAAAATTAAATTTAATTTAATTTAAATATTACGTAGGATAAGTTGAAACAAAGACCAAGGACATTTTATAATATTGTAACCAGAGTCTTCGTCGTGTGAGAGGCTCGACTATACATAATTTATTATTCATGCAATTTACATCCTTTAATTGTAATAATAATCGTTGCACTTAAAATAATGCAAAAAAATTGTTCTTTTTCAAAATCGTGTATCACGTAATTAAAAAAAAGAAAAGATTCCCGTTTCTTTTCTTGTTTGGTGACACGTGTTATAATGATCAAGTGATTCGATTTACGTCACATAAAGATCATTGTAAAGATTGATAAATTTCTAAACGTGAGCAGATTATATTAATGTTATTCAAGGTTGACCGGAGGCTTGCGAGAAAACTGATAATCATTTAAGATGTTAGCGCACACATAAATTTAAACAATTTTTATTTCTTTCGAACTCTTGATAATTGACCATACCAATGTTTATATACGCGAATCATACAAATAATTGCACATAAACACAGTTATAATATTTAATTTAAAAAAACAATTGAAAACTTTAAACAATTTTTCTGATAAAAAGTTCATTATTCAAGTTACTCACAATTTATACAAAAAAAACACTTCAAATACCGGTCTATTCTTGTTTTTTCAGTTGTAAAGTAAACTATATAGTTTCCATAAAAAATAATATAAAGCTTTTTTAAACACCTTAAAAAAATTGGTAAACAAAATATATTTTTCAATAGTAAAACGTTTATTGTAAACAATTAACATAATTGAATAAATAAATTATTGTTAGTTAAAAAATTTACAGACATTGAAGAATTTTTTAAATGCTCTTTCTTTTTGGTTGTCAAATAAAACAATTTTTAGCAAAATTAAAAATGGTGTTACAAAATTAGGCAAATTTTTAAGGAAATATAGCATTTTTTAAGAATGTGAATCAAATTTTAGAAAAATGTTATTAATTTAAAAAAAATGAAATATTTCTTAGTAAAATAAAAAATGTTTTAAGAAAATGTAAAAAAATAAAACTCTCTTTAATAAAATAGCAAGTTTTTATACAGTTTTATTTAATTAAAAATTAAAACAATTTTTAACAAAATAAAATATTTTTTTACTTTTTGTTCTTTTTGATAATGAACTGTAATAATTTTATAAATAAAAGCTTTTTAACTGCTTTTCATTCTTAGTTTGAATACAAAGCTAAATTTTTAATGAAAAATAATAAATAAAATATTTTTTTTTAATAAAATTTTATCAACAAAATCAAATATACTTTAAAAAACAAAGTAAATAAAAAATTAAGTAACAAAATAGGAATTAATATTCTCGTGCATGTAAAAAAATACTTTTTGTTAAAATATAAAAATTCCTTTAATGTTAAAAAACAAAACAAAGTACTTTTTGAAATAACAATAATAAGGATTACTTACAACATAAATTATCAGTTTCGTAGAAAAAATTTGTAAAATTCATCGCATATTTTTAATTTAAACTTTTAATTATTATTTTCCTTAATAATTATTTTTAAAATTTTCCTTAAATTCCTTTCATTCACAATACAATATTTAGTATATTAAAACGTTTGAAATGAGAAGACAGTGATCTTAAGTGAAAGAACCACAAATAACTACTAATTACAGTTTTAAAATTCTCATAACTGACGAAATATTGAATGGCTTTTTACCAGATTGGAAAAAACATAAAAATATCACACAAACGGTAATTTCCCAGTTCTTTGAACTTTTGCCCAAACAAAAATCAAATATAAAATCATTTTTAATGACACTCCTCGGGACTCATAAAATATAATATTCTTTATCAATATAAAAAAGAACATACTATTTCACAATGCTATTTCGTCATTATTTTTTATTGGAAAATAAATTTGTATTTATTTTTATAATTTAATAATAATAAAAAAAAGTAATAAATAACACTGGGTAACAAAAAATGGTCATGTTGTGTTTATTTCAAAATTTTTGTGTTTATTGAAAGTTTGGGTGTCAGTAAACAAGAAAATAGCAAAAAAATTTTTTTAATTTATTTAAACCCTAAAAATAGGGGGTTGAATTGTTAAAAAACGGTGTTTTTTGCACTTTTTGAAAACCTGTAAAAAGAAAATGGGAATACATAAAAAGCTCTAATATTCCCGTGTGGAAAAATTTTATGGAAGTCTGGTGTCTACAAAGAGACTAGACAGTTATAGTGTAACAGCCCGTCTAATCCAGCCTGTCTTGCCATCGGCTAAGGAGCAGCTTAACCCAGGTGCGAATTTAGGTTGG
Organism: Leptopilina myrica (nomen nudum); assembly: GCA_032872475.1. Taxonomy (NCBI): domain Eukaryota; kingdom Metazoa; phylum Arthropoda; class Insecta; order Hymenoptera; family Figitidae; genus Leptopilina; species Leptopilina myrica (nomen nudum). The sequence goes on from CM065464.1 coordinate 28,233,382, forward strand.
CCGCCAGAGTTTGAAGGTTGGCCCACGGTTGGCCTAACTTTGGCAAGCGAAGTTTTGGTTGCCAGAGTTTGCCCAACTTTGGCAAGTACTAGTGCCCACAGTTGGCCCGACTTTGCAAGCCAACCATTACATGCAGAGTATAACCAACCGTCGGGCCAACTTTGGCGACAAAGGTCGGCACAACTATGGGGAACGTATCTCATATGACTTACAAATTTAGGTTGGCCAAACTCTGGGCCACAGTTGGCCCGACGGTTGGCAAAACTCTGTAAAACGCAGTTTAAATAACTCAAACTTTATGGTTGGCCAAACTCTGGGCCACGGTTGGCCCGACGGTTGGCAAAACTCTGTAAAACGCAGTTTAAATAACTCAAACTTTATGGTTGTCCAAACTCTGGGCCACGGTTGGCCCGACGGTTGGCAAAACTCTGTAAAACGCAGTTTAAATAACTCAAACTTTATGGTTGTCCAAACTCTGGGCCACGGTTGGCCCGACGGTTGGCAAAACTCTGTAAAACGCAGTTTAAATAACTCAAACTTTATGGTTGGCCAAACTCTGGGCCACAGTTGGCCCGACGGTTGGCAAAACTTTGTGAAAAACAGATTTAATGACTTAAACTTTCTCGGTTGGCCTAACTCTGGGCCACGGTTGGCCCGACGGTTGGCAAAACTTTGTGATTAACAGTTTAAATGACTTAAACTTTTTCGGTTGGCCAAACTCTGGGCCACGGTTGGCCCGACGGTTGGCAAAACTTTGTGAAAAACAGATTTAATGACTTAAACTTTCTCGGTTGGCCTAACTCTGGGCCACGGTTGGCCCGACGGTTGGCAAAACTTTGTGATTAACAGTTTAAATGACTTAAACTTTTTCGGTTGGCCAAACTCTGGGCCACGGTTGGCCCGACGGTTGGCAAAACTTTGTGAAAAACAGTTTAAATGACTTAAACTTTCTCGGTTGGCCAAACTCTGGGCCACGGTTGGCCCGACGGTTGGCAAAATTTTGTGAAAAACAGTTTAAATGACTTAAACTTTGTCGGTTGGCCTAACTCTGGGCCGCGGTTAGCCCGACGGTTGGCAAAACTTTGTGAAAAACAGTTTAAATGACTTAAACTTTCTCGGTTGGCCGAACTCTGGGCCACGGTTGGCCCGACTGTTGCAGCTTTAATATACATTTAACGGTATGGACTCCCATGTGAGCGTAGCGTAGTGGTCAGTGTATAAGTATTCGGCGCGTTAGGTTAGGGGTTCGATCCCAGCGAGCGTTAAATATTTTCGAAAATGTATGTATGAGATTGTGTTTAATAATAATAGGGAAAGGTTATATCTGATGTTCCCGCTAATAATAACGTGTTAATTGTTTAAATAATTTAGTTTTTTAATAATTTTTTACCTCTGGCTGTTAAAGTTGGCCAAACTTACGCATTTAAAGTTGTGCCAACTTTGGCGTCAGTCTTTGGACCAACCATTGAAATGTATAGTTGGCACAACATATGCATTTTAAGTTGGGCCAACTTCCTTATGACTTGTCGGGCCAACCATCGTCGCCATTAGACGGCCAACCGTTATCATCTGTATGGTTGGCCCAACCTCTGGCACGAGAAGTTGGACCGACCTTGTAAAAGTTGGCCCAACTATGGGCCAACCGAAAATTCGCACCTGGGAATAGACCTCGTTGAGTCCGTCTATGTAGACGGTCTTTTCAAGCTCAGAGCAGTGACTTGCAAGACGCAATAAGTTATGACAGTTTACAGTTGGCGTGTGTAACATTCAGTTGCTATTACACATGGTCGAATTTTAACCAAATTTTATAAATTATATCATATGAATTAAATTAAAGTTAGAATACATAATTATTTTTAAAACTTCACAATCCAATTATGTTGTGAATTTCCTTGTTTTTAAATAGTGGAGATAAGTATCGTATTGTAATTACAAAATTACAAAATTGAATTGTTATTTTAGGATAAATAAAATTTCTGTGACTTGCATTATAGGTTAAAAAGTAATTCTGATGTTTGAAAATTATGTGAAATGGAATTTCGGACAAACAGATTTTATGTTAAATGGTTATTCGAATAAATGAAAATTATGACGAATAAAATTTCGATAAATGAAATTTCTTAAATATGACGTTTCTAAGATTTGAAGGTTATGTCACATGAGAATTCGAGTAAATGCGTTTTATGTCACTTGATAATTCGAGTAAATGAACATTATGACAAATAAAATTTTGATAAATGGAATTTCTTAAATATGACATTTCGAAGATTTCAAGGTTATGTCACATGAGAATTTGAGTAAAAGCGTTTTATGTCACTTGATAAGTCGAGTAAATGAACATTATGACCAATAAAATTTCGATAAATTAAATTTATGTAACATAATATTTCGAAGGTTTGAAAATTATGTCAAATGGCAATTCGGAGGATTAATAATTATGAAAAATAGTCATTCGAAAAAACAAAATTTATGTCAAAGAATTTTTCGACATATTAAAAATTATATTAAAAAAAATTCAACTATTTAAATATTAGGATAAAAAATAATTCGATAAATTAAAAATTATGTTAAATGAAATTTCGAAATCTGAAAATTATGCGAAATGAAGTTTTGATGATAAAAATTTCCATGTTTTGTATATTAGGAAATCGAAATTTGGGAATAATTATGCGCCCTTTTATCGAGCGGCTATTCGGAAATGAATCAAAACTTCAATGATATCGTCTAGAAAAACAAACATTTCTGATCTGATCAGTAGTCCTAGTGAAAAAGTTGTATACAAAAAAAATTTATAGATATGTTCCGAAATCCTTGTGTCAGATTTTAGGTAGGTATTAAGACTGCAATAAAAATGCAAAATTTCAGTACAATCCATTAAAATTTGTCTGAGATATTTTGCACACAATATTTTGTGACATACACACACATGCATATGGATATTTGCTCAAAATTGAATATACATATGTTCTAGATGAAAATGAGTCCATATAATCCCACACAACACCGAAGATTTCCTGAAAGTCAACAGGACCTCGTTCAGCGAGGTTAGAAACATTGAGTGGCTATGTTCATGAGAGATTGTGTGGATATTTAAATGTCCCTCATAAACAGAATATTAAATATCAGCCTTCAGCAAAAATTCATCTCCAAATATTGACTTGCGATGTTCAGTCAATATTAAACACGCATAAATCAACCCACATAGCACAATATCTTGCTGTAAGTTTGTGGTGTATCTTATACGTAAGGCTTGTAAGGTTACGCGGTATTTTTGTGATAGACATAAGGTGAACTAAGAAGTTCCGCCCTGATAGTAAGCTTACAACAGGGAGTAAGACTAAGAGTGCAGTCCCATGCTGATAGAATAGTGGAGTAGTGTAATAGATTTGACCAATCAAAATAAGTGTTACAAAATCCAGTCATCTGATTGGTCAAAACTGTTCCACTATTCTACTAATCTACCACCATGGGACTGCACTCTAAGGAGACTGCACTAATGCTATGGAAGTGAAACCATTCGTCGCATTGAAACTATACGTAAGAACGAAAATTATGGTTTTCGCGCATGCGCACATGTAATATATTTGTCTCTGTCTTTCTCACTAACCCAGACGACTGAGAAAACCATAACAATCTACAAGTTGAGAAGGTTATGTTTAATGTTTGTGATTGTTGTGCGTTTCAGGAATATTATTAATAATAACTATTAATAAATTTTAAAAAATAAATTTAATAAATGTACATATATGTGTATACAAAAATATATATTAAAGAGTGTATATTTTTCAGTGGTAAGTAATATATTAATAATATAATTAAATATTTATATATGTTCAGAATAAATTTTTTTGGTATACAATAACACTGGAAAATAAAATAATAAATTTGTTTGGAAATAATTCGTTCTATTACTTAAAATAATTTTGTAAATCATAAATATTAAATGTAATGCAATTAAATCTAATAATTGTAAGTAGGGGCTCAAGAAACCTGTAAGTTTGCAGCAAGCTTGCAGGCAACTTACACCACAAGATTTGCAATCTTACACGTAAGCTTACTACAAGTTTGCTGCAAGTACTAAAATGTCCTACTTGCTGCAAGATTGTACAGCAAGCTTAGGGCAAGCCTATACTGCAAGTTTCCTAAAAATTTTGTGAAAAATTTTTAAAAGACTGTGAAATTTTAGAATGTAAATTTCTCTAATCCAAAGAATTGTAGTTGTGTACTATTATCCGTGATCAGTGGATACTTGTAAAAAATTGTAAATGTCCTGACAGACGTCAATTAATGATATTATCATGTAAGATACTATTGTAAAGAACTTGTTTAGGGGACCGATACTTATACTCTCCGTGAGAAAAATCGTGCGCGAGAGAGGTATTTCTCGCCATCTATCAGGGATTTGGAAAACTAATAGAAGTTTCTCTTATAATTCTCTAATTCTGTGATAGATGGCAAGAAATACCTTTCTCGCACACGATTTGTCTCACGGAGAGTATAAGTATCGGTCCCCTAAACAGGTGCTTTACAATAGTATCTTACATGATAATATCAATAATTAACGTCTGTCAGGACATTTACAATTTTTTACTAGTATCCACTTATCACGGATAATAGTACCCAACTACAATTCTTTAGATTAGAGAAATTTACATTCTAAAATTTCACAAAGTTTTTAAAAAATTTTTTCACAAAATTTTTAGGAATCTTGCAGTGTAGGCTTGTCCTAAGCTTGCTGTGCAATCTTGCAGCCAGTAGGACATTTTCGTACTTCCAGCAAACTTGCAGTATGCTTACGTGTAAGATTGCGAATCTTGTGGTGTAAGTTTCCTGCAAGCTTGCTGCAAACTTACAGGTTACTTGGGGGAGTGCTGTTAGGGTTGGACAGGTGTTAGGGTTGAGCCATCGTGTTTATTTAGTTTTATCACACTAGCGCCATCTGTTTTTGTACTTAAATTCTTGCTACTAATGCCAGTCAACTTTTCACATGAGTTTCAGTCAAGTATACGAACGTTTACTTTTGTTTTTTGCGAGTCATTGTTATACGCTCAACAGAAACTTTTTTGTGGTGTTAAAAAAAGAGCAGTAAATGTAGAAGAAATATGCAAAAGACAAAGTAAATTTATTGAAATTGTTTATTAAGGTGTTATACGAAAATGTGAAAAGAAATTTGGGGTTTTGTGTGACGCGTTTGTGTTCTGTGTGGTATGTCGCAAAACGATGCGTGAGTTAGCGTTGAGCCAGGCGGTGTCGTAAGGGTTAAGCCGCCCAAAATTTTGCAATTACGAAGCTTACTTGCAACAGAAATTCATTTTTTGACTTAAGGAGGTGTCAAAAACTTTATTTCTAATGAAAAAAGAGGGAAAAAATTTTTTCGATAGACTTTTTTCATTGTTTTAATTTAAAAATTTTTTATATCATTCTTAAGAAATAAAATATCTAATGTTATGCAAAAATGCACAATATGGGATTTTATTTTAATTCCATGGTTCCTTTCTTCATTTTAAAGTGGCATTCTATTATTTGAAGGACATTTTTAACCATTTACCTAAATATTTCATTGATTTTCTACAGTGACTCAACCCTTACACCCATGTTCAACCCTTACAACATTATTTTTTTTTAAATTGCTTATAACTTTGAAACTTTTGGCCTAATTTTTTGCAATGTACAGCAAAAACATTGCATTTGAGTTGATCTTTCCAACAATATGCGCGAAAACGTGAAATTCGCACTGCAGAGGAAGTTATGAAGAAAATTCAAAACTATGTCCAACCCTGACAGCACTCCCCTATTATAATATTATTAAATCCTACCTACATATAATATTCTGCTCCAACAAAATATTTTATTTTAAGAAACATGTGCCAAAACACAACCATAACCTTTTGATATGTTTTTGTTTTCTCACGTGCTTATATTTTACGATTTGAAAAGAGAGGGAAATATACGTATGTACTGCGCATGTGCGCAAAGCATAAGTTTTGTCATTCTGCGAGTATAGTTCCCCTACAGAAAAAGGTTTCATTTCTGAGAGACTTCACACAGTCAGTTCAGTCTCCTTAGTCTTACTCCCTGGCTTACAAGTAAAGGTCAAGGTAAGCTTACATGTAAAGTCTAAGGTAAGCTTACAGTACCGTCCGAAAGTGTCAGTCCACCCATTTTTAAAGGAATAAAAAAAAATTTTTAACATTACTTTTATGAAAACTAAAATTTCATTCGGTTTATATTTTGAAAGACGATAAAATTTTGAAAAGAATAAGACCTTACAGAAGTCATTTGACAAATATTTTTTCAAGATATTCCTAAAAATCGTCATTTTCAATGTTTTACAAAAATTTGAATAACTTCTAAAATAATGAACTCTTTTTAATAATCTTAGGCTTATTTTAAAGGTCATTTTCTATGGAATAAGAATTACTTATAGTCAGTAACCTGCAATTTTTTTCTTGGAATAAGCATGACGTCAAAGTTGGACAAAAAAATTTGAAAAATTTGAAATAATATTATTAAAAGAAAAAGAATTTGTAAAATTTAAATAAATTTTTTTATTAAATTTTTTTGAAAAATCTACATCATATCATGTTTTATATATGTTTTAGAATAGTTTTTAGTACAAAAAATGATTTCAATTTTTTCCAATTTTTTTGTCCAATTTTGACGTCATGTTTATTCCAAGAAAAAAATTGCAGGTTAATGACTATAAGTAATTCTTATGCCGTAGAAAATGACCTTTAAAATAAGACTAAGATTATTAAAAAGCGTTTATTATTTTAAAAGTTATTCAAATTTTTGTAAAACATTGAAAATGGCGATTTTTTAAGAATATCTTGAAAAAATATTTGTCAAATGACTTCTGTGAGGTCTTATTCTTTTTAAAATTTTATCGTCTTTCAAAACATAAACCAAAAAAAATTTCAATTTTCATAAATTTTATTTTAAAAAAATTTTATTATTCTTTTAAAAATGGGTGGACTGACAATTTTGGCCGGCACTGTACATATAAAGCTTGAGGTAAGCTTACATGTAAAGCTTGAGGTAAGCTTACAAGTAAAGCTTGAGGAGCTTTAATATTAATTAATTAATTAATATTAAAATAAAAAAATTAACTCCGTTGCCCTGCTCTATTTTTGAAACCTAACATGAAGCAGAAAATTTTGAAAACAAATTTAGTGGGACTGGGAATTGAACCCGAGGTCAACGCGCATAAACCTAACATCCTAACTAACTGAGCTAAGTGGAGAACTGGCAGAAAGAAATTAAATTTTGCCTTTAAGGTGTAATATTTATCGAGTAAAACGTCAAAAACCAAAAAAAAAGTTTGTTTCCCAGCCCTGGCGTTCTGTAAGTAACTTTTTCATCCTCCCCCACCTAATTTTTCTTTTTCTAGCTGAATGAAAGCCTTTCCAAAAAGAATTAAATCATTTATCTCTAAATTTCGCAAAAGCCGTGATTCTACATAATTACCGAACCTTCTTTTGAAAAATTGAAAATTGTCACGAATGCAAAGCTTCTTCATGAGGAAGCAAAATAATTATTTAATTTATTTTATATTTTCATTCATATATGTACAGGAAAAAAAATGTATTGGCATATCTTGAAGAATTATTTATCTTTGAGAAATATTTTTGAACATAACATTGATAAACGTATGTGTAAGTATTTTGTATCATTTTTATTTTCAATTGTTTCTTGATGACACAGTAAAACGGTTACATATTAGCATTGGATACGTTGATCAGAAATTTTATCATTGATGAAATCTGGATCATTTGTTTTCCTGATTTACGCTAAAGAGTGTTGTCTAATGAGAAGAATATGTTAGTAATAAAATGTGATTAAAAAATAATCGAATAATAAATATTACAAATATAATAACTACAAAAAATATTGAGTGAATAAGAAAATTATACATATAAGTAATAAACAAGTTGTTCATTTCATGACCATTTAGCTTCCTCAATATATATTATTATATATAATTTTAAAAGTTAAATAATTATAATAGTTTATTAAATATAATTAATAAACCGGGTAAAGTACCCTGAATAAATATTAATTATTCAATTTTTTATTATAGAATAATTATTTTTAAAAGTTATGATAAAATGTCAAAAAATACAAAATTTTAATTTTTTGTGAAAAATTAAAATATTTATTAATTCTATAAATTTTGATAAAATATATACTTTATTTACATGAATCGATTCGTTTTTATGTCAGGAATGCAATTTTGACAAGAATTATTAAAAATTTTAATATAGAAAAAAGTTATTTCAAAAAATCAAAAAATTAATTTTTTCAAAAATTAAAAAAATGTTGAAAAAAAATTTTTTTAAATATATTTTTGAAAATCCTTCTGTCTGATTCTTGGTATTCATGACCGTAATACATCTACAAAATCTTATCAAAATCCATCAAGATGTGTAAGAGAAAATTTGTCCACAAGAATCGGTGACACACATACACACACACATACATACACACATACATCCGGACATTTGTTCCTCTCGACGAATTATATATACTACACTTGAAAATTTGTAAAAATAATTGATTTTAAAAAATTCGGAAATCGACATCACTATAAGGCTTCCTTTATGAGGAAGCAAAATAAGAAATAAAATTATAAAAAGCAAGTTGTTCTTTCTATGAATATTTAGCTTCCGCAATATTATATATACCAATTGCTTAATCTTTCATTATAGAGTAATTATTTTAATGTAAAATTTTAAAACTTTAAAAAATACAAATTTTTAATTTTTTTGTGAAAAATATAAATAGCGATTAATTTAATAAATTTTTATAAAATGTTTACATTTTATACATTAATTGATTCGTTTTCATATCAGGAATATAATTTTGACAAGAATTAATTAAAATTGCGTTATAGAAAGAAGTTATTTCAAAAAATACAAATATGTTTTTTTCAAATAAAAAAAGTAAAAGTAGTATATAAAATAATAAAAATAAAAAAATATATGAAGTAAAATAATAAAAGAAGAAAATAAATGAAAAGATACTTTTAAACAATAAATGTTTATTTTGTCTTAGAATTTAATTTGTTTTTAATCTGACATTATTTATTATTAAAAAAAAATTTTCCTTATTTGCCAATGGTGAGTTAAAAAAACAGTTAAATATTTAGAGTACTGATTTTAAAGGAACTTAAAGGATCTCTCTCTCATTTCTAAAGGAATTGAGAGGTAATGATTACGAAATGTTGTAATTTCAATTAGAACTCTGAGCAATGAGTTGAGAAATTGCAAGGTTTTTCCGGGAATGGAGAATTATTACTACCTCTTATTCATAAGAAAACATTGTTTTTTTCTCTTCCTACTTCTAAACTTGGGAATTATTTGTAAATAGTTAAGAAAAAAATTTTTAATGACTCGAAATTGAAACGTTTTTAATTAAACAATACGTTGACTGTGCAGAAATAAGTTCAACAAAGTATTATATGTATAAATAAATGTGATAATAAAAATAAAAGATAAAAAACAAATAAATAATCAAAATAAATACTTATTTAAGTTTTTGATATTGAATTAAAAATCAAGAATAAAAATTGTAATCAATTTTCAAATGAATGAAATTTAAAAATTTGTTTTAATCTATTATATTAGGTTCAATACAGGGGATATATCCCCTGTATCCTTATATAAGGATGTAAAATACCAATTATTTCCTCTTTTGTAATTGACATTGTTTTGAAACAATTTTTAATATAAGGTGTTAATTGTTATATTATATTGACCGTTAAATTCATATTACATAAATCATATAATAAGTGTACCTTATAGTGTCAAATTAACTGGCAATGAAAGAGCGGATGGCGTAATTTATTACAAACCAAATGTCTCTGTGGAGAAAAAATTTTGAATCTATAATTCAACAATAGTAAAATTTAAATTTTTTCTTACTGCGGTTCCATATGGAGGTAAAATCGCAACAAAGTTGCGATTGTCGTGCTCCCACCATCCCATCTACTCAATGTTTTCCCCTCATGACGTCACAGGCGGGGAGTGCATTGAGTAGATGGGATGGTGGGGGCACGACAATCGCAAAGTCGCTGCGATTTTGGCTCCATGTGGAACCGCTGTTAGGGGAGAGGGTCCTAAGGCCATCTCCCATCTTTTGAACGACTGTAGATTTCAAATGAAAATATATATATAAAGGTCAATAATACGGCGTTTGAAGCTTTGTCTTATTACCTAACTTCCTATCATAAAGTTTTTTCATTTCATTAATAAAAAAAAGTTATGTGACTTTTTAAAAAAAGTTGAAAATTCAACTTTTAAAAAAGTGGCCCCAAGGTGGACACCATACGAAAATTTACTAAAAAAGTTATAAAAAAATGTAAAAAACGTATTATTAAGTTGTTTATTTAATATTAATTATTTTTCAGGATCACAGAAACATATTACATATTTTTTTTTGCACTTTGTCCTTTTGTCAAAAATGATACTTTTTGTGTACGTATTAGACAGGTAAAATTTTGAAAATAATTCTATTTCATTATTATTTATCATAAAACTTAAAAATTGATAAAATTCACATTCACAGTGATAAATGTTGATAAATATAGCGTATAAACACATTTTCATAAAAAATAAAGAGTGACCACCTTAGGGCCAAGACACAATTTTTTAAACGCCAATGAAAAATTTTTTTAAAGCACAATATTAATTATATTCATTTGGAATATTATTGTACGATATATAAAGATAATTATAACGATTTTTACTAATTTAAAATGGTTAATTTCGAAGATTTTAACACCCTGAGAAAAAAATTTCTCGATCATTTAAAAACATAAATTTTACAACGTCCACGTTACAAAGAGACTCATACGACTATTTACCTCAAAACTTTACTAGAATCTTTGTCTTCTCAAATAATAACAATAACAGAAAACATTTGAAGATACTAACTAATATACAAAATTTTTCTTAGGGTGACCACCTTAGGGCCCTGACCACCTTGGGACCCTCTCCCCTATAGAAATCACATTTTTTCTATATTTGCAGGGAAGATGAAATATAAATAAAAAAATGAAGGCAGGCTGCCTGCAGATGTGTAACCGTAGCTTAATACACCCAGATGCATTAAAGCTGCCCTTCCGGTTTGACGGTATTTTGCAAAGTCGTATGATTTCTGTCAAAATATTTTCAGTTCAAACAATATCAGAACATTCGTATGTCAAGTTATAAAGCAAATAAAAATGCTTCTGAAAAAAGTGTTTTTACAAAGCAACGAGAATGGTAAGTTTATTTATTATACTATTTTGTAAGGGTAAAAGTTTTTATACTTTTACTCCAAATGAACAACCAAAAATTCTTTGCATTAAATTTATTATAATTTCTGTTGGTAAAAGTATAAAAACTTTTACCCTTACAAAATAGTATATTAAATATACTTACCATTCTCGGTGCTTTGTAAAAACACTTTTTTCAGAAGCATTTTTATTTGCTTTATAACTTGACATGCATTTTTTTATAAAACAATTCATATTACTATTATTTTATTGTTATTATCAACTTGGTAAATAACCAAAAAATCACGTATCTCCATCACTTGGACAGCATGGAGGGTATATATTTTCTCCTGTAGGGGCGCAAATATCAGTCAACAAATTTCCGGTATGTCAATTTGAGTGCAAGGAGTATAAGGAGACGTATCTCCATGAGTTTCTTTTGACTGTTCTTGACTGCGTAAACTCGCCATGCACGCAAATTGAGGAACTGGATTCTAGAACCGGCTCTTCGCTCGGAGCGCAAGCGCTAATACCAGTCGGGTGGCAGTGAGTGGCCCAGAGGCGCTCACTGCTCACTGACTGGTATTAGCGCTTGCGCTCCGAGCGAAGAGCCGGTTCTAGAATGCAGCTCCTCAATTGACATTCCGGAAATTTGTGGACTGATATCTGCGCCCCTACAGGAGAAAATATATACCCTCCATGCTGTCTATGTTTAAAGTTTTGTTTACGTAATTTTTTGGTTATGTACTAAGTTAATAATAACAAAAAAACAATAGTAATATGAATTGTTTGATAAAAAATTGCATGTCAAGTTATAAAGCAAATAAAAAAGCTTATGAAAAAAGAGTTTTTACAAAGCACCGAGAATAGTAAGTTTATTTAGTATACTATTGTGTAAGGGTAGAAGTATTTATACTTTTACCAACCGACATTAATGAATTGACATTTTTGATTGTTCATTTGGAGTCCTTTCTATTTATATATCGTATAAACCCAATGGGAAATGCCAGTGTAGTGCCGATGTTTACCACTGGCTTAGTACTCAGACGATTGTTCGGCCGTAGTCTAGCCGAGCCTCGACAATTAATGCTGCCGCAGTACAGAATTTTTGTTTCGCCAAAGCTTGGACAAGCCACGGCGGCAAGTGCTGGCTGAGTATAGAAAGATTGTTCACAACGCTCGTTGCTAACATTGCTTTTTTGACATAATCTTGAAAAAAATTATAAAAAAAGTTTATGAATGTTTATAAATATAAATTAATTGCAAAAAATTAATATTTTATTTTTCAGTTATTCATTTTTTATTTTTATTAAATTTAATAATAATTTAACATAATTGTTTAATTTTAATAAATAATAAATTATTTAAACAATAATTTGGTTATTGAAATTCAATTATACTTCTTTCATGAATAAAAAATTATTAAACAATTACCACTTGTAAAATGTTAAATGCAATAGAGAATAACCCTGCAAGCATGGACATTAATCAGCCTAATTTGTGCAAATAGTTTTTTAAAGGACAAGGGCTGTTTCATGCGCAAGTATGACTATGGACCAGGCACCAGAGAAAGATTTGGGTATATTTGCAAACTCCTGGAGCAAAGAAAACGCTATCCATCTCTCGTCGACAGAAAATTCTTATGTTATAAGAATTCTTCTTTCTTATTAAAAGAAACATCATCCAGGCTAATATCCTGCCATACATCCACCAAACCTTAATCCTCAAAAATGCTTTAATTTGACAAAACCAATTAAATTTTGCCGATGGATCCTTCAAAGCAAGAGATTTAAGCCTTTTTAAGCATAACTTAGGAAGCCTTGAAGAGTCCATTTTTGCAATTTTAATAAGCCAAGAAAGTATTACTCTAAATACCGCGAGTAAAGAATGAGACGCGTCTGTTTCTAATCTGACAGCGTAGTTTGGCGTGCATAAAGGCAAAGATAGAAGTCTCTTGTAAAAGGACAGCTGGACTCTCTCCACAAGGTCAAAAAACTTAAGTCCTCAAACCACAATGGTATAAAAAAGGATACTCAAAGACAAACTTTGGAATAATTGTAGGTATGAATCCCAGGTGTTAGCACCACACGTATGAATAACCCTCAAAACCGAGCCCACAGCCTCATTCGCAGCACTTTTTGCTTTCCTTGCAGCCGGCACAAGAGAGCAGCTACTAGAGAATGTAACTCCCAAATATGTATACTCATCAACAACATCAATTCGTTTATCAGAAAATTTGAATGATTTAAATCTTTTAGCTGATGAATTTCCAGACTTGCTAAAAATAACAACTTTTGTCTTATCAACATTTACGGTGAGTTTATTTTGCGGACAATAGGGATGTAAGGCTTCAAGTTTTTTGTTTAGTTCAGTGGGAGTATCAGAAAGTAAGATAAAATTATCGGCATAACCCAACATCAATATTTCCCTTTTGTCGTCTATAGATAATCCTCTACAACCAAAATTAATAAAAAAAATCGTCAATATCCGAGACAAATATAAGAAATTCTAGATGACTGAGAACTTCGCCCTGAAGAACCCCTTGCGTAACACGGACTTCATCAGTAAATCCTTTATTAGTTCTTATTCGCGTAGTTGACAAGTTACAGAAGTCCTTCAAAATATTAATGATTTTAGTGCTCACACAACGCGAATGCAACTTATACCACAACAATTCGTGTGAGACAGATGGGAAAGCTCCTTTGGAATCCACAAAGACGGCGTACACCACTGACTTAGGTTTACTTAAATGTATCTGAATGATGGAAGACAAAGTAAAGATATGATCTAGGCAACTTCTGCCCTCTCTGAAGCCGTTTTGGGACTCAGGAATTAAATTTAATTCCGAGGACCAGCGCACAAGCCTATAATTACAGAGAACCTTAGTAAAGATTTTAGCATTATTACAAACCAATGTAATAGGCCTGTGGTTATCCGGATCAGAGGGGGAGCCCTTCTTTAAAGCATAGAGGTGGTAAGTTTGCACCAATCTTTGGGCACCTTTGCCGTAGATAAAACTTTATTAAATAAATTATCAATGTAAAAAATCCAGTTTTTTGGCAAACTATTGAAGAAATCATAGTTAAGGCCGTCCACGCCAGGAGCCTTCCCACCCTTGCACTTACATAAGACTTTTAGCATTTCAGCAATTGTCATGCTCTGGTCGAGGATAGGTATAGATAAAAGAGGAAAGGATACTAAAGTATTTACAGAAAAATTTACTTCGGGATAGCAATTCAATAAGTATTCATGGCAAACGTTAAGGTCAATATCACAACTGATAAATCGCCTGGATCGAAATACATTAATAGCCTTTCAGAAACTAGAAGAGTTGTTACAATTTACTATATCTCTAATTCGAGCCTTATTGTAATTATCTTTCTTAACTCTCTCAATTCTCGCCAAATCTCTCTTCGCGATCAAATATTGAGCCTTCGCATTTGCCGAGAAATCACTCATCTTACAAGCATTTAGAGCTGATCTTAAATTACACCTACACTGTAAAAAAAATCTGATGAATTTTACAACGACTCACGTTGTAAATAAAAGACCCTCGAGCGTCGTTGTGATTTTACGTCTTTACGTAAATTAACGTTCTCAAGATGAGATTTTCCAGCAAAAATGTAAATTCTTTTCATGCGAGGAAAAAATTATTTTTTCTGATAACCTGAAACAGAAAATTTATAAGTGGCAGGATTCGAAACACAGCGATATTTGAGTTTCTGACAGGAACAGACAAGCACGTTTCTGATGAGCTAAACAGTTATATACTTGAAACTACTTTTAATAACCGACATAAATGTGACACTTCATGGTGAAATTTAAATAAAAATTAACTTATTAAAGCTGTTGGTTAATTTTAAGTTTAACAACAATATAGTTTGTGTGTTTATTCTCAATTATGTTTTCGTTTAAAAGAAAAACCTTCATACTAATTCATCAATTTGTACTTAAATAATTATTATATTTATTAGTATATATAATTAAATTAATAAATATTAATTTACTTAACCTAAAAAGTATGTTAAATGATATTTAAATAATTTATGTCTCATGATCAAACCTTAACCTCAAAATATAATTTTGTGTTTGAAATTTTATACTTTCTTATAAATTTCATTTTTTGAATGAAAAATTCATTCCATGATGGATTTTTACATAGACACTTACGGTAAAATTCATACGACCTGCTACGTAATATTACCACGACCCTCGACGGTCTTATATTTACATCTTTGATCGATGTGATTTTACGGTCTTGCGTAAAATCACATACGAGGTCTACGTAAATTCGCAACGATACTGAATGTAAATTTCCGGTTTTCTGTAAATTTCATGAAATCATTTTTTACAGTGTAGCCGATTTGCATTCCAAATCAATCCACGGTCTCTTGTAAACATTACAAAATTTAGATATCTTTTTACACATATGCAGTTCAGGGTCCCATTTCCATCTAGAGGCAATAGGACACTTGCTGGATGGGTGGCTGGGATGTAGAAGCAATTGCTGGATATGGTGTTGCTCGTTGCTATTCAGCTTGTGCGAAATCTAGTCTTTTTGAGGAACCAGAACGAAGAGATATGACTGAAGTAGATGAGGGATTAGTATTTTTCAAGCTTAAAAATTTCTTAAGGTTACAATTATATTTGTTATTCTTCTTTGTAGAGCCACGAGGACGACCGACAGGCTTTATGGCAGGAGCTTAGGGTGTCGAAAAACCATTCGAAGAAGCATCCAAATTGCGTTGCTGATTTTCTTCATGCAAGTTGCTAGAACCCTTTAAGGATAAAAGATTATTGGCTTCCTCGGTACTAATGGGTTTGTCATTGACAACAATTGAATTCCTCTTTAATGAAGCCTTGAAACCAAGTGCACGAAGTTTGCCAATTAACACAAGATAATTTTTAAGCATTAATCTCTTCTCTTTGGAGAGATCATTAGAAATTCTCAAATTCCTCTCATTAATATTTTTTACATTTGAAAAAAGTAATTTTACTTATCCGGTTCCAATAAATTTTATCAAAACTGGGCGCCTACCAACGGTCTTACCCAAACGAAATGCATCCTCAATTACAACGTCCGGAATTTGTATGTTAACATCATCAAAAATTTTATGCAAGGCTTGAACTAAATTCCTATTAATTTCCTCTGTATCGTCAACATTGAAAAGGACAATGTTTTTGGCACGGTTTGAATCAATAATTGATTGCATTCTTTCCTCGTTGTTCGTCATCCTATTTCCAATAGATAATAATTGCTGAGACGAAGAAAAACTCTGCTGTTTCAAGTCTGATGTTGCCTTTTTGAGACCATCAATAGATAAAAACAAAAGATTCCATCTCCCTTCCTCTGAAGTAGGTAAATCGTTGGCCATTGTGTTGACAGTGAAAGGTAATTAAAAGTACAAACACAGACTTGTATAAATGATAAACACTAAATAAACTCTCACACAATGCACAGGAGAAACGAGGAAAGAATCAAGCAAAAGCGAGAGGGGGGAAATTTCAGCACTGCACAATTCCCAGTACAATTCTACATCAAAATGAGTTAACAAATCATCACTATTAAATAAAAATATTACAGTAAAAAAATGAATAAAATAAATGGTAAAATGACAGAAAATAAACAAATTCGAGAGCCAACAAAAACACGTGCGAACTCTATGATGGATCAAGCGGAACTAATTATTATTAATATTATTGTTATTATTATTAAATTTAAAGTCATTACTTTAAATATAATAATAATAATAATAATAATAATAATAAATGTTTGAACACTACCATTGAGTATATTAAATCAGATGAAAATTTTATCAACTCTTATAAATTAAATAATGAAATTTCTAACGATATAAGAAACAAACTAAATAAAAATCTACGTTACTTTGGAAATAATACCGCAAGACATATTAATGTAAACGAACGTATTTATACTAAAAGGTTATCTAATGAAAAAATGTTTGTTAAAAACCATAAGAATATTATAATCACCACTGTGGTGATTCTATCATTAAACGTTATTCAGTAATTGCACAAAATGTAAATATACCTCTCGATGACTTATTGAACGCTTGTGAATTTCTTTTCAACAACACATTTTTTAATTTAATATAACTAATATTATCATCAAATATATGGTACACACATGGGTTCATCCATTTCTGGATTGTTTGCAGATATTGTCATGGATGACCTTCAAATGGTTTGTAATGATAAATTATCGTTTAAACCGATTTTCTTTTTAAGGTATGTTGCTGACATTATTGTTTGCATACCGGGGAATGGAGTTTATGAGATGATTGACACATAATAATTATGACGAGATATGTCGAGATATCAATCTTCTCGATAGGGCAATAAAGCTTTTGAACAAAAATTGTATAAGAAAATTATTGAATTAGTCGAAAAATACTAATTAATAATAATTATCCTATCGAATTTATTAATAAATAAGCACATTAAGAAACGCATGTGTTCTATTGAGTCAAATTCACAATGTAATAAAAGTAATTCAGTTTACAAAATGTTACCGAAAGTTTTCTTGACTTATGTTCCCAATCTTTACGAAAAAACTTCATCTTTCCTAAATAAGTACAATATTCTAACTATCCTAACCAATAATAAAAAAATAAATTACAACTTGGTAACTAAAGGAAATGATAAAAGTAAAAAATCTAAAATTTCAAACTCAGTATATAAAATAGGTTGCAAAAACTGTTCCGCATCTTATGTTGGAAAAACGAAAAGAATGGTTGGTCATGATTTTGATTGGGATGGATTTTGAGTACTAGATAAAGAAGGTTCATTTAAAAAACGTTGAATTTCTGAAATAATAAATATAAACTTACAAAAAAATTAAATTAATAAAAAAGATGATACATTAAAACTTAGTAGGTATTATACTCATTTTCTCAATAAAAAGAAGAATTTTTAATCAGCTGCCTGTTCCGTGTACCTTGACATTTCTCTTTCTTAGTTTTGTTTTTCGATGGGGCATTGACCCAGAAAAATTGTAAATCGTTCACTCGTTGTGGTCTGTATATTTGTTTATTCGAATTTTTAGGTTTTTAAAAACTGTTTTTTTGACAGAAAAGAATATAAATTTTTGTACAAATTAAAATTCCTTCGTTCACGAACTAGCTATTATATCTATAAAGAAATCCTGTACATTTAAAATTTTTTATTATGAATCAAAGAATTGTAAAATTTTTTTTTAAACAATTTTTTTTATAATAAATTATAGTTCTGAAGAGGACAGCTGTGCTGCCGAAACGTAAAAAGAAGTGAATTTCTTTTATTTTTAAATTATTATATGATATTATCACTCGGTTGTTTTAAATAGTTACTAAACGCTGAATCTAACGATTATTCCGAGTCAGGTGTTTGAAATAAAACAACAAATGTTGTTTAACGTTTCGACAGCGCGACTGTCCTCTTCAGAAACGAAAAAATAAAATAATATTTGAAAAACGTTCCAAACGAACGTCTTTGTCGTGGCGACAAAGTAGTGTCCAATTGTAATCACCACGACAAAGACGTTCGTTTGGAACGTTTTTCAAATTTTATTTTATTTTTTCGTTTCTGAAGAGGACAGCCACGCTCTTGAAACGTTAAACAACATTTGTTGTTTCGTTTCAAACACCTGACTCGGAATGATCGTTAAATTCAGTGTTTAGTAACTTCTTTTATTTTTATTCACTGGGAGTGATCGTTAAGTTTTACTATTTATTAAATTAAATATGTTTCATTTTTAATATTCTTTGTTATAAATGTACAATGGAAACCAAAATTGTCAATATTAAACAATATTTCATGATCAAAATTATATGGCTCACCTTGCATTTTTCCAAAAACATTGTTCTAGAAAAAAAATAAGTGATATAAGGGCGTACTTTTTTAAAATGAAAGCTGAGATGTTAGACTAAATTTTCCACATTATGAAATTTTTATTAAAGCAAGAATGACGAAGTTAAGCAACAAATAGTAAAAAGTGATACACTACGCCCCGGTCTCCCCTATCATTTATAATAAAAAATTAAAATGTTTGTGTGACTTTTGTAAAATAATATAAATTTTTAATTATTATTAATTATTATTTATTATTAATCTTAGCTACCGTAAAATGGGGGTAAAGTCGGCTTGTCATGATAATACGGCCAGTCGGTAACCTATTTTTTAAAATAATTAATTATGTTTTTTATAAAAAGAAAAATCAAAGATGTGCGACTGTTTTTGTGAATAGAAGTGTCAAACTTCAATTCAAAAAATATTTGACGAAAATTTATCCATAAGTTTTAATAAAAATTATATTTATATGTGAATGTCTGTTTTGTCTGAAAAGCAAGTAGTATAAAAAAGGTATTTGTAAATTGTTATTAAAATTTTTTGTTGTGAAATAAAACTACATAAAGTGTTGTGTGTATCTTTGATATAACTTACAAATAAATATAACCTTTATGAGATAATTTGAGTTTGCGAAAAATTTATTTTTCTAAAAATTTAACTTTTGAAGGAAAAGTCGGCCATGGCACAGTGGTCGGAGAGACCCTATTTAATGCGAAAAATTAGAAAGACTTCACCGATTGCAACGAAACTTAAGGATATTTTTAATTTCGCCATACTTAATAAGAATATATCATAAAATTTAAAATTTAACAGTTGACAGCTGTCAAAGTAACTATCAATTTTATCAAAAATGAGTAAATCTGCACAAAAACAACTTCTAACAGGTTTTGAGACTTTCTGAATCCAAATTTTATGTCTACTTTAAATTTGATAGTTGACAGCTGTCAAAGTGACTGTCAATGTTTTTAAAAAATGAGTAAATCTACATACAAATTTTACCTATAAGATTTTTAGGCTTACTGATCTCTAATTTCACGTAAAGTTTATAATTTGACAGTTAACAGCTGTCAAAGTGAATGTCAATTTTATCAAAAATGAGTAAATCTGCACAAAAATAACTTCTATTAGGTTTT
Organism: Leptopilina myrica (nomen nudum); assembly: GCA_032872475.1. Classification (NCBI taxonomy): domain Eukaryota; kingdom Metazoa; phylum Arthropoda; class Insecta; order Hymenoptera; family Figitidae; genus Leptopilina; species Leptopilina myrica (nomen nudum). Next base: position 28,253,620 of record CM065464.1, read on the forward strand.
GATACATCCTGAAACCAAATTTTATGTCAAATTTAAAATGTGATAGTTGACAGCTGTCAAATTGACTGTCATTTTTATAACACTAAAAAAAAATATTCTGAATTTTAGAATACATACTAAAATAGGTGCCAAGGATATTCCCCACTTAAATTAAGTGGTATATATTCTTACTATTAGAATATATTCTTATTGTAAGAATATTTCCCACTTAATTTAAGTGGGGAATATCCTTGGCACCTATTTTAGTATGTATTCTAAAATTCAGAATATTTTTTTTTCAGTGAACAAATGAGTAAATCTACATAAAAATTTTACCTATAAGATTTTTAGGCTTACTGATCTCGAATTTTCGGTAAAATTTATAATTTGACAGTTGACAGCTGTCAAAGTGACTGTCAGCTTTATAAAAAAATGAAAAAATGTTTATAAATATAACTATTATATTTGCAGACTGAGTAGTCACAATATTGATATCGAACTTAAACTTTGACCGTTACCTTCTATCACTGTATATGTCATAATGTAAAAAAATCTTTATTTATTAGAATTAATTATTTAAAGAGTATTTTTTTAAAAAATAAATTAACAATTAAAATGGAAGAAAGTAATTTAATAATAACATATTTTTTAGGACGAAAATGTAAGACATTATTTTCATATTACTTTCTATCTTTTAGAATCATCAACAGATATATGAAAAACCTTTGAAAGTAATTTCGTAGAAACTAAACAATTTTTAAAAAAATTTGACGCCATATTGGAACCGCCATTTAAAAATTTTGAATATTAATTTCACATTTATCAAGACACACAATAAAAACACTCGTAAAAAATGCCTACCATGAATTAATTGAATATTTAATGTTATAATCCACTTTTTGTCATTTTGAACCACTGTTGTAATCGGACTCATGAAACAAAAATGTCAAAAAAAATGTTGGCTCAAGTTTGCGCAACTGTTTTTTTCGTAGGTCATTAAAAGATACTTTAGACTACTCTTGTAAAAAAGAATTAGAATCATACTCGGTCGTACTTCTTTTGTATACATTTAAAAAAAAATTATTCAAATAAAAAGCTAGGGGAGTGCTGTTAGGGTTGGACAGGTGTTAGGGTTGAGCCATCGCGTTTATTTTGTCTTATCACACTAGCGCCATCTGTTATTGTACTTAAATTCTTGCTACTAATGCCAGTCAACTTTTCACATGAGTTTCAGTCAAGTATACGAACGTATACTTTTGTTTTTTGCGAGTCTTTGTTATACGCTCAACAGAAACTTTTTTGTGGTGTCAAAAAAAGAGAAGTAAATGTAGAAGAAATATGCCAAAGACAAAGTCAATTTATTGAAATTGTTTATTAAGATGTTATACGAAAATGTGAAAAAAATTTGGGGTTTTGTGTGACGCGTTTGTGTTCTGTGTGGTATGTCGCAAAACGACGCGTGAGTTAGCGTTGAGCCAGGCGGTGTCGTAAGGGTTGAGCCGCCCAAAATTTTGCAATTACGAAGCTTACTTGCAACAGAAATTCATTTTTTGACTTAAGGAGGTGTCAAAAACTTTATTTCTAACGAAAAAAGAGGAAAAAAATTTCTTCGATAATCTTTTTTTATTGTTTTAATTTAAAAATTTTTTAATTCATAATTAAGAAATAAAATATCTAATCTTATGCAAAAATGCACAATATGGGATTTGATTTTAATTTCATGGTTCCTTTCCTCATTTTCAAGTGTCATTCTATTATTTGAAGGACATTTTTAACCATTTACCTAAATATTTCATTAATTTTCTACAGTGGCTCAACCCTTACACCCATGTTCAACCCTTACAACATTATTTTTTTTTTTATTGCTTATAACTTTGAAACTTTTGGCCGAATTTTTTTGCAATGTACAGCAAAAACATTGCATTTGAGTTGATCTTTCCAACAATATGCGCGAAAACGTGAAATTCGCACTGCAGAGGAAGTTATGAAGAAAATTCAAAACTATGTCCAACCCTGACAGCACTCCCCTATATTATAAAGCAATTAATATTTTATTAACAAATTTTTTTTTTGGTTATAATTATTCGAGAAAACATCTTTTTTCAGCTTGAGAAATGACATAAAATAGTTAAACATTTTTAATATTGACTCCTTGAATACGAAAACTTGTTAAGAAAACTCATATTATAAAGGGTAAAAAATTCCACTTATAAAAACCGCTTTTTAAACATATATATTGCCTTTCCCAATCAATTTCATTGTAAATACCGATCAGTTTTCAAATCTAGGGACACTTATGAGTAATAATCGTTTTATCCAATTTAATTTAACGCAATTTAAAAATTACCATTTTTCGCATAAAATAGGAGGGAGACTGGGGCGAAAAGTTAAACTGCCAAAACCGTTAAAATTCATTACCTTTCGAACGGGAATAGGTAGAGCATTGTAATTTTAATTATAAATAAAGGTATTTGCTAAATATCTTTAGTCAGATTTTTTATATTTGTTGTTAAAGCCAAAAACGCACCCTGGGGCGAAAAGTTAAATGTATTTTTACATGTATTTAAAATTTTTTTTAAGTTTATTTGTTTAAAAATTATTTATCCTTGTTCATTTTTTTCTAAAGATCGTATTTCTTCTAGAAATAAGCTAGCTCCAGGTTTAGTAGTTAATTTCTTACGGCGAATAGTACCGATATTTATTTTGGTATTTTTCATAAGTTTATTAAAGAAAAACTTAAAAAAGTCGCCGAGTTTACCTCATTCTAGGGTATCTGTACACACTTTTAAGTTAGTTTTTGTGTATAGGGTCAGACCATTATATATCGAAAAAAGTCGTTGCGGCCTAATTTTGGAAAAAATTGATTCTTTCAGGAATTATTTTTTATGTTGTCTAGGGAACGAAATAAAAAGAATTATGTTAAAATATTTATTACTTTTATCAAAATATGAATGTAAAGTGGAGAAGGTGCGGAAATATGTCACTTTTTTAGCTGTTAGAAAATGTATAAAAAAACATAGAAAAATGCTTTAAAATGTAAAGAAAGTTATTGATTCTTGTTGAAAATTACTTGATTAATTAATCCGTATTCAATAAACTAGTAAAAAATTAAAATAATAGATAAAACATTGTTTTAAAGTTGGTGTGCCAAATAACCTAATTTTTGCAACTTTTATCAATGAATTACAAGAAAGTGAAATTGTTAAAATAAAAAAAACTCACCGAATATAGAGTATTTTCGATGAAGTTTCAGATTTTTTATCAGTTTTTCTGTTTTTCCTTTAAATAAATATATTGTCTTCAGTTAGAAGACAATATACAGTTTTAACCTGAAATAAAGTAATATTTTTAAACACTTGTATCTCTTAAATTAGATTCGGGACCAAAACGAAATTTTTTAGTGCGTGTAGATTTTGGTGTGATTTAATAGCTGTGAAAGTGCCAATTTTTTTTATTTTTCTTTAACGGATATATTAAGTTGTAAAGTTTGCAAAAATTTGGAAATCGCGTATTTTTAACTTAATATTTCTTGTATATTTAAAGGAAAAACAGAAAAACTGATAAAAAAATATGAAACTTCATCGAAAATACTCTATATTCGGTGAGTTTTTTTTATTTTAACAATTTCACTTTCTTGTAATTCATTGATAAAAGTTGCAAAAATTAGGTTATTTGGCACATTAACTTTAAAACAATGTTTTATCTATTATTTTAATTTTTTACTAGTTTATTGAATACGGATTAATTAATCAAGTAATTTTCAACAAGAATCAATAACTTTCTTTACATTTTAAAGCATTTTTCTATGTTTTTTTATACATTTTCTAACAGCTAAAAAAGTGACATATTTCCGCACCTTCTCCACTTTACATTCATATTTTGATAAAAGTAATAAATATTTTAACATAATTCTTTTTATTTCGTTCCCTAGACAACATAAAAAATCATTCCTGAAAGAATCAATTTTTTCCAAAATTAGGCCGCAACGACTTTAATCGATATATAATGGTCTTGACCCTATATGCTTCGGTGTTTTTTAAATATTGTTTGACAAATTAAAAATATGCAGGTATTTTCTTGATTGCGTATTCCTGTTTCTTAATAATTCTTAATATTTTTGTAGAAAATTCTTAATTTTCATATGGAAATAATAATTTGCATTATTTCTATTTCTTAATATTGCAACTGCTTTAATAAAATTCAAAATTTTTCAAAAATCCAGCGAAAAATGTTTATATAAAGTCCATTTGTCTATTACAAATTTTAATTCAAAATGAAAGTGAAATTTTTAGAAAATAAAGAAAAAATATTACTAAAAAAAATGTACGGTTACATTTATTTAGAATTTTATTTAACTTTAAAGTTATTCGAAAACATCAGTAACTTCTTTTTTAATTAAATAATAATAATTTTTTTTCAATAAGATTTTACGTAATTAAAATTTTTTTTTTGAAATTAATTGAATTTTGAGAGAAGAGTTTTATTACTCTTTGTTTAATTTTTTTAATGTATACGGGCATGATCATCGCTCAATAGGGTGATTGTGTGTATTACTACGTGTTTTAAAATCAGCCTCGTTTAAAGAATCATTTGAAGCTTTTAACCTCAATTTTTTTCTTAATTTTTTTCAATGAGTATGTTAATCTTACTTAGAACCAAAAAAGGCCTTCAGGTTATAAAAATACTTTATTTTGTATTAATAAAAGGAATATTTAAAAAAAAGTGCACAAGTGTGAATTACTACGAATGTGCTTGAAATTCTACGCCGTGCATATTAATACGCGTGAATTATTACGAACGTTCCAAATTCTAAGTTTTATTACTATAAATGAAAATATTTTTTAATAACCTAAATTTTAGCTTTTAATTTATTTTAAAAGGACAAAATAATGTATTTAATTATTTTATTATTAAATGAAACTTTATTCATAATATGAAAATAAATATTCATTTTTATTTAGATACAAAATTTAATTAAATAATTATTTGAGGTTATATCTGTAAATCATATTTTTTATTTATTTAACAAAAACTTTAATTATTATGCATTGCCATTTAGTTCCTTTTGTCTGTTTTGGAGGTTTTGAATGTCTTGGAGAATACTTTTTTATTTCAGCTAAAAATTATAATAAATTTTCATTGCGTTCGCTACAAGTATTATAGGTAAACAAACACCAATCACGAACTGCCACGAACTATCACAACTATATTTTAGGTTGTGTTGTACGGCGTAGAAATAAACGCATACGAAAAAAATCCTATGTCCAATTCTACGTTTAAAATTAAATAATAAGAACGTTCAAAACATCACATTTTCTTTTAATTTATAAAAACTAATGTTATTGCTTTATTTAAAAATAACTTGACAGTAAATATTGGATCACAAAACCCATAAATATATTTATCTTTCTAAAAGCACTCTCAACTCATCCCGTGCAGAAATTTTGACCGGGGCCAGGTCGGGATAAACCGGGCCCCGATCTGGCAACCCGACCTGGTCCCGGCCTGGTTGAAACACTAAAACCGACCGGGACCATGGCACTTTGCCCGATCTAGCCGCCCTATCGGGACCCGGTCGGAACCATGGGATTTCCCCCGATCTTTTCGGTACCCAGGTATAAATATAATACTGACTGAATTTATTATATTACAGATCGTTATTTGATTATTAAAGCATGAAGTGTAATTTCTTCAATATTAATAATTCTTATTAATATTTTTGAAGTAAATAAAATATTTTATATCACTATAAATGTAAATAATTATTAGAATTGCTTTTATTGAAGTAAGTTTAAAAAAAATATTTTTCTTATTTTCTTTCATAATTTTAGACAATTTTATTTATTTTAATTAATGACTAAATTATTATTAATATTGTTAATAATTATTTAAACCTATACTTTATGTAACACTATTAAGAATTATACACAAAACACTTAAAAGTAAGACGGAGAAAAATGTCGCACGCACGGGGGACCGAACCCTATATCTGGAGGACGCAAGTCGAATACATTAACCGTACAGCCACGCAAGCTTGAAAGCGACTACCCTTAAACTTCCTTTTGAATTATGGGAACGTTATAAACAGTGCTATCGTAATAAATTGTCTGTATTATATTTATTTAAAGAAAAATTATTATAAATTAAAATAAAATATAAATTAAAATTATTATATATATATATATATATATATATAAATTAATACGTTTATCACAATAATATGGTAAAAATTATTAACCTAATTATTTATTCTCAATTACTTACAATTAAAATATTTTTAAAATATTACAAATTATTTTATTATTAATAATTCATAATAATTAGAGGTGTGCATTTAATCGAGTCGAATCGAAAATTATTCGACTCGACAACAGAAAACTCGAGTAGGGAATAATTCGAATCGAACTAGCCAATTCGAATCGAAAGTAAATTCGAATCGAGCTAGCTAATTCGAAACTTCGAATTTCGAATCGGCCGATTCGAATCGAACTAGCCAATTCGAAGTTTCGAATTTCGAATTGGCCGATTCGAATCGAACTAGCCAATTCGAAAATCGGAGTTTCGAATTGTACAACTTAACTCGGTTATTTAATTCGCACAATCATTTTGACAGAAATCCTAACCTAAAATTAGTAGGATGGTATTCATAATAAACACTAAAAAAATTTTTTTGTAGATTTAGTTTTATTTTGAATTTTATAGAAACTTATAAAATAACGTCTTTAAAAGTAGTGAATTTAAAATTCCGTCTGTAAAATTAATACTTTTAATGTGTCAATTTTACAATTTTCTGTAAATTTACGACTCTGAAAGTAGGTAATAAAAAGACAAAAATATTACCTACTTTCAGAGTAGTAAATTTACAGAAAATTGTAAAATTGACACATTAAAAGTATTAATTTTACAGACGGAATTTTAAATTCACTACTTTTAAAGACGTTATTTTATAAGTTTCTTTAAAATTCTAAATAAAACTGTAAATCTACAAAAAAAAAATTTTACATGCATCTATCTAGTACTTTAAAACTTTTTCTTAAAAATGTCAATATAATTTTTATTAATTCTATAATTTTAATATATAAATAACATACAAATACCAATAATGTGTTAAAATAAGGTGTCTCTAATAATTAAAAATAAACGAGTGATACAATCATTATCAATTCAATTATTTTTTGCAAGAATTTTTAACTAAAATTCTTTTTTAAATCGATTGTTCTTTGAGAATTTTCAAATCCATTACTTTACAATATTCAATTTTACGAAATTTCAAGTATTCCTAAATTCTTCAATTAAATAAATATTAGAAAATAAAAACTTAAATTAATATTTGCAAAATTCAATTAAACTTATTCAAAATCGAATTGTTTTTAAAAATTCATGCTATATTGCTTTTAATATTTAATTGTAATCTAAATTTTTTTGAAGTATTTATTAAAATTTTAGAAAATAATTGTATTTGTTCGTAAAATGTTATTAAAATTTTGTTTAAAAATAATTTAATTTTACGAAGATTGATATTATTTAGGAAAATAATTGAATTCTTGCAAAGAATTTAAATATTTCCAATATGTTCGATATTTAATATTGTCAATATTTCCGAAAATTCAAATACATACACAAACAAGATTCAAAATTATAAATTTAAATTTCCCAAAAAAATGATTTTTTTAAATTATCAAAAAATTCTTCAATTGTTCTTGAAACATTAAATTTATTTATTTATTAAAAATTGTGCAAATGATTTGCAAAATGAGTTTTTTTTCCTTATGTAATACATAGAAACAATAAGCGAAATATTTACTTCACTTTCAACAAGTTTCTAAGTACTAGATAGCTATATTATGAATACAAGCCTACTAATTTTAGGTTAGGGTTTCTGTCAAAATAATTGTGCTAATTAAATAACCGAGTTAAGCTGTGCAATTCGAAACTCCGAATTCGAATTTCGAATTGGCCCACTCGACTCGATTTATTTTCGATTCGAATCAGCCAATTCGAAATTCGAACTCGGAGTTTCGAATTAGCTAGTTCGATTCGAATTTACTTTCGATTCGAATCGGCCAATTCGAAATTCGAATTCGAAGTTTCGAATTAGCTAGCTCGATTCGAATTTACTTTTGATTCGAATCGGCCAATTCGAAACTTCGAATTTCGAATTAGCTAGTTCGATTCGAATTTCTGTCGATTCGAATTTTGCACACCTCTAATAATAATACTAAAAATAATTAATTAATAATAATTTATTATTATATTTAATTCCTCACAAAAATTTTTTTTTCACATTTTCTTTTTATTTTTGTTCATTTAAAGAATATTTTTCCTTTATGATTAAATATAACTTTTTAAATTATTATAAATAATATTATTCAACAAATAGTTAACTTATGATCTTGTCCACCAAAAAATGAAATAATTTACTAAATTATTATAAACAATTATTTTTTAAATTTTCTAATGTGTAATTTTTTATTCACTTTTCCCCTTGGACTTTTAACATTATCTAAATAAGAAAGTAAACGTGAAAAAAAATTTCTGGTGGAAAGGAAAAAAAATTAACTATTTGTAAATTAATATTATTTGTAACAATTTAAATAAGTTATTTTTTAAACAAAAAGGACAGATATTATTTAAATGAACTTAAATTAAACGTGAAAAAAATTTTTGGTGGACAGGTACATAATTAACATAACTATTTGTTATCCAATATTGTTTATAACAATTCAAATAAGTTATTTTTTAACCAAAAAGGACAAATATTCTTTAAATGGACATAAATTAAAAAGAAAATGTGAAAAAAAAATTTCAGTGGAAAGAAATCAGTGTTAACTATTTGTTAATTAATATTGTTTATAACAATTGATGTAAATTTCTTTATGGTTTATCTATTGTGTGGTGGCCATATTGAATTAATTTGAACTGATTTATATCATATGCAGCAACGGAATAAGAAGATAAACTTTCTTTTCAAAACTTGTATTAATTTATTAACTTTTATTGAAAATAAAAATGATAAACAATTAAAAACTGAAAAACTGACCTTGAGGGATGTCGTAAGAATTTATTCGCCTTTAATTGAAAATAAAGAACACTCAAACCGGTTAAGAATTGCAGGTTGTAGACAGTTTTGAACAGTAAATTGTAAAAAAATCCCATTATGCGCTGTTTGTAGATCTTTGGGCAAACCCGGCCCGGCCCTGATCGGGGCCACTAAGTCGGAGCCAGATCAGGAAAGCCCGACCGGAGCCAGGGCGGTAATCTCTCATCTGAACTAGTGATTTTCAAAGTTAAATAAAATGTATTAAAATACATTTTTTTATAATTTTTCATTAAAAATAAAAATTAATATAAATTAAAGTTTTATTATAGATATTTTATAGTTTATTATCTGTCAAATAAAGTTTTATTTCAATATTTTAATAAAATTAATAGTACTTGGAGCACACGTAGTAATACACACAATAACCCTATTACGAATAAGTACTATTAAAACAATTTCACATAACTAAATAATTGACCGCATTGCTGTACACTACTAACATAAAAAATTTAAGTACGCATCTTCCCAATGAATTTATTGAAAGCAAAAAATTCTTATTGGTATATTAGTATTTGGAAACGACGGCAACGCTGTAGAAATGACGCACACGGAAATTTCCGAACAACCTATCTAGAACGGTCATCGAGAATATACTTTTGAAGTCACAAGCGACATTAACAATTCGACATTTTACGCATGCAAGAATTGTCGCAGGCTTTCGAGAATACGGCACATGGGCCCAGAACCATAGCTTTAAAAATAAAAGTGAAAATAAGTTAGAAATAACAGTATCATATTTTTGAGGGTAGTTTACGCGTTACCTAGACTCTGTGTATATTGTGAAAAAGTGTTTTAACCAAAACTTTAACTGTACATCAAAACAGTGACACAAGGATAATAAAATAATTGACTCTTATCATTACAAAGTGAAAGTGGACAAATTATTAGTGTTAAATTGGTGCGTAAGTTCATGAACCAGAAAAGCAAAAAGTAAACAAATTTGATTCCGGTGCAATGTACGTGAAGCAGCATCCAGACAGAAGCTTGCCGAAAGATAGTGATCGGAAAGCGGCAGCACGATGGAAATGGTTCTTTTGAAAATCGACTAAAATACAATTGTTCTTTTTGCGGAAAAATTGGATATAAAGCTGACAACTGCTTTAAGAAAAGGGATTCTCAATATCAAAACGAAGCTTATTTTCTCAATCTGAACATCGAAGAAGAATCTGCTTAAATATCAAACAACAAAGAAATAGCTCATAATTGTTGCATTGATAGTGGGTGTACATCTCACTTATGTAACAACAAAGATTCATTTCCCTACTAAAAAATAATGAGGAATCATGTCTTTTAATCTTAATCTTAATCTTTTAATATCTTAAAAATGAAGTTTTTTGGAATATATTTTTGGTATTTGGAATCATGAAATATCAGATTCAAAATTTTTTCATTATAAGTTTAATCTTGTTAAATTTAACAAATTTCAAGTAATAAAATTTTGTTTAAAAAAGCATAAACCTTTAGAACAATGCCTTTTTTGCCCACTCGACTCAACCGAGTCATAATGACCAATTTGAAACGCAACTTTCTTTAAGAATAAATTTTCCGAATCTATTGTGATGACATTAAAACAGGAATTTTATAACTCAAAACTTCTGCATTTTAACTAATTCAACTGTGTAATATAAAAATTTTAAATGTATGATATTTTACGATTCCAAATATTTAAAATTTATTTTTAAAAACATTTTTTGAAATGAATTAAAAGATTTGGGTGGTAATTAAATAAAAGATTTTTTAAATAAATTTTAGATATTTGGAATCGTAAAAAACCATAGATTCTAAATTTTTATGTTACAACGTTGAATTAGTTAAAATGCAGAAGTTTTAAGTTACAACATTTTTTTTAAAGTCATCACAATAGATTAGGAAATCTATTGTTAAAGAAAGATATAATTTTGTTAAACTCAAAACTTCACTTGTTTGGCTGAAAACAGGGGGTGAAAGTACCCCCTGTCTAAGGCATGAAATGAACATTTCAGTGCTTTTAGCCAAATAAACCATTATTTTTGGTAAGTTTAATGTCAGAAGTCACCAATATACATAAAGAGAGAACTCTTAATGTTAAACAAATAAAAATGTAAAATATCAACCCTAAAAAACTACCCCTTGTACAGTTAAAACCATATAGAAAAGGAAAAAACTATTTTAATCACAGAAAATATTTTTATAAATAAAATATTGACTTTTCATTTACTAATACATATGAAATGTCATATTTACCCTTAACATGCCTGCATTCGCTAGAAAAACATTTTCTACCCAGAGTACGCCACGTGGAGGCTGCAGGTACAAGATTTTGTACTCCTTTTCTTGTTAAAAAAAAAAATCTCACCTATTTACATATCTCACCTATTTACATATATACAAGTTGCACTTAGTATCAAATCTTATTTTAAGGACTTTGCTGCAATGCATCCAAAAAAATTATTCATTGACAGGGTTGTTTCTGTTTCCTGCATCTAACACGCTGTTCAAAAGATCCGTCCAAGGGTATTTCACGTGTTCTTCGTGACGAGCACATCCGAAGTACCATAAAACACTTGCAACGTGAGCACAAGTACCTAAAGTTCTTGCACCCGACTTACAAGTGCAATAGTAACCACGGATAGGTTGCTGCTGTTCACCTCTATTTTCTTCAAGATCATAAAGTATCCATAGCTGATGTCGCGTAGCATTTCGAAATCTGGAATAAATGCGCATTCTTATTAAACCAGGTTCATTCATCAAAGCATCTAGTTGTAATTCTTCATTACCATCCCTATGGACTTTATCCTGAATATAAGATGGTGCCAAGTTTACTTGGTATACCCCGAATGTCAAGTGACGCAAATACTCCATAGAAAGATGAGGAAAATATGGAAGATCGTTTTCGTTTAAATGCACTCACTGTGCGTTTCTTCGGAAAAGTTCCTCTTCTTCAACCCTTGTTTTTAATTCATTTGCTGTTTCAGCTTTTAATAACATTTCTGTTGCTAATTCAACTGTAGCTACTTCCATTTCTATTAAACCACGATATTTATTTATTATCGCGCCAGCAATGCGATAAAAATCACCAAGATGAGGAACATGTGTCATTGATATGGGTTTACCAAATATTTAAAAAATAGATTGCAAGTGCCCGTTTCGCGATTCTACTAACCATCTTATTTTTGTGATTAACCGAGCTTCGTTCGCATCCTCAGTAGAGAATTGTCGTTCATTACGACGCAACAACGGTGGCATTTTGGGTATTAAACCCATCCGTTCAAGAAAAGGAATCGCATCGCGATACCCTCTATCAACAATAATTATATCGCCTTCGTCTAACCATTCTCTGATTTGAGCACCATCTCTTTCACATTCTTGTATTAAAATGTTGGCGTCGTTATTTCGTGCGTCTGAAAAGTATGGTCCGTGAATGTCAAGAATGTATCCATTCGTTGACACCAAAAGAATGGGCTTAACAAGATGACAACTCTTGTGAAGATTAAACGATTGTCGTAAAGCTTGAAAATTGCTAGATTTCCCAATTTTTGCGTAAGTACCGTCGATGATGACAATTGCTTTACGATTTTCTGGTGTCGGATTGTATAATGTATTTGCAAAATCAGGTACATATCTCTCTATGAATTCTTGTCTCGTTATTGCGTTAAGTCCAATGTTTTGAGGAACAAATGATTCCATTAAAAATATTCTTACTTTACTAACAGCCATACTAACACTTTGTCTGCTGGGATAATTAAAAACAACTGAAAGAAATTCATCTGGTAGACCTTGCCGCATTTTGCATAAAAATACTAAAAGGTCTTTCTTTGAAATATATCTCTGACCTGGTACCAGTTGCGCTGGATCGAATAGAGAATATAAATCTCGAAATTGTTCCTTAGTTATTGGAGAAAATGATTTGAACTGATCGTCCGAAAAATCGCTTTCATCTACGAATTTTTTTTTCGAATTTTTTTTCACAGAACCGCTGAGACCATTTAAAAACTTTAATAACTGAGGACCTTTAATACAATAAAATCTATTCATAAAACGAAGATGTTGCATGAGATCTGCAGGGATGAAACCGTGTTCATCTAAATGCTCTGGACAACACCTAACATTTTCTTGAACGTAAATGTCTTTCAGGACAAAAATGTTAACACGACATTCGTCTGAAAGTCGTACTACATTATCTATCCGATTGCAAATAAGGCACGTATGGCTCGATGTTTGCGTTAAGACATTAAGTCTTAAACAAGATGGATTATTTTCATTTTCATTAACTTCAATATTAATAAGTCGCTTGCATGTTATGCATACACGTGTATTAATACCAATTGCAAGCGGTGGAAAGCCTCTTTCATCTCGCCAACGAATTGCAATTTCGCTCTTATCAACATTTTCTTCTCCTTCAATAGATGACATTTGTCTAGGTTGAAAAACTGCATTACAAACATAGCAACGCATTTTGTATATATTATTATTTACTTCAAGGTAGGAACACCAGTGCAATTATCGAAATGTACAATAGTATAAAGTAAGTATTGCAAAATACCCGCAATCTGAAACAACGATGCTATGCTAATATCTTTGAAAAATCAATCAAACTCTAAAAATGTGTTTAAATAATGTACTCTACAATATTTTAAACAATGATTAACATATTCTTAATCCAGATATTGTAGGATATACAGTAAGCTGGTAACAAATGTTGCCTTTCAAGCGATGTCATGAGCTGATGAAAGAAATCATATATGTGACGCTCCAAAGCGAAAGGGACCATCTTCAAAATAATATCAGGCGCAGTCTTCCGTGCGCAGAACACAACACAAAGACGGAGCCATATGATATTAGGAAGATTGTATGTACTGCATATGCATACTTACTTTATACTATTGTACATATCGATATTCGCACTGGTGTTCCTACCCTTTCACCATTTGGCGTCATTCACACGAAAACACATATATAGTCAATACAGTTTAAAGGCAAGAATTACATACTATAAGATTTTTAAACATAATAAACTGTTTACTATTTTTAATAGTTCTCTTTGGTTGAAATGGATTTTTTACTTTTTTCACTTTAAATCTTAAGGGGTTGTTTTTTTCATAAGGGTACTTTTTTATTTTGAACATTACACTGAAAAGCACGGAAGATTAAATAATTACTTCCAGTCGATTTTCAAAAGTCTTTTTCTGTTTAAACTGTTCATTTATATCTGGTTTACTGGATTTATTTAAAATATAAAAGGGGTTGCTTTTTGTTGTTGTTGTTGTTAGGGTTGTTTGTAAGGGTAAATATGACATTTCATATGTATTAGTAAATGAAAAGTCAATATTTTATTTATAAAAATATTTTCTGTGATTAAAATAGTTTTTTCCTTTTCTATATGGTTTTAACTGTACAAGGGGTAGTTTTTTAGGGTTGATATTTTACATTTTTATTTGTTTAACATTAAGAGTTCTCTCTTTATGTATATTGGTGACTTCTGACATTAAACTTACCAAAAATAATGGTTTATTTGGCTAAAAGCACTGAAATGTTCATTTCATGCCTTAGACAGGGGGTACTTTCACCTCCTGTTTTCAGCCAAACAAGTGAAGTTTTGAGTTTAACAAAATTATATCTTTAATTAGGACACTTAGAACTACTAATTCTGAAAATTTGAACAAAATTAACGGTAAGCCAATTCCAATGCATTTTGTGCGGGGTCCTTTGTTTAATTTAACTAATTGAAGTTTATAATTTAAATATTTAGAATCTGTATGTTTTTCGATTTCATACCTAAGTTATACCAGGCATCACGACCTTTTTACATAAAGGAACAAGTTTTAGAAAATTCAAAATTTCAGATCAGATATGTAATAAAATTAAGGCGAATTCATTTGTTTTTAAAAATTGCCGGCCATATTGCAGCAGCCATTTTGAATTTTTGAAAACTAACATCGGACCTTTGAGCGTAAGAAAGATGTAAGTTACTTCTAAACAATGGTGGTTAGACGCAAGGCCTCTGACCTGTTAAGGTAAGATGTAAATTGTCTCTTCAAGACATGAATATAGTCAACAATATGTTAAATGTAGATAAAAAACAAATGAACAGCAGTAAAGATGTTAAGAAATGAGTACACCTAGCGATACGTTGCATGTAGATAAAAAACAAATGAACTGTAGTACATTCATCAACATACAGATGTTGCTAAAATATTCTCTTTAAGAAATAAGTACAGTGAACAATACGTTAAATGTCGATAAAAACAAATGAACTACTATAATGATGATGATAAAATATTCTTGTTAATTAAAAATTTATGTGCAGAATAAGTCAAATAGTAGATACTAGTAGTTTTCAGCAAATTCGATGGCATATAAAAAATTATTCAACCATATATAATCCGCCATTTTGAAATTTGCACAACTACATTAGATTCTTAATTAGTGACCCCATAAACCCCCGAGTAAGAATTTTCAAGCGATTTTGATTTATTTTTTAGATGTTATTAATTTTAATTATCTAAAGTGGGGGTATCATCAGAGACTGATAGATTCCTTGATAGAGCTGGAAATGGAACCGTTTGTATACGCATATTTAGACGACATCTAGATTGTTACTGAACACTCGAAGAACATTAAAAGTGGTTAAAGATCGTGATTAATCGGTTACAGGAGGCAAACCTTACAATAAATCCAGAAAATAGCAAATTCGGAGTGACGTCGGCTCGATACTTAGGATTTATAGTGAATCACGAGGGCTTACTAGTAGATCAGGAAAAAGTAGAACCTATTTCGAAATACCCCGAACCAAAAACGATTAAACAACTCAGACGTTTTCTCGGAATGGCGTCGTGGTATTAGCACTTTATTTCACAGCTGTTGACATTAGCCGAACCACTTAACAAACTACTACGAACGAACACCCCTTGGGAATGGGAAGAAGCCCAACAAAACGCGTTCGACGAATTAAAAGGATTGATCGCTACCGCGACAACCTTCAAATATCCTGATTTTACGCTACCGTTCGAGCTGCACACCGACGCAAGCGATTTCGGCATTGGTGCAGTTCTTACTCAGCGTCAAGACGGAAAAAACCGGACTATCGCGTACGCGAGCCGTTCCGCTCACGGGAGCGGAAAGAAAATACTCGGTTACCGAAAGAGAATGTCTAGCGGTCATTTGGGCGGTAAAAAAGTTTCTCCATTACCTCGAGGGGTTTCATTTTACTGTCATCACTGACCATAGCTCATTTCCTTGGCTACATAACCTGCATAATTCAACGAGTCGGCTGGCTCGGTGGGCGCTCGATCTCCCAGAGTACGATTTTGAGGTGGTGCATCGGAAAGGGTCGGAACACCTAGTTCCAGATGAACTCTCAAGGATGTACGAGGAGGAAGAGGCGCTGTCAATAGCCGCCTTGACACCGTTTAAGGATCCATGGTATTGCCAACGCGTGGTAGAGATGTTAATTAAACCCCGACAAAATTCCATGGCTGGAAAGTAACGGACGGTAGACTCTACCGTTACCGCCCAAATCCGTTAATCGACTCGGTAATGAACGACATAGATGCCTGGACATTAGTGATACCCGCTGAACAAAGACAAAAAGTCTTTAACGAAATCCATCACGAACCCCAGGCAGGACACCTCGGAATTGAAAAAACGTACCGCTTAGCAACAGCACTCTACTATTGGCCGGGAATATATCGCAACATAAAAACTTGGGTCGGTACATGCGACATTTGTCAGAAAATAAAACCCAATCAAAGACCCGCCGCTGGCTTAATGGGAAGACGGGTAATACAAAAACCATGGTCAGTAGTAGCCACCGACGTGATGGGCCCTGGCCCAAGAGTGCTCTAGGTTATCAGTACTATCTTCGAAGACTTATACACGCGATGGATAGAAATAGTCCCAATGCGTAAAGCTAACGCGGAGTCAATCATTAAAGCGTTCGAAGGCCTAATTTTGAACCAATGGGGAGCGCCCCAAGTCCTATTATCTGAATACGGTATACCACCCTCAATCCGACCCGGTAGAACGAGTGAACCGAGTGATCAAGACTATGATTTCCGTATATGTCTCCAAAAATCATAGAAAATGGGACGTATATCTAAAAGATCTAAGATTTGCATACAATACGGCAGTACACGGTAGTACTGGCGTCAGTCCGGCATTCTTAAATATGGGTAGAGAACCAAGAGACCCGTTTCTAATTTTATTTTCATTCCTTCTGAGATTGTAAAACAGCCACAACGTGACTGATAAATATAATTAAGATAAATAAATATAGTTTGAAACTTTGTTGTTTTCCAACATTGTCCTTATTTCCCGAGAATCCACGAATGGCTAAACAAGTGTCGAACACCAATAGATAAGCTTGAAAGCCGAAAAAGGAAGCTGGTAGGTAAGACGTTGCTTGTGGTAAAATTACACTGGTCGACAAAAAGTTATTTTTTTCTGATTCAAAGATCGGATAATTATATTCTTATAGGATTTTCATCGCTACGACCTCCAAAGGTGCCCATCACGTCAAGATTTTGAGAAAAATGGACTCAAAATCTCAAAAAACCCTGTTTCTGGTCTTTTTTTATCACGTGTAGAGAATGATGCTGACGTGCTAGAAGTCTCTAATTAGGCTTAAATTAAAGCTTGAACTGTCAACTATAAGAATCACAATCGAAAAAGTCCTGAATCAGTCAAAAATTTTCATATAGCACAACTTTTTCATGTGTGCGCGCGCTCTACTTGTACTCATCGAGCGGTACACTATGGCACACTTACTTATTAATTTTATTTGCGCCATTTATTGTTATTTATTATTTTTGTACTCGCTAATTAATACGAATTTTAAAATGGACATTTTGAATTTTTTTATTTTGAGTTAAGATTTGTAATTAGTGACCTCAAAAACCCCCAAGCACCAAGTTTTAGTCAAATTCATCAATTTTCAAAATGTATGTGTCCGCCATTTTGAAACCGACATTTTGAATTTTTCAATAACGACCTTACATTCAATCAGCTACATTCAGCGAGCAAAAAATGATAAATAACAATTTGCATTTTCCGAGAATGTTAATCAATTAAACTTTCAAATAGTCACTGTTACATTCGGAAAAAAATTGTTAATAAAGAATTATATTAATTTTAAATTATTTATACTTAACCAATAAGATTAAAAAAAAATTTCTAAAGAAATAACTAAAATTATAAAATTTATTATTTACAATGCATTTTAATTAATAATGAGACTTCTAAGTCCAAAAAAGTATTCTGATATAAATAATTTCGTATATATTTTTTCTATTTTGAAATTAACTTTGGTTATGTGTCAAGTTGCATTTGTTTAAATTTCTCGAAATGGTAAAAAATGGACTTATCCACTTTTGATGCTTACTCCTCATATGTAGTTCTCTTAAGAACGTGTGAGTTTTTAAGGTACGACAATTAATTTATACATGAGTTCGCCCTTCTATTCATAATTCATATTCTCAATGCTCTTTCCTTTTTTTATAGTTTTTGATTTACAATTTACATTCTAGTTCATTCGTTTCTATCATCATATGTCTTTTTTACATTCTCATCAAAAATGAGAAAGTCTTGGATTTGTGCGATTTTGAGCATTGTCTAATTTTGCTAAATCTTTACGTTTCATGACCACCTGATTCCAAAAAAATGGTTTTTAGAAATGTGTCTGTCTGTCTGTCTGTAGAAAAATTTGTCGTCACGATAACTCGAATAAATCTTTATGAATCGTCTTGCAATTTGGCACACTTTTTTAGTCCACTAAAATGAAGCCTGAGTTCGTTGGGCTACCCATTTCGTCAAAAAACAACAAAAATACAAAATTTTGAAATTTTCAAAATTTTGTATTTTTTGCAATTTTCAAAAAAAAATTTTTTTATTTTTTTCCTCAAAATATGAGCAAAAACAAACAACTTTTCCTTTTGACATTTTTTTGTACAACAAAAAACAAAAAAGTTATAAATTTTTTTGAAATTTCGAAATTTTCAAAATTTTGTTTTTTTGACAATTTTCAAAAAATTATTTTTTTCTATTTTTTTCCTCAAAATATTATGCAAAAACAAACAACTTTTCCTTTCGACACTTTTTTGTACAACAAAAAACAAAAAAGTTATTTTCAAAAAAGTGCAAAAAATTGAGATTTATAGTGAGTGAAGCATTAGCCGAAACATGAAGAAACATTAGAAACATATAAAAACCTTTAGTTTTTTCTTTTAGATGCCAAAGTTAGGTAAATATACGAAACTAGGAACAATAAAGAACTCAAAATATGCAAAAATTTTGCTCTTTTTAAATTTTTCCGTAAAATTTGCTTTTTACATTCTCATCAAAAATGAGAAAGTCTTGGATTTGTGCGATTTTGAGCATTGTCTAATTTTTTGATAAAGGAAGGTAAAAATTTAATAAATTAATGGAAGACAAATATTGTGCAATTGTATGAAATAGAAATGAGTTCTGGTCCAGGAAGGGAAGCAAATGTTCAAGAAGAAGTATTGAATTTGTGTATAATAAAAAGAAACAAGTTGTTCATTTCATGACCATTTAGCTCCCTCAATACATATTATTATATATAATTTTAAAAGTTAAATAATTATAATAGTTTATTAAATATAATTAATAAACCGGGTAAAGTACCCTGAATAAATATTAATTATTCAATTTTATATTATAGAATAATTATTTTAAAGTGTTATGATAAAATGTCAAAAAATACAAAATTTTATTTTTTTGTGAAAAATTAAAATATTTATTAATTCTATAAATTTTGATGAAATATATACTTTATATACATGAATCGATTCGTTTTTATGTCAGGAATGCAATTTTGACAAGAATTATTAAAAATTTTAATATAGAAAAAAGTTATTTCAAAAAACCAAAAAATTAATTTTTTCAAAAATTAAAAAAATGTTGAAAAATTTTTTTTTATATATATTTTTGAAAATCCTTCTGTCTGATTCTTGGTATTCATGACCGTAATACATCTACAAAATCTTATCAAAATCCATCAAGATGTGTAAGAGAAAATTTGTCCACAAGAATCGGTGACATACACACACACACACATACACCCCCACACACACATACATACACACATACATCCGGACATTTGTTCCTCTCGACGAATTATATATACTACACTTGAAAATTTGTAAAAATAATTGATTTTAAAAAATTCGGAAATCGACATCACTATAAGGCTTCCTTTATGAGGAAGCAAAAACGAAATTTTTTTAGAGAATGGTAAATTAAAAAGTAAGAATGATGATATATGGAGAGAATTATCTAAGGACGTAGGCGAAAAGTTAACGCCTGAAACGATATATAATGAAATGTGTAATGTAAAGTTTAAAGAAAAAATTGGTTTAAAGAGTGTTAATATATTAAACTGCAGTGATAATAGCGATATTATAAAAGATGAGAGGTTAGAAACGACTACTGCTTTCGATGAAAATGACAATCTAATGGAATTCACAATATTTGCTAAGAAGATTGAGTTTGAAGATTTGATAGAGACAAGGGAATATAAAAGAAACGAAACGGGACGTAAAAACGAGTACACCAGGGTTTGTCTAAGATTATCTTCTGGTAAATGGCAACATTGGATTTCGGAAGAAATCTGGAAAGCTACCAAACTTCCTTGTGGCTTTAATTTTTATAAACATTATTTGTACTCAGATGGATCTGGTGGTAGAATTGAAGGTAAGTTAAATAAACTGTACTTTTATCAGATTTGATATAACCAATTAACAACATTTATCAGTAGTTTGGCGTTTAAAGTAATCAATTAATTTCATACAAAAGACTTAATTTACCAATTTTCAAGTTTCTTACATTAAACAAATAGTGATACTCTTCTAAACATTTTTTATTTGCAGATATCACAACAATAATTTTCGATTAATTTCAGATCAAAATTAAAAAAATTCATTTATTAACTGTATAATTAACTATTCTTCTTTATTATTTAAAAGAATTTTTAATTATAAAAATTAAGTTATTTTCAAAAATTTTAATAAATAATTCTTTGGTAGAATGCAATTATTTTTATAAACAGTAAAATTCATTTCGGGAATTCTTGTTAAGAATTAAATTCTTTTCAGTAATTTTAATAACATTCTTTGAAAAAATTTGATTCTTTTTATAAATAATATTTTTTGCGAGAATTCAATATTATTTTCAATGCAATTTTAATAATAGTATCTCGAAAAAATGTAAATATTTGAAGAAAACTTGGATAAATTCGTCAAATGACTTGAATTAATTTCTAATTTTTTTATAGAAACTTTGCAAGAATTTAGTAATTTTTAGTGCATTAATTTTTAAAATTCAAAACATTGAAAAAGAGAATTTATTAAAAAAGTTGAGAAGCAAACAAAAACTAACTTCAATCTTCAAATTTATTTCTTTAAAATTGTTTATGAAATTTGATTTCATTTATCATATTTTAGAAACAATTATAACAAAAATATAAATAAATTTTTTTTATTAGTTTTAAGATTTCTGAAGATAAATAAGAAAAGTTTGAAGATTCTTTGTTTTAATTGTCTAGCAGCACTGATTCACATAAACATAATTTTAACGTTAAAAAGTAATTACTTCTTACGTTTTTTAAAG
Source organism: Leptopilina myrica (nomen nudum) (assembly GCA_032872475.1). Lineage (NCBI taxonomy): Eukaryota > Metazoa > Arthropoda > Insecta > Hymenoptera > Figitidae > Leptopilina > Leptopilina myrica (nomen nudum). The sequence goes on from CM065464.1 coordinate 28,275,302, forward strand.
TGTCGATGCAAATCTTAAAGTTTTGTCAATTTGTAATTATCCTTTAAGATTTAAAATTTTATTTTTATATTAGAGAAGTACACGATTTTATAAGTCAACTTTATCTCCGCGTTAAAGTAATTGTAGAATATAAACTATTCTAATCTGAGTCCTTATTAAATAATTATGTATTATATTTAAAGGTTACTGCACTTGTGGGAGTATTTTCAAGTGTATGATCGACTGCAAGACACTTGTTAATGAAGTACAACTCGACTGCAGCATTAAGAAGGGAGATCAGTTAAAGAAATGTCGAAAAAGATACTTAAGAGCTCCCATTTGCCAAGAAATCGCGGAAGAATTAAAAGATAAAGGAGCAAAATTATTTAGAACTGAGCAGGCTGCAAAAAAAATGATACCAGGTGATCCGGAACCTCCGACATTACCAACTGCTCCTGTTTTAAGAACCGCAAAAGCAAACTTTACTAAACAGTCTCATCTTCATAACGATCCAAAAATCGCCATCGAAATGATGAAGAAAACAATATGGTCAAATGCAATTCATGGGATTGGATTAAGCCCATTTTTCGTACATTTTTGGACAAACCACATGATCCATTTATTTTTTAATTACTCAAAAAGCTTCGATGCCGTGATCATATTAGATTCAACCGGGAAACTCGCGAAAGAAATTGTTCTGTATGATGGCCGAAAATCAAAAAGAATTTATTTATATTTAATTGTTGTTAACACCAATCCTGGCCAATTTATTGTAGGTATGATGATTAGCGAAGCTCATGACACTGTTACAATAAAACATTTCTTAGATAAATGGATTCAACAAGGTTCTCCTGTTCCTAAAGAATTTGTGTCGGATGGCGAAAGTGCTATACTGATAGCTGCAATTCGCGCATTTACAAGATTTAAAGCTATTCGAGACTACTGTGCAGCTTGTGTAGGGGATCAGCTTCCAGAGTGCTACATTAGGCAGGATGTAGCTCACTTTATAAAACTCTATGTTAATTTTTTGGGTTTAAAAACTAACCTCAAAAGGATTCGAGAAGAAGAAGAATATAAATCAATTTTTGATTTGAATTCTGAAGATTGGGTTTTCCACTTTGGTATTGCATTTGTAGGGATCGTTTCGGATACGGTAGTATTCCAGCTTCCAGTGCTCCAGTAGAGAGCCAAATAAAAAATGTTAAGCAGGATATTTTAAAAAGTATGAATAAGTCTAAACCAAAAAGAGTGGACGAAATTGTTGATAATTTGTTAAATTATGTTCTTGGTCGTAGTAATCTTGTGGAAGCAAAAGTTATGGAATTAGAGAAGAGCAATAATAATTCAAATGAGAAGGATTTGACTTCTGATATACACGAGAGTCTAACATTTACAAAATGTTTGTATATAAATTCCATTAAAATTTCCATTTAAAAATATAAATTATTCTTAATTTAAGAATATATACTAAAAAAAGGTGCCAAGGATATTCCCCACTTATATTAAGTAGAGAATATTCTTACTATAAGAATATATTCTTATTGTAAGAATATTTCCACTTAATTTCAGGCCTCGGATCCACTTTAAAGCTAAAAAAAGTCGCTTTAGTAGATTTAAAATAGAATATAGAAATGACTTATTTTTAATAATTTTCCAAAAATCCTTAAAAAATTCAATTATTTAAATACAAAAATTCAGTCTTTTATAATGATTGTAACTGTCCATGTTTTTTAAGTTATTAATTAATTTTCAAAAAAATATAATAAAGAAATTTGTTAAGATTAATTTTTTATAAATATTAAAAAAATAATTTATGAAAAATAATAGTTTTCCAATTATTTACAATTAAAGTTTGGTAAATTCTATTAGAAAAATAATTTAATTTTTTAAGAATTTTAATTCTTATAATATAAACGTAATTTCTCTAAAATTTTCAAAAATCTAAAAAAGTAAATTTAAAAAAAATTTAATTTACTTTTTTCAAAGTTAATTGAATCAAAAATTTAAAAAAAATTACAGCAAATTTTTTTAAAAATAATTTTAATTTAAATTTTTAGAAATTTGTATTTGAAAATATTAAAAATAAATTATTTTCAAAATTTGCAATTAAAAAAAATTAATTACACTAAAAATTGTTGCATTATTTGTAAAGAATGTCGAAAAAGTAGTACTTTTTGAAAATAAGTCGAAAGAAGTCGCATTTTTTTTAAATAGTAGAAAAAATCATAATATCCGAGACATGTAATTTAAGTGAGGAGTATCCTTGGCACGTTTTTTATAGTGTATATTCTTAAATTGAGAATATTTTTTACCCACAATACAAATAACGATTTATGTGTTCTAAATTTATAATTTATATATAAATAGATAACGAACGTATGGATGTTGAAATCGTGGAAGAAGAAAATGAAGTTTGCGGCAACAAGACTGTTGTCAAGGATCGTATGGATGTTAAAACCGTGGAAAAAGAAAATGAAATGTTTGTTAGCAAGACTGTTGTCAAGGAACGTATGGATGATAAAACCGTTGAAGAAGAACATGAAGTTTTCGGTAGCAAGACTGTTGTCAAGGAAGATTACGGTTTTCTTTCATAAAAATTTTTGTTTCTGTTTGTTATACGGGTTTTCAAAAAGAAGTGAATTTTTCATTTATTCTGAGTTAAATTTCACTTATGACAAGTGTATATGCATTTATTAAACGAGAGAGCGACTTGTAAGTTACAAATAAGTGAATTTTCATATATTTAGATTAAGGGAGTAATATTGAATTTTTCAGTTAATGTATAATGTTTTAGAAATTTTAAGTCAAAAATAATATATTAACTTTCTTCATAGATTCATATCTTAATTTGTCAGCATCATCAGAAGAAGATAATTCGAAAAAAGCAAATCATGTGTGATTTTTGCAAAGAAATATTTCATAGAGAAAATTTGTTGTTAAAAAGTTAAATAGTTATTTATGCAAAAAATGTATAAAAATAAGAAGTGCTGAAGAAATTCTTGAATCTAGAAAGGAAGAGAATTGGATAAATTGTCGAAAAAAGATAAACTACCTTCAGTTATAAAAAAGACTAAAACGGGAAAGAAATCATTATATTTATTATTTGGACAAAAATAAAAAAACACTTGACGCACTTTCACATGAAACGTTAAAGGGGATTCCCATTTTAAAAAATGGAAATCATATGGAAATTCAGGTTCAATCTACTTTCTCATTTCTTAATTTTAATTATTTAAAATAAGTACCTAGAAAAAATACTACAATTAAATTTGTGAACTTGTATCAACGTATACAAAATACGTTTATAAATATCAAAACATTCAGCTGTCTTCAATATATTGCGTAATTGAACTTACAATATCACTTTTCATACTACCCAGTACGACCCAAATATAAATATATTTATAATATATTTATAATTATAAATATATAATTTATAATTTAAATCAACTCTCTTCACCTTTATTTATAGAGAAGGGGTTTAAATTTTCAAAGATCTGTATCTTATAATAAATAATCAATTAAGAAAGTTCATAAGTGCCTTGAAATATTTTATTGGTTTCTAAACATTTTTTTCACATTAAAATATTTTATAGTAAATAGTTTTTTGCACTGGCAAAATTTTTAATTTATTTATTTACCTTGAAAAATATACTTTTTTCATAAATTCACACGTTTTTAATGGCAAACAGTAGTAAACATTTTTTTCATGGGAACATTTATAACAGGTTTGATATAAATAGCAAAAAAATATTGTCAAGAATAGTTTTTAATAAGATTTAAATTGTTAAATAATATATTTAAATAGATATGTAGTGCTATAAATATGTAACATTTTTATTGCCTTCGGTTCATATATTAATTTATCATTGATTTCAGAGTGTAATGATTGACAAAATGAAACATGACTTTTCTAACACTTGCGCAATGGATTCAATATTAGAAATTTTTATCGTTGCTGCTTTAGATAATTCTAAAGTTGAAAATTTGCTTCGTGAAGTTCAGAAAATAAATAAGACGATCAGCTTAATAATGTATATTAAAAAGTATGGTGTTAAACATGGATATAAAAAAAGGAGTGATCTTAAAAGATTTCATATCAAATTTGGAAAAAAAATGTCTTCACGTGGAAGTGAAACCTGCCACAATCGCAAGTGTGTAGAAAATGTTCACAATGTGGCAAAATAAAAAATCCAATAAAAAATCATTTTCATTGAAGAACTCTCTTTTGGACAATCCTCAAGCTGAATTAAATTTGTTAAACTTTTTGGGACCGGAGACGAATTGCTCGAAATGCCAGGGAACAGTTACAAGCACATACGAATCAAGTGGTAAGATTTATATTAAATGAATGGTATATAATGAAAATTCTCAAACTTTATTTGAAGGGTGGCATGACAAAAGGGGTCAAGAAACAAATTTATCAAAATCGCGATTTTTTTAATGAAAAAATTAAATAAATTCATTTACACATTTCTGTAAAAGGATTTTCTGTTTAATTGCGTTTTAATAAAAATTATAATAATAAAATAGCCTAAAATTTTACTTGTAATGCAACTTAACTGAAAAACAAAAGAAATGCATAGTCAATATTATTATCAGTAAGTCAATAAGGTTAAAAATATTATTTTTCCAAATTTGAAAATGCCACGTAGATGCGGGAAAAAAATTATTAATAAAAAAGATGAAAAAAATAAACGACGTGCAGGAAAAGCATTTACAAATAGTAACGGAGAAGAGGTTTTACCTTAACTGTTCAATTTTCATGTTTTTAAATTTAGGTATTTTTATTCTCAATGTAATTGTAAACAATATGAATATCATTCTTTGGTTTATTTTAAAATATTTTTGAAAATAATTTGAATTTGTAAAATTTTGAACTGCTTGCTTAGGGGCCATTCAAGTATTACGTAAGCATATTTTTCAGGTTTTTAGACCCCCCCTCCCCCATATTCCATATTAAGAAATTAATTTCTCAGTTTTTATAATATCTCGAAACGGTTTTTTTAGGGTTTTTTTAATGACCTGTAGAATTTTTAAATATGTTTTTTTCGCTTCCTGTAAAATCATGAAATTGTTGCTTGACCCCTTTTGTCATGCCACCTTTCATTTATTTAAATATTTATGAAAACTTCTATTGCATAGAAGTGCATATGGGTGTTACGAAAAAAATATACAATGAAGATTTAGGAAGAAAAACAAAAATCCAGTTTTCATTTTAAGTTTTCTGCACAATAAAAATAATTTTTTCGAAATTTCTCCTTCGTGTTGTCATATTTATTTACAAACTAATATAATCAAAATAGTTTTTAAATTAAAAATTCATTTTTTCTTTTAAAAATAGGGAGTCTCACATCTCTTGAAAAAAAGTCTTAAGAGTAGGTCAGAATTCATGAAATTTCCACGAACAATAAAGTTTTTTTTAAAACCGAAATGTTAATAAACATTTTTATTTGGCCTTAGAAATAAGTCTACCGAAGGGCAAGAAAAAGAAATTATTTTAAGTTATTGCAAAATATATTTTCGTTTAGAATTAGAAAAATTTTAAAAAGTATATTTTTTAATAAATTGCTTATAAACAATTAATTTTTTAATGTTCTGCGCTTTTATAAAATTTTAATAAAATCCCAACATACAATTGAAACTATAAGGAATCAAAATCCATTGAGACATTTTATGAGCGGAAATTATTTAAAAATTCAGAATTTTCTCAACGGATTTTGATTTCTTATAGTTTTAATTGTATGTTGTTTTTCAAATTTTTAAAGGAGCAGAACATTAAAAAAATAAATTGTTTCTAAAAAACTTATTAAATAATTATTAAAAAATAATCTTTTAAAAAATTTTTAATTCTACACGAAAGTATATTTTATCCCCTTTGTATTCCCGCTTGGTTCATTTAAGTCGGTTCATTTATTTAGGAAGAATAAACACAGTGATTGAACCCAAAGAAATTTAAAAAGTAAGGCAGCAAAAACGATTTACGTTGCCTTACTTGTCTATGCCAAAGTGCAAAGAAATAACTTTGCCAAAAAACCGTAAGGTGCTTCATATTAAGTGTTTATAAAATTCATTATGGATTTCGTTTGTAAAAATAATATATATATGTTGCCGTTCAAAAAGTGTGGGGTTGGGTAACTATACCCATGTAGAAATTGAAAATAGGACTTAGTAAGGCCCTTAATAGACGCCCTTTTGTTTAGTGAGGCGCAGACTATGAAAATTCGTTAAAGCCCGTCTAATTTCGTCACGCTTGAAATATCAGGTGATGATGTGGAAAACTAGAGAGGTTCTAACTCGGGGTGTCTACTATTTTCGTTCAACAAAATCCCCAGCTTTGTCCTAATTTTTCCCACTTTTTTTAACAAGTATAAATTTATTTGAAGAGTAATTTTTTAAAATTTGATAAATCCATTTTCAAAAAAATTGAGATAAAGGGTATTTTTATTTTTCACCCGTTTATCTACTAAATAAATAAATATTCAAAATATGAAACTCCTTAGAAATTTATTTATCGCTGTTTTTTATTGAAAAAAAATTACCAAAACCTTTAAATTCTCTTATTACAATAGACTTAAATTACAAACAGAGCGTTTTAAACAGAAGAAATATTTAAAAATGGCTTCCAAAATTTTTATAAATATTTAAATTCTTTTAATGAGTTTTTAAACTTTTTAAAAAACAATGTTTTTTAAAAATAATTTTAATGAAAAATTTAGAAAAGCATTAAATTAATCAAAGAATATTTCCAATTTGTTAATATAAATTTGATTCATTCAATTTTATTAAAATGTATTGATACTAATTGAATTTCTGCAAAGAATATTACTATTTATAAAAGTAATTGAATTCTTCCAAAGAATGTTATTATTTATTAAAATAATTGAATTGTAGAAAACAATTTAATTATTTATAATATTGATATTTTGAGGATAATTTTTAAACATAATTGAATTTCTGCGAAGAATTTTATGGAAATTTAAGAAAATAATTGAATTCTTGTAAAGAATTCTTTTTATTAATAATATTTTTAAAAATGTAGTAAATGAAAAGAATTTTGCTTTTAATGAAATAACTGAATTCTTGAAAAGAATTTTTTTACATTTTTTAGTAATTAATTGAATTCTTTCGACGAATTTTAATTAAAATTTTAAGAGTAATTATACATTTTTTAAAATTGAATTCGATTAAAGATAATTGAAATTATGCACTGAGTTTTATTATTTATGAAAATATTTGAATATATTGCGAAGAAATTTTTGTTTAATAAAATTATAATCACGGTGACTTTCTTAATTATTTTCGAATAATTGAAATAAAATTTTTTTAACAGGATTTTTATTAATTTTAATAGTATGTAAAAAAATTTCATTTATTTTAATAACAATAAACATGAATACATTAGAATGTGACTCCTTATAACATTCAATTATTCATCAATTATTAAATAAAAATTCTTTCAAAATTTGATTTGTTAAAAAGTTTATAATGGAATTTTTTGCTAAATTTCATTATTTTCAGTTGAATTTCACAAAATTTCCATTAATTCAATAATTTTATTTTAATTTATTTACTAATTATCCAAGTTAGATATTTGTCAAGTATTATCTATTTCCTTCTAGTAACTGTAGAGTCGAGAGCGAGTTTTACTTGTCAAGACAATCTGGCCAGTTCTGAATAAGTGACTGTCCAATTTCACTAGATAAAAACAATTCCCCTTTGTGAACAGTACTTTTGTCAAGTCACGGACCAGAAAATCTGACTTTTCCCTGCCTACTTTTTTTTATTTTCACTGACTAACAAATTTTTGAACTATTTAATATTTTGCATTGAAATGTCTGTAAGAACGTCCAAACTTGAGAAAAATGGAACGGCACATTATGATGGTGTATATTACAAAAACGTCTAAATGGAAAACTGAACTGGCATTTAAATATCAAAGTATTTTAATATAATTCACAGGAATTAAGGGGTAATTTAGTGCTCTAACATACCTATCACCAAAAAGAATTTTTTAAAAGTATCATCAATCTTAAAAACTACATTCCCAAAATTAAAAATCAAATTTCTTTAAAAGCTCTTTCACAGAAATCCAGAGCTAATTTAGTGGCCTTGAAACTTGTTTTTGGACAATTTAAACATTTAAAATGACATCTTTAACATAAAGAGCATGATATTTTGAGAGCACTAAATGAGCACTAAATTATGGCATAATCAGGAAAGTTTTTTAAATCTCTCTTTTTATGTGGTGGCGCTACCTTAACGTTAAGCTGGCGCCACCACAGTTTCTTTAAGAAAATGTGGAGCACTAAATTTGTGCTATTGGCACTAAATTAGCACTAAATTATGGCATAAGTCAAAATCAATTTCGACAATGTGGTTGCGCCAACTTAATATACCTACCTTAAGTAAGAGTGTTATAGTGTATTGCTTTATGAGTACAAATAGAGCGCGTGCGCACTTGAAAAAGTTGTGCTATATGAAAATTTTTGACTGATTGAGAACTTTTCCGATTTGATTCTTATATTTAACAGTTCAAGCCTTTCTTTAAGCCGAATTAGAGATTTCTAGCACGTCGGCATCATTCTCTACATGTGATCAAAAAAGTTCAAAAACAGGGTTTTTTGAAACTTTGAGTCCATTTTTCTCAAAATCTCGACGTGGTGGACACTTTTGGAGGTCATATTTGTGTTCAGCGATGAAAATCCTACAAGAATATCATTGCCCGATATTTGAATCATTTTTCTTGTTGACCAGTGTTATTAGAGTTTTTCTTTGTCGTTATGGTTTGTTTATTTCATTTCAGATATTTATGAATTAGCAAAGCATCCATTTCTCTAAAGAGTCGAAAAGGTTCAGAGGAGAAAGAGTTAATTTCTTTAAGGTTTAATTCTCTTAATTTAAAAAAATTCTACAGTAAGCTGGATAAGAAAAAGAGTTTGGTTACAAAACCTGGTTCAATAGAGAAATAGGTTTTGGCTAATCCCAGGGGAGTTGTGACGTGGATTTTGAATATCCACGCACAGTCGGCCAGATTGCGAAAAACCTTGCCAGAAATCTAGATATGTTTTAAACTAGCTGAAATTTGTTACTCGGGGGGTTTTTGGGGTTGGTGATTACGAATATGGACATAATTTAAAAAAATTCAAAATGGCAAATTTATTACACAACTTTAAATGTATTATTCAAAATAATTAAATTACAATTTTTGGTTATGCAAACCCAAAATCATCCTCCACATCTGTCGACTCGTCGGTGGAGGAGTACTCATAATTGCTTAAACCGTAGAACCCTCTTTCATTTTCTGTTCCTATTAACATTTGCATACTCGTCGATAATGTTAATCTGAGCGTCTAAATTATTATTTAATTTCCCTTTCAATAAATCAAAAATTTCTCTTCTTGTATAACTCAGTTTTTTTATTAGTATCTGTAACAAAAAGCAAACGAAACTAGAGGACATATTTCTGCACACTATAGTAAAATATGAAGGAGCACAGGGTCCATTCAAAATAGATACATCAGTTGTTAGTTGCCCTTTTGAATGACAGTTGCGCTGCTCAAGTGTACAGTGTTTACGTGTATATCCAAAAAAGACTAATATTTTTATGAAAAGTCCACCGATTTCAATGGACTAAAATGGAAAATAATCTTGAACTGTAATTGAATTAAATATAACTATTATTATCCTATTAAAATATTGAATGAAGTATGTTCATCTTTTCTTAAATTATTTTTCTTGAAATTTTCGAAGAAGCGTTAAAAAAGTTATTATCCCGTGAAACCATCAATTAGAATATTTAGATTATGATATCAGAAAACAGAATATGCAAAAAAATCTACCAGCTTTTACCAGTTTTGAGAGATATAACCTCAAAAAGTGCGAAACGTCGTGTAGCACAAAATAGCTGTGTGTGCGTACAATAGAATAGAAGAGCACCCCAACTGTTTACAAACCTTTTATATACCTCGTGTCCATATATATTAATATAGTAATATATACTCGATATATATATATATATATATATGTAATATTAAATATAATAATATTTAATAATCAATTATATGTTAAAATTTTAATTTATGAGCTTTTACTAAATATTGTAATGTTATATATAAAAATTGATATTAATTTTTTTGTTTTGTTTGCTTTTTGTTATAGATACTAATAAAAAACACTGAGTTATACAAAAAGAGAAATTTTTGATTTATTGAAAGCGAAATAAAATAATAATTTAGACGCTTAGATTAACACTATCAAGGAGTATGCAAATGTTAATAGGAACGAAAAATAAAAGAGGGTTCGAGCTTAGCTTTTGAAAAACAACGGACGCGTCGTCCTTTTTGCTCGTAATTTTTTGTAATAAAAGATCAATTAAAAGTGGAGTACCAGGCGATGCTGGCAAAACTCAGAGGTTAGTGACCACTCTCCACATATCTGGCTGACGTTTCCTGGAACACAATGAATACCAACAGAGCGGAAAAGTCGACTGGCTTTACCGTTCTTGTATCGACGCCAGAAGTGCGGATTCTCGCCTCGTGAATAGTTTGTTTTGTGAAATAAAGAAATCTTTTTACTCAATTTAATGCGTAAAGTGAATAAAGTAAAATTCGAGACAGTGCTTTTTCTCTTTCGCAAGGTGTCATCGTCGACATTTTTGTAACGCTTTCCTCTGTGGAATTTTCCACCTGCCTCATGGCTAGAAAAAGCGTTACAAGAATCATAGGATTCTTAATTAGTTTAAGTCCTAAATACTCCATGAAAATATATCAGTTAGACGTGACGATAGGGTAGGGACCTGAACTGAAGAGAATTGCTGAGGAAGAAGACGACGAAGACCTAATTTGGAAAACACGAACAAAGTGGAAGAATCTCCCAGGAAACAACAAATTTTGTAAATTGGAGAGATATTTATGGCTTGCATTAATCTGGGAGGCAATGGCATTCGGAACTGGACAAAACTTTGCAAAACATATATTTTCTCCCAACCAACGCAGTTCCTTGTGTTCACGTAAACAAGGACAAAAGTGTCTCAATGAACAGGAAAAAGATCAGCCCCGTCAAACGTGAATTATCTTAAGCATGTAGCACCAAGGATCTTGACCTGCATATTCGGTATGTCCGATTGTAAGCCCGTTCAATTTCGAACTCCTCTCGTGTTGGGTGTTAAATTGACTGCTTACTCAAAAGAAGAAAACAATTCCTTATATCCATTTAGGGAACTCATCGATGCGCTTATGTATCTTGCAATTGAGACACGACCGGATATTTCTCACGCTGTGAGCTCATTGAGCCAATTTGATTGTGAAAATAATATGTGTCAAGAAGGTGGCGACAATTATCGGTAACTGCCGCGACTTGAACTGACAAAATGTCTCATTCTCAAATTACTCCACTTTCAATCGTTAATGAAATAATTTCCCAGCAAAATTAATAAAAAACGGAAAGGAGCGCGCTTCATAGAGCCTGCCTCTAATAATTCAAAAACTATTGGCACTAGGCTATAGCCTAGTTCCTCTTGACGAAATATATTTATATACTATACTTGAAAACTTGTGAAAATAATTAATTTTAAGAAATTTAAAAATCGACATCACTACAAGGCTTCCTTTGAGAAGAAACAATAATAACGATAATAATAAAATGATGCTGATGATTATGAAAATAATATACATAAACATCATAGTTGTAATATATAAATTTTATATGCATTTATCACTCGGGATAAATTAATTCCATATTCTATAAATAAAGAATGCACTAACAGTACAAGAATAAACGATTCCCAGACTATTATATATGTATGTATCTCAGAAATTATTGGATTAAAGGTATATTATAGCAATAATCGATAAACACCGTGGGTGCGAAGAAAATGTAATCTGAGAAACTCAGGGCTACGTTGGTAAGACGATCATCAAAGTTGCAATATTATCATTCAGTGGAAATAATAATTTCAAGAACCTGGTGACTCATATGAGAAATCTTTTGTGGTACCATAAGTTTCATATCTTATACTGTGACGTTGCAAATTTTTCATAAAAATATTAACAAAATTTCATAATAAGTTTGCTTAAAAATTTAATTGTAAACAACCATTTTGTTTATAAACAATAATAATAATCACAACAAAGCTTTAAAAATTCTACTTTGTTTATTTTACAAAACTTAATTTAAAAATATTAATATTAATTTGTCCGCCTTTGCAAACTATTGTTTTTCGTATTCACGGAAGATTTCAAATTTGATGAAATCATTGGAAACGACGTTCGTCGGTCAACCTGCAAGCAGAGTTCCCCTCTCGTCGTTGACAATTTCCCCTTTTCTTCGTGCGAATCACAGAGAATTTCTCCTAAGAAAGGACTCTTCGAGACTTGCCGCTCTCTCTATGTTTCCCCCGTTTTCGCTTTCCCCTACCTACCGGAAACTACTAAGTCACCCAAATTAACTTGAAATAATTTTGAAATTGTTACCTTTTTCTTGCACCTAACCCGAGAATTGTTATAAATAACAATAATACGCTGAAATTTATTAACTTTAATATTATTCCGGAATTTTTATTATTATTCAGGAGTATTATTTGTAAAACAAATAAGGGAGAATTTTCTCGTCAAATTTTCACGTAGTGAAAACCTCTTGTCAATCAGGCCCAAATTACTCGTTGCTAAAGGACCACTCTGATTTTCGTATTTTCGTATTTTTGGATTTTATTGGATTATTGGTTGTTTATTTGGTTTGTGATCAGAGTAGCTACAAATTAGGAACTAATTCCCTGAAACAAGTTGATGGCGAGAAAGACACGGGTCAAGATACCGAAATTTGGATGCCGACAGCTGTTCTTAAAGTTGAAATTGGCCTATAGCTTTTACAGTGGTTACGCTCCTTTTTCCGGTGTAAGAATACAAGATTGACCAAGGGCTACCGGTGGGGAAAAACGAAGAAGGACCAGCAGGGTACGAGCCGGCACTCATCGTTATCATCGTTCTCTTTTCGATCCTGCCTTCACTCTAAACGGACGCGTTTTTTTTGAAAGTTTGGATTTTGAATTTCCATTTTAAGATTTTATTCTTTTGTGCTTTTTTTGTGTGCTTTGCGGCCTTGATAATTCCTGTGTTGAATTATTCTACGTGCTTGTAAGTTAAATTTTATTTTATTGTAAAATTCCTTTTTTTTGTTAATTACAAGATTCGGTAGAATCATGTAATAATTATAATTTTGGTTCAGCCGGCCTCGTGGCTGAATAAGAGACAAAATTTTTTTTGGTTAATAAATATCTAGTTAGAATTATTTTATTCCTAATTTGATTAATTGGTATTTTGGATTTTATGTAAACATTTCAAATTAGCATAATGTCTCTTATTCAACCACGTGTTGCCTTTTGTTACCCTTTTTCCCCTTTTATTCTCAAAATTTTATACTAAATTCTTCCCAGTTACCCAAGTTACCAGCCCCACAATAAATTATTATTATCGAATTATCGAAATTACCCCTTAGCTTTCCCCAGTTACCAAATTCGTTACCCTTTTAGGTACCCTTTTTTTTTGGCTGAACAATTTGTTTAATTTATGAATTTGTGTGCCTTTTTTTTGTTGTTTTACATATTTGCGTAATGGAAATTTGACGTGAAATTGTGATTTGTGCTTTACCTTATTAATTGAATTTGTTACCCTCGTTTGTGTAAGTTTAACGTTTTGTATAAAATATATTTACTACTTTTATTTTAAATTACTGAGTATAATTTCTTCGACCCTCGACGCTTCCTTTGACCTTTTGGTCCTGGCTAACCGGCAAAACTCTTTATATTTAATTCGTTTCTCAACTCAAAACCCCTTTTGCTCTTGTTTTGGAATTTGGTCAATTTTAATTTTGTTTATTTGAAGCGACGAGTAGTAGAGAATAATGGTCTTATTTCTCTCTAATTCAAGCCCTTGTTTTTGGTTTGTGGTTTGACTAAAGTTCATTTTAAATTTGGTTCGTTTTAAGAGACGATTACTAGAGAATCAATGGTCTTGTTTCTTTGTAATCTAGGTACTTGTTTTGTTAATAATTTTTGTGTTCTAAATTTTGAGGATTCAATGGTCTTGTTTCCTTAAAATCTTATTTGTTTGTTAATTCTCTAATTTTCTTATAGAAGAAAATGTCCCTAGAAAGGACTGGCGCTCAACAAATTAGTTGAGTTGAGAAACTTATAAAATATCCCTCTCTCCTTCCTTCCAATTGTATTGGGTATAAAGACTTTGGCTAAATTTTAATAACTAATTTTTTTGTTTGTTAATAAATTTTCTTTGTTTATAAATTGTTCATTATTTATTGTTTACTTGGTTCGCTTTTGAAGTTCAATTATTTAGGTATTGTTATTATGATTATTTATGATAAGTTGTTGTTAAAATTTTATAAATATTATTTTATTCTGCAAAAACCCATTACAATACATATACGTATGTTCAAAATATAAAAGTCATTCACAGATTTGTTCTCCACCCCCACCTCGCTCCTACCCGACAATATTTTAAAAGCATAGACAAAATTATTTATTCTATAAAAACATACATTTATTGCTTGTTAAGAAGGAACAGTTATTATGATTTTTGATAATATTGAGCATTTTACTTACACATTCTGTCAGAGGGTGGATTTAAAATAATGGATTTTTGTCTAATATTGTATATATAGAAGAGACACGTGCCAATTCAAAAAGTTGACAGATGCAGGAGTCTGTAGTAAAATTTTGCGAGTTAAAAATCAATTCCAAAAGGGAATTTACAAACTGGTTATTTCTACTATGTAAATTTTCACCAATTTCATCTAACTCCCTCCGTTTTTAAATTTAGATAGAATGCAAAAGAGCACAAAGGTTTATTGTAATAAACATAAATCGTAATTTATTCGGTTATTACTCTCAAATGTTAAAATTTTACCAAATTTATTAAAAGAAAATTTCTTACACTGAGAGACCTTTAGGTCAGCAGCAGACTTTCGATAGGCTGCTGCTGACCATTCTGTTATTACGCTATAGGACTACACTTTTGGGTTGCTGCGGTACAATTTTGGGAGCGTGATAGTCCAAAAGTTGCTCAACCACAAGCCAAAGACGGCATTCCCACCAATGCAATAAGCTGATAACCAAAATTTTGGATAGTCACGCGCCCAAAATTGTACCGCAGCGAACAAAAACCATAGGGAAGGTGTTGTAACATACATTGTTTCTCTACAGTCCCAAAGGTCCCTCAAGTGTATTTAAAAACCCGGAGAGATAATTATAGTTATTGCCTTTCTAATTATATTTTACAAATAATATATATTTTAATTATTTATTTCATAAATGAAATAATATATTTTGTAAGTAAAATATAATTTACCTTTTCTCTGACACTGGAAAAATTAGTCCCGTCGTTACAGGTATATTTAACCTTCACCTGAATTTGTACCTCAGCACCTACCGAAAAATTATATATGTAACCTTTATTAAAGGTTTTAGCATTAAAAAGGATTATTTAGCACGTCAAAGCACTTTAGAGACACTCATCATTTTCTCAATCGACACAATTATTTAAAAAATTGTTTTGAAAATATCCAATTGAAATAGGAATTTAATTCGACAATTTCATAAGTGTCACTTTATACGAATCTTAATAATAATAACAAATTATTCATTCCATGATTCACAAGTAAAATAATTTAATAATAAATAAATAATTACTAGACTTTTACAAACCAGATGTAAGGAGCACAAGACCAATTACCGTTTAAATAAAAAATATCATTCAGTAGTTACTAATCATAGATTGCAAAAATTTGATAATGTACCAAATCATGATTTTGATTGGGAAAATGTTAAAATTTTGCACAAAGAAGCAAATTTGACAAAAAGAAAAATTTCAGAAATGTTATATATAAAAAAAGAAGGAAAAAATAGTTTAAATAAAATTACTGATTTAGAAAATTTAGATTCATCATATAATAGACTTTTAAATTTGTTATAGTATTCGAATATTTTTTTAATTTTTTAATTTTTTAATTTTAAAATAATTCAATGAAATCAAATATTATAGTACCTTTCATATATGGTCTTGGGCTTGCGCCTCACACGTTTTATTACGTTTCTTACATATATGTATATTTGTCGGAAATAACATTTGACCTTTGTCGATATATGGCGCGAACGCCATTCTGTATCGATAGATGTATCGACCGTTGTCGACCTTCGATACCTCACTTACTGCTACGTTCAGAACAACGCGCATCGTGATATCCGAAAAGCACGCACAAAAAGTGATTATCAGTGTCTTCGTTTATATTATTCCACTGTGACTAAAACCAAAGTGTTTTATTAAGAGCAATTAAAGAGAAAATATAAATAAAGCTATTAGAGATTCAAATTCTACAAGTAGCCTCAAGTGTTTTCTCCAAATCCAAATATTCCTACAGGTTATGGGCCCAGGGCACGCTTTCCACTGCGCTTGAATTAAATTAAAGTGTCCTTGGTAAAAGTTCAACACTAGAGTAAAATTGAGTGATTTAGAAGGTCAGTATCTTTAAAATATTAATAGATAATAATTAGAGAAAAAGTTAGAGAAAATAGATGAAATAGAGTGGGCAACCTTTAAGGTTATCTTTTCAGCCGGGCGGAGTGCAGTGCACGCCGTGTATTTCTCACTTCCGTTTTTTTTCGCCAAAAATGTGCATGGAATTTTTTTGTTCAGTTAAATAAAAATAAAATTAAGATTGTTTTTGAGAAGAGTTTAAGAGAATAAAAATTAGAATTTTTCTTTAGAAGAATAAAAATTTTAAGAGTTATTACTAAAAATAATAAAAATTGATAAATCAATAAAAGAGGTTAGAATCGTCAAGAGAACACAATACTTGACAAAACAAACGTAATTTTTTTTTCTGACGGGGTCAATTGGCAGATCAAACTTGCAGTGCGGTGAAATTTGTTATTTGACTAGAGAGTCTTTGCGAATCTACATGGTTCTCGAGTGCATGCATGGCCAGCCTGAAGTCCAGCGGGTCTTTAATGCAGTGCTTAAAACCACATGTTGGACAAAGGTGTGTGCGTTCGTGTGACTGTGTGGAGGAGTTCAGATTCTCGTCTCGATTTGTGATAGATTGCTGTGCGTCTGTCATGACTCCGAGACATGAAACAAAATATTTGTCCTTAAAATTAAAAGAATATACCTGGTAGTTAAAATTAATTTAGAGAAAATAAATAAAATATGTTTAGAGAATTTATTCAGAGATTAAAATAAAAGAGATTAATATTTTAATAATAGACTAAAATAAATTTAGAATACGTAAATTTTTTTGAGAAATTAAAGGATAATTGTTTCTAACTCCCGTAGAAAATGGCAGATCAAAATTCAACAAGCGATCAAAAATCGAATCACGATTCGGAATCTTACACAAAAATGACTCCACTTGTTGAATACGATTCAATGGAGGAAAACTCGAATCTGGAATCGATTGGAGGTTACAAAATCGATGACAAATCAGAGGAGGTTAAAAACTCTGTGAACGAAGAGCCTAAAAGGGACAAGAAAGTAGAGAAAGAGAAAACTAAAGAGAAAAACACAGAAAGTAAGAGTTAATTAATTAATACATCAAAAAAATAAAGAGTTTAAATTTTTTTAAGAAGAGTTTAAGATGGTCGGGCCTGACAAGTACATTTATGTAGAGAAAAAGAGTTAAAATACAGGTATTAATTAAATTTTTTTTTCACAGAAACAAAACCAAAAGAGATTATTAAGAGGAGTGGTCCAAAGATCACTAGTAATCATCTCGTTCAAACAGCAAATTTGAGTGTGATTCAACATGAATACATTCAACTTCGCAACCTACAACATGATACTGTGACTCAACTCAAAAGTACTCTACAAACTCTTCAAAAGGTGATGGAAGAGGCAAATCGGATGACCGCTCAAATGATCCAGTTATCAACAACAAACTTGGAGGCTGAACGCACGCGGCTTAGAAATCTAGAGGTAATGAAAACACAGAGTACGTCAAAACGAAATTTAGAGGTTAATTTAGAAGATCAAAACAAAAATAATAAGAAACAAAAAGTAAATTCTGATTCGAGTAATACTAGAAGCTTAGAAGATCAAATGAAACTTAGAGAAAGAGTAGTTGCATTAAAAGAAAAACTAATTGAAAATGATTTTTGCATTTCAAAAATAAACGTTAAAAGAGAGTATAAACTATCGCAGAAGTCAAGCTTTGATCTTTGGCTCGATTATTTAAAGTCCGATTTAACAAGTAATGATTTATTAGATGTGATTGACTCGACTGTAAAAGGTCCAGAAAATCTTTCTTCTTCGAATGATTTAAAGAGAAAAAGTATTGTTAGAGATATAATAATTAATCATTTAGACGAATATTACCATAAGAGAATTTTAAATGAATCTGATCCAAAAGAAATTTTGAAAAAGCTAAGAGGTTACAAAAAGAGCGAAATAAACGTGACTCATACTTCTGTGAGAGCACGTCTTTATCAAATTAAAATGAGAAAAGAAGAAAAAGTCGATGATTTTTGCGAACGTTTTGAATCGATAATAAGAGAATATGAAGCTTGCGAAAATGCGGTTCCTCTCACGGAACAAGAGAAACGATCTTCTTTTTATCAGGCGGTATCTTCAATAACGCCAGAGTTGAGAAATGCTGACTTCATCCAGAGACAAAACTTTTCGAAAGAAATGAGTTTAGAGGAAATCAAATCTTTTCTCTTGCAGTTAGAAGCTGAGAAGAAAAACGAGAGGAAAGAGGATACTAGAGCTCAACGATCCAAAGTCATCCAACATCATAATCAAGAAACGAGATGCCACCGTTGCAACGGAAATGGACACTGGGCAAAAGAGTGCCATTTACAAAATTGCGGACAGTGGTTCTGCTACTACTGCCAAAAGATCACCAATCACAAAGGAGACGAGTGCCCATCCGTTCACAAACGAAACGATGACAAAAATAGAGGTAAACATTTTAAGAGCAATCTATTTAATAGAAATAAGAGCAAACTCGAATCGAAATTTAAGAATGCGTACAAATTTAAGAAAGAACAAAAGAATTTTAATAGAGAGAATAGAGGAAAATTAGACCGAAAACCGCAAGGGACCAGAAACTCGAAAGCCCAACCATTCAAAAACAAAGAACAAAATAAAGATGAAGGTAAGGTTAATTATGTAACTTTAAATGAATCTAAAGAGACCATAAATTTTATTGCTGACTCGGGAGCGACTGATCACATTGTGAACACGAGCTTGATTTTAAGTGATTTTAGACGTTGCGAAAATGGCATTATTAAGAGTGCAAATAAGAACGAATTCGCAGATATTGTGATAGATGGAAAGGGAGATCTTTTGTTGCAATCAGATACATCGAATAAAAATCTTATTAAATTGACTGATGTCATTGCTGCAAGAGATGTCTCTGAAAATTTATTATCATTAAGAAGATTAGTAGATGCGGGTTTTTACATTTATTTAGACGACACATCACTTAGAGTTCACGACAAATTAACAAAAAAAACAATTTTAGAGGGTAAGTACGATAAACCAAATTGGAGAGTACAATTTAATCTAAAAATTGAACAAAATCTAGAGTACGAAAAATTTTGTTGCAAAGCAAGAATGATTGAATATCATGAGCTTCCTGAACAATCGCGAACAGGTAATGCAATCAAAGAGTTATTAAATTCGGAGGGAGATAATAACAAATCTAATCACGACGGTTCTGCGATTGGGAGGGAGAATGTAGAAAAGCTCATAGAATTAGAAGCAAATAAAGAATCAAATTCAGAGGTTAAGATTATCACAGAATTAGAAAGTAGTTCGATTTCTAGAGAGACGATTAAAATAGACAATTTAGAATCCTTTGAGAATATAGAACAAATACTCATCCCGAATGTTTTAGAGAAAAGGCCTGATACTTTTGAAAGATACAATGAGGCAATGTTATGGCATGTTAGACTAGGTCATGCTTCATTGAATTATCTCAAGAAAATTCAAAAATCACAAAAGATTTTAGAGAACGTTAAGTTTGATAATTCGATTTTAGAGTGCGAAGTGTGCATAATTGCAAAAATGGAAAAATTACCATTTAAAGAGATTAGAAAAAGAGCAGAGCGTCCTTTACAGTTAGTTCACACTGACACGATGGGTCCCATAAAACCGGTCTCATACCCAAGCTCAAAGAAATTCATAGTCGTTTTTGTAGATGATTATTCAAGATTTGCAAAATCATATTCGTTGAAATCAAAAGACGAAAATGGTAATGCATTTAAGAGATTTTTAATTTCAGCTCGAAACTTGCTAGGTAAAGATGAAAAATTATGCTATGTTAGATCTGATCAGGGCACAGAATTCATTGGAGGGAAGTTTTTAGAGATTTTAGAGAAAGAAAAAGCAGAAATTGAAACGTCGCCACCTTACACGCCTGAACACAACGGTAAAGCCGAAAGATTTAACAAGACTATCCAAAACAAAGTTAGAGCTTATATGTTAGATTCAGGATTGCCAAAAAGTATGTGGGAATTCGCCGTTGATGCTGCCGTGCACGCATACAACAGAACTCCTCACAAAACGATAGATTTTAAAATTCCTCTAGAGTTATTCGCGCCAAGTGCAAGCCACCATTTCAATCAAATCAAAAGATTTGGTTGCATAGGCTATGTCAAGCTACCGAAATCAGATTCAAAATTCAGCGAAAAGGCAATAAAAGCAGTTTTAATTGGCTACAAACCTACTGCTTATTTGCTTTGGCACCCAAGCAGTAGAAAATTTATCGAATCGCGACACGTTAAATTTAATGAGAAGCTGGTGTACAAAGATGTGTACAAAAAGGACCAATTAGAAAAAGATGCAAATTTGCAAATCATCGACGATTTAGAGGAACTAGACTGGAACTGTTCAGACGAACAAAAAGAGATTGATCAAGAACAAAAAGAAACAATTTTAGAGCCCAAAAAGAGAGGAAGACCGAAGAAGCAATTAGATGACAAAAATAAGAGAAAAGAGAAAATTGAGAGCAATCAAGGATGTATGACTAGAAGCAAAAGCAAAAGAAAATTAGAGTTTCAAGAAGAACCAAAGAACGCTTACACGGGAAAGCTGATAGAGGACACAAGTTTCTCCAGATACGTGGACTGCTCATGTGTTTCTGCAAACGAAGAAAACGGGTACATTTCAACAAAAGAAGAAAAAGAGGTTGAAATGAGACACTGTCTAATAGCAACACTAAATAAAGATCCGATCAACTATGAAGAGGCAATGCAAACCAAAGAGAAAGAAGGCTGGAAATTAGCCATTAGAGATGAACTTGATTCCTTGAACTCGAACGAAGTGTGGGAATTTGTTGATCGACCAAAAACAATGCAAGACGGTAAGAGAGCGAACATAATTGACTCGAAATGGATTTTCAAGAAAAAGTTAGAAGCTGACGGATCAACTCGACTCAAAGCAAGATTGGTAATTAGAGGTTTCAAGGACAGAAATGTGTATGATCTGAAAGATACATACGCTCCTGTCTCAAGATTGCCGATTGTTAGAGCGCTATTAGCCATAATCAACAAGTACGAGTTGTTTGCACGTCAACTAGATGTAAAAACTGCTTTCTTGAACGGAATATTAGAGGAAGAAATATATATGGAGATTCCAGAAGGGTTAGAAATAGATGAAAACATTAGAGCAACAAAAGTTTGTAAACTAAAGAGAGCCTTATATGGATTAAGAATAAGCCCGAAAAAGTGGAACAAGAGGTTCTCGACAGAGATGGAAAAACTTGGACTAGAGAACGATCTACATGAGCCTTGCCTTTTCACTCGGAGAAAAGATGGAGAAATGGTAGTTGTTTTAATCTACGTGGATGACATGCTTCTCGCTAGTAACAGCAAAACAAAAATGGAGGAAATTATCAAGAATCTTGGCAACGCATTCGAACTGAAAGATCTTGGAGAACCAAGAAATTTCCTTGGAATTACGATTGAAAGAAATTTAGAGGACAAGAGCATGGTGATTCATCAAGCAAAATACGTTGAAAGCATCCTAGAGAAATTCAACATGAAAGAGTGTAAACCACAAAACACACCCATGGTAACAAGACAAGTCAGCAACAGAAATAAGAGAGAAAAATTAGAGGAATCTGAAACAAAGAGTGAAATTCCGAAAGAAGTCAAAAAGGTGCCGTACAGAGAAGCCATTGGAAGCTTAATGTACTTATCAAATGCTACTAGACCCGACATTACGTTTACGTTAAATTATCTGGCAAGAAAACAATTAGAGCCAACTGAAGAAGACTGGACTGATGTCAAAAGAGTATTCAGATATTTAAGAGGTACGACTGAACTAGGATTAAAATTCAAAGGTGTGACGGAAGATTTAGAGGGATTGACCGACGCAAGTTTCAGAGATTGTCAAGATTCAACCACAACTGGAGGATACGTGATAAAATTATTTGGAGATGTTATCGCTTGGAGAAGCCACAAACAGACATACGTCACACTTTCGACTTGCCAAGCGGAGTATCTTGCCATGAGCGATGCATGTCAGGAACTAATCTCACTCGATAAATCCATTAGATTTGTTATTGGTAAAACCTTGTTTCCAGTGACGATCTGGTGTGACAACAAGTCTGCAGGAGATTGTACCAAAAAGGATGGAAGTTACAAAATGAAAACTTTTGACGATAGTTTAGAGGAAATTAAAGAGAGTCTCAAATTAAGAGAAGAATCCGGAAATAGAAAACACATGGCAGACACACATGGAGATTTCGTGAAACAATGCGTGAATGAACGGAAAGTGAATGTTAGATGGATCACAACTAAAGAGAATGTAGCCGACATTATGACAAAACCCTTGCCGTTAGATGCTCACAAATATTTAAGAGATAAAATGCTAAATTAGATGATAAAACAGAAATAAAAATTAAGAGTTAATTTCTTAGATTTTAATAAAAATGACTTGAAATCTAAAATTAAAATAATTATGTTTTTCTATGTTTACAGACAAACGTGGAAACTGACGAGAGTAACTACGAAAGAGGAGCACTCAAAGAGGAACTAGAAGACTGATTTAAAGAAGATATTTTTCTAATCATTTATAATTAATCATAAGATTCTTTGTGATCATTTAAATACAATTATTTTTTTTTTAAATCGACAAAGGGAGGGAGTGTCGGAAATAACATTTGACCTTTGTCGATATATGGCGCGAACGCCATTCTGTATCGATAGATGTATCGACCGTTGTCGACCTTCGATACCTCACTTACTGCTACGTTCAGAACAACGCGCATCGTGATATCCGAAAAGCACGCACAAAAAGTGATTATCAGTGTCTTCGTTTATATTATTCCACTGTGACTAAAACCAAAGTGTTTTATTAAGAGCAATTAAAGAGAAAATAAAAATAAAGCTATTAGAGATTCAAATTCTACAAGTGGCCTCAAGTGTTTTCTCCAAATCCAAATATTCCTACAATATTTTTGACTCAACCTGTTTTCTAATGTCACGCAAATTTACATATAGTAATATCAATATACAGTGTGATCCGGTGCAAAAATGTTGACATAATGATCAACATTTGCAAAAATATCTGCAAAAAATTATTATTTTTTAAAAAATGAAACAAAAAGATCTCTTTCTTTAATTATGACCAGCTTATATAAATGTTAATTATTTTTGCATTTGGATTTATTCCACTTTCAGTAAAATTTTGCATAATTATATGGTATGTAAATGCAAAAAAAATTTTAATTCTTTTATAAAAAAAACTATGTTTTAAATATTAAGTATAAATATATTATAAAAATATGTATTAATTTTATAGATTTAATAAATTCTGATGAGGAGACCGGTACCAATTTCGAAACGTTAATTTGAATGTTTCATATTGTAATCTATGTCCTAAAAAAATGCCAAATACTATACTGATTATTATTATAATTAATATATGGGACAAAACATTAACAATTTTTAAATTTACTAACATTTATATAATTATTTATATGTAAGTAAAATTGTTCTGATTGTAACTAAAAAATTAATTGTTATTAAAAGTATGTCCAAACGGAACAGGATAATTTGAAATATTTTAATTAATTATACAAAAGAATGTAATTTTTAATGTAGAAAAAAATTAGTTGTAAATTCAATGTCAGGATTCATTCATGAGTGCTTTGTTTCCTGATATTCTATGCAATTAGCAATTGTAATAGTTTTTCTACAACGA
The DNA here is from genome assembly GCA_032872475.1 of Leptopilina myrica (nomen nudum). Classification (NCBI taxonomy): domain Eukaryota; kingdom Metazoa; phylum Arthropoda; class Insecta; order Hymenoptera; family Figitidae; genus Leptopilina; species Leptopilina myrica (nomen nudum). The sequence continues at coordinate 28,299,499 of CM065464.1, forward strand.
AGAAAAAAAATCAAATTAATGATTTCCGCAAGTTAGTGTGTTTCATCTTTTATTTATTTATTGCTTTAACATTAATTGTTTATTGTTGATTTCACAATTATTTAACAAGTGTATAATTGATAGTGAAATAATTCACACCTGCAAATTAAAATGACATCTCATAAATTAGAAAATTAAAATCTTAAATAAAATTTAATATATAATAACCGTTTTTATATATTAAATTATAAAATTTATATAGATATTTAAATAAATAAAATAAAAAAAATTATAAAATTTAGATGTTCTAAATACTTTTAGAAAAAATGTAACAACAAAAAGTTTTGAATTATGCAAAAAGAATGGATTAGGTAAAAACTATCCTAAGTAGAAAAATAATACTGGCATAGTACTGATCCAGTACTGGGAAAACCCTGGATGGTAACGCTGTCCAGTACTGATTTATACTGGCAGTCAGTACTAAATGAGTACAAAAGTATACGTTCGTATACTTGACTGAAACTCATGTCAAAAGTTGACTGGCATTAGTAGCAAGAATTTAAGTACAAAAACATATCGACGCCTCCCGTTCATATAATGCTTATTTAAAAACGAATGCAAGATGATTCTTATTCACTTTTTGGTGCAAGACAATGCTTATTCGATTTTCCGTGCAATAAAATGCTTATTCACAATTCTATGCGAAAATGTACATTCTGAAATTAGCTTATTCTATGAATTTTATAAAATTTTCAATTTAGTATAATTTATAATTGCAATTGCTTAAAAAATATTTTTTAATATGTGTGATAGGATCCGTGTTTAAAGTTTCTTATAACAATAGACACGTACTGAAATTCTCAGATATTTAATTGCAATTTAATATTAATAGGAAGATTTAGGATTACATTTATTGTTCTGTCAGTGGCAATTGTTTTGCACACAATTTTGAATAAGCATTTTATTGCACGGAAAATCGAATAAGCATTGTCTTGCACCAAAATGTGAATAAGAATCATCTTGCATTCATTTTTCAATAAGCATTATATGAACGGGAGGCGTCGATATGACGCTAGTGTGATAGAACAAAATAAACGCGATGGCTCAACCCTAACACCTGTCCAACCCTAACAGCACTCCCCTATATATATACTAGGGTGTTCGTTATTTACCAAGTTGCTTATATTTCTTGCGACGCCCCCTAAATTATTAGTTTATCATCTAAATCAAAATGTCAGACCAAAATAAACCCTTAATATTCACAATAAACCTTGCCCCAAAGACGATACACTTCCCATTTAAAACACATGGGATTTTGCTACTTTTTACAAATTAATTTTTTTTGTTAAATATTTTAATTTACAAAATATATTCTTATAGGAAATTTAACGCTCTAAACAAAAGTTTTCTTATGATTTGTTACGTGTTACTTCGTAACTATTATTAATTTTTTTCATAAATTAAAAATTCTTATATTATATAACTTCATTAAAAATTTGGAATATTGTAATTAGATTTAAGTACACTATGGCATACAAATCATTCACACAAAGGCAATTTAGACTATCTATAATTGAAAAGTAACAAATTTACTAATTGTTATCCTTACTTTTACCTAAATAGTAATTTGGATTTATTTTCCTTGTACCAACAATATTAAATGACATTTTATTTTATTAAAATCCAAGAATCGTTAGAAAGTATAGACACACCCATATTTCGAAAAGGTTATTTTCCAATGGAAGACTCTAAATGTATTGCTTTAAATATAAAAAAAAAGAAACATACACATTAAAAGTATAGTGGATTTAGAACATTGAACTCGTGTTAGCCAACCTTAGAAATTTGCAAACTTGCGAAAAGCTTGCCAGGCAACAAAGAAGTATAATAAACTGTGTGCAATAGTCTCATCCCCACTATTAACATTTTAATTAAATTTCTGGGAGTGATCCATGACTTCGATCAATTTAACGATTAAGTCTGAATTTGTTCCTCCCGCAGTAAGGTTGCGTAATATATTGTTTCTACCAAAAATAGGTAGAGTTTTTATTTTGTATTTCCCGCTAAGTCGGAGGTTTATATTTTATCCCTAAAAGAAGGGACGATTTATGAATTTAATAATTAAAGTGAATTTATACCACATATATTGTGAAGTGATATATTTATTATTATTAAATAGTTGATTTAAATATTGAATTCAAGATTTGTGAAAAAGGCAATTTGAGTAGTAATAAAATATTAAAGAAAAAGTTTGAATTGAATAAAATAAATCAAAATAATTAAAGTCTTATTAATATTAAAAACATCAACCTCCGTCTAACGCAATTAAAATCAATTGATTTAATAATATCTTCAACCACATATTTAAATGCAGTGATCCTGTAGTTTGAATATTGTATGTTGATTTGAAGATATTAATTTATTATTGTTGGAACAAATCAAATGAGATTCCTTATAAAGAAATTAAAGAAAAGAAGCGATAAGCAAATGTGATGACAATAGTGTCATATTTCAAGTGATATAATTTGGATTATTTAAGGAAAAACACAGAAGTCTAAAGGTAATAACAATATATAAAATATGTTATTTTTATTGATGAGTAAAAATTGTCAATTAACTATTATTATTTACACACACATTACAAGTTAACACTAAAACATAATAATTATTAAATAAATAAAAATTGTTTGTTAGTTTATTGATACTGCATTGTTATTTGAAAATTGATAATGTTATATTAGTTAGATTTCATTAGAAGTTCATTTAAAAAAAATAATATTTACCACGATTTGTACACATAAATAATTAAAAGGTAGTTTATATTCCCTTATTGTACAATTTTTCTATTAAATTTCATGTTTTATGAATTTAATAAATTTACTTATATTTGTACTACTCATATAACTAAAGTGTCGCATAACTGTCTACAACTAAATACAACCTTTTTATTTTTTTTCAATATAAAATAACCTCTAACCGAAGGTACTGAATTAATAGTGTACTTAAAAGGGGGATCCTCTACTTTTTCAAAAATAATTATAAATTTTGAAGAATTAAATATTTATCTTGTAATGAATGAATATTAAGTCTTTTAATTTAACTTATCGAAAATTATTGTCAATTCAGTTAAGTCTGCATTTGCTTAATATATAGATTTTCTTTATTAATATTATTCAGAATAATCGACTTCATACTTAACATGATTTTTTGATAAATTATCTCCTTTAAGTGTTATTTAACGTATGTGCGTTCGTATTATTCATGAATATTCAGAAACGTTTATTCCTACATCAGGTGTTCCACAGGGCTCTAATCTGGGCCCGCTTTTGGTAGTATTAGTTATAAATGATGTCTCTTTAGTTTATGAGAACTGTTTGTTCAGCTTATTTGCTGATGACCTTAAACTTTATAAATCTATTACTAAAATTGCGGATTTTTATAATATTCAGGCTGATTTGGATAAATTATATAAATGGTCAATTAACAATGGTCTTCTTAATATAAAAAAATGCTCAATCATTACTTTTGCGAAAAAGAAAAATCCAATATAATTTAATTATAAAATAATTAATGTTGAACTCACGAGGGTTACATCGATTGATGATCTTGGCATAATGTTTACACAAGATTTTTCAATGACTGATCATGTTTCAAAAGTAGTTAGTACAACACGTAAATCTCTTGGTTTTGTCACCAGGAATGCTAATCGTTTCCTTAAAATGTAAACTCTGACCTGAGCCATTTGCTTATATACCGAGAATCTCATCAATTTTTTTGTATTCGGATTTAATTTTTTTGTATTGATTACCTAATAACTATGTCGATTGTCCTGAGATTCTTGCGAACTTAAACTTTTCAGTACCTTCAAGATTATCTAGGAATACAAAACTTTTTAAAATTAATTTTCATAGAACAAACTATGGTCAAAATTATATTTACCCTAGAATTTGCAGTGAGGCTAATACTTTTTGTAGTGATTTGGATTTCTTTAACACATCACTGAATTTTTTTATTTCTGCTTTACGTTTGTTAATTAGGGACTTGTAAACAATTAGCTACCTAGCTTAAAACTTATTTCTTATTATAGGTCTCGATAGGCCTTTTGCATTATGTTTAATTCTAAGTACTATTTGTACTAAAGGGCATTTTTTGTAAGCACGTATATATTTACTAAATAAATAAAATAAATAAATTTAAAGTTAAAGTTCAACACTGTAAATTTTAAGATTTTTGTACTTTTACGGCAAAATTATTATGAAAGGATCCATATTCAATCATGCAGACATTTCGACGATATAATTTGCGAATTATTTTCGTAATTACATATGTTATCCTACTCAAAAAATAATAAAATGCGTATTTTGTTTAATTTTGTTTGCACTTTTTACGAATATTTTAAGATTTTATCAAAAAAATTACTTTCTTGTATTTTCTTCTATAAAATTGCATAATTTTCATATTTTTTGCTGCTCTTTGGGGCTCATTTTTTCCTTTTATATACTCTTTTATGTAAAATTAAGCAAAATAAAAAATAATAAAAAACAAGTGATACAATTTCAATTAAAAAAAAATTCTAAAAAGGACATCTTTTTTCTCTCTTTATTTTTAGGATTTAACGATACTCATATGTAGTATTTAGCATAAAAATAAATAAATACTACACATGAGTATCAATAAACACAATTTCAATTTTTAAAAAAAATTTCCAAAAAAAGGACATATTTTTTCTCTCTTTATTTTTAGGATTTATTGATACTCATGTGTAGTATTTAACATGAAAATAAATAAATAATACACATAAGTATCAATAAATCCTAAAAATAAAGAGAGAAAAAAGATGTCCATTTTTAGAAATTTTTTTTTTAATTGAAATTGTATCACTTGTTTTTTATTATTTTTTATTTTGTGTAAATTTACATAAAAGAGTATATAAAAGGAAAAAATGAGCCCCAAGAGCAATAAAAAATATGAAAATTATGCAATTTTATATAAGAAAATACAAGAAAGTAATGGATGTAACTGTATTAAAAGTAATTTTCGATAAGTTAAATTAAAAGACTTAATATTCATTCATTACAAGATAAATATTTAATTCTTCAAAATTTATAATTATTTTTGAAAAAGTAGAGGTTCCCCCTTTTAAGTATACTATTAATTCAGTATCTCCGGTTAGAGGTTATTTTATATTGAAAAAATATAAACAGGTTGCATTTAGTTGTAGACAGTTATGCGACACTTTAGTTATATGAGTAGTATAAATATAAGTAAATTTATTAAATTCATAAAACTTGAAATTTAATAGAAAAATTGTACAATAAGGGAATATAAACTACCTTTTAATTATTTATGTGTACAAATCGTGGTAAATATTATTTTTTTTAAATGAACTTCTAATGAAATCTAACTAATATAACATTATCAATTTTCAAATAACAATGCAGTATCAATAAACTAACAAACAATTTTTATTTATATAATAATTATTATGTTTTAGTGTAAACTTGTAATGTGTGTGTAAATAATAATAGTTAATTGACAATTTTTACTGATTAATAAAAATAACATATTTTATATATTGTTATTATCTTTAGACTTCTGTGTTTTTCCTTAAATAATCCAAATTATATCACTTGAAATATGACACTATTGTCATCACATTTGCTTATCGCTTCTTTTCTTTAATTTCTTTATAAGGAATCTCATTTGATTTGTTCTAACAATAATAAATTAATATCTTCAAATCAACATGCAATATTTAAACTACAGGATCACTGCATTTAAATATTTGGTTAAAGATATTATTAAATCAATTAATTTTAATTGCGTTAGACTCAATCGTTAAATTGATCGAAGTCATGGATCACACCCAGAAATTTCATTAAAATGTTAATAGTGGGGATGAGACTATTGCACACAGTTTATTAAACTTCTTTGTTGCTTGGCAAGGTTTTCGCAAGTTTGCAAATTTCTAAGGTTGGCTAACACCCCCGCCGATGGTTGTCCACTGCCGAACATCATCGATGTCTTCGATGTGCTGGGAGAAGTGGATGCATATCCACTGCCAGACATGATTGACATCATGGATATGTTTGGTAGACCTTGTCGTGGTGGCGGGGCTTTCAACTAAAGGACAACTAAACAGCAAGAAAAAATGAATTCAAAAAATTCTAAGAAGGTACCCCATGTGAGCAGGCCGGAAACGGGAAATCTCACCATCGGTCCCAGGACCGATGCTCAAGTGCGCGCGGATTGTGGGGGGAACAATTTCTTGCAGTGCCACGAGTGATCGTGGAAAGGGTAGATCCACAGAACATCGTGGAAATTAAAAAAACGAGGAAAGGAAGCACGTCGAGCCTTCTGAGTGTGTCAAGCTGCAGTAGCGGAAAAACCGTTCATAGCGCTATCCACTCAGAAGTAGACGACGAGGCGATAGAAGAGACTCGCGAGATATGCTTGCGGCTCAGAAAGGAGGAGGCGACTTGTCTCGAAAAAATGGAGTTGGAGGTCGCAAAGATGATAAAATCTTGCGACATTCAGAAGACCGTCAATAGGACGGTAAAGGAGGGACTCAAGGTCATCGACGTCCTGCTAAAGGAGGCAAGGGCAAAGCATGCCGAGACCGATGAGTCGGACTTCGATTTGGCATGCGTTCTGAGTGGTGCGGAATGCAACCGCAAGGACCGTAAGAAAGAGACAGAGCGTTTCTATAGGCGTAATCTCAGAAGCGTCTTAAGAGATGCTCAGAAACGGAAGAGAGAGGGTGACAGTCCAGAAGAGACTCGAACCAAAACCGATAAGAGGAAGAAGGAGGAAGCTCCTCCATTGGAAACGGAAGTACCAGATCCAAAGATTCCTCAATTGGAAAGAATTGGGTCAAAAAGATCCACAGTTCTAATCCGAGTCGGTGAAGGATTGACGTATGCTGACGTTCTAGGTAAGCTTCGCAAAGAGGTCAACCCAGAGGACAGCCATACGAGAATAGTAGCAGCAAAAGCTACAAACAAAGGGGACCTTCTGATTAAGTTCAGAGGAGACTCCGATAAGGACGCTTTCACCGCTGAGGTCACCAAGGCGGTTGGAAGCATGGGTAAGGTGCAGTCATTGGATCGAAGAGTTACACTCGAGATCCGTGATTTGGATTGCCTTACCCAAGTAGCTGAGGTGCAACAAGTGTTGTCTGAAGCAATGGGTAAGCCAGTAAACAGGAGAGTGACGGTCTTAGGACCCAACCGCCGAGGGATGAAGCTCGCGGTTGTAGTCACCAACCTGGAAGAGGCGAACAGGCTGGAGAAATTGGGACACGTAAAAATTGGTTTTATGTGTTGCCCAATCAAAAGAAGAGTAATGGTTGTCCGGTGCCATCGATGCCTGGGATACGGCCATATTGGAGCCAAATGCCAGAAGGAGGACAGATCGGCTGCGTGCTTTAAGTGCGGTGAGGCGGGTCACAGGTTCTCCAACTGTAAAAACAACTCAAGTTGCTTTTTGTGCAAGGAAAAGATTGGCAATAAGGTGTCAACCACCCATATTGCAGGAAGTGGAGGATGCGGAGTCTTCAGGACGGCCCTTGAAGAGGCGAAGAAGACTCTCGCAAGGACTAAAAGTAAATAAGGAATATTAAAAGGAGCGAATAATTTTTAATAATTTATTTTATTTATTTAAATTATTATTATTATTTTTTTTATATATAATGTCCTTTTAGTTTTTATTCTTCTGACTTTTATATATTTGTTTATTTTTTGATTTATTTGTGTTTTTATTTAACTTGTCCTTTTACAATTTTATTATTAATTTTATTTTTTGACCTTTATAAATATGTTTAATTGATTCATTTCTGTTTTCTATGTCCGTTTACAATTTTATTTTTTAACATTTTAACATTTGTTCCTTTATTCTTTGACATTGAAATAGTTTAAAATTTTAACTATTAACGCAGGAGAACCGCAGAGAATGAACTAAGTCGCACCAGCGACAGAGTTGGAGCGCCACCCTCGAAGGCTGAAGTCTTGCGACAGTTCCGAGGGTGGGTGAAGGGCTTCAAAAGAAGGGTTACGGGTTTTGGTGGGTCGGGGCTGGCAGTAAGTCGCCAGCTTACTAAACAATTTTATAATTTACCTTTATCTTATACTCTTTCCTTTTATTTTACCAACCCCACATAACCTTGGAATGCGGAATCCAAGATATCTGTATGCAGATTTCCCAAATTCCCTAAGCAAAAAAAAAAAAAAAAAGGTTGGCTAACACGAGTTCAATGTTCTAAATCCACTATACTTTTAATGTGTATGTTTCTTTTCTTGATATTTAAAGCAATACATTTAGAGTCTTCCACCTTAAAAAATCAGCCATTCTTTCAATTCTTGATATCTCAAAAACAATAACTTTAGGAAAAAAATTTTACAAACATAAATTGTTCCTTTCTGTGTATAAAATTAAAAAAATATATATTAAAAAAATTTTGTTTGAAAAATTTTTTTAAATTAATTTTGAAATTTTTTTTTTACATTTTTTAGATTTTTAAGTTTTTTTAGTAGAAGCTCGCTTTTTACACTCATTATAATAAGCAAACATATTTTTTTCGTATTTATTCAATTTTTTAAACAATTTTATCTCGCCAATATATTAAATAAGTTCTTATCCTTTTTTTATTTTATTGTTTAAAAACGGAAATTATTTCAAATCTTCAAATGATTTGATGAGTTAAAATATTTGGAAAAATTGAATCATTACGAAGAAAAATATGTATGCTTGTTATAATCAGTGTAACAAGCAAGTTTCAACACAAAAAACTTAAAAATCTGAAAAATGTAAAAAAATTGTTTTCAAAAAATAATAAAAAAAAATTTTCTCAAACAAAATTTTTTCAATAATTTTTTTTAAATTCTATACACAGAAAGGAACAATTAATTTTCTAAAATTTTTTTTCTAAAGTAATTGTTTTGAGATATCAAGAATTGAAAAAATGGCTGATTTTTTAAACAAAGGATCATATTTTTCTTAAAAATTATCGTATAAAAATGATATGTCTGGCTTTAAATTGTGATGATTTCTAATGAAACTGCATCACATTAAAAAAACAAAAAAAACGAAAATTTTATTTTGCAATAACATTATTTACTCATTAAGAAAATTATTTTTTCAATTTCGATTTTATGTAATGTTAAAGCTGAGGAAATGAGCTTTCAAACAATATTTTTTTGAGCTTTGTAGTTACAAATAGTAAACAAAATACAAAACTTTTTGTAAAGCCTTCAATCGCTGTAGGGTGGGCAAAAGTTATTGAGCGGCACTGTAAATTCCCTATATTTTGTAAGTCTGAAAATATTGAGTTTAGGAAAAATATTATATATATATTTTCGGACTCATAAGCTACTGAATATGGGTCTACAATATATATATATACAGTCGGGCCTCCGAACTGCACGCTTTGAAAGTGAACGCTGTCGCTAAACTGCACGCTGGCTTTAGTTTCTAAGTCCTCCACAGTGCACGGTGGCGCTACTAAAGTCAGTGCCGTATATTTGAAAGTTAAAAAATAAAAAACAAAGGCGGTATGCTTATATAAATTGTTGATTGTATGTTACTTTTTTATAATTGAGGGGCTGGATGCTATAATGTGTTACGCGCCATTTACTTAACATGGCGCGTAACACATTATAGCATCCAGCCCCTCAATTGTAGATACATATAAATATGTACATATTTATATCTCCCATAATATAAATTTAAATAAATAACATAAACTACAATAATATATTTATTTTTGTAGGAATTTATTTATATTTATAATATAAATTAAATATTATTCATAACTTAAATAGTAATTAAGAATAGAGATGATTCTATCACTCAGTCGTATTTTAATAAATAGTTAAATTGAACGATCACTCCAAGTCAAGGAAAATAAAATAAAAGAAATTCTATTCTTTTTTACGTTTCGGTAGCACAGCTGTTCTCTTTAGAACTAAAATTTTTAATAAAAACAAAATATTAAAAAAAATTTTTACAATATATTACAATCTTTTAAATTAACAACAAAAAATTAAAAATAAAATATTTACCGAAAAAAGAAAAATTAATAGGAAATATAATGACATTGAACTTACACAAACTAATGCAAATCCTTCAAAATTTTATGGTTTACCATAAACACATAAAAAAGAAAACCCCCTTATACCCGTCGTCTCCACGATTGGTTCGCCGACATTCTTCTTTTCCAAGCATGTGTATAACATATTAAATGATTCATTTCCAAAAGCCAAATCTCATATACAAAATAGTTTTTATTTCATAGAAATAATAAAAAATCTTGATATTCCTGATGATCACATGCTGATTAGCCTGGATGTCGCGTCTTTATTTACGATCGTTGGCTCCAACCATGGTCGTGATTCTATCATTAAACGATATTGGGTCATTGCACAAAATGTAAATATACCTCTTGATGACTTATTGGACGCTTGTCAATTTCTTTTTAACAACACATTTTTTAAATTTAATAATAAATATTATCATCAAATATATGGTACACCCATGAGCTCATCTATTTCTGGAGTGTTTGCGGGTATTATCGTGGATGATCTTGAAACGGTTTGTAATGATAAATTTTCGTTCAAACCGATTTTCTTTTTTAGGTACGTTGATGACATTATTGCTTGCATACCGAAGAATGGGTTCATGAGATGATTGACACATATAATACACTGAGAGAAGTCCGGGAACTAATACGTCCCGTGCAAGGCTTGAGTGATCATTTTGAATGTTCTTATGTGAACCTTTGATCGGGATGTCTCAAGCCCCGATAAAAAACGTGGAACGTCCCAAAGCGGGATTTCTTACAACTTTTAGTGTCGGCCATGAGTTGTCTCTCACATGCGGGAACAATGTTTGACCGATTCGGGGTGTCTGAGCCCTAGATTCGAGACATCTCAAACGCGACAAGCAGAGTAGCTTATAGCGACGTCTAGCGGGAATTATTAAGTCCTGGACTTCTCTCAGTGTAGTTATGACGAGAGACTACAATTTACATACGAGACTGAAACATATAATACAATTAACTTCTTAGATATTCTTATAATTAAAGAAAATAATAAACTTTTAACTGACTGATATAAAAAACCAACTTTTTCCGGACGAACAATTAATTATAAATCAAAACATCCTTTCTCTCAAAAAATTGCCATAGTTTCCGAACTTGTCGATAGGGCAATAAAACTTTCGAATAAAAAATTCCATAAGAAAAATATTGAATTTGTCGTAAAAATACTAATTAATAATAATTATCCCATTGAATTTATTAATAAGCATATTAAGAAACGTATGTGTTCTATGGAGTCAAATTCACAATGTAACAAAAGTAATTCAGTTTACACAATGTTACCGAAAGTTTTCTTGCCTTATGTTCCCAACCTTTATGAAAAAACTTCATCTTTTCTGAATAAATACAATATTTTAACTATCCCAATCAATAATAATAACATGAATCACAACTTGGTAATTAAAGGAAAAGAAAAAAGTAAAAAATCTGAAATCACAAACTCGGTATATAAAATAGGATGCAAAAACTGTTCTGCATCTTATGTTAGACAAATTAAAAGAATGGTGGGAGTTCGTATTAATGAGCACAAAATTTCGAAAACAAATGTTGTTGCTGAACATATCAATTCACTTGGTCATGATTTAGATTGGGATGGATTTTTAGTACTAGATAGAGAAGGTTCATTTAAAAAACGCTTAATTTCTGAAATGATCCATATTAACTTACAAAAAAATCCAATTAATAAAAAAGATGACACATTAAAACTTAGCAGTTATTATACTCATTTTCTTAACGAAAAGAAGGATTTGTAATCAGTTGTCTTTTCAGTTTACCTTGACATTTCTTTTTCTTAGTTTTTGTTTATCGATGGGACATTGACCCTGAAAAATTGTACATCGTTTACTCGTACTTGCCTGTATATTTGTTTAGTGTCATTTTGTAACCGTAGCGACAAAGATGTGCCTGTCTTAATTTATAATTTTTATTTTTTCGGTAAATATTTTATTTTTAATTTTTTTTGTTAATTTAAAAGATTGTAAAAAATTGTAAAATTTTTTTTAAATATTTTGTTTTTATAATAAATTTTAGTTCTGAAGAGGACAGCTGTGCTGCCGAAACGTAAAAAAGAATTGAATTTCTTTTATTTTATTTTCCTTGACTCGGAGTGATCGTTCAATTTAACTATTTATTAAATAGTAATTCTTATGAATATTTTGCCTCTTAAAATTAAAAATAAATTTACTGATTTATTTAAATTATTTCACTGTAAAAAAGAGCGTCTTGACGTTTATGTGGTCACTTCTAAGACGTTTTTAAGCGTCTTATTTGCCTTCTAAAATGCATGTATTTGGAGGTTATGTTTTTCATTTAAGACGCGCAAATAAGACGCTTATTTACATAAGACGTTTATAAACGTCTAAACGTCGTATTTTTAGACGCCATTTTTTGCAGTGTTTCTTTTCTATGATTTGGATAAATCAGTAATTTTTTTTAAATTTTTTGAGGCAACATATTTTGATTAAAAAATGTAAATATTTCTACCATTTATCAATTTGAGAATAGTATATATATTTATCATTTCAATTAATTTTGAATGTAAAATTATTTAGGAATTGAACTTATTTTTCAGAATTAAAAATTTTAGTAAATTATAAAATAATTTCAAATTGTATTCAACGTTTTTTGTGTAAAATTTCTAGTTGTATTTATAAACTGTTATTATTAATACTTATAATTAAAATAGTAACATCTGCAAATATTGTTTTGTTTACAAAAATTATCTTTCAAAGTTTAATTAAAAGTGCTATCATTCAAATAACTTTCAGTGACAGTTTTCAATTGAATCTGGAATATATGAAGTGATTAGTGAAGTTTTAAATTCAAGTAAAAATTGTTTAAATGAAACATCTGTCATCAACGCGAAATATATTTTTCCTATAACCGCAATTCAAATCCCCCTTAACAAATATGTAAGTACGGTCCTGAAAATTAGAAAGTGGGGATGAATTCGTACTATTACGGTAAATTAATGGGAATATTAAGGTAATATTACCTCACAATGATAAGGTAATATTACACTGTGATCTTAACGTAATGTTAATATAATGTACAGATAAAATTAGAATAATTTTATATTTTAGAAATAAAACATTTCACCAAGTCTGGTCTCGAACCCTGAACCTTGTGTTCAATAAGTTCAAATAAGATTGTCTCACTGGTAAGACTCTTGCTTGCTGTACACAAGGTTCAGGATTCGAGTCCAGCTTGGTGAAATGTTATTTTCTAAATTATAAAATTATTCTGATTTTATCTTAACATTACTCTGTAATATTACCTTAATAGAAAAACGTAAAACTACCTCTAGGCGGACATTTTGATATCCCAGTAAGATCACTGTAATATTGCAGTGGAAATGACGAATCTCCATTGTAATATTACAGTGATGTCACTATAAGCTTACGTGCTGCTTGGGAATTTTGTTTCTATTGATAAAATATGAATAGAATTCTTGTTTATTCATTAAATATACACTTTTAAGTTATTTTTATTTATTTTACATGCTCTAGTATGGAATATTTAGCTATATTTTTAGCAAATTCGAATTCCTTCTGTCAAATGAATGGAATTTTTAATCCATTTATTTTTTATTTATATAATTTATATTAATACAAATATTATTTGTAAATAAATATATATATATATATATATATATATACCCAGATAGCACGACTTCTTACTGTAAGGCCACTGTAAGGATATCTGTAGGGGTTGTAAGGCTTACAGCGTAAGGTTGTTGTAGTCCTACATAAGTCTAAAAATTTCCGCATTATCGTAAGCTTATGAATAAAAGTTGATGTGGGATTACACCTAATCCTACTGTAAGCTTACTCGAAAAACTCATAGTAGGCTTACATGTAAAGGTTAATGTAAGCTTACAAGTAAAGGTTGAGGTAAGCTTACAAGTAAAGGTTGAGGTAAGCTTACAAGTAAAGGTTGAGGTAAGCTTACATGTAAAGGTTGAGGTAAGCTTACAAGTAAAGGTTAAGGTAAGCTTACAAGTAAAAGTTGTGGTAAGCTTACATGTAAAAGTTGAGGTAAGGCTGTTGGAAAGTTATTATCATGGTGTAAGGTTCTTGTAAGGTTGTAGTGAGTTTACCTATTATGGTCAATATTAACAAAATAATTTGCATCATAATTAATTAATAAATATTAAATAAAAAAATTAACTTTGTTGTCCTTCTCTTTATGGGAAACCAAACATTCTGTAGAAAATTTTGAAAACAAATTTGGGGAGACTAGGATTCGAACCCGAGAACGACGCGCATTAACCTATCTTCCTTACTAACTGAGCTAAGTTGTGAACTGACATAGAAAAAATAAATTTTGCTTTTAAAGTGAACTAAGAAAATTACTATCACTTTAAAAGCAAAATTTATTTTTTCTATGTCAGTTCACAACTTAGCTTAGTTAGTTAGGAAGATAGGTTAATGCGCGTCGTTCTCGGGTTCGAATCCTAGTCTCCCCAAATTTGTTTTCAAAATTTTCTACAAAATGTTTGGTTTCCCATAAAGAGAAGGGCAACAAAGTTAATTTTTTTATTTAATATTTATTAATTAATTATGTTGCAAATTATTTTGTTAATATTGACCATAATAGGTAAACTCACTACAACCTTACAAGAACCTTACACCATGATAATAACTTTCCAACAGCCTTACCTCAACTTTTACATGTAAGCTTACCACAACCTTTACTTGTAAGCTTACCTCAACCTTTACATGTAAGCTTACCTCAACCTTTACTTGTAAGCTTACCTCAACCATAACTTGTAAGCTTACATCAACCTTTACATGTAAGCCTACTATGAGTTTTTCGAGTAAGCTTACAGTAGGATTAGGTGTAATCCCACATCAACTTTTATTCATAAGCTTACGGTAATGCGGAAATTTTTAGACTTATGTAGGACTACAACAACCTTACGCTGTAAGCCTTACAACCCCTACAGATATCCTTACAGTGGTCTTACAGTAAGAAGTCGTGCTATCTGGGTATATTTAATAATTAATTATTATTATATAATAAATTTTGTGTATTGATCTAATAAATGTTGGGTCAGAATTCGTGAAATATTCCCTAAAAATAAAAAGCATATTTTTTAAATCGAAATGCTGAAAAAACATTTATATTTAACTTTACAAAAAAATATATATATATTTTCATAAAAGTTACGGCAAAATGAATTTTTTGCAAGTTTTTAAACAAAATTTTATTTCTCCTAAATGAATCAAGCGGGCATATAACTCTTCTCTAAGAGTTTATTTTTAAATAATTAATTAATAAATTTTTCTTATCAAAATAATTTTGTTTAATGTTCTGTGTCTTTTAAATTTCTTTTTAAAATTTAAAAGGAAGGAAGGTTTGTTTCCTTGAGGATTTGTTGGTTTCGGATAAACCAGGGAAAATTTAAGGCAGAACGGAGTAGGCGCATATACGTTTTATTTAGACGTGTTAATTGTGGTAGGGTGGCAGAGCCCCAGATGGGGATTGCGTAAGTGCATATGCTACGGATGATAGCGTTAAAAGCACGAACTTTGGTGGATTGAGAGACTTGAGGGTTGCTAAAGAAGGGTTTGAGAGAAATAAAAGCGCCGTTGGCTTTACCGCGAACTGAGGTTATGTGTTTGGACCAGGTGAGTTTTTTTTATCGAAAATGACACCAAGGTATTTGGCAGAGGTGCTCCACTTAATAGGGTGGGAGTTTACTATGGGTCTAGGAGGGGTGCGCATGCGACGCGAAAAGAAACTGTACGGGCTGGAGTAACTTCGATACGAGTGGAAGTGATGTTTGCTCGCCCTATGCGGCGCGGTTGGAACTATCGTGAATGCGCGTGAACACGTGTGCGCGTTGTGCTTGGAACCTAGTTCCAAACGCGCCGCATAGGGCGAGCAAACATCACTTCCACTCGCATCGAAGTTACTCCAGCCCGTACATATAAAGGCTGAACTCCGCAGGTCCATTCGTAGAATATATTTCTGCCCCGTGCCTCTCCTTTTTTGCACAGGATGTGAGGCAATTTTTTTTAAAGAGAAAAGATCTCGCTAATTACTGTGATGACTTTTTTCTGTTACAAATATTAATTAAAACAAATCAATAAACAATTTTTAAATATTGTAATTAAGTAAATATATTTTTAATTTATAATTTTTGTTAATTTAAAAATATTTTTATTATTGGCGTTTTATTGGCAGCCATTAATGTGCCAATGGTGGCTGCCAATTATTGGCATCGACGTAGTCAGCCCATGATTTTACCACTATTGGTCCATTAATGGGTGCCAATTATTGGCATGCCTGGTCTCCATTATTGGGCCATTAATGCGCCAATGGTTTTTTCCCCATTGGGTATTCTCCAGTTATTTTTTTAATAAAAGGTTATCATTGGTACTTATTAATATATAAATTACAAGAAATTAAACTTTATAGGATTATTTTATTGTTTGTTGAAAATTTTCTTATTTTTAGGGTTCCGTACACCTTCGGTGTACCGACGGAACCCTATTGGTGAGACTCTTGTGTCCGTAGCCAAATCGTGTCCCCCCCTAGCTGCTAAACTATTTGACCTAGAGGGCTCAAATTTAGTACAGATACGTATTTTCACATGTAGAATACAGGAAAAATATGGAGAATGTGATTGGAGGTGATGGTCATAGCGTTGTCAAGGAAGTAACAAGATTTTTGGCCAAAAATGCAAAAAAGTGACCATCCCCCCCCTTAACTTCTAAACTATTCAACGTGGAAGGTTAAAATTTAGCATACTGGTGTATTTTAACGATAATATTACAGGAAAAATATAGAGAACTTCCTATGTAATAATAGCCATAGTGTTGTCAAGGGAAAACTAAAAAATTTTTGCAAAAATTTTTTTTTTCTAATTTCCACATTATTTGGTCTAATTAACTGAAAATGGGTTTATTAGTATATTTTTACAGTCTGATCACAAAAAATATATAAAGAAATTTAAAAAAAAATTCTACTTATTATTGTTTACAATATTACACTGAGAGAAGTCCAGGGCTTAATAGTTCCCGCTAGACGTCACTATAAGCTACTCTGCTTGTCGCGTTTGAGATGTCTTGAATCTAGGGCTCAGACACCCCGAATCGGTCAAATATTGTTCCCGCATGTGAGAGACAACTCATGGCCGAAACTAAAAGTGGTAAGTAATCCCGCTTCGGGACGTTCCACGTTTTTTATCGGGGCTTGAGACGTCCCGATCGAAGGTTCACATAAGAACATTCAAAATGATCACACAAGCCTTGCACGGGACGTATTAGTTCCCGGACTTCTCTCAGTGTAGATATACAATACTTAAATTTTTTTTAATTATTTTTTTTATCAAATGATTTTAATATATTTTTTTAATTGTTTATTTTAATTCTACCATTTATTGATGAATGTTGCAATATGTTTAATTTTAATATATATTATTTTTTTCTTGCACAGTATCAAATTATTATTTTTAAAGATCAAAAGTTTCGTTTGTCTAAAAAATTTTCAGTGATAAAAAACTTCCAGTGTAAAAATTGTTTATTAGGATGTAATAAATATTTATGCCAAGTATTTTTAAACTAGGATTAACCGTTTAGTAAATATTATCAAAATACTATTTTTTTGTCAAACGCGTGTGACCTTGCGACTCAGCGTAGCCAACTCAAGAGTTTAACGTATGTGTAGAGTTTTTACATTCTTCATCCCCCTCCTTGATGTTTTCAGTGTCTGTATTTTCGAATGAGATTTAAAATGTATTGCAGTTAAAAGTTATAGAAATTTATTGATAATTAAAAGTTAGATAGTTTATTGCAATTAGAGTAAAGTTTTTATTTTCTATCAACATAACATCAATTTAAAAATTTTAAAACCGATGTTGGTTTCGGAATTAGAGACCCCAGAAACACCAAAGATTTCATTTTCATGAATTTATCTTTAAACTTTCAAAATATGTTCGCAAAGTCTTAATCCACCTCTTTGAATTTTCAAAATATGCCATCGAATTTGTAATCAGAGACCTAATCAGAGAGCCAAAACTCATCTACTCTATTGAAGCCACCATTTTTTATTTTTAAAATCTGACATCAGACTCATCATCAGCGACACCGAAAAACCCCGAGTAACGAAATTATCATAAATTTAATAGATTTTTAAAAAAACTTGTCCGCCATATTGGATCCGCTATTTTGAAATATTGATATTTGACATTGTATTCAAATTGAGCAACTCTAGAATTTCTTGATGTGTGATTTTAGTAACTTTAGCACTTAACTTAACTTTACTATTTGCATGTTTGCTGCAAATATTGAAAAGTATACTAAAAATGGCAAAGTAGTTTCGTTCACTAAATATAGTGTAGAATTTTCATTTTTAATCCAATCAAGGTCCACAAGAGCTCAAAAGTTTCTTAATGGAATAAGCTACCAATAAAAAATTTAAAATCTAAATATTTTCTACTGCTTGTTGTGGAAAAAATTATCAAAAGTTACTCAAGTGTCGAAAAATCATCAAAATTCCCATGAAATTTCATCTTGTATTGGACTGTAGCTCTCTCAATTTTCATTAAATTTTATTCTGTAATATATGGATTGAAAGATAATTTAATTACCTTTCCAACGACATCCTATTCATCATTTTTGGACGAGTTGATTTTTCTACAGGTAAATTTAAGTGCCATCGCTGCTCAAAAATACAAAATTTGAAGCTATAAAAAAACTACACGAGGGAAAAAAATTAAAACTATGATTTTCTTACTCAGAAAACACCTACTAATCGAAAAAAAAATGTTTTGTTAGATTGGCAAAAAAAAGTTTTTAATTTGTAAACCTGTGTTATTAATATTTATTTACCATTGATATCTTAATTTTATAATTATAGTATTATTATTTTAAATAATAATAATAATTAATAATAATAATAATACTTATTATAATATATTATATTATTGTATAATTATTATAGTATTTAATAATAATAACAATAATTTTTAAATAGGTGTCTACTCAGCGATCATGGCCCGAAGTTTACTTCCGGTCCATGGGAGAGATACACCGACCTTCGAGGTCCGAGTTTCTTAGCTCACCTGACACTGGATATCATAGACGTCGCATCAATGCTTCGGCAATGCTATAACGTCTATGTAACTAACGGAGGCGGTTCAGGGCCCATCCTGGCCAGATGGTAGTACCCTGTTAAGGCCCGATTGTCTCTCGATACGAGACAAAACACCAAGTATGAGCGATTGTAAAAACAAGGAAGAGTACCTGCGGAGTAATGCTTCGGCTGAATCTCTCACTGGTTCCGATCGTCAAGCGCTTTCGAGCGTGCGGGCGGTGGCCAGTGGCCCAAGGATGCAGGAGGGCAACAACGCGTTGGTAGTGCCACAGATCATCGTGGACAAGGCGGAGAGACGAGGGAGTACGAGCAGCGTGACGAGTCAGGCTAGCTGCATTTCTGTCTTCAGTAATGCTTCAGCAAAGGACATTGCTAGCTGCAACAAGGACCGAGATGAATGCATAAAACTGCGGGAAGAAGAGGCGGTATGCATTCTAGCAATAGAAGAAGAGGTCAGTAAGATGATAAAGTCCTGCGAAGTCCAAAGAAATGTCAATATGACAATCAAGGATGGACTTAAAAGCATAACATCGCTCATACAGGAGACCAAATTGAAACACGCAGCAGCTACAGAAAAGGACGAGAGCTTCTACCAAGGATTGACCTGGTCGGAAGAAGCTAGACAAGATCGCAGAGTTAGAAGAGATCGTTGTAACGCAATCGTGTTGAGAAACGTCGTCTTGGATGCTCAGAAGCGAAAGAGAAGTGATCCTGAGCCTGCGAAGGATCCAAAAAGGAAAAGGGAGGAGAGACCTAAAAAGACTAGAAGCAAGGGGATCAAAACGGTTCCAAAGCCACATCAGGTCAAGAAGGAGAAAGCCACAGTGATCGTTAAAGTGGCTGAAGGAAAAACTTTCGCCGAAGTACTGGCGAAAGTTCGAAAAGAGGCTGACCTGGAGGCCAGTCAGACAAGGGTTGTGGGAGCTTTACCCACTAAAACGGGAGACCTACTTATTAAGATTGGTGGGTCTTCAAACAAGAAGCTGTTCACCGAGGAGGTGACTAAGGTGATCGGTGACCTGGGTAAGGTGCAGATGGCGGACCGGCAAACTACGCTGGAAATCCGCGATATGGACAGCCTTACTGAGAAAGAAGACGTCTTGGGTGCCTTGGATCAAGTTTCTACGGTACCAGCAGGAAGCAGGAAGGTGACGGTCCTCGGACCAAATAAGCGAGGTATGAAGCTCGCGGTCGTGGTCACCACCCAGGAGGACGCTGCCAGGTTGGAGAAGATGGGGCACATTAAGGTCGGTTTTGTGTCCTGCAGAGTGAGTAGGAGAGTTATGGTCACAAGGTGTCACAGGTGCCTTGACTATGGCCATGTAGGCAGAGACTGCCAAGCAGTAGATAGGTCAGCTGCGTGCTTCAAGTGCGGAGAAGCTGGCCATAAGGCAGCAGATTGTAAGAAGCGCCCATGCTGCTTCTTATGCAAGGCGAAGTTCGGCGAGAAGGAGAGTATCCAACATGTCGCCGGATCAGGAGGATGCAAGGTCTTCAGATCTGCCCTAGAGGAAGCCAAGAAGACTTTGTCAAGGACAAGAAGAAAATAAGGCCAGAACAAGAGCGGCACGGAAGAGTCGCGACAGCGACTAAACGGGACCATTCATCTACGAAGTCAGAAGCCCCTAGGTAGTTCCGTAGGTGAATAATAGGTCTAATATAAATGGGTTTTTAACATGGTATGGTCGATGTGAGTCCTGATGTCTAAAACAAAAGGCAATCGATTGAGTCCTGTATGATTTAATTTAAAACAAATTGTTTCTCTATAAAAGATTTTACTGTTTTCATAACCTTTCCAATTGGATTTATTCGGTTGTAAAGTTTATGTTAGCTACCCGCCAGAATGCAAAAAAAAAAAAAATTTTTAAATAATATAAAAAATTATCTAAATTAATAAATAATTATTTATTAATTTACATAATTTTTTATATTATTTAAAAATGATTGATGAACAATATATTGTTAAGTGCATACGGTAATAAATAAACTGAATATTGTATCATGGTTTATTCAAGCCTTGATTCAAGCTTGAATAAAGATTAGATATTCAAGCTTCACACACGAAGATTGATCGAGTCTTGAATCGAGCATGGGACGAACATTGGTCTCCAATGTTGAACCAACATTGAGTGACAGTGTTTTAAAGACTGCTTCAACTCATGGTTACCCACGCTGTGCGTTCAAGGCTCAATCAAGCTTCAACCCATCGTCAGCATTGGTCTTTCGCGCCTGGGATATTATTATTTAATATATTATTATTATTAATTAATTTTAGTTTATTTTTAATAAACTACAAAAATGTGAAAGTTAAATTTAAACAAACACATAAAATCACACAGTGCAAAACACACGCTTTTTAAACTAATGACGCGACGCCATGACTAATGACAGATGGAAAAATCGACACATGCCCTTATAAGATATATAATTTTATTTCTTCCTAATTTTTCCAGTATTTGTTTACATTGTAATTTGAATAAAAATTTTAATTAATCGTTATTTATTTCTAATCTAAGAATAAGAAAATAAAAAATTGAATAATAATACGATTGAAAACTATTAAAATTTGGTACCAAAATGTTAACTCAATTAGCGACAATTAAAAACAATAAGCAAACTGTTAACTAAGAATATAGTTACAAAACTTCTATCCTTCTATAAGATTGGTTCTGCCTGTTTGTTATTTTCTTTTAGATTTTTTTATTGGCTTAAAATATACTAAAAAATCTCTAGATTAATAATAATCGTATGAAGTCTTGTTGAATTGTTTTCAATTGTCGCTAATTGAATTAACATTTTGGTACCAAATTTTAATAGTTTTCAATCGTATTATTATTCAAATTTAGGTTTTTTACATATTTAGAAACTGAATAAGACTATTTAGAATATTTTCTGATAAGTAGAAGGTGTTTAAAATTAAGGGATTTAATTTATAATGATGTGAGTTTTTCTTTAGCTATTAGTAATTTTAGTCTTTTGTCAAATAAAAACGGTACACAGTAGTTCACCTATTGTTTATAAGTATATTATTTGAAAACTTGCATGAAATTTATTTATTTGTGATATTTAAAAAACTTTTTACGTCCCAGTTGTTTTTTTAAACTAAAAGGTAAAAAATAATAATAAACTTTTCACATGAATACATTCGGACAAGTGGTTTTTAATAAAGAAATTACTCCAACGTTTCGAAATCAATACAATTTCCTATTCAGGGAGTCTATAAAAAAAACAAAACAAAAATATAAAAAATACGAAGACATTGAATAATATGGAAACAATAAACCTATGGGATCACCTCTTTCTGGTACTATTGCTGATTTAGTCATAGAAAAGTTAGAAGAAGATATTTTAAAGTCATTAAATTTTAATTACATTTTTTATTTTCGTTATGTTGATGACATAATTTTTTATATTCCTGAGGAATTTATTAATAATCACTCTTAGTATTTTTAATTCTCACCATCCTAGACTACAATTTACTGTAGAAATTGAGTCTAACAATAGTATTAGTTTTTTAGACGTATTAATTATTAAAGAAAATAATAAACTTTCAACAAACTGGTATAGAAAGCCAACTTTTTCAGGACGATGTGTAAATTTTAATTCTGAAATTTGTATTAAAGATAAAAATTCTATAATTTTTGGATTAGTTGACAGGGCAATTAAATTGTCTGACGAAAAATTCCATGATGAGAATTTGAATTTGATCTGTGATATCCTAAGAAAGAACGATTTTCCCATTAAGTTTATTAACAAATACATTAACCTCAGATATAATAACTCTATTATTAATGCAATGAGTCCCACGCCGACGCCTAGAAATTTTTATTTAAATAAAACAATAGTTTTGCCTTATAGTAAAGATTTGTCATATTTTTTCAAAAATACTTTCAATGAATTTGATGTTAAGCTCGTTTTTACTTACGAGAAAGATCCATTTAAATGTTATAAGAAAAATAAGGATCCTACACCTTCTGAACTACGTTCGCATGTTGTATATCTATCATTCTATTTACAAAATTTACACATATTTACAAGATTTAACTTTTAATTACAAATATTTACAAGATTTGACTTTTAAACACGAAAAATTTTTTAATTATATTATTATAGATTTCAAATGATCATTCTATGTGAATGTGGCGCTTTCTGTTGTTTCTTTTTTTAGACTTTTGTCTTGGGAGATTGATCATTAGGTAATCTATTATATCGACAATGTAACCCCAAATTTAAAATGTACAATGTCATTGTAAACATGTGATCACAAAATATGGGGAATGGTTTTTTCACAAAAAACCCCTATTTTTAATTATATTTTTATAAAAAATGTTTATATATTTATGTTTGTTAACAATTTGTTATGTAAAGTTTTTATATTTATATTTTTGAATGAATCTTAACACATGATTGGTGAGTTTTAAGGTTATTTTTATATGGCGCGTTTGTGAAAGATTTTTATTTAACATTAAAAATTTTTCACAGTTTGTAATGCTCTGAAGAGGCTCTGCGTCGTAGAGTGAAATCTCAGTTAAACTGAATAAAAAAATATCTGATCAGAAGAATCAAAAAAAGTTTTTAACATCCTTTCATTAATTACGAATGACTGATCAACACTTTTAACATCTCTAATTAAAAAAACCAAAGTAATACAAATGAATACTCGAAGATTTTAAATAATCACAGCCACACACAAAAAAATTTTTTCTGGCCCGGAGATTACACTATGTGCACTATACATTTTTAGGGTCGCTGAAATTGAATCCGTGGTCCATTTTACGCCATCACGTCAGGATTCAAAATGGCTGTCTAATATAGCGGACGAAAATTCTAAATTTGATGGCTTTTCATGAAACTTGGTATTTAAGGGTTTTCGGGGTCGCTGATTACGAATTTGATATTAAATTTTCAAAATTCAAAATGGCGGATCCAATATGACGGACTGGAAAATTTTTAATATGAAGAATTTTCATGAAAAATGGTATATAGGGGTTTTTGGGGTCGCTGAATCTAAATTGGATGTTCATTTTCACCCTTTATGTCAAGATTTTGATATAACCTCAAAAAGTGACTTCAAAAGTGACATCAAATTTTACAATTTTAGTCCGCTATATTGGATTTGCTATTTTTAATTTACGAAGTCTAACATCAGATTCGTAATCAGCGACCCCGAAAACCCCGGCATACCAAGTTTCATGAAAAACCATCAAATAAAAAATTTTCGTCTGCCATATATTTTCTTGAAAAAGTCCTGAACTGGTTTAAGAATAGAAAAATGTAAAATTAGCGAAAAAAATTTGCCCGCGTGAGTAGTCGAACTGAAGACCTCGAGACTCAAGATCGCTCCGCCTTATGCCACTCGGCTGTAGGGACGCGTTACGATATTTTCATATATATTCATTGAATGAAAGAGGAATGATTCACTATATATATATTATATATAATTTCAAATTAATTTTTCGTCTTTACCGATTTCAAAGTGGTTTACTATAATTTGTGTTTGAATTATTAAAACTCATGCACATCACTTCTCTTCTTTTATATATTTTCGACATTCTTACAAAATTTCAGCTCAATTTATTAAATATTTCAATAAGAAAGCGAATTGTCACTAGTTAATATTAAATTCCAATTTTTAAGGAAAAAGACCGTATAATTTATTGAAGGAAAAAATAATATTAGAAATTTTTTTTAATTAAAAGAAAAATATAAGATTTAAAATTTACAATTATAGTTTTACAGAAAAGATAACGTGTGTAAAATTCTATTTGTTTTGTCTTGTTTGTTGTGACGTTATAAGAAATCGGAATTAAATTAAATTATATTTAAACAAACATTATATCTGGTAATGTTTGCGACATTACTTTCAAAAATTACAATGGTTTTTTATTGATGATAAAATAAAAATAAATAAAAAATTATGATGTGCTTGAGTTGTGATCAGAATGTTTGGGATCACTCAAAAAATTCGTGATAACTGTAAAAAAACATGTGTTTACCCCTCCCCCCCCTAATGAAATAATTAGTATTAAATGTTGTGATCGTGTTGATATATACACGGAAAAACTTTTTTCAAGAGTCATTACTAAACTTATTCAAGAACTCAGGATATGGAAATAATACAAGAAATGCTACAAAACCATAGATCTGGTTTAAAAATAGAAAAATGTAAAATTAGCGAAAAAAATTTGCCCGCGTGAGTAGTCGAACTTAAGACCTCGAGACTCAAGATCGCTCCGCCTTATTGTACTCGGCTGCAGGGACGCGTTACGATACTTTAGTTTTAGATCGTTTTAAAGCGTTTAAAGCCAAGTGGCGCTGTATACCTATTGGTTACGCTACGTCTTCTTTCTTAAATAGTTCGAGATTTTAATACATATATGCAAATAAATACATAAAATTATGAATCAAAAATTTTTTTTAATGCGTACTTTACTCGATTATCCGGGCAAGTGCCTGCATCTATTAGTCCGGATAATGGAGTCTCTACTGTAGTTGAAAACAGCAACAAATAAAATTAAAAACAATAAGTATAAATAAATAAATAAAAATAAAATAATAAATACAAACAATAAATAAAATTGAAACACACATAAATTATACACGTAAAATTATGAGAACAGAATTAGCATTAATACAATATAAGAATGAATATAAAAATGAATAAAGCAATAATGAAAATTAAAACAATATAAATATCTTACTAATAAATAAAATGTTTTACATCACATGTCGAAGGAATTGAAAGAAATTTAATCAGAAAATTGCAATGTATCTTTTAGTTAGTAACTGAAATTTATAAAAATAAAAATTAATAAAAATTTTTATAAAATAAAGTAAAGAATGTTAATTTTAATAAAGATAAAAATTTGAGTTAGATAATAAATTAAAATTAAATAAAAATAAAAAATTGTTTTTAAAGTATTTGTCGCGTCGATTAATTTTCGCCAGATATTTTTTAAATTTCACTTAATTATTCTTTGGATATTTTCTGCAAAATTAAGCTTATTAAAATAAAATTGACCATCTGTAAGTCTCAAAAAATGAAATCAAAGTTTCGATCTTTAACATGTACGGTATAATTATATAGGGAAAGATGAGTTTATTACAGATTTTTAATTTTTGCACTTATACTAATCGTCAGATTTTGAAAAAAACAACTCGTCTCCTAATTTCGGCGCGAAATTTTATAGACGTCCATGTACCAAACTTGCGACGTTGCCACGATTCTTTTTCTTGAGTGAGGTTATGATTATACATTGAAAACTTCCGTGTGTGAAACTCGTGAGACTGTACATGCGCAAAAGTTTTTCAGAAACTCGCATTCAAAATCGTTTCGTAAGTACATTCGTCTGATACAAACTTTTGAGAGTGACCAGTTACGTGACAAATACCTTAAGTTAATAAAAAATGAAAATGAAATAAAATAAATTTAAAAAAAAATTAACCAAGAGAAACAATTGAACTATAAATAAATAATGAAAAGCAATTATAGTTAAATAAAAACAAAAATGTTAAAAATAAAATATGAAAAACATACCAATGAAAATATAATCCATGGTCAAAAACAATTATATAAATAATAAAACGACACAAAACTTTTAACAATTTATTTAAATTTACAGAATGGGATGAATTTGAAATTTTACATGTTGAATATAATCTTAGTGAAAGACTATTATTTAATGTAATTAAATTTGATAATAATTATTTACACATTTACTTAACAAATACACAATTATTGTTAATATTATTTTTGTTTTAAATATAAAATTGAGGGCCTGGAACCAATAACTACCTGCTACGCAATATGGTTGAATTAGACTATAGCAGTCAGACAACAGTGAGCGCCTCGAGGCGTTCTCGATCTAGGCCTCTCACTGTTGTCTGACTTTCCTACATACTGCAGAGTAGAAATTTAAAAATAAATTATTAAAGTTTCATTAATAAATAATAGTAAGTAATGGTAAAAAATTATAAAACAAATAATAAACAATTTAATAAAGCGTTCGTAAATAACACATTTTTCAAATTAATTTTAGGGGTAACACCACTCGAGAGGCAGAAAAACAGACCTATATTTAATGATTTATTTTGGGAAAATAAAAAAACTATAAGATTGCTTTTTAAAGGGGTTTATTAAATAGATATTGAAGTTTGATCAAACTTTTTTTGTTTTATTTTAAATGGAAAATACATGTAATTTTTTCTGGAAACCACTCAAAATTTTTTTTAGCTTACACAAATTTTTTTTAAATTCTCAAACTCCGGGATCTTTTAGTACAATTTTTAGTACAACTTTCAATTTTCGCAAATTTTTTTGAAAATATTTGCTTCATTTACGAGCTTTATGAATATGCCGATGCCTCAGTAAAAAGGTCTAATATGGTCAACATTACAAAAATTTAAAATACTTGAACATACACGTGTTTATATATAGCATAAAAACACCCATCCGTTACCGTTCGTGAAGTAAGTTACATTTATAGAAGAAGTATTATATTAATTCTGAAATAGGGTAAATGTGCCATCTACTGCGATTTTCAGATTTAGCAGCCTTTGAAATAATAAACTCGGGAATCATAATGCAAGAAGTAAAGTTAAAGCTAATTAAATTGAATGCTCTTGTCATGTAGATAATAAAACATTAACAAAAACTTTATAGAAATTGATCATTTAAACAAATTAAATCAATAAACAAATTATATCAAATGCGTCTATTACTAGGAGATTGACCCAATAACTGTGAGCGAATTACTGCGATAAAAATACGTGTATTTAGAGGTTAGGTTGCTCACAGTAATTAGAGCATATGCATCATGGAGAATAGACTACAGGAGACCAATCTAATGTATTTCAAAGCAAGCACTTTTGCGTCTGAAGTTTAAGGTTCGAAAACTTCTCGATAGAGCGTGTCTGTATCGGTCGTGTTTGTTTTGAGTAACGGATCAAGCAAATCATTAAATGTATACTTAACCTTTAAGGAATATTTATTTTATTTGTTCAATTTATAATTATAATTTTTTCAAATTAAATGAAAAACAAACAACAACCTCAAAGAATGAGTCTTTTTAACTCGGTAAAATTAAATATTTGAAGTATTTATCATTAGAAAATGGA
The DNA here is from genome assembly GCA_032872475.1 of Leptopilina myrica (nomen nudum). NCBI lineage: Eukaryota > Metazoa > Arthropoda > Insecta > Hymenoptera > Figitidae > Leptopilina > Leptopilina myrica (nomen nudum). Next base: position 28,327,793 of record CM065464.1, read on the forward strand.
ACTTATGCGTTTAAAATTATAAAATCAAATTTTAAATTAAAATAAATAATAAAAAACGGATGGAATAGTTCATATAAATTAATTTTATTTTAATTTTTAATAAAAAGTAAACTTGAAACAAAAATTTATAGTACAGTCATTTTATTATAAAATTGAAATTTTGATATTTTTACTGCTTTTATAAATAAGTTCCATTTACAGTAAATGAAATGTAATTAAATTATCTTTTACTCACCTTCATAATTTCACTTCAATAATTAATAACAAAACTATTATGACATTAAACAACAAATGCACTAAACAGACTAAACACCATGTGACTAGAAAATAATAATAACTATAACCTATAAATGTCACGAGCCTAGCAGACAGATATTTTCAAAAAACTTACACGACCGATGCATAACGCTTCAGGTGGGAAGTTTTTGCACTTCAAACTTTAGACGCAGAAATGTTTAGTTACGAGAATAATAGTAAAAATAGTAGTAAAATAATTGTATTATACAAAAATCCCAGTAATAGGTGCATTCACCCTATAAAAAAATCTTTAACAGCGTAATATCTATTTATTACTTTATTTGTAATTGATTTATGAAGAATAAAACAAAATATTTGTTAGGTATTTTTTTCTAGAATTGAATTAGTTTTGTTCACCACACGAAACTACCGTCCGGCATCGTATATACTTAAAAATACACGAATATCTACTTGAAAACAAATCCAATTAATATTTCAAAAAAATTGTCCCCCATATTGAATCTGCCATTTTGAATTTTGAAAAGCTGATATCGGATTTGTAATCAGCTACCCTTAAAATCCCCAAGTAACGAGTTTAAAGCAAATATGGTGAATTTTTCATTCCACTAAATTTGTGTCATAATTAAGTATTTAAAGAAGAATACAGGTGGGCAATTCCACGTGAGATTTTAGTCGACCTCTTAAAATCGACCAAAAATATTTTTTTTCTATTCTGTATCGAAAAAAAACAGATACGTATATTTTTATTTTTGTTTAATTGTCAAAATTTTTGAGTTATGAATTTTCGAAATTTTGCATTTTTAATCGTAGACATATATTCAGTTGCTTATAAGTCCGAAAATATTGAGTTTAGAAAAAAGTTGTCAAAGAACAAAAGTTTTAGTTTTCTTTCGACTTTTAGGATATGAAAACAAAAATTTTTTTTTTTCATTTTTCATTAAAAAAATAAAAAAAATTTATAAACAAATTAATTTTTTTTAACTTTGGGTATGATAAATTTTTAATTTTCTTTTTTTAAAACATACCTGTAAATGATAAAAAGGTTTTGCAAAAAGTTTCAGAGTGGGCCTGACAAGTTTAATGGGTTAAAAAAAATAATTAACCTGTCCGTGCAGGTCGAACGCTTGCTGCGCAATGGGATTTTTTTACAATTTACTATTAAAAATTGTCTAAAGCCTTCAAATCTAATAATAATTAAAATCCGATAAAATTTGAAGGCTCTAGACAATTTTTAATAGTAAATTGTAAAAAAATCCCATTGCGCAGCAAGCGTTCGACCTGCACGGACAGCTTAATTATTTTTTTTAACCCATTAAACTTGTCAGGCCCACTCTGAAACTTTTTGCAAAACCTTCTTATCATTTACAGGTATGTTTTAAAAAAAGAAAATTAAAAATTTATCATACCCAAAGTTAAAAAAAATTAATTTGTTTATAAATTTTTTTTATTTTTTTAATAAAAAATGAAAAAAAAAATTTTTTGTTTTCATTTCCTAAAAGTCGAAAGAAAACTAAAACTTTCGTTCTTTGACAACTTTTTTCTAAACTCAATATTTTCGGACTTATAAGCAACTGAATATATGTCTGTGATTAAAAATGCAAAATTTCGAAAATTCATAACTCAAAAATTTTGACAATTAAACAAAAATAAAAAAATACGTATCTGTTTTTTTCGATACAGAATAGAAAAAAAATATTTTTGGACGATTTTAAGAGGTCGACTAAAATCTCACGTGGAATTGCCCAGGTATATAATAACTTTCTTATCAAATACGGATAAATTATTGTTCTAGAATACTCTGCACTCAAAACTTTGTTTTTTGTCAAAGATAGATAATGCTTATCTCGATATTTCCTTAATAACATTTCTAAGCATTTAACATTAGTCGTTGATAAAATATATGACCAGAAATAGAAAACAATTTACTCAAAAAAAATTTTTTGTAACGAGAGAAAAAATTTTAACTAACTTATTTGTAAATTTTTTCTTGACAGACTACTTTGTTTTAAAAATATACTCATCGTCTTATTTTCATATAAGCATTTTTTGTCAACATTCAGGTAATAAAACTGACCTTGACTGTTTTAATGTTCTACTTCTTGACATCGAACGAGGTATTTAAATAATATATACAATCGTAACACATCATTACACAAATGAAAATGTTTTTTGATTTTGTAATACGGTATCATGAAATTAAAAAATTGATTTTATTGAATAAGAAGAGAAAAAAGGCGCGGTATATAAAAAATGTGTTAGACAAAGAAGTTGAGCTGACATGCTGTTTTCAAATTCAAACATTTTGTTTCAGTAATATTGAACAACGTGAATTTCTGAAGAATTCTTTTTTCTTGTTCTCTTTTTTTTGCAGAGCTAAAGAAATGAAAACAATGTAAAAAGAGTAGTTTTCATTCATATGAAAACAGAAATGTTTTTTACCACTAAAATTTATTACTATATTTGAAATTATTTTCTAAGTGGAAAATCTAATTATGAAATCAAGGATATTTAAAAAAAAATATTTTCCATTCTTTCGATTTTCCTTTTGTGTCACATTCATCACGAGAAACTCTCATGATAATTAGAATCAGAATTTAAATATGAAGGAGGAATTTAAAAACTTCCTTCTCCTAATCTATTTACAGTTACAGGAATCAGGATAAATGTTGTATTCTTGATTTGCAGATGTAATTGTTTCATGCCCGCAAACTGCATTTTTTGATGATTTCTAAACCGAAAATAAAATACAATTCTATTTTTCTTTTAAAATTCTTTTTTACTTGTTTCTTACAATGGAAAAAATTTATTTAAATCAAATAAACAATTGACTATTATAAAAAAATGACTTGTATCTAACAACTTTTATATTTAAAACAATTAAATTAATATCCGCCTTCAAGAATGAAATTATTCGTTTAAATACAATTTACTTGACTTAAAAAAAATGTTTTTATTCAAGTAAATATTTATTCGAATTAAATACAATTTATTTCATTGAAGTAAAAATTCTTTGCTTCAAGTAAATAATTAATAATTCTTTAATAATTGAATACTCATTTAAGTGAAATAAAAGTTGTTTGATTCAGAACGATCATTTTGATACAGAAGTAATCAATTCAGAATCATGTTGATAAGAGAACAAGACACTAATAATGAATTAAAGATAAATCAGTCTACTACTACAGTAAACAGATTTTTAATAAATAATTGATAAATTTTTATGACAGAAAAAAATTATGTTTTATTATCTTTAAAAATAAATAATAAAAGTTTAAATTTCAATCAAATGAAAGCAATTTTTCTTGTTGAGTAAAAAAAATCAGTCAATTGTGATGAGACAAAAAAAACATTTTTTTAATCAACAATTCATTAATTGCTTTTTTTGTTTATTTTTTATTAGATATTTCTAACTGTATAATAATTTTATATTGCTT